>OZ037941.1:26236968-27436968 GCA_964035585.1 Polytrichum formosum | reverse complement strand
CATCGTTGGAATCAACTACAAGTACTCACGCTACCAGCTGAAAGGGTGTATCAACGATGCAAACTGCATGAAGTTCATGCTCACATCGAAGTTCGACTTTCCGGAGGCCTGCATTCTTACGCTTACAGGTGGGTGCTGAGGACACGGAGAGTTGTGACCCATTGACAGATTTTGGTCAGTCATGCATACATGCGTTTAAGCTCTGAATGAATGAGCATATAGTGTTTCTGGTTTGTCCGGGCACTGATCTTTTGAGAATGTTGTAGAATACTTATGCTGGTGATATGTGCAAGTAATAGAAGCCCTTTTATGCATCATAGGCATTGTCCACGACACTGCATACTCACACTTTGACTTGCAACAAATTCTCAGATTCTCAAGACCTGATTTCGCAGCTTTCTAGATTCTGGAAGCAATTTGAAACCATAAGAAGATGTATGGGAGTGGTATAACGAAACAAAATGACTTGGTCATGTGTATACTGTAGAATCTTTATGCTGTTGACAGGTATTGTGATTGTTTGGAAGTTTCAAATAGTGGTGTATATTAAGGACAAAATATGTGGCAATGAAATGCACAGAGGAGCAGCCCAGACCTGACATGAAGCCAACACGCCACAACATATTGCAGGCCATGGTCTGGCTAGTCCAGGGATGCAAGTCAGGTGACTCTCTTATATTTCACTACTCGGGGCATGGCTCTCAACAGATTGACAACACTGGCGAAGAAGCTGATGGCTACAACGAAACTCTTTGTCCTCTGGACTTTGAAACCCAAGGAATGATTGTTGATAACCAAGTCAATGATATGATTGTTAAACCTCTTCCACACGGTGTGCGACTTCATGCAATTATAGACGCATGTCACAGTGGGACAGTTCTTGACCTACCCTTTCTAGTGAGATTCAATAGGTAAGAAGATACTTGCAATATTCCTCCTCCTGATTCTGTTCCTTCTATCACTATCATAAACATCACAGTGTACTTTCGAAGTGTAACATTCTACGGTTTTCTGAACAGACAGAACTGTGTGGGTAAACTTATTGTTGACCAAGTTCTTTTGTTTGATTCTACCACTCCTGTACATCTTATGGTTTCCAAATTGCTGTCGTAGTCTAGAAACCTGCGAAACTGGGTCTTGAGAATCTGAGTTTGTTGCAAGCTAAAGTGCGAGTGTGCGGTGTTATGCACAAAGTATAGGTCTAGGATTAGGAGGTTGCAGACAACTTGATTCCAATACTCTGGTGTCTGGAGTACGTGAGGGATAACAGGGCTTCTATTGTTTGTACAGACGCGGGGAATTCATATGGGAAGATCATCGACCTATGAATGGTGCTTGGAAAGGGACCAGTGGGGGCGAGGCTTACTCATTCAGTGGTTGTGATGATAATCAAACCTCTGCTGACACTTCGGTAATTCCACTCTTAAATAAATGATAAGAAAACATCACGATACGTAGCATAGAGATTTGAACCTGGATCAATTGCGAGGTTCAGAGGTAACTGTAGAGACTCTTTGCCAAGTCTCCTTGGTTGCCATGGGGTTGACATTTCAACCAAGTTGGTCCAGTTAGAAGGTGGCCAATTTTCTTGTGGCATCTTGTGCTTATTGTCTCTGCCCACAGGGAAGAGACCATGTATCCGTGTATCAATTGTTACGAAATTATGTAAGTTACAGTGAATCTCATGTGGTTAAGGTTGAAAATAGTGTAACTTACAGTGAGTTGCATGTGCTAAGAGTTGAAATTGTGTAACATCCAGTGAACTGCATGAATGTCACAAGATTGTGTAACTTGGAGTAGACTACATCTGGAATTTGGATAATTCTAACACTTTATTTAAAAGCTGGATAATTTTGTGGCCTTTTTAGGATATATGACATTCTATTTTTGGCAATCCATTATGTGATAAGCTTCTTCTTCTCCGCTCATGTGTTGTGTGGTTTTTCATGTAGGCCCTCTCAAGAGTTACATCTACTGGTGCCATGACCTTCTGTTTTATTCAAGCTGTTGAGCGGGGGCATGCGCAAACTTATGGTAGTCTCTTGAATGCGATGCGGGATGCCATTCGATCAACTAATGTGAACTCAGGGATGGGATCCGGTCCAATCACCGGTCTCCTTGAGATGCTTGTGACGGGAGGCAGCTTAACTGGTGGTCTCACACAGGTGTGGGCTCTGCAAACCCTTGCCAACGAGATATTGTTTGAATTTGAATTGGTCATTTAATAGTCTTTTCACATCAGAAAGGTGTGAGATTAACAGCTTGTTTGGGGTTAACCTTGATCAACATAAGCTTTGACAATCCAAGCTATGTAGTAGGATCTGTGGTAAGAAGGTGACCACTTTGTCTGGAGGACAGAAAACCTTCTGGATTTGTTTGCATAGGAAAGTTATTTTCTGGAAATTGAAGTCTGACCAGAACCTATATTAATGGAAATTGTGCAGGAGCCACAATTGTCTTCAGCTACAATGTTCGACATCAACCACCCTTTCTACCTCTGAAATTTTTCATAAAATTGTGATTGCAAGAAGCACAAATTGGGGTACAGATGTTCACAAGTTTGGAGTTGAGCTGCTCGCCATTGTTCTCAAAAGACAGGTGCCTATGAAGTACTATGATTAATTTGGTATTGTAGTGTAAAGTATTTGGTTTTTAGCTAGGGTATTTAAGCCACAACTTGGTGAACATCAACAATTGTGTTGATCGTGCTATTTGAGAAACTTAATCTGCACATATTGCTATTCCAGGCAAAACTCAGGTGTACAGACTGTAAGGCTGACCTTGCAAAATATTCTTTAGCACTCCTTTAATTGTTATATAGGAAAGGTTTCTGTTACATTCATAGCTTTTATGAGGGCCCCAACTGCCGTGGAAGAAAGCTGGTAAAAGGAGTTGGAGTTTGCCATGTGTATTGTGAAGCCATGTCTTGGATGGTGAATATCTGGATAAAATGGGGTGAGTGCTGTAGTTCAAATGAATGTTATGTGTGCTGTGGGATGAGATGTCATGAGATAATAGCTTGAGTGAACAATGAGTAACCTGGCTACTTAAACTGAGTAGGTGCACTTAATCTGCACTTTCATATGTCCTGGCTACTTCTGGTGAATGGTGGCTTGCTTGGGTCTTCCAGCTTGCCAGTTTTGAAGCCTGTTCCCAGCAGTAATCAACCTCTACCGAATTTGTTCCCGAGATGCTCAATCCCAAACCTTCAAATCTAAACTTAGTATGGAGCGTTTAGCAGGGCTGCTATCAGCCTGTCGCCCATTCACCAAGACAAGTTGGCACACTCTCAAGGAAGAATTATGTAGGTGCCATGAATGAATCCGAATAGTGGTGGCCAGATGTGATAGAATTGGATTATTTGGATATTGCACAGTGCAGGATCAGCTCCACTCTGCATGAAAAGGAATATTCATCAACTCAGTTGAAGTTTTTTGTTCATAACATCAAGCATAGCATGTGCAATATATGCACATTCGTAGCCTGATTTCATGGACTGTCAGCCTTGGACTCCAACTGTGTTGAGTAGGGCAGGTCAAGTGGGTGGTTTAGGACTCCCTGAGGGGTGTGGGTGTCTGCAACAGGGGCAACCTGTAGTTGCCGTAGGGTAGCTTAATTTGTTGTAATGTGATCTAGGAGAACCTTCAAACCGTGGTATGTAGTATTGGAATGATTTCCAGGATTGTCAAGGTTAAGCTGCCATTATGCTTGTCATCTCATCCTGCTTCTGTGTTGTTACATCCTTGCCATCCTTCGGTGTGTCAGCTTGCAGGGGTTTCTGCACTGACCATGCAGATTGCACACATGATGCCGAGAATCAACAGGTCCCAGTTGATGACAAGCTGTCAGAAATGCTGTTTTCTTTGCATTGACTTGCCCATCAAATGCTGCACCTGCATTTTGTATTGCTTTGTAGAAGCCGGAGTATCGGCCTGACATGTGAGTATTTTTTGTGAGGGCTCCCATAAGCTAATAGCAGTATGTCTGCCAGATTGCATCAAAGGCACCATAGAGGGCATACAATACAACTGGGCCTGCGTAGCACCTTGAGTTCGAGATGTCAATCTGGTCATTAATTGTTAAGGATTCAACTGGTGTTCTTGGAAATGTCCTCTGGAGCGCAAAACCCCCACCCAAGATCACAATTGTCAACACAATAGTACTGTGAGATCAACAAATGCTCGAATTCTTCTGTCCATATGTTTGCAGTCAGACAATTGCCCCATTGTGACATAACTCAAAATCTGCACAAACCAGTATAGTGTTCCATTGAGGGCTTGAGTGCAAGTGATGAATATACCACCTCCATTCACAACATTAAACTGATAGGTGTAAAACCAATTAGCGGAGAAAAACATGGGAATGAGGCAGACCATCCTCCAATCTCGAAAAAGATTGAGGATGCTCATAGCTTTTACTTGTACACGTGGCGCCTCCAGTAGCATGACTCGGGACCCATCCTGACTTATTACGCGTGTGGGTGGCAGTAGGAGCAGTGTGAGCGAACACCCGAAACCTAGTCACCACCATAAAGGCTATGTGTGTGTGGACACCTGTGACGTCCCATTGTGCCATTCTATGATCAAGAGATGATGGAGCCGACGATTGCCCCGCAGTTGAAAATGACCCTAAAGACGCTGGAGTACCTCCCTTTCTTTCCTTCAGGATATGACGATCATTGCTCCCTGTGCAGCCCATAGGAAGCTCGCCCTTACACCTGGATGACCAAGCATAACCCTGAGGTCAATCCCTGTAATGACAATTCTGGACTCTGCAGCAAGCTGCTGTTAGTGTGAACTGAGCTCTGGATCTCTCTGCCCTAATATTGAATCCTACGCCTTTGGAAACCAATTGTGTCCACCTGACAAACGTCAAGATTTCAGTAATGGCATTTGGCAACAAGTAAACTCCAAGATAATCACATATTAGAGGATGCGGGTTATTATACCTAGAATGCCACTAGCGGTGATGACGAAGATGGAGTTGTATAAGAGGTAGGATCCAATGTAGAGAATGTCAGTTGAATGATCAGAACGCAATGTCCAAACAAGTTGAAGAGGCCCTGGGACAACCAAAGATCCATATCACACTCTTAGTAGTTTCCCAAAACCAACATCGAGGTCGATGGTGTTGTGAGATCAGCTAGGTGTTAATTGCGATCCACGCAATTCTGCCCCTCAAAAGCGTTGATATAAACCTCAAAAGCTTCTGTCACATGTGATTCTCACCCTGCCAAAATTGCACAGACGGCGCCAGCCACTGCAAGAGCCGTGTTGGCATTGTCTGTCGTGGTGGCATCTACTTTGCCAGGGGCGCCCAAGCCATTGACCGCATTGAACATGCCTGGAATACAGAAGCAGATGAGGTCCAAAATAATCGTCTGGGTGAGTGGATCGGGATACATAGGGCCGCTTTACACCTAGAGGCCGGGCCAATTCCCCTTGAGGCCGATTGCATGAAATTTGAGCCTTTTTTGGGGTGGAGGCCGGCCTCAACTACACATTACAATAAGATTATAACGGGGGCCAATTTTCCCATATGTAAAGGCCTTACGGCCAAGAATCCAAGCCAATTCAATAAATGGAGCAAAATTTCAACCCCTTTCTTTTTCTTTTCATTGTCATTTGTACAAGATGGAGGAACGAAGACAAAAGATTTTAGTGGCTCTTGTGTTCTTCATGGTCGTGCGACATGTTATGGCAGTTTTGCAATTTTGCAAAAACTTGCTTTGGATCAACATTATGCTGTCATGACAATGGTTTTTTGCTATGATGGTTGTGGAGAGTAGTGCGTCTAAGAGGACACGGAGTATTTGGATGTATGATCTGAGTATTATTTTTGCGGACAGATTACTATGTGGATGTTATTCGGTTAAGATATTCAAGCAACATACAAGATTACTTCATGAAACTTCTGATTATTTGTGCGGTGTCTTATCTCCTTCATTAAGTCGTAAGGATACAAATTTCAAAGCGTCCATTCCTGTCGCAACCCTTGCTAGCTTTCCTTAACTTATGTTGTTTGCTTTCCAACTCTAGCAGGTGTCATGAGCGCTAATCTACACATCCCATACACGTGCACAATTAGTTCCCCATACCGCGGACCACCAAGCTCATGGCTTGGTCACCAAACCTTCTTACACATGCATTCGGGACTCTTTCATTAATAGGTAGCCAATGGTTAGATGTGGATTTCCATCCATGAAAATCCACTTTTGAGTTGATCATTGTGTTGCCAAAGCAACATTAAAACTACCCGAAGCATAGTTGCCAACTATGCTCCGGGGGGGTTGGTCGGGAAACCCGCCTCACCCATATAAACCTCTAGGATTTTAGGCAGGACCTCTACGCCACCGTCAAGAAACCTTTTGTCTCTCTACCTAGAGTTGGGGCCAAGTAGATATTTTTCCTTAGCCGCTGGGCCTAGAAGCCCCCCAACAGCTTTAGATTGCTATAACTTCTTTTTGTCAACTCTGATGGTATCAAGCGACTACTCCATCGTCATCTATGTTTCATAAATGCCGATGGACTCCTCACTTGCTCCATTCGGGTAAGTATTGAGGAAGTTATGGCTGTTTGAAGTTACTGCAATCACTACAGTCCCAGGTCGCTGTCCCGGGATAGCGCCCCACTCAAATTGCCATATCTTCTAGCTCATACCTCCAATTGAAGTGTTCTTTAGCATTCTAGAATTCTCTTATCATAAGCTATTCGTAGCTAATGGCCTTATCCTTGTGACTCCTAGTCTTTGTGGGTGGAAGGCGTTCTCGACGATCGGGGCCCTTACCCACACTAGGATCACTTGGGCACAACCACTCATGGCGCCACAAGTCCCGGGTGTCACTCCGGGGTCCCCCTTGTGTCCATGGTGTTGTGGACACTCCTTATAGAGAGGTGTGCGACAATTCCTCTTAGAAATCAGATTGCTCTTTCTTTGAATAGACTTAATAGTGGTAATTCATTACGCGGTTGTGCTGAAATTTATGAAATTCATGAAAGTATTGTATCTATCATTGTTAGGGAGTTTTGTACAGCAATTGAGAGGCATTTAAAATCATTAGTGATTGAGAAACAATCTAGAGTTACATTGAATATAATTGCAGTCCAGTTTGAGGAGTTTAGAGGATTATCTTATGTGATTGGAGCAGTTGATGGTAGTCATATACCTATCATTGCTCCTCCTATAAATCTTACTTAATATTATTGTAGAAAAAAATTTCTATTCAGCTCTACTTCAAGGTGTAGTAGATAGCAAATATAGGTTTTGGGATTACGATTTTGGATGGGTTGGACGTTGCCATGATTGGACTTTGTTCCAAAATTCTGATATTGGAAAATAATAATAAAATATGAACTATTACTTTACAAGTTTATGGATGATGCGGCTTATCCAATGAGATCATGGTTCTATTCTCCTTTCAAAGGTGAAAAAAATGTACTATCTAGAACAAAGTTGCATTGGAATTTTATCCAATCATCAACAAGAATGGCGGTAGAGAAAGCTTTTGGTATATTGAAAGGGAGGTGGATGATTCTATTGAAGAGAATTGACATGCTTCTACAATATGTATCTAATATGGTTACCACTTGCATTTGCCTTTATAACTTGCGTATAATACACCGATGTAAGTTTGATGATGAATGGGCAACGGAATAAGAAAAAATTATGCATAAAGAGAGTACAAATCAACTGGACCAGCTAAAAAATGTTGATATATTTATGACAGCTATACAAGCTGCAAAGGAGATGAGAAGATATATGAAAATATCAAGGTTGAAGCAAGAACTATGCGAATGAAAGACCTTGAAGAAACTGTGGTAAATAGATTTGAAGATATAGAAGAAGACGAAAATGAGAGTGCAGAGGTTGTAGAAACAAAAAAGACAAAGATGCTAGGATAAAAAATTTGCTTGTACAAGTTACACAAGCACATGAATTACTAGCTCAATTTTTTTGGGAAGCACATTTGAGGATAGAGGAAAAATTTCTCTTCCCTCGTGACCATGATGCATCTGATTCCGAAGATGATTAATTCTAAAATTTATCTATAAGCCTATTAATCTGTCGATCTACCATTTTTAATAAAACATTGATTTTCTCAAAATTCTTAATCATTACTGAATTTTTTTCAGCCATTTGTATGAAAATTTCATAGCAATGTTCATGAAAATTCTTCTTGTCGACCTTGGTTGTTGAATTTGGAATTGCAGTCGTAGTTGGAATGTCCTTTGAATGTAGATCATTCTCAATGTTTGTGGTGCTATCTTCAATACTAACATAATCATTAGTGGACGTTGTCACATGCTTCATTATAGTTCCAGTTTGATGCCACCATTAATAAAAAAATCATAAAATTTGCATGCGTGATGATCTGATCCTAAAATTCCATTAGCCAGCTTGTCTTCTTTGTACAACTTGTACAAAGTATTGAATTTTTTTTGCAACCCTCAGCAGTTCGATTTAGTCCAGAAATTACCGCAATCAAACGAGCATGTAATTTCAACCAAGTATCTATACCTGCATATTACATGAATTGATTGAATACTGAATAAATACATAATAAAATAATGATATTGGCATTATAAGGGCTTCAAATTACAAGAATAGTGTTGGTTTAATAACCACATATTCAATGCAATGGACATGATGGAAATGATGGAAGACTCGTAGTGTCTCCTAAAGAGACTCCTCTCGCGCCCACGAGGTGGGGGGATCGAATCCATCCAAGGACAAAGTGTCCTTTCCCGCTTGCCCTCCCGCCCACTCCCAAGCCTTGGGGGGAAAAGGGGGGATCGGGGGCCTTTCTAAATGCCAAGGCCTTTCTAAAGGCCAAATTGGCCAAATTTGAAATCGGAATTTTTTTTGAAATTTTTTAGGCATGCAAACAATTTACCTTGTTTCTTTGCGTTCTTCAAAAATTATGGTTCCATCTCACTGCGCAACGAAATCATTGTCTCCACATCACAGTCTTTCCAATTCTTTGAGCCGGATTCTTCATCTTCTTCCATGTCTTTCACGTTCTTCTTTCGAGGTTTTTTAGGGTTGTGATTCATTTCTTCTTTGGCACTGGTGGAGCTACAATCTGTACATCCTCATCCCCAATCTCTTCCATAGCCTTTCTCTTCAAATTACTTGCACACATGTCTATAATCAACGGAGGTGGAAGAGGAATATGAGTTCCAAGAGATGGTTGAAAAAATTTGGGAACCCCTACACTACCTGAATGTTCCTGTAAAGGAGGTTGAAAGGGCTAGAAAGCATGAGCTTCAGCACTTTGATACCTTTGCATCGCTTCATCAACTTCACTAGAATACCCCTCCATGCTATCCCTACAAACGGTAGCAACAATTTGGCGAGCGCAAAAAAAATCAATAAGAAAAGCGAAAAAGAGAGAGAGACAAAGAAAAGAGAGGAGAGGATGAAGTCACGATGAACCATAAGAGCCATTCAAATTTCCACATAATCCGACGGATCTGCTTTGCTGAAAGAAATCATATTTTATTAAAAATAAATTTTTATTGAAATCTAACATTGGCCCCAAGGCCAAGAATTGGCCTTCCATTTTCGGTGCACCCAATTCAATGAGCTCGGGCCATGTCAGACCATGCATTTTTTTATTAAAAATTCATACACCCAAATCGCCCCGGCCTCTAGGTGTAAAGGGGTTGGAGCCGATTTCAGCCTTTTGACCAATCACAAGTGAGGATTTCAAGCCTCTTACACAACAAATTGGCCCGTCCTCTAGGTGTAAACGACCCTTATTCCTCCATCATAGCCTCATGGATGCCAGTTTGATATGTCCCTGAACATCCACACAAGAGTGTCACACAACCTGTGATGGAATGTACCTACTAAGAAATGAGACTCATGTGCCCAAAATTTGAGTCACCTTGATGCCCACACACATTGGTTCCCAGCGAGGAGGATTTCCCAGGCAGGTGCGGGTGGGAGGGGCGGGACCCAGCCGAATGAAGATGTGATCTAGCCCGGGGCCTATATTCCATATGTGAAATGACATGGTGTGTAAATTCTCACAAATAAATCTGAAGTTTCAATGTCACGCTTAGTGTTGTTCACATCACTCCAGGCATGAGGCCCAGGGTAAGTGCAGTTACTGCTACATAACCAACAACCTAGGAAGACTGAAGTGCAAGAGAGAATTTGAATATCTGATGAGATACATTCCTATCTCTATATTCGTTAATCGGAGACTTTGGAAAGTCTCAAAATAAATGCAAATGGTTTGATATCTAGTCCAATTTTTAATTGTTATGACATGTATTTGTGCCAAATTGGTTAGTGCCGCGCACGCGAATCACTTCATTAAGTCACATTGAATATATATTTGTGTTTTCCTTGTTCTTTATTTGAAAACCATGTCCTTAAGTAGTCTCAAAATCATGAAAAAGTCTCCAATTACCGAATATAGTGATACCTGCAAGAGAGAAAGAACAGAGAGACACAGACACTGTAACGTCTTTAAGAACCACGATCTTCCCGTACACAAAAACTTCAAGAATTGGCATCTACACCACTTTTCGGCAACAACCACTTTGAAGAAGCCACAGCAGAACAACCACATAGCTATGTCTCTAAACTCCATGAGCCAAGCTCTCCAATAGCAAGCACAAATCACCTGAGAGAAAGAACTCCAGCGGCAACTATATATAGTGTCAGCAGCAAATAGATTTGAGACAAAATTTATCAAAATCCACCAAGGCTTGCTGATGGGATTCACCATCTCCCATGCACTATTCTGCCATTCCTTCACAGTGATGTGGTGTCGTTCAGAATCCAAATCATAACATCAACACTTAACATTGCAGGAAGACTTACAAAGCCACGTGTTCTAATTTAGATATCAACCCTGAGCCCAATGAAAAGCTTAACAGACAGCTACAAGAGGCTAAAATCCCATGTAGCTAAAATCTCACTCACATCGTAATCCACCTTCCACAAATTTTGGGTGCAAATCCTAATGGGGTTCACATCTCAAACTTCTTTCCAAATCGTCAAGATCTAATGTAGCCATTCCTAGACTAAAGTGCCTTATTTCCTATGTTTTTTTAGCAAGTCTTCAATTTGGCAATTCCCATGCAGCTATGGGGATATCATTGTGGGTAGAGTAGGAAGGTGAGTTCCAAAATGGAAGGGAACTTCACACACGAGGCCCAAAGTGGTTGTAAGTAAGGCACTCCCTCTCATGCGTTACCGAACGTAAAGGCCCAAAGACAAATTTCAGCAGCTTTGATTGGTTGGAGAAATGTAATGCCCTGCTTAAAAGCGTAATGCACTCCGAAATACCTAGAGTGCATTGTGCAAAGTAAGGGTACCTCGTCTTACAAAGGGAAGTTTGGGTGTGGGTCTTTATGTGTAAGGAGAGTGGGCTCCTGTTTTATTAAGAACATGACATCATTTGTGTGTGCTTTGACAAATTATGTATACTTGGCATGGACTTCAAATTTGACTTTGGTTTTATTTTTCTGAAAATTTCACCTCTACATCCAATCATAACTGTGAAGCTATTTTTAAAAAGATTACTTCCTCTAAGAAATGACTATTAGTTGCATTCAATGTATAACATTGCTAAGCCTCATGCTCCCTTGCCAAAAGTCGGGAATAAACATGTTGCGATTCTCAGTCTAAGTCTTAGTGTCGAGGCAAGGTCCTCGTGAAACATGACATTTTTTTTATTCAACACGGGTGAAGGAGCATGAAGCTTAGCAATGTGATGGAGTGCAAATGAAGAAGCATATTTTTTTGAAGAATATATGTTTGACCATACGAAAGCTCAACAAATGTGGGTTGAGGGAAATTACAAAATATTGAGGTTTATAAATTACATGAGAGTGACTACAACACTTACCCCATTATCTTGGAATGCATCGTCCAACAGAACACTTCACAAGACACACGACAAACTCGAACTCCTCATCTTCCTTACACGAAACTTGGGGCTTCTGTAAATTGACGCCTTTCCCATGTTATTTATAAACAGGTGCTAATGGATAACATGCAAGGTCCCACACCAAGGGGACTCTTGAGCAGGGTAGGGCCAATGTGCTCAGATTGCATGGCATCGGATTTTCTTTTCTTTTCTTACTATGCAAGGTCAAAACTAAAGTGAGTACACCTTATATATGTATGAAATAGCAATGGGTGCAATTAACCTTCCATCCAATACAACAATGAACACGATCACTGCAAATGTCCACCAACATGTGGCTTAATTACACGCCCTACCTTAATGCCAAATACTTCACACCATAGGATCAAATTCAATCTTTTCAGTACATGCCTCTATGTCCATGCCTTCATGGCGTAGCTCTTTATCTTGTGTAGTGCCTTTGTCTACAATAAATAGTCACATGGTTCCATTGTTTGTGAAGTTGGCATTGATGCCTATTTTTAATATTTGTCTGATAGGAAAACTACACTAAATATTGTGTTTGGTGTCACTTACTATTCGGAGTTGCACAATGCTATATTTTAAAACTATTTTTAACGTAATTTTTCACCAAGTAAAGATGTTAATGTTCTATAAAGTTCAAACAACCAATTTGACCTTTGTTGGGAGAGAAAAAAAAGATATCCAATAAATAGTTATAACATTGCATAATTCCAAGTAGTAAGTGACACTAAATACAATATTAAGTGTAGCCCTTCTGATGCTTTAAGGATCCGGTGATGCTTTTACATAATCGATATACAACCTAAACTTTGTAATATCAGCCTTCATAATGTCACTCACTCTCTAATATCCCGAAACCCTAGGGAACGGATGTTCGTAGTTCAAATCTCACTCCTTATTGTCACATTTCTCTCCCTTATATCATGAATTTTTTCATCAATGCAAACCACCAAAGAAGTCAACCCACACCCTCGTATTGCGCCATGTGTTAATATGCGGAGTGTCTTCTTCTTCTTCTTCTTCTTCTGCCATTTGTTGAAATGTTGGTGCATGGATTTGGCACATTGCCTGGGAAGGCCAAGTGGACTAAGGGTCTAATATCTTAGTTGCCTCTCTATTGATCTCAACTTCTCACTTCTCTAGAAGCTTGCTGTAAGGTTGCAAATTATGTTAGTGGCTCATACAAGTTAAAGTTTTCTGGATCCTTGGGAAGGGTCAAAGCAATATTCAAAGTTGAGCAGTTTGCATATGTGTATATCTGTCATGCTTGTCCTAATTATTGTTTTTTTAATCTAATGCAATAGTATGTTTGCAGTGTAGCTGACATTCTTTGTGTAATTGTGTGGGAGATGATCGACGTGGAGACATAGTTCGTGGGTGAAGCTTATTGAGATTCATATTTCATATTTGTTGATTGTTTGCCAAGAACTCAAAATCAAAGCAAATGATGTGAGGGTCTAATAACTTGGTTCCCTCTCCATTGATTAAGTCTTCTCACTTCTCTCCTCACTTATCACTTATCTGGATTTGTGGGAGGTTCAAGGCAACATTGGAAGTTGAGTAGTCTATATATGTGTGTATGTGTGTGTGCGCACACATTTTTTATATATAATATACCGTAATTACTCTTTAATTATCTGTTGCAATGTGATGTGTTCAATGTAGTGCTCCTAATTAAGTGTTCTCTCACATCCACCATGACTTCCTCTCTAAGCACCATCCCATTTTCAAAGCCTCCAATTCTTGGTATTAAAAGAATTCCATGAAGTGAATCTTGGGTTTTTATCTTGGGTTTTTGGTTGCATGTTTTGTACTGGGTGTTGATGATAGAGTGAAACCACAAATAGCTGAAGTTTCAGAATTAGAGAAGCTTATAGCAAGTTTGAATGTGGGCAACACAAGATGGTAGGCCCACTGAGAAACTTCATATTGCGGATTATCCTGATATGGTTGATGAAAACATCATAGAAGTTGAGTTTTCAATAGCTCAGATTGTTCACTTGGTACAAAGCAGTGATCACATGGCAATTGAAGGTCTTGTTGTAGGCAATGATAAGCACTTTGACCCAAATGAAGAGCCTAATGCATCAAGAAACAAGAATGACATGGAATGCAAGAGTACTCACTTGGTGGAAGCGCGTGTTAGTGCTAAGAAATTTTCACATTTCATCATAAGCGAAGGTTTAGAAAGTTTTTCTTGTTTGGAGTTGTTGCAAGTGGAACACATTTGTGATAAATTGTTTAGAATGTGCGTTGCTCATATAACTACTATTAAGAAATCTAACATTAAGAGTTTTATGCTCGATGGTTGATAGTGACCATTTTTTGCACATGTTATATATGTAGAAGTAATTTCTTTACTTGTACTTATTCTCACCATTTTGTACATGTTGTCATAAAATGTTCTTCAAACATGTCCTATAAAGTTTGAAACTTGCACATGTGTGCAAGTTTGGGGAGATTATCCATGTCCCATGTATGAAATCATCAATTACAACATTACAATGTCACACGCTACACTAATGCTATAATATCACACATCCATGTTAACACTACAATAGTCCATAATATCACCTGCACTTTGGTTGCCATAGGTGTGATACTATGGAGTTTAGAGTGTGTGTGTGTGTGTGTGTATATATATATATATATATATATATAGTTTTTTTTTTGCACCAAGTTAAGACACCATGCCTTCATAACACCCACCCTTGAGATGCACAACATTGTTAATCAATAACACATTTTCCCTCTAATGGGCTTAGAGGGCCGCCTGTCATTGGTTACTAATAGGGACGACTTCTTTGACAGAATCTCTCTCTCTCTCGTTCGCTCTCGCTCAGTGTTATTATCATCAAAATTTACCTTGCTCTAATTTGAAGTATGTAGAAGCCCTCATGGGTATATTGAAGGATTTTTATAGTGTTTACCACAACTACATTAAATATTGTATTTAGTGTCACCAATTCTATTTGACTTGCTCAATACTAATTCTAAACCGCCCGTGTCTTGTCGCCAACACTAAATGTAATCCTAACATTACATATTTACAGTGTTGAAATTATTGTCACCTACTAAGTGATTTCTCTTCCAAATTTCAGTAATCCATGGCAAAAATGTTAGGATGCAAAATTTACCAAACTTTGTTTCAATAATTGACATTTGGATGAACTAAAAGGAAGTTGAGATGACAGTACTTATAAACCTATTCATAGGAAGTGTCATTAGAAAAATTACCACAATGACATTAAATACCATATGACACTAAATATAATATTTAGTTTAGTTAATATTGAGATTAGGGTGGTTGTGTTAAATGTATTCTTACGAAGTCCTGCAATGAAAACGTTGTCTTATACATGGGTTCAAGACCCATAACCTTTTAGTTTAAGAAAATTAATTTCAAGTAAATACAACATTGGGAATGTATGAAAAAGGTGGGTTTTAGCAACTATTGGAAATTCATAAGTTATTACAAATTTAAACTTAATGTGAAGTCCTTGCTAAATTTGCATTAATTTTTTTTCACAATTTCACAAATCTTTAAGATGAAAAACAATGTGATGGTGTGTTTTGACTTTCAAGTTTTAAAATCTGAAAATTTACAATATAAAATGTCTTGCACACCACAACATAAGATTATTAAGCAATGTGCGTCTGTTATGTGGACCCTTGAGAATATAACCATGGGATGCTCAAACCTTGCACAAAGAGACTAGGGCTAAGATTGAGCTCCTAGCATCCCATGGTTATATTCTCAGGGCCCACAGAACGAACACACACTGCTTAATAATGTTATGCAATAACTTCTCTGTTTTGCATAATAAAATGGTGTTCTGCTGTACCACGTTAAACCAAGATAGCCAAACCAGTGACAAAGCTTTGAAATAATTAAGCTCACACTAGATTGTAGAGAGTGTCTAGTGATTGGACCAAGTCTCATCCTTGAGTTCACAAGAGTTGATTGAATGGCATCCCTCATTACATTCAAGAGATTGCCATGACTTGGACGTGGCCTTGCTCAACAACTTGAATGAAACAGAAGGTCATCGTACCAGTAATTTAGATGCAACTCTTAAGAGAGCCTGCAAAGTAAACCCACGCCCGATACACACCCCACAATCAGCTTATTGTGTAATGGCTCTGTTGAAAATAGATAAACCATAAATCCTAAACAGGGCACAAAGTATTACTCCAACTTTAACTAAATTAATATTTACTGTTATGCAAATCGCACCATGTATATAGTGTACTCTGATTTGGGCGAACCAACCCATACACTTGTTCCTTGTTGGATGCCTAAACCCTTGTCTCCAAGGAACTAGTGTACGGGTTGTTTTGCCCCAGCCATGTACTCCAAGTTGCACAATTTTGAACAATTCATGCAGTTCACTAAAACTTACACAATTTCAATTTTCACACATGAAATTCCTTGTATGTTACACAATTTTCAATCCTTCCACATGCAATCCACTGTAAGTTACACAATTTTGTAACAATTCATACACGGAAACGTACGCTCTTCAAGTTTTCCCTATCGACAGAGCCAATTGCTTAATTACTAGCTGCCACAAAGGGTAAATGTCAAGTGCACGGCAACCAAGGAGACTTGGCAAAGAGTCTCTACAGATACCTCTAAATCCTTGCCATTGAACCAGGCTCAAATCTCTACGGTATCTACGGTGACATCTTATCAATTTATTTAAAAGTGGAATCATCGAAGTATGCACACATGTATGACCACTATCACAATCACTGAATGAACCCTAAACTTTAAACCCTAAACTCTAAAGTCAATTTGGAGCTCCCACTCAACAGGGCTGCTATAAGCCTGTCCCCAATTTACCAAGACAAATTGGCTTACTCTCCTAAGGAAGAACTATGTAAGTAGGTTCCACAATTGAAGGAGAATAGGCTCACTGACGATATCTGATGTTTTTGGATATTGCATAGGGCAAGCATCTTCATTAACTCATCAGTTTAACTTTTTGATAACATCAAGGGCAACATGTGGAAGATATGCACATTGGTACTCTGAGTTTCATCAACTGTCATCCTTAGTGTTGCAACTGCATTGAGTAGGGTAGGTCAAAGGTTTGGTTCAGAACTCCCTGAGTGGTGCGGATCTCCACAACACGGGCAACCTTCAGGTAGGTTAATTTGTTTAAAGTTGAGCTCGGAAAACCCTCCAAGTCGTGGTATGCAGTATTGGTGACGTTTCCAGAATTTTCAAGGGTCTGTCCGAGGTTCTTCAGTGAGCTGCCCAGTTAAACTTCTACCGATAAACTTATTATCTCGTCCAGCTTCTTCTGTGTTGTTACATCCTTTGCCATCCTTTGGGGTGTCAGCTTGCAGGGTTTCTTGCACTGACCATGCAACAGGGATAGCACAAATGACACCGAGAATCAGTAAACCCCAGTTGATGAGAAGCTCTGTCAGAAATGCTATTTTCTTTGCATCGACTTGCCCAGCACATGCTGCACCTGCATTTTGTATTGCTTTGTAGAAGCCGGAATACCGCGCTGACATGCGAGTATCATTTGTGAGGGCTCCCAGAAGCCAATAGCAGTATGTCTGCCAGATTGCATCAAAGGCACCGTAGAGGGCGTACAACACAACTGGCCCACTGTAGCGGCTTGAGTTCAAGATGTCGATCTTGTCATTGATTGTTAAGGATTTGACTGACGTTCTTGTAAATGTCCTCTGGAAAGCAAAACCCCCGCCCCAGATCACCATGGTCAACACGAAGAGTGCTGCGAGACCAATAAATGCACGAATTCTTCTGTCCACGTGTCTGAAGTCGAGCAGTTGCCCCATGGCGATGGAACCCAAAATCTGGGCAAACCAGTATAGAGTCCCGTTCAGGGCACGTGTGCGAGTCGTGAACATGCCACCACCATTCACGACATTAAACTGGTAGGTGTAAAACCAATTAGCGGAGAAAAACATGGGAATGAGGCAAAGCATCCTCCAATCTCGAAAAAGATTAAGAATGCCCATAGCTTCTTCTTTTACACGTGGCGCCTCCGGTAGCCCAACTCGGGATCCGTCCTGACGTATTACTCGTGTGGGGGGCAGTAGCAGCAGTGTGAGTGCACACCCGATCCCAATGACCACCATGAAGGCTACGTAAGTGTGTGTGGAGACCTGTGATGTCTCATTGTGCCATTCTACAATCAAAGAGATGATGGAGCCTATGATTGCCCCGCAGTTGAAAATGACCCAGAAGATGCTGAAGTATCTCCCTTTCTTTCCTTCTTCGGGATATGACATGATCATTGCTCCCTGTGCAGCCCATAGAAAACCCGCCCCTACACCTGGCAGAAGCACCACAACCCTGAGGTCAATCCCCTGTACTAACAAATCTGAACCCTGAATGGGCTCCGAATGGCCCTGCCCTAATCTCAATCTACGCCTCTGGGAATCAAATGTGTCCAACTGACAAGATAACTTCGCTTGAAGGACGTGTACAGAGCAGTCGCGGAAAGCAGCTAACAATCTCTTGAATTGAACTATGAATCAACACTAATGATTGAGAAGAGGAAATAGAACCCATCCAAACTTGGTGAGGTAATTTCAAGTAGCTCCAGCCCCACATACAGCAACATGCAGTTTACTTAGCTTAAAATGAATCAAATATCAGAGGATGCGAGTTGGTGTACCTAGAATGGCACCGGCGGTGATGACGAAGATGGAATTGTATGAGAGGTAGGATCCAATGTAGAGAATGTAAGTTGACCCACCCAGAATGAGTAGAACATGATGCCCAACCAAGTTGAAGAGGCCCTGGACAACCGAAGTCATACCACACTCTTAGAACTTTCCCCAATCCCATATTGACCTCGATGTTGTTTCGAGGTCACGTGTAATTCACATGCACAGTATTCTTCCCCTTTATGTTTCCAGTAGAATGAACCTCAGAATATCCAGGTGGTACATGTTAATTCTCACCCCTGCCAAAATTGAACAGACGGCGAACGTCACTGCAAGTGCTGTGTTGGCATTGTCTGTGGTGGTGGCATCTGCTTTGCCAGCGGCACCCAAACCATTGAGGGCATTGAACATGCCTGGAATGCAGAAGCAGATGAGGCCCAGAATAATGGTCTGGATCAGTGGGTCAGGATACTTGTGCCCCCACCATAGCCTTATGGGTGCCAATTTGATGTCCCCCTGTCCATCCACACAAGAGTGTCATACAGCCTGTGACGCAATGTACCTACTAAGAAATGAAACTCATGTGGACAAAATTTGAGTCAGGTTGATCCCCACACACATTTTTTGATATGTGTTCCACATTCTTTCAGTGTTAGGTTTAGTATAAGGTTTCTGGAGATCTTATTAAATAGCTGGAGGATTCAGAAATGTTGCAGCCATCCTACCTACTGTACTATTGTCCTACAAGCCTACCTAACAGAATGCAGACCTCCGACGTGATCAATGTAAAATGATTCTCTGAATAGTCGGCTTCCAAATTTTTTTGGGCCAATGTCGCATGCTCATCTCACACATAAACTTCACATACATCATAGTTATTGTGAGAATCGTTTTCCAGTGACCATGGAGCAATGTTGCGAGAGGATAGGAGGAAGTTTTCAGACCTCTGTCACCGGTTTCTGCTGTGACTGAATTTCCATTTTGGCTGTCCTGCTGCAATTCCTGCGAACGTCTGCGAGACCTTCAATGGACTTGCAAGGTGACCAAACCCCTCACGGTCTGCGACCCAAATCTGGACTCAAAAAGCATGCTCAAATTTGTCCCACAACATGGAACTCTAAGAGCCCGAACTCTATGTAAATTCATCAAATCGTCATCATCATTTCCATCCGAAGCACTGCCATCGGATGGTCCTCAAATCTGGACATATATGCAATTTAACTGCAGACCCAATACCGAGAAAGTATACCCATTCACAGCCAAATGAATTCTGTGCCCATATTTAAATCATACTTGCTTCAATCTCACAAATAGCCATCAATCTGCCTGATGCTGTACTTGTATCTGGTTACAAATATAGCATTCGGTGGACACATTTTCACAAGACAGGGTTTACAACTACTGCAGTCTCAACAGCAATTCTACCTTGAAGTCGCCTGGTTTTCATGTGTTGATAACATGGTCGTGGATAAAATTCTCACAAATAAATCTCAAGTTTCAACTCCGCGCTTAGTGTTCTTCACATCACTCCAGGCATGAGGCCCGGGGTAAGTGCAATTACTGCTACATAACCAACAACCTAGGAAGAATGAAATGCAAGAAGGATTTTGAATATCTGATGAGATACATACGGAGAGAGAAAGAACAGAAAGACACAGACACTACGTCTCTAAGAACCACAACCTTCCCATGCACAAAAACTTCAAGAATTGGCATCTACACCATTTTTTGGCAACGACCGCTTGAAGAAGCCACAACAAAACAACCACATAGCTATGTCTCGAAACTGCATGAGCCCAAGCTCTGAAATAGCAAGCAAAATTCACCTCAGGAAAAAGAACTCCAGTACAGAAGGCTGGTCGACAAACCTGTGGCAAGAATTGAAGCTTGTCATTAGAATTGGCAACCATAGTGTCAGCAGCAAAAAGATTTGAGACAAATTTTATCAAGATCCACCAAGGCTTGCTGATGGGATTCACCATCTCCCATGCGCTATTCTGCCATTCTTCACAGTGATGTGGTGTCGTTCAAAATCCAAATCAAACATCAACACTTAACATTGCAGGATGACTTACAAAGCCACATGTTCTACTTTGGATATCAACCTTGGGCCCTATGAAAAGCTTAACATACAGCTACAAGAGGCTAAAATCCCATGTGGCAGCTGAAACCTAGCTTCACATCCTCCTCCTCGATCTCAACCCACCTTGAATCAACAGATCTGGGTGCAAAGCCAAATGGGGTTCACATCTCAAACTTCTTCCTAAAATCGTCGCCCGGAGCTACACGAGATCTAATGGCTGATCAGTGGCAACATATACTTACAACATTGTGAGGTTGGTTGCCCTATGCACTACTGCCCAACTTACCTTACCTCACCTTACCTCACCTTACCTTACGTCACCGCCATAGCCACATGGAAATTGCCAAAACTGAAGGATCAAAAAGACAGGATTTGACACTTTAGTCTGAGATTGAGTTAAAGGTGTGGCTTAAGTTGCAAACTGACTGGAGTGAAATAAAAAGCTGGGAAATTGGAAGTGGCAGTCAACATTTGTATGTAATGGTGAAAACATTGATTCCTATTTTAAGAGCCGAGGGGTTTCTATTTTAAGCCAAATTAACACTTAAACTTGGAGTTCTTGAACTACACTAAATATTGTATTTAGTGTCATATGGTATTTTATGTCACTCTGGTAGCTTTTCTAATGACACTTACCATGAATAAGTTTACAAGTACGTCATCCCAATTTGCTTTTAATGGCTTTGTCCCATACCATGGGATAAAGGCATTGTGGAGACTGCCTTGGAGTGGTGGTGATAGGGTCGGGTAATGCATGTTAAAACTTAATGAATAAGCTTTGGTGAAGCTCAATGATAGGTCAATGCAAGCTCAATGGAACCTCAGTAAAATTTTCAAATTCACATTAATATGAAAATAGCTAGTAATTAAAACAAATTACTTTAAAATGTCATTTTAGAATAGAGCCTCTCTTGGCAAAGCCACATTCCCTTGGTTCATCAATATTTACTTCTAGTTTGTAACTGTGACATAATGCTTGAAATTCATGCCAATTGTTGAAACAAAGTTTGGTATGTTCTGCATCGGAACATTTTTGTATTGAAACATTCTCATAAAATGATTGAAATTTCGATTAAAATCACTTCATAAGTGATACTAGTTTCAACATTGTAAATCTATAATGCCCACAAAAATTTACAAGGAATGACAAATAGTGTTAGGTTCACGTTGGTGTTCGTGACACTATATGGGCACTTTACAATAAGTTTTGAGCAAGATTAATAGAATTGGTGACACCAAATACATTAGTAATTGTAGCCTATAGAGTTTCAATCCCATGAAGGTCACTCTTTGTAAGATATTAAGAACCACGTGCAAAATAAATATACAATGGAATAAGATTTATATGCAATTACCAAGGTACTAGAATTTTGTTTTGATATTTTAAGTATATTCCAAGGATATTCACCAAATATGTGAATTATCCCATGAATATGGGCATTTCTTCATGCCCCCTCCAAAAAAACCAGACACCCTTTTTTGCATATGGTTCATACACCTACAAGAAATGTATGACCCCAAGAGTTGATTTAGTATGAAACAACAATACATTTATAGGGGCAAATTTTGTGTACTATACTCCCAATGGTAGGTGTTGGGAAACAAAATCTAGGGTGCAAACGGCCCATATTGGAAAGTAAGCTTAACTTTGCACACATGGTCCAAAAGTGGTTGTAATGAGTTCTTGCGGGAAAGTTGTGCTCCCGTTGAATCGGGTACATGGCATCATCATTTGTATGCTTTGGTAAGGAGTACTTGACATGGCCATCGAATTCAACTTTGCTTCTCTTTCATGAAGATTGAATCATCTTGTAGTAGTACATGCACTTACGGTCCACCTTCGATATTTGTTAACACTTTAGAGCAAGGAAACTTGTAACACTTATGTGGTGCTAACGCTTTAACACTTACCGGGGGTAGCATAGACAATTTGCAACACTTATGTGATTTTGGAATTTGAAACAGTAACACTTATATAAATAAAGGATGAAAATACATAAGATATGAATGTCATCATACATCTGACCGTAATGGAAGAACGGATCTAAAGTAGTTTGATGAGATTCTTGTGCACGCCAAGGTCTTATTTCCTCTTGAAGTGTTTGATTACTCTAGATGAGAGATGTAACATCAGTAGGTTTTCGTTTCAAAAAAAAAAGAGTCAAAGTCATTGTTGCACTTCATCATCCTTGAACCCTACTCTATCTACAAGCACATCGCCAATTTGCACATTATCAACTCCTTCAATGGGTTCATTATCAACTACATCATTTATTTCATCTATTTCATCAAGCAAACTTGTAATTTCCTCCTCAATAAGTAGGTAGGGATTGTGTAGATCAATTCCAGTTCAACGCTGATGAAGCCATCTACATTCATAGTGGTTCTAGGTTCACTCTTTAGAGAAGTCAAATACATGGTGGACCTAATTCAATTCCAAATATAATGATTTAATTTCACAACATGCAATGTGTGAAAAATCACATGCTAGTGAAATTTAGTATGAAAACGAATTTAAGATCCAAGAAATTGATTGAAAAGTATGTTCACCTATACATGTACTCACTTTGTAATGACCTTATCAATACAAAATATTGTTGAAGGGATTTTGTTATCCACCACATATTCATGTATGTCAAAATGTGAAGCAATGTCACAAATGTCTCATGTTTGAGATAAAACATTTCTATTGATCTCAAACTTTGACTTAGGTATGAGCCTAGTATGACTGTGAATACACAATGCCATTTGAACCTCACAATGCCCTTTGAGACAAAATTATAAATTTGATACAATTGTGAAAAATTACTACTTGTTAGTGAACATTGATTTTTCAATAGAGTCCTATTCTAAGGTAGAGATACCATAAACCATGAACTACCCTCTACTTGTGCAGTAGACTTCCGTCAGAATAGTGAAGTGCCATTTCTGAAACCGATCATTACGAGGTTGGCAACTTGAATGCGTGTACAGTCAGTTTAGCCAAATTTAGTCATGTTTGACCACCATCAACCACAGTTTAATGTACTCATGAGTTAACCGGTTTAGGTGATGTTTTGTGTGGAAATGAGGATTACCGTGTTCGGTGTAAGGAGAATCTAGTGAATGAGTAGGGGTTTTGACAAACTTTCCACTTTGAAAAAATGTAGAATTTTTTTTACAGGGAATAAAAATATGAAACAACTTGCATTCTTCATGAATCCTTCTCTTCTATCTTGGAAAATTATCTCATGATTGTAAGACCATATCTTCAATGCGAATCACCTTATTTTCACGGTTTATGGTATCTCTACCTTAGATGTATCGATCATGGGGACACAGACCTAAAGTTTGCACCTTTGATGATGTTTAGATCAAAGTAGTTGCATGAACAATATACCTGCACATGAGACCTATCTCGAAGAGGTAAAAATCGTTATTTTTTAAAAGAAAAAGAAAGAAAGAATGAAAACCGTTCATTCAATTCATGCATGTAAAGTTTCATATACATCTTCCTTCCATTTTATTTATCCCAAGCAACCTAGAGTTGTCCCTAGGTCATCTTAGTAATTTTCTAAGTAGCCTATGATAAAGCCTAAACAACTTAGGGTCATGGAGCCCATGTAAGGGAACTTGCACAATGCAAAACATGACAAATTTAGTATGTTTTTACTACTAATGCACATCTATATATATCATAGCTCTTTCAATTCAAAAAAGCTTTGAAAGACAAAATAAGGTCTACCCATGGGAGTCGCCTAGGAGATGTTGCCTTAAATCCCAGATTGGCATGTGTAAGGTGAGTTTGGTTCACCAATCTTAGCATGACAAACCAGAGAGTCGATTTATTTATGTAGCCCAATAGAGTCCAATTCTATTCTTTTAGCATGTTAGTTTTAACCTTAAGAAAACTTGAATTTATGCATAGATTGTCCTCAAAACTCACTTTCTAGCCAACTCGTCCAGAGTTTGGAGGCCATACAAATAACTCTAATCCCCATGACATTGTTCCCCTCCAAATCTTTGATATTGGAAAAGAATGTTCAGGGTTTAGGGTTAAGGCAATTTAATTGGGATTTAGGGACACTAAAATGTTAAAACTACAATACTAATGCAGAAGACCCTTATTTGGTTACTTGTCTTATTAGGAGACCTATATTTGAGTGATATGTGGTTAGATGTTGCCACCAAGAATGGGTACCAAAAGGAAATGTGTCAAAAAAAAGTTGGACTATGTGCTCAAAAATATGATAATGATTGTAAGCTCAATAATCAACATAATTGGAGGAACCTATATGTTTAATGAGCACGAGAATCTTCACCTTGATGAATTAATAAGATATTCATACGAGCATCGAGAAGTATGGGGAAAGTTGCTAAGGCCTTGATTTGAATTTGCTAACCATCTCGAACTATGTAATCGCGTGTTTCATACCCTAGGAGAAACGGGCTAGTCGGAAAAAGTAACCGTTTGAGGTGATTAGTACCTTAGATTAGTCGGAAAAAGTACCTTAGATTAGGTGACTCCTTGATAGAATGATATAATTTCATCCAACTCATCCATTCATCCACTCATCTATTTATCCATTCATCCATCCACAATCATCTGCCTTTCCCGCCATCTTTCTTCTTCTTTGCGTGCAAATTTGGTGCACAACTGCGGCGCACCGCAGACGAATCTTGATCTCTCAAAATAAAATCCTAAATCGCTTGCAGGCGAAATCAAGTGTGAGTTAGGCTTCTCAATTCAATCCAGTCTTTCATGGTGTTTTTTTGCGAGTCGTGACCACGATATAAGTTTGAGAGTCGCCTCTTGATTATATTTTGCTCTCACAGCGGTCCAGCTTGTGCTTGAAGAAATTGGGTCGAAGAAATCTAGTTTAGGGTTCTCTTCTCTCTTAGGGGATTGAAATAAGGGCATATCATTTCCATTCTTCTGCTCATGGTTTAAGAGATACAAGGAATCTGAAAAATACAAGGAATAACCGAAGCATTTCAATGATTAACCGGTTGATATTAAAGAAGTAAGGGTAGCGACCACGTTGGCTCAAATTTCTCCCCGTTTTACAGCTCGCGACCGCGATTTAATGTTGAGAGATTTTTCTCTCACAGTGGTCCAGCGTTTTCTTCAAGAAATTGGGAAGAAGAAATCGAGATTAGGGTTCCCTTCTCTCTTAGGGAATTGAAATAAGGGCATATCAATTTGGTGGCATGGCCCACGTGTGGTAACAGGCCTTTGTTTCTGTTGCAGGCTCAAGCCATGTAAAATTGCGGGGATGACATTACAAGAGCATCCAGATGGGGGTGGAAATGAAGAACATCTATCCTTTTTCGGTAGACACTTGGAGCGAATCCTCGAAGAGGAAACCCGTCCATTTTCTCACCCATGCTCACCGGGATCACACTACTGGCATCGATGCCCATGGCTCCTCTCCAATTTACTGCTCCCTTATCACGCAGAAGATTGTCTTGCGCCGGCATCGCAAGGTATTTTCTCCCTTTTATTCTTTGTACAATTGAAAAAAATATCAGCCCTCAGCACTATGTAATGAGAGAATGGAAGAGTGGATATGTGTACTGACGATGTCTTGTTAACTGGTTGCAGCTGAGCGAAAGCATGTTCAGAATCTTGGAGATTGCTGAGCCAAAGCTCATAGCGGACGACGAGGATTCTTTCACAGTGACGGCGTTTGATGCCAATCATTGCCCTGGTACATGTTTTAATCTACTCTTTGTTGTGGCTGTGTGATACTGATGGACTGATCAGCCATAGGTTCAAAAAAATTTCTCACTTTCCTACTGGATGTCTTCCTCAGGTGCAATTATGCTCTTATTTGAAGGTAGCTTTGGAAAGGTGTTGCACACAGGTGACTGCCGACTCACGATCGATTGCCTGAACAAGCTGCCACCTCAATACATTGGCAGAAGTGCTGGATTGGATTGTTTGTACCTTGATTGCACTTTTGGGAAGGAGGCCATGGTCATGCCTATTAGAGAAGATGCCATCCAACAGGTTATCCGGTGCATCTGGAATCACCCCAAGGATGCACCTGTGTACTTAGCATGCGACATTTTAGGACAAGAGAGTTTATTAAGTGCAGTTGTAGAGACTTTTGGAATGAAAATTTATGTCGACAAGGACAAGCTCCCTGAGTATCACGCCGACCTCTCATTAGTGGCTCCAGAGGTTATGGCGAGCAACAAAGAGTCCACAAGGTTCCATGTTAGTATTCTTGACCTTTCAAAAGAATCCTCCACACTTACTGGTACATTGCTCTTACTAAAACGGTGAATAAAATTGGTCAAATAGTAAAAATGAAGGGTTCTCAAACATGAAGTCATTTGTTTTACCGACTTTTGCAATTTGGGCACATTTTTCACTTTCCCCCTTTGCTCCATAGCTATCAAGACATTCATTCACGTCCATTTTTTCTATACTTTCTGTCTTTCAATGTTATTCAAATGCATGTAAATGGTTATGTAGATATGTGAAGGATTCCCCAAGCTGTATGATAGGGCAGAGCGTGCCATCAGAGATGCGAAGCTCATGAGATTTCCAGAACCTCTTTTCATACGTCCATCTGCACAATATTACACCTATGAGGAAAGGCTGCAGGGTGCGGGATCAGGGTTGTTGTCAGCCTCTTCTGCATTGTCCAGGTAGCTACTCTATCTTGACTTTGTGCCATTTTGGTTGATCCTAGTTTTTTTTTGTTAACATTGTGCTGGTTCATGAATCATCCGCCCTTCACTTAGGTTTTGAAGTGTTGGTTACACTAAATCTTTGATATTGGACATCCAGTCTTAAAACGAGTTGGTTCTCATAAAAGTGATGTGGCTCAGAAATGTCCCTCAGCGTTACCGCCGTGCAACAACTGCCCCTAGAGAAGCTGAGAAAGACCCAAGTGGAATCTGGCATGTGTGTTTTTCAATGCACTCGTCACGTGGGGAGCTTGAGAAAGCTCTGAAGATCCTCAACCCTGAAGATGTGATATCTACCACCCCTCACTGTGGCGCAGTGGAACTTTTTGGAAAGAAGCAGGTAATCAATGTTGGGCAGCTATTTGTTTTTGTCAATAACCTCCAGTTCCAGTTTTTATAGAAGATTTAGGACCAAAGAACCTCCAGTTCTGGGGTTTTGAAAGTTTATAAAAGAAATGAATCTCTGGTCCCTATTATAAAATATCAAAAATCAAAGAACTGACAAAGTACTGGTGGTTTTTAAAAAGTTTTGACTGGGTTTTGATTTTCTTAGAACCACAATTATGAGTCAAACCTGGTTATTTGAAATTTTGAGAACTGCGGTTATGAATTTAAAGAACCATCTCGATTACAGGAGGGGGTTTCATGCTAATTCTAATACCTGCCCAACATTGCAGGTAACCTCACAGGTGGAGGCTTTGGAGGATTGTGTTGAACCCAATCCTGTTGTCCCGAATCTTGTGTGTTCTTCGCCTGAGAAATGTGTTTTAGAGGAGTATGAGACCAAGAGAGGTAAGAGAGACTACTCATGCAGTCCTGTGAAGAGGAAGAAGACTGAGGATTGGATGCATGACTCCTCCCCACAGAGGGTTGTGCCCCTTTTTGGCCATGCCAGGTTTGGGGTACCCCCATCTCCTCCTGTGTCATTTCCCTCTCCTTGTAGAGTAACTTCAAATGTTTGTATTGAGAAAAAAATTGTCTCGAGCTGTCTGCCTTGTCCTCCATCATCCCCATCTCCTATTTTTACAGTAGAGGTTAAAACTGAGAACGATCCACCTGAGGCCAGTAGTCCGCTTCAGGCTAGCAATCCCTCTAAGGTCAGCAGTCCACTTAAGGCCATCTATGGACAAGACTCAACTTCACCTAAAAATATTAGGTCAAAGCGATTATTTGGAAGTGTTGAAAACACAGTCAGAGTAGAAGTAGAAAAGGTAGAAAACACTGTCACAGTAGAAGTAGAGAAGGTTGAAAACACCGTCACAGTAGAGAAAGCAGAGTGGACTACTTTTCGTAGGTCTACTTTCCGGATTCTCCGTTTGGAACCCTTACCCTCTTTGTTACATTTTTTGTGATAGGTGCATATTGTGCATTTTATCAGCCCTCAATGTTGAATCCTCTTAAATGGATTCAGGTGTAAAATGTTAGGACTGGTGATTCCTGAAACACCTTGTATTCTATGAAAGCTTCGGTTGTGTGATCTGAAAGCACATACTTTGCTTCTGTGCAAGTATTGTGCAACATTCTATAGCACATAAGGTAATGATGCCTGGGTTGTGTGGAAATATCCCAAGCATTATTCCTTTGTGCACGCTGTATGTCTGTCTCAGCAATAAGGCCTCAGTAAAAACCAGCCACAACCTTTGCCCAATCAAAATGATCTGGATTCTCCCTACATTTCATTGATCATTCATCCTAGGTCCACAGTAGTTAAAAACTGGTGGTTTCATCAGGTGGTCAGCTCCAACCACAAAGAGCAAAGAAACATTTTTGAAAACTTCAGTCACATATGTTCTCATGGAAAAACTGTTTTTCAAGTCTAGAATTAATTGTCATATAGCATGATATTGGCAAGCCAAGGTCCCATGAATTTATTCTAAACTTTGGAAGCATGAACTTTTGGCTTCACAAAAGTATGAAACTTGCCAACTTTGCAAACTGAAAGCATTTGAGGTGCTATGTGAAGTTCGGTCATAACTTCAATAGCTCTTTGCTGGCAAGAGAAGAACTGGCAGTTAGTGCAGCTACCTTTCATACTTTTATGAAGCTTCAAAACATGGTCACCACCACAATTGAGATGCATAATTCACATCCAATCAATCTCCTCATGATTTTGGTAGACTTTGCAGCTTCATCAATTTCATGAAAACTACAGTGGCATTGGTAATTGGGTTATGAAGCCTGGAATTTGTTGGCAACCGGATTGTGGATGGCACCAATTGTGTTGCTAGGCCCATTGGTATGCCTGCATTCAGACCAACACCAATCTATGATTAGTAGAAGCTTCCATCTGGTGGGTTACCATGGACGCACTCAAGAACCTAGAGGCAGAACATGTTGCACAGAACACATAAATCTGTAGCCTTAGCAGGGCCTGAGAAAGCATTGGATTGGCTTGGATATAATAAAGTCTCAAGGAGAAGTGCATACCTTCAAAGAAGCTTCTGATCAGGAATGTAGAGATCGGATTGTGTCTGGAAGGGATGATGATTTTCTTGCAGTGCATACCGGCTCAAGTAACCAAGGACAACACATGTCGAGCAAGACGCTCCGCTGCATCTGGAGCTGCCAATTTCTGTGCTGCTTTTTGCATCCTCAGTTGGGCTCCTTTATCTCCTGCGAAAGACACATTCAAACACCGGATTTACAACTTTGAGTACAAACACATGAACATTCAGAAGCAGCTCAAAGTTGTGACTTACTCTGGGTGAACTTGAACTGGATAACAAGGAGAGATCCCAACCCTGACTCCTTCTATCGCATGTGCTACTTGAGATGACAATATACCACCATCTATGACAGGTTCACTTGTGGACAAAGTTTGAAACAAGCAATATATTTGAACAGATACCTATAATCTGTGAAATCGCTCTCTCAAGGTTCTCGGCATTGAGATTTTTTTCGGGCAAAATTGTCGCAGCACCAGCATCAGACATCGCCCCTGCATTCTTCATTTGATGATCCTCAGCTACTGTGCTAGCTGGAATCTATGGACAACTCCCAACAATTCATTGACCACAAATAAGTACTGACCCATGATGCTTTTATGTAACATGAACTCTTCAATCTCAAAAATGACAAAAGATGTGCCACACAACCTGCAAGAAAGTTAAGTTGGCACAGCTGGTATGAAGGATTTTTCCATTATCAAAAACAGCAAAGAGAGTTTTTTTTGAAAATGTGGATCAGATATAGGAAGAAGCATGGTTGGTTTATAAGAACTTGGATTGCATTTTCCCATCATTCATGGCTGGGTCAGTCCACATTTGCATACCAGAATGGCAGGCTTGGCGGTGACCAGCAATTCACTACAAGTAATTGCACCTGCCCTTGCCACAACAACATCTGCTGCGGCATACATCATTTCCATGGCCTCTATATATCTGCAGCCGCCCGTCCATGCAATTCACAACCCACTATGTCAGTGCCGTGAAAGCCCTGCACCCGAAACCATAAACCCTAGACTCATAATCCTAAACGAGCTCGGGTGCCCTTTATACTGGAGAGGTGAAGAGCTCGAAGATTGAGAGGCTACTCATTGGCGGGGAGCCTCTTATACATGATTGTTCACTCTAAGTGTATTTCACAATTGACCTTTCAACTTGAGAATTTGAACTGGATAACGACTCTTAAATGGTGCCTTGATGATGAATCCCAGGTGGAACGACATGACGAGCTCTAAGGTCAAAATGCTAGTATACCACGTGGAGGTCGCTACCTTAAGAATGTTGAGGGTTCGAGCTCTTGTTTTGTGGGCCCCAAGACAATGGGCTTTCAAGCATTCGCCTTTTTTAGTACCATTCCCCCCTTGTATCTAATTTTGAGCATGGCTGCTTTACACCTGCTCACACTCTTGAGAGCTTAAGCAATTCTCAGGCTCTCAATAGGTTGAGCTTTGGATCCAAAGCTTGTCAAATCCAAGCTCAAAACCCCCGAAAATTGCAAGCTCAAGCTCTCAACTTCACACTTGCTCAAACTATTGAGAGCTCAAGCAATCCTCAAGCTCTCAAATAGGTTGAGCTTCAGACGAAAACTTATCAAATTCAAGTATGAAACTCCACACTTTCTCAAACTAATGGGAGCTTAATCAATCCTCAGGGTCCAAGTATGCAACTCCTGAACATTGGGAGTTCCATCTCTCAACTGTACATTTGCTCAAACGATTGAGAGCTTAAGCAATCCTCTGGAGCTCTCGAGCTCTCAATAGGTTGAACTTTGATTGAAACCTTCTCAAATCCAAGCACTCAACTCCTGAAAAAGAAATTGCAAGCTCGAGCTCAATCTTATCCAGAATTCCCTAACAAAATCTGCTGAAACCCCCAATGCAATGAAGTGAAACTCACGGTAAGAGAGCCAAGCGCGGGTGACATCCCACACTTGTCCTGGTAGCATGAAAATTCGCAACCCCAGTCTGCCAAATAAAATACCGTTTCGGGTACCGCTCCAACATCTCAACCACCATCCCGGCCACCGCCTGATTAATGACACGAGCACCAAGAGAGCCACCAATGACAACAATCACCTCCTTATCACTCCCATCCCCATCCACATTCATCATCTCCACATTCTTGAAGAAATTTCCCAATGCCAAATCCCGGGAAATGCTCTCCTGCAACACCCGCCGGGTAGGGTTTCCAATGAACACACACTTCTCTTTAGGAAAGAAAGCTGACGCAGCCGCAAACGCAACAAAAACAACCGTAGCAACTCTTCCGAGAATGCGATTGGTGATCCCAGCGTAAGCATTTTGTTCTTGGATTGCCACCGCAGTACCGCTCAAAGCCGCAACCAAGCACAAGGGGCCGGATACATAACCCCCGGTGCCTACAACCACGTCGGGTTTGAACTTGCGCAGAATCTTCCAGGAAGCTATCAAGCAGAGAATCAGTTTGATCGGTAGAAGAAGATTGGATGGGTTCCAGAACGGTCTTCGGATCGATGCTGCGGGAATAGGGGAGATTGAGTACCCTGCTGATGGGACCACACGCCATTCCATGCGTTCCTTGGTGCCTGCGAAGGCGATCTCTGTTTCAGGGTTTAGGGCTTTGATCTCGTCGGCTATAGCGAGAGCGGGGTACACATGGCCTCCGGTTCCTCCTGCGGCGAACAAGATTCGAGGTCCCCCTGAACTTGTCCCATTGCTTGCGCGAGGGCCGAGAAATTGGTGGAGTGTGGTGCGGTGGTTTTGCTGTGAGATGAGTAGAGTTGGGCGGGGATACTTGACTGAGCCAAAGAAAAGGGGGGGAGTATGAGGGGATATTGATAGTGATGATGTTGCCATCGTAGGGATCGGAGAGGAGTTTGAGATGGATTGCGATGCTTGAAACTTAGGGAGGTTCATGGATTGGAAGATGTGGATTGAAAAGGTTGAGTTGGATGTGTGGGAGCTATGGTGGATCCATCAAAGTTCACTTGGTGTTCACATGGCGTTCACATCTGCGGAGGTGTAGCACCATGGCAGCCACGATTTCGGCTTCTCCCCAAAAAGGATGTAAGCTCACCTATAAAGTTTCTCTGTGACAACAGAAGAAGAAGAAGAAGAAGAAGAAGAAGAGCTCACTTATAAAGACGACGAAGAATGCAAGCTCGCCTGTATATCCTCTGTGATGACAACAGCATAAGAAGCAGGAGGCATTAAATTTTCCATTTGTGTCACAACTGCGGTGTGGCTTTCAACAAATCACTGGATTTCAGAAATTGGATTCTGGAAACCTGAGGCTCCCATCAACTTGCACTAGAGCTCGAGTTGAACCTCTCAACTCGCAAGTTTCCAGAGTTTGATACTTGGATTTGACTAACTTTCATCAAAAGTTCGAAAACTATTGAAAGCTTCACCAATCCTTCAAACGTTAAGATATCAAGTGGAGAAATGGTGTCACAATAATAATTCATGACAAGCCGAGGCATGCTTGAAACCCACAAAAGTGTGAGCCCAAACTGTCAACATTCTTTAAGCGAGCAACTTTCATGAGTAAAGATTGAGATAGCGATCGAGAGGTTGTCCAAAATGATCGCAAGTTCATCATATGCGTTCCACATATGATGCGTCAAGGCGCCCTCTAAGCGTCATGAACCCGATGAAGACTTCAAAACAAGCTCAAGTGTAAAGTGGGTTCGAGTGAACAAGCTTGAAAAAGAAGAAGCTTCTTTCCTTAACCTCTCAATCTTGGAGCTCTCTATAGGGGTTGGAGATAGGGAGTTATCGAGCGTACTCTCATCCATCCAAAATTCAAAACTTGAACTCCTATAGGTTTGTTGTCAATTCATCTCAAATGATCTTGGGTAGACTAATTTGGAGTCTTTGAAGTTAATTCCGTTGTCAAATTAGCCTTAAAAGGTAACCTTTGGGTTGCATATTATTTCAAGATTATTATGTTGGATGAATGAGACGTACTTTGGTATACACATAATTCGCTCTCTCCAAAGGGTTGAGTTTGAAAACCGTAGGTCCATTCTCAAATTGAGATGACTTTGGTATACCAATGATGTCTCAAGTCACTAGAAGAAATCTTGTCCATTTCAACCCTCCTTGCGACTAGGCCATCAAGACTAAACCAAGAAAATGCATAAACAAATCAATTCGGTTGGAATCGGGTGGCACCTTCCACTAAGAAAATGCATAAACAAATCAATTCGGTTGGGAATCGGGGGGCACCTTCCATGGGTACACCACGGGTACCTTCCAGTTGCCTACCAATTGAATTGTTTATGCATTTTCTCGGTGCGAGTCGCGATGGCCAAGGGTTGAAATGGACACGATTTCTTCTAGTGAGTGTAAGCTAATGGTGACTAAAGTCGGACAATTCCAAAGAAAGAAATTTTGCTTGAATTGTGTGTGCAAATGGTGAACAAATCCTAAAGAATGACTTGAGCACAAAGATCAGACATCCCAAGAATGATTTGTGCACGGGAATTGGACAATTCCCAATAGAAAATCTTGTGTTGATTAGATAGCTCTAGTTGGTAGTTAGACAAATCCCAATGGAAGATCTCTATGTTGGAGTTAGACAACACCAACTAAAAGATTTGAAATTGGAGTAAGATAACTCCCAATGCCTGGATAATACAGATTGGAGTTAGACAACTACAAATAAATGATTGACTTTAAGTTGGACTTACACAACTCCAACTAGAACAATGCAAATTAACAAAATAGGTTTTCGAAAGGACCAAAGAAGATTCATAGTTGGCTTGAAGATAGTAACACAAATAGAGGACTTTTATCTGCCAGATTTAGAAAGCAGAAGTTGTACCTGTGCTATAAGAATCAGGTTGGGAGAGGATAGAACTTGTTTTTCTCTCTCATATGGTTGGTTGGTTTGAACTCATCACTTAACAGAATACTTTTGTCGAGTTTCGACGCTATCATAATCCATTGAGTTTGAAGTTCACAATCCTCGTGTCTTCTGTGGATTCGATATTCTATTATTTCTTTGGGGAGAGAGAGAGATGTGACAATGATCACTGAAAACAAATTAGAGGATGCATGGGACAATACAAACATTGTATTCGGGCACAGTGCGCGCTTTATGTTGGCAGGAAAATTCAAACCTGGCGTTGGCAGAGGAGTTTGTCCAACTCTCTCATGACTTGCACGTCACTCGATTCGTAGCTTTGCAATTGATTTTCAAGGTATGGCGCATGGATTAAGTATTCTTCAGTTTATAGGACGTTGGTGTGTAGGTTCTTTTGCTGTGGACCTACTTGTGTTCACGTGGTTCTTGAATCAATTCATTCCATTGTGTGCAGCGATGCTTTTGGTTCTCGACATTACCTCAACAAGATGGAGAAACCGCAACGATTTCCCACCCTAATTGAGCCAGTTTACGAAGTGGATGAGCCTTAGGGGATCAGGTCAAGCACCTTGGGCATTCCAGCCGGACGTTGGAGAACTCTAACTGCGAGCTCGGGCTACTCAACCTTGGATGGACTAGATGAAACATTTTCATTTGTGCGGGAATAAATCTTAAAGCGGATTGTTGGCAAATCAGTGTCCGGGGAGATTTTTTGGGGATAATTGGGTAAAATCCTAGTGTTTCCAAGTTCAACCAGTTACATGTTGTAATCTTCCACTTTTTCTTTATCAATTTGAGGTATATTCCATAGATTCCTCGAAAAGGATTGGTAAATTTCCTAAAGTCCTGAACTTCAACCGGTTGTTTCTCAAACTGAACCGGTTCATCTGTAACTAGCGGTCGGTTCTCCCGGTTCGTTGGGGCAAATAAGGGCCTTCAGATGGAGATGGTGGACAGCATCCGGGGAGATTTTTGAGAATAATCGGTCAAAATCCTAGTGTTTCCAAGTCCAACCAGTTACATGTTGTGATCTTTCGGTTTTTCTTAATTAATTTGAAGCATATTCTATAGATTCCTCTACAATGATTGGTAATTCTCCTGAAGCCTTGAACTTCAACTGGTTCATTTGTAAGTAGTGGTCGGTTCTCCCTGTTCATTGATGGAGGACATCTCTACGATCCAGAAATTGTTGACCTAGTTATAATACGTGTGCCAAACGGTTTCGCACTAATTGGCAAGTTTCGATTTAAAATAGTTGAGTATTGAAGCTCCATTGGGAACGTGTTTAACCTCTTTTCACCAACTTACATTGATTTGTGAACTTGACCATTGTTGCAGAAAGGCGGTGTAGTAGTGGGCATGCATGCTAACTTGAAAGGGTGCAAGGACCTTTTTTCAACATTGTATAGTGGCAAGAAATAACGTTACCAAGATTTGCTGGTGTTGGAAGGTGTGATAAGCGGTTGAAAGAATGTGATTACATCTCACTTTCCCTAGTCTCAAAGCCACCCATAACATTACTTAAGTAGTGTGTGTTCGTTATGTTGGCCCTAAGAAAATGCACAAACCTTGCGCGAGGAGACTCAGATTTAGACTGAGCTCCCAACATCCCATGGTTATATTCCCAAGACCCACAGTTGTTTAGTAATGTTATGCCCATTGCAAGCAATGTTGTGTAATTGATAATCACCACAAGTTGAAGGTGACGCTTCCTTGGTGTTTCCAATGAATGCATGTGTAAAGATGCAAAATAGTTGAGCACGTATACATGTGTAAAGCTCTTGCAAAGGTTTCATCAAGCATGTGAAGAGACATCAACTACAAAGGCAGTACAACAAGGACAAGGAAAAAGGAAGGTCAAAGTTTTTTACCCTGACATGCGATGTTTGTTCACCACCTCCCTCTCATGTCCGCGTGAGCATGAGAGTGGGGGCGGCTTAGAGCCTATTTTCATAGGTGGAACGTGTGGTTAGTGTTAGGGCTATGTGTTCTATGTAAGTTTTGGTTTAATGTTAGTAAGTGTGTTTAGTCAAGTGGGACCAAGGCTTGTTTCTTTTCTAAATCCCTTTTGTTTAGGATTATGTGTGTTAGGTACCTTATAGCAATTTGGGAGAAAGATTCCATTAGTTTATAGATTTTATAGTTGGGGATTTGTAGGTCTTGAAGGAGTTTAACAATTGTTGTATGTATAATGCCCCTTATTCCTACCGTGATTATAATGGGTGGTAGTACAATCCATCCTAGTTGGGATAGGAGTGGGTGGAGAATGGCGTATTTATCAAGTTTTCGGTTGGTGGCTTTTGCAGGGAATCTATCGTTACAGTAAGTGAATTCAATTATTTGTACTTTGAGGTTTGAGTTGAGTGTGAAGGGTGGTTTATATGTAGGTGGGGCTCCTAAGATGCATAATATATCGGGTTTAAGTCGAGCTGGGCATTTACATCTTGGTAAATAGCATGTGCATGGGAGTAGCCATGAGGGTATGGTGTTGTCAAGTGTGTGGTCTTTAATGTTACTAGCGTTGATTAGGGTAAAGCAATGGGTTGTGGGGATGGCTAGTAGGTGTTTGCCAGTACGTGTACTACTTTATTGTGTTGGTTTGTTCTTAGATTGTTTATGTGTTTATTAGTGGAACATGATTGTAGATGGAGGGTTGTGTCATTTCGGTGGGATGTGCATAGGTTCATGTTGGGGCTATGTCTTGTTTGAGGATGTGTTTTTTTTGGTAGTTCTCTAAGTATCTTCCATATTTAAATTTGAGGGTTTGTGTGATTTGTGCATCGATAATCCATGGGGCATCCCATAATAGATTTGACCATTTTGTGTGTATGTTTATGTTGAAGAGCCATTTGTCTATATAGGGTATTGTATTTTTTGCATGGAAGATGAGTGCACTTACATACTCTTGTTCTATGTCGAGGTTGCAGACTGAGCCATCACAATGTGTGGATGTTGGGGGGGGGGGGGCAGATGGTCAATACGGTGTTTGATGGTCAATGAGGTGGAAAGGGGTTTCTAGAATGTAGGGTTGTTCTGCTCCTTGTTTGGCCAATTTATCAGCCTCATTGTTTCCAACGATGTTTGTGTGGGCTCTGACTTTGCGGATGGTGATATTGTGGTGGGAGGTTTTTAGCGTATTTACTATTCAGGCTATGAGGAGCTTATCTGGTTGGTTATATTGGGAGGATGGTTTCTTATGTGGTCAAGGAGAAGATATATGGTGTTGAGGTTGCTTGTGAAGATGAATGTATCCGTTTGGAGTGTTTTGGTGTGTTCCGCAGAGATCAAGAGTGCGTATAATTATGCTGTGAGAATATTGGGGTATCTAGGTAAGCAAGCAACGATATTGACTTGTAGTGGTCCATTGAAAGCTTTGGCTCCTATGATATTGTCTTTTCCTTCTCCATCCGGTGGTGTGAATGAGCCATCCGTATAGTAGGATTGGGTGGGTGGGAAGTGTAGGGGGAGGATTGATGTTACGGTTGGTGGAAGGGGGGTGTTGGTAGTTGGGTTGGTGTTTGGAGGGGGGTGTGGGCAATGCTTTAGGGATTTTGATGTATGATCTATTTGCATGGGGGGTGGGTGTGGTGGGGTAGGTGGTGTAAGTGGGGAGGAGTGTTGTAGAGAGTTGTTGGAGGAAGGTGGGTATTTGTGGTGTGGTGTGGTGGGTGTGTGGGAGAGTATTGGAATGGAGGTGAGTAGGGATTCTATGTTGTTGTAGTATGCATGGAAGGGCAATGTTTTGATATATTATAAAGTGAAGGGTGGGATGGTAAGTATAGGAGTTACATGTGCTTGTTGAAGTGGGTTGGTTGGATTGTTTGTCCAATTATCGTGTGTGATGGTAATGATTGTAGTGGAGTTGTACTTGGTGTGTGCGGCTAGTCTTGCCCATTTGGCATTTTTTGGGAGTAGGTCTAGGGTTGTTAAAATGAGCATACCCACATCCTTTCCATTGAGTTGAGAAGGTTGGGCCTAGTGAGCCAAAGACTACATCTCTTTCATATGGAGAGTGGTAATGTGATAATTGCATGGGACATGTGAGTGGACTAGAGAAATATGAGTGTGTGATTTGGAAGGTTTGTATGAGTTTGTTTAGAATTGATGATGAAAGTGTGTGGTGGTTATGGATGTGGGTGGTGGTGGGTGGTTCGCGTCTTGAAAGTGGTTTGATGTATAGGTTAATGAGGAGAACTTCTGTGGCAAAGTCTTGTATAAGTGGGGAGAGGGTGTGGTTCAGAGCCCTGCATTGTCCTTCAAACTTGTACCCATACCCACCCATACCCATCAGCAACGACCTATGCCCACCCATGCCCACCCATAGCATGACCCGTGCCAACCCATGCCCACCCATGCCCACCCATAGCATGACCCGTGCCCACCCATGCCCACCCATGCTATTAAAATTGCCGCCAATGTATTCAAAAATTGTGTAATGTGCATTACCCGCCTACACCAAGTCTTGGCCCACCCATGCCCATGCCCACCCTTGCCCACCCAGGCCCACCCATGCCCAATAATATCGAACCCTTGCCCACCCATGCCCACCCATGCCCAATAATATCGAACCAATGCCCACCCAAAACCCATGGGCATGGGTGGGTTTGGGCATGGGCATGGGTATGGGCACCCAATGCAGGGCTCTGGTGTGGTTCTCGATGGATTTATAGAGTGAGTATCTTTCCCATAGCCATGTTAATTTTCAAGTGGTTTAGCAATTTGGTAGCTTCCCATGTTGTCATGTAATTGGGCCAAGGGGGTGTATTTGTATTGTGGGTGATGCGGCGATGATGTCTTTGTTTGGGTTACATTCTTGAGTATGGAGGGTAAGGTGTTGGATGTCAAGGCTAGGGCAAACATTTCGTCTATTGCGTAATTGTTTGGGTTTTAGGTTGTTGAGTAATTTAATTTTATGTCTTGTTGTTTTATTTTTGTGTGAGTTTAGTGATGAGTAGTAGGTTGTGCTCATAGAGGATGGTGTCAGGGTTTAAGAGTTGTGTTTGTGTGATTCATTTGGAGTGGTTGGTTTGTGGGGTTTGCCAATGGCAATCAAATTTATGTGTATGTTGCTTGGCTATCCATTTGTCTTTTCTTTTTTGTGGATTTAAGGCTACATATGTATGAGATGGGGGTGCCTAGAGGTTGTGTGGTTGTTCTTTCAAATACCAAGTGTATCTCTGTCATGATAGGGAAATATTTTTGTATTGCAAAGATCTAATGAATTGGTTGGCTCAAAGGAGGCAGTACTCTACAATTATAAATTGAATGAGCACATGTGCCGCTTGAAGTGCACATGCATGTATCCTACATTGTTGTGTATTCACATCCTTGCCTACTCTTAGGTGACTTTCCTTAATGTGAGGTTGGTTTTTTTTAATAAATGTCCATACCTTATAACTAACTACTACAAAATCTTCAGAAGTAATGACATGGCAATTTCTTCCTCACATAATGTTGACATATAACCATGTTGAATTTGGTTTTTAAGTATTTAATGATGGAGGATATTTTACTTTAGAATAACCTAAATGTCGTGGTAGTGTCATGTGACATTATATTGTGGGTTGGATTATATCTTTGTATCTAACCCTTTGAAGTGCAGTTGACATTCTTTTAGTTTCTTGAGCTAAGCAGAATGTTAGTTTTCAACTAATGTCTAATTAAAGTTTGACTAGCAAGATGCCAAGTCTAACTAAAATTAGGTAGCATTCACCCACTTAGATACTTTATCGTTTTCCTAAGAGTTTCCCTGTTAATTGATAGGAGGACCTCATTGATACCTAGAACCTTCACTTTCTTTCATCGGACCTCACCAATTCATGGGAGGGGATTCTAAAGGACCACAACTTCAATGTGGAGGGGATTATCATAGAGAGAAACCTTTAGCCAACTCCAACAAAATTTGTCAACCTTGATCGACGTCGAACAACACTTGGGCTCCCCACTTCCTTCCATATTACACCTCCAAGGATATGGAGGAGGATCACCGTCGTATGGTCCACAACCAATACTGCAATCAAACTAAGGTCATTTTGTTGAAAGAATGGAAGCTTCAATTCCACATATGGCTAAAGGAGAATCATCAACGTACATCCAATGTCAATGATTGTTATGCGCTTGAGCTTCTTCCTCATGAATCTTGACCATGAAACACTCCAAACTTACAAGAATAGGTGTCAAGGAAATGATGCCTTGCTCTAACAAATGGATCATTATTGGTTTAAATGTTTAGAGCTCACCACCACTTTTAAATATGGTATAGTTGGTCAATGTGTTGTTGCCAAACCACCTGTGACAGTTATTGCACCTTGCACCTTGGAAATTTGCATCATTACGTTGAGCAATGACTTCATCTTTAAGAGCAATGACAAGCTCTACACATTCTAACCAATAATCATTCATTTGTTGGGGCAAGGCATGATTTCTTGGACACTAATCCTTGTAAGTTTGGGATGCTTCATATTTCACATGCATGGGGAAGAAGCTCAAACACATACCACTCATTAGAGGTGAATCACATATGTGTTTTCTCACATTTACCCCCCAAAAAAGTATTTAAATGACATAAAGTAGGAGCACCTATGTTGAACACTTTGAGCACTGGAAACCATTAACATGCTCAAAATATTTCATGGAAGAGTGAGAAAGTTAATAGGAGGGTTAAGACAATTGAGTTCATTCAATTTTCACATAAATATGATAAATGCAAGACAACTTCACTATGAACCAATATGATTTTCCTTGAGTATTAACCAACAAGCCAAGACTTGTTGGAATGTTTTGAATAAAGAATGCTCTTCACTATGTCAATCTAGTGGGGTTTGTTTTCTAGTTACTACCAATGATCTCCAATATTCCAAGTCTAAGAAGCACAAGAAAATTGATATAAGGTATTGGCAACTAATTCCAACCCCTAGCTAAATCCATCCCCCTGGTGACCCTCTTATTCCAATATCTTTATGCAACCTAAATCCATTCCATTGAATGTATGTGGCTCAAAGGTCCGTATTGATTGTGTTGATTAAGGAGGTTAAGCATGATTGGACATGTCAGTGGCTACTTGGGGTCGACAAAGGCTAATCAAATAATCTAGTTAGCTAGGTTCAGTGACACATGACGCTTGAGATGGCAAATACGCCAAAGTTATTAAGCGGTGTGTTGACATGCAAACGGATTAAGCAATATGGGGTCCCGTTCGCAAGGTTAACATGGACGGTTTTGGGCCCACATGCTAGAAACAGGGACACACCGGTCAACGTTATGGCAAGCATACTCAAGGGGTAGGACGGGCAAGAAAAAGGCTACACTGTTTTTTGCATTTAGTGTTGTGTGGCATTTAATGTTGTTACTATTCATTTACCTGCAACATTATCTACCAAACACTCGACAAATAGTGTTCAAGTAGTGTGGTGGTGCAACCATGTGGCAACAAAACACAAAACATAAAAATATTATAACACTAATTGTGGAGATGTAAACATTAAGGGCGTCACTGGCATTTAGTGTTGTGGTTCGTAATTACTGTTGACAACACTAAATGCAAAAAACAGTGTAGTCTAGGTATAGACAAATTAAGGTTATAAGGAATTTGCTTTGCAATTAGGTCATGACCTAGTCAAGGCCCCCTATATGATAGCATTGAGAAACTACATGTGGTGAAATAATTGCCTACTATATTCTTGTTGTGAAAATACTTGTTCATTTTTTCATGACAATGTGGTGCATTTGCCAAGGCACACATACCATCTCTGATACAATTTAAATGCTATATATAGGCTAAATTAGCCAAAGGGTTGGTTTAAGCACCCTCTACCTTATACCCCCTTCCCACTTGACTTTAGATAAGCCTAAAAGTTGGTTCTAAAAACACGGCCTGCACACCATTGACACTATCTAGTCCCGAGCCTAGTTGGCAAATGATGTGGCATGGTTTAAAAGTGGAGGTTTTAAACCTCAAGCACCGACCCTCCCATCAATACCTAGACATGAGGCAAGAATGTAGGGACCTTTAAAAGTGTCGCCTCCCGCCCTTGTGATTGGTTGCTTTTAGTCTTAGCTATAAGGGCACGAGGAGCTAAGATAGATGAGTAGTAAAGCATTTGGGGACAGGACAAAAACTATCCAACATTCATTGCTTGGCAAATAAAACGATGAACATATATGAAAACTACTTAACTAAAACCTACTCGAAATCTCTGGAGCAAGTTCTTGTAGGTGCATTGGGATAGCCGGATGCCTCCGCTATAACCGAGGGAGCTTTACCCGGTTTTTAGGAAAGAATTTGCTTATTTGGTAAAGTCGGGTGGGAAGGGGGCAATAGCCGGAATTGGATGTAAGAACGTGGGTTCTTTCAATACAGAAAGTGTAATCAAAGAAAAAGAAAAGAACAAAGAACGTCAATGCATTGTACTAACATGAATGTGAGCCCACTTACCTTACACTGATCATGATATTCCATGATGCAGGATAAGGGCTCGGGCCTTCTTGAAAGTTTAATCACTGTGTTGAAGGATCAAGAACAGTGTCGCATAAATGGATTGCCCATTCATGAGTATACCTCTTTACTTATTAGCGTTGTCAAGGCCCTCTTGGGGCTTCAAGATGCATGGAAATACATAGTCATCTATGTATTGTCATGTCAAAGGTGATCTTATGTCAAAACTGACCTATTCAACTTCATCTGGAGTCTAGAAACCTCAGATATTCCTTAGGCAACATCTACATTTCTTTCCTTTTTCAACCAAAACAAAACAAAAACTCTTATTCATTTCAGACATTCTTTTTAATATTTATCAGTTGTTGCTAAAATTGTTGAGATCAAAGTGTCGTCTAGTCATGACAAGCCATACTGGCACTTATAGTCCTCAATGTCAGATTACAAAAGTATGGGAAACCTGCATTAGGTACTGAAACAACCATACTAGGTTAGTAAACAAAGCCTGCAAATCATGTTCGGAAGAAAGTATCCATTACCTTTTGGAGGGCAACACTCCAAAGAAATTGGATCTCCACACCACCATAAGATTTATGCAACATGCCAATTTCCAACAATATCAATATGGCCTAGAATGATTGTCATCCACACCAGATCAATCTATCCACCTAGATTGAATGTAATCTGCAATGCATTCAACACCTCAAAAAGCAGTCACTTGAAAGCAATGGTATTAAAAATTGGTACAAGACACTACTTGAAGAGCAGGCCTTTTGATTTCGACCACTGTGAAGGGCCAAACAAAAAAATAATCTACAATGTACCCAAGAACATGGAATTTCTACAGAAGAGTGAAACCTGTTCTGCCCAAGTTGGTCAAAGTAACAGAATGTATGGGATCCGCAGAAAAAAGGTTGAGATGGTGATGATAGTGAACATTCTTTCTCCAGCATGCTAATAATAAATAAATAAATTTAAAAAAAAGACCTTGAGTAGAATCTATTGGGCAATTAAGACATCTCTATTTCTGAAGTGAGACCCTGAATCTGGGTCCCAGCCCTGGGCATTGAATACACCCAGTTTAAAGCCAAAGGCTGATTGTGGGCCTGCCACTAACTTTCTCCTCTCAGAAAAATACTAACAAGGGGTACATCATCCAGATCTCTGGAAGACATTTTTGGAAGGTGTAACTCCAACTGATTCTACCCCTGTGCAACTATGGATACAAATAAAAGGAGCCAGTCACTTGACCAGTATCTCAGAGGTAAAAAAAAACGAAGGGGTGAGCTGCACAAATTCCACGTACATGAAACGATACATGACAAATCTTCTAAGAAAGGCTTGATCTCCTCACTAAGGAGAAGAAAGCGATGACTTAGGTGACAGATATATAGAGAGGACATCCTTAAGTTTTTTAAAAGTGACAGGCTTTGTCATAAAACTGTCCATTCCGGTTGCTGAACATTGCTGCTCACAGTCAGAGAGTGCATTTGCAGTCATAGCAACAATGGGCATTCGTTTCACTTTTCTTACTCCAGCTCCCATTCCTCCTGATGTTTGTTTCTGTGGACGACTGTATAGTGGGATATTTTCAGATGGAGGAGATGAACACATGTCATTCTCAATAGGTTTAAGAGTACTCTCTTCATCCCAATAGCCCAAGCTCTCATACCTTCGAATACGTCTGGTCACTTCCAGACCGTCAAGAATTGGCATGCAAATATCCATCAAAACCTGCATAAACGATATGAATAATCACTTCAGTCAGGTTACACATTCATCTGAAGTGGTCAACAGAAATCAAGTTCACCAATCTTACAGAGATACAATGCAGTAATGAGAAAAATTGCAGTACATTCAAGTAAATCAGCAGTTACAGGCAACAAAGGAAAATTTTAAAGTAAAAAATAAACATTTCTCTAAATCTTTCAGATTTCCACCAAACACCTCCCATCTCTAAAATACAGCCCTTGGCTGTGTTGCACCCTTTTATGCCTGAGAACCTAACATCATTCATCATGACATGAAAATGACATTAGGTTAAGAAGAGCCCCTGCCAAAGGGCGAGGGTGCATGTAGTATTTCTATATCACCTATTCTTAGATTTCCTACATAGTGAGTGAATGTACCAGATCATAACGTTTTGTTTGCATAGCCTTGATTGCTTCCATCCCATTGTAAGCAACATCAGCAGATAACCCGAGTTTCTTCAGCATGGATAGGGCAACCATCACGTTCACCTTCCATAACCATGCACACAAAAATCAGGTCTAAACAAATAGCAAGAAGGATGAACAGAAAAGACATCTGCAGCTCAGAAAGACAAGAATCAGAATTGTCAAAAAAAACCCATATCCAAATGATGACAACACCCTTTACCCCATTCAAATCAGGTTCTCTCAGAGCCTTCAAATTAACTTAAATGTCAACTAGATTCACATCAGGACAAACATATGACTTTCTCCTATAGAATGTGAAGAATCACCTTGTTGTCTTCCGCCAGTAGCAATGATGGTAATCTCTTGTCACTAACAGGAGCTGTTATGGGGATTGCTGCTATCGGCTTCTCATCAAAATCTCCCATCATCAAGCACTCAATGCGAGAAGGACCACTCGAAGTTCTTCTTAGTCCCCCTCGATTTGCTCCACTCCTATCCCGACACTCATTCTCCTTCAAACCACCCTGACGTGCTGCCCATATGGCAGTATGAGAATATGCTTCTTCTTCCCATGATTTAGCTTTCTCCCGGAAACCCCCCCACAAGTCATTTAAATCAGAATCGTTAGTGTTGCGTACTTTTAATGAGCTCCGTGGTATCTTGGTTGAAACCTTCTGAGTAGATGTATCCATTAGTGCTGCTCGCCTTGATTCTCGAACCTCTTCAAAAGTTTGGTTCAGTGCATGAATGCTTGGAAGAGATTTCTTGGAAGAAGGGTACGACATGCCAGCTTGGAGTTTGTGTACATATGCTGTTGATTGTGACAGGTTCTGCTTCATCATTGTCTCGCTCACAAGCTTGGTTGCTGATGCAGCCCCTGTAACTGAAGGTGGTCTCTTGCAACGCAATGTGAAGGTGAACGTCGAGCCTTTCCCAACACTGCTGGTAACTGAGATTTGGCCCTCCATTAACTCCACCTGTAACCACCATAAATTATTTCAACCAGCTTACCACGAAGTTTGACGAACAAACAAACAAAAAGGATAACGCCTATTATAGCCAACACTAGCATAAAATATGATATCTCTTCGCCCGTAGGCTACTGCCTCAATCAAGAGGAAGACTTTTCTAACAGCTGTAACTGGGGCAACTTGATCATTCAATGTTCCTCCTGTACTAGGCTCGCCAAACCCTTCAGTACCCAAAACTCTTAAGATGACCAGTTGACCAGGTGACCCCCATAATGATTGGGTGGACCATAGCAGGTAACACTAGCATTGCAAGCAGGAGATGAGTCCAAACCACTCAAGCTATTGGCTTCATGCTAATGAACAAACACAGTATTCGGCAAGAGCTGGTTCACCTCTCCTGAATCCAGCATTTCGAACTATTGTTCTCCTGCAACCCTAAGAAGCAATTCTTGCTCTAATTACATCAATAGCCACCAAGTGACATACCACTACATCCTAGTTTGCATTACTAGGTCTTCCTTCGAGCCATCAATGATGTAACCAGTAGCATTATTAAATACACTGAGTTCAAATATCCTCCTAAGTCAGGAACAGAAGAGAAATAACAAGAAAAGACTTGCAAAGTTTATAATTCTCTACATTCATTGATGAGCTCTGTTTCAAAAACTCATTCTAGATGATAGCTTAAAGTTGGACTAATACCAACTGCTTGCAAATTGCCAAACCTAGGCCCGTGCCACCATACTTCCGAGTAGTCGACGAGTGAACTTGAGTGAATTTCTCAAAGAGAGTTGGTATTGCTTCCTTAGGAATTCCTGATCACAGATGTATTGCAGTGTCAAATATTTAGACTAGTCATTATATCGCCACCTTTATCAGCAACATGGCCACTTGACACATGAGTTCATAGCATACATATTTATCAAGATTATTAGAATTGCTGATAAGTAAGATGCCTCAATTGCATCCTTACAACCTGTCTCAAGGAAACTACAGTGAATATATCCTCACTGAACAACTTGGATGGAAAATTTTACTCACCAATTCTCTGCTTGTGCTACATCTGTGGCTATCAATCAAAATTGCATGGTTATCTGTTCCATAATCCATAAAAACATAACTGTGCATTCCAACTACACACAAGAGGTGAAATTTTTGAAAGCATACCTATACCAGTGTCCTCAATCTCAAATCTCAGCCAAAGATCTCTAGGTGATTGATCATTCTCTGAAGCCACTTTCTTATCGGCTTCAAAAACCTCACCCACCTGTGCAAACTTAAGTTGATGAGTGACCAAACTGTTGATTCTATTGGAAAAGAACAATGCCAGTCAAAATCAGAAAACCACTCAAGATCACTAAATCATATCTCCTTATGAGTGTGATGTCACTACAACCTAAAACAAGATCTTGGCTTGATCCATATGACACCTGACCTAAGTAAAGAACTAACTCCTATGAACAGACTTGACTAATGTATGCTCATAATTTACAGATATTGCTTCCAAAACATGCCAAGGTAAAATCTCAGAAGACATCCCTCAATAATATTGTAGAGACATCTTTGCAAGAGCTAGTTTACATTACAGAACAAACAGGGCTTTCACGGAATTCATTAAACCTTATCTGAATCGTGCAATAACTCCATGTTCAGCATTCCTGCACTGTGCATCTTTACAAGCCTGTTACCCTGTACGGATTCACCAATTGGCTCCCGTCGCCCTGTTTCGGGTCCAGAACATCCAACATGAAAGACTTGAACAAGAAATGGAAAAAACTTTTAAGAAAACCTCAGATGCAAAGCCAATAATTTAAAAAAGAAGTAGATCAGTGGTAAAGGTTACTTACATATGATCAATACTGCCACTGAAAAAGCATTAATGTTGCTGTTTCTTATTGACTTAGAACACCTTGCATGTCGACCAGGATGTTCAAGCCACAACTAAGAGCAGGACATGGAAGGACCCTGCCTCACTAAATTATATGGTTGGTGCATGTCTGGACGTTCGAACTGGTGTGACGTACAAAGATGAAACAGTCAAATCACTAATTATGCAGATACAGACTCCAAAAGCAATTAAAATTCACCTTCATTACCATTCTCTGCTTCCTCCTCTGCTGTTGACAGCTCTGGTATCTCTCGTCGACCGCCCTCGAGTAAGGGATCCCAGATATCCTCACGAGTCATTCCACCAAGCTTCATCAATGGTGAGCTTGCACTCAAAATGCCTGTCACATTTCTTTCCACTCTCTCTACATCTCCTTCAATTTCTTCAGCTTTACGAATCGTTTCAGGAGTTGCCATTCCACATTGACGATGGGTTCCCCCCTTGAGTTTATCTGTTGAGGGTCTCACAACATGAAGTCTGACTTTCACATATCCCTTTTTTGTGAACTTAACTGCATTAAACACCTGCAGTGAACATTGCCAGTGAGACACAATCCATAACCTGAGCATATATCACATCTGAATACGAATTCCATTAAGGAAACCCTTCCAAACAGCATAGTAGGCTAGAAACAAACTGCACCTCAATTCCTTGCCACACTTCCCTTCATAAATTTTCTACTCTATTGACAGAAACATACCAATATCAATATGCACACCATGACCCAGTGCTCGTGTCTTTATTCAGTAGATTATAAATAGGTATGTGCCTTGTTGTAAAGCTAACATTACTAATATGCCCTTTTTGATGACCAATGAAGTTGAAGATATAAACTTAATATGGAGACACACATGTTGCTTAACTGAAAACTGTGCACACAATTGGTGAAAGAGACACTGTACCAGATTGGTGATCACTTGCTTTATTCGCAAAGGGTCGCCATAAACCTGAGGAAAAAAGGTAGGACATATCATGTTGGTTACATTTTGAACCGTGATACAATTCTGAATCGGAAGTCTCTCATTCAGATCAAGCATTACAAATATTGGTAAAAGACTATACCAAGGCAGGCACATCATCTCCAACATCAGCCTGAATGCTGATGCCACGGTCTTTACTTGCTGCTATGGCCGTCCTCACCACATGTTTAATAATGTCCCTGGGATTCAGCTCCCTTTCCTCGAGTTTCATTGTACCTTCAAGTTGACTAGTTAGATGTATGCAATTCATATTCAGACAATTACCTGAATAGAATGACAATCCTCTATATAAAACAATATACTACAAAATAATACATAAGTCACACATACATATAAACTGGTCTGTGTTGATTCACAACTTCCTCTCGCACACTCATCATCAAATGCAGAAAAGGTCAGATAGATAGATTTCATACCAGACTCAACTTTACTAAGATCCAGTACATCTGAGATAATAGCAAGTAGCACATCGGCACTAAAAACCATAGCAGTCACAAGCTCCCTCTGCTCCAGATCTAAGGAAGTGGTTGCCAAAACCTGTGCCATTCCTGATAAACAATCTCGCAGTTATAAGTCAATTCTGTGCACACAAAGAGCAGACATTGGAAGTGAATTACTAGTGCAAATACATGATCCTCTCAAATCCAATTTCACAACATCTACATATTTGTGATTTTCTAATGGAACAAAACACTCTGCAATTTGAAACCCTGGAAAAGGCACACATATAGCGAGCACCTTTCCCAAAGGCCAATCACCTGAGTGTTAATAAAAGATCACCTACTTGTGATGCTGCCAAATCAGGGTACAAGAAGACAGATACTGTGTGCAGTTGAGAATGTGGGAAACATAACGTACCTAATACACCATTCAATGGTGTTCGAATCTCGTGAGACATAACAGCAAGAAAACTGTTCTTTGCTTCCATTGCTTCATCTGAGTAACCAATTTAATTTGGGTTCAGATGACCTCTGAAATAGATAAGATTACACGGACCAGGACATACTGGACTTTCGTAACTACTTCGCAAGAAACAGCCAACATTTTTGCAGAACTGACAATCAAAGTTGCAAAGAAATTCCTGAAGTGTACCACATACATGTTGCAACCCAGTCCAGGTGTTGATTTATTCGAACAACAATTCTGGAAAGTGATAACCCAACATAATTGCTGATCACCAAGGACAGATCATATACTTCAGGGAAACAAAATGACCACCATCCACTGACTGCATCATATCCTTCGGTGGCTTCACATTGTTATACCCTAAATCATAATCATATAATTACTGTAAATATGGGATTGAGTGAGACAAGTACTGCCATATTCTGAAAATAAACACTGTACTAATTCATGCGTTAAGCTGAACCAACTCCTAGTTAAGAATCAATGAATCCTTATGTTGGTGAAGGTTGGGCAAGGGAGACATCACGCCCTCATGCGTCCAAGTGCAATTTAAATGAAGAGGAGGAGAGTGTCCCTTCTGCCCAACTCGTCCCTTTGTCTTTATGTCACAAGTTTTAACACCACTACTAAGTCTAGATATCTGAAGAAGAACTTGACTGTATTACATTCAACCATTTACCAAAACCGACCCATATTCAGCATAACACCCATTCTTATTCAACTTGACATACTGTAACTCTACCAGCCAATCTGATTGCCCGCCGTAGTTCCTTCTCAGTTGCTTCTCGTACAGCCATTTCTTCCCTCATTTGTGCAAGTCTCTCCCTTGCTAATGCCTGCCATAACACACCAATCTTGCACAAATTGAGAGCATAATATCTTCAACGTGGACTGTTCTGCAATTGAAAGACATGAAATGACACAGTAGAAAATAAGGAAGCTAAGTGAAACCTTGAGTAAAAGATGTACCTGCTCTGTGACATCCATACAGGCAGTAATAACACCCAGAATTTGCCCAGCTTTATTGCGAAGTGCTTCACAAGTAACAACTAGCCATCTCTTGCCAAAGCCATCCATGGTTACTGTTAGCTCCTTTCCTTGAGCAATTCCCGTTTCTAAAACTTCCTTCTTTATTTTCATCGTCTCTAAAGCTCCTGGAATTAACCCTACAAGGTCAGTGTCCTTTTTCCCCTTCATAGCCTGGACAAAGAGGACATTGTCCCAGTATAAGTCACATGTTTGCCAATTGTCAAATCACAACTACACATTGATCAAATCCACCTAGTCCATACCAACACCTTATGACTTCTACCTTCTTTCTAGAAAATCTACTTCCTAACAACCCCAGGTCGGCCATTGAGTTTACAGTAGATTTAGACCATTCTAGCTACACATGTGCTTGTTTGATGACAAACAGAACAACACTACATTTAAGAATTAGCAGTTACCACGAGCAGCTTTAACATTTATGCACTACAATTTCACAAACAAATTGCCTCCAACCATGATCACTAAAGCAATCTCCTTGATGCTATACTTGTAAGTCTGGTTACAATGGCATCCAGTGCACACATTTCAAAGGACATGGTCTACAACCAGTTCAGTCTCAACAGCAATTGTATCTGGAAGCTACCTAGATTCCAAATTTTAATGCACCAGTAACCTCAAGTTACAATTCCGCGCTTAGTGTTAGTGTGGTACACGTTACTCCAGGCATAAAGCCAGGGGTAAGTGATGTCTATAGCCAGGTACTGTTAAACATTCAACAAACTTGGAAGCAAGACAGAATTAAAAAACATCTAAGAAGATAGATTTAAAGAGAGAACAAACAACAAAAGAACAGAAAAATTATTGCTCTGGGACCCACAATCCTCCTGCACACAAAATTCCAAGACAAGTAGGATGCGTCCAAACCACTTATTGGCAAATTCCACTTGCGAGAAGCCACAACAGAAGCAATCACATATCTATGTCCATGAAATCCATGAGCTAGCACTGCCAACAGCAAGAAAAATTAACCTCAGGAAGAACTCCAGTTGAAGGCTGGTCGACAAACCTGCAACAAACATTGAAGCTTGTTAGATGGCAAACATAGTCTCAGCAGCCAAGATTAATATAGATATTTCCGAATTCACTAAAGGGTGATAAATTTTCAGCATCTTCAGCTTGAACATGGAATCCACCGTTCTTTATATTAATGTGATTTCATTCAAATTCCAAATCAAAACAATATATTGCAGAAACATTTTTAAAGCCACATATTATAAGTACCTTAGCTAACAACCTCGAGTCCAAGCTGGCCATGTTCTAATCAAGACTTATACCCTGTACGTGTGGAGAGTATTCCACTTTGATCAGGTTTACTAGAAGCACTAATTCTATGTAAACTAGTTGATTCACCTTGAAACAAGTGTTGATTCAATGTAGAACATCACATACAGGTTCTTAACTTTCCAATTTTTAAGAATAAATAGCAGTCTGCAATTTTCTTGCATATTAACTGCACACTTCATTTACCCAGTCTAATGTGATGTGTGTGGAATCTAGGGACCTTACTCTCTCAAGGTGCCTAGAAAATTATCAATTTATCCACAAGGTTGAAATAGAGTACACATCCCCATCCTACTTGTAAAGTTTGATAAATCACCACATTGAGATCAACCACTCAGTGTACTCAATGGAGCAGACAAAAGCCCACTATATTATTAATAGGAACTCAAGGTCCAATAACGTAGATAACATGATTAAAGATTCCTTATCTGAATCCGTTCAATCCATTGAATCTAAATGAGAAACACTCTGTTCATCAGGAAAAGTGAGAAAATTCCTTACTGCTCACATGACAAACTAAAAAAAAAAACCTACCAGGTACAAAGAAGGGATGTCGAGCAACAACCACCCATGATGGAATTGTGAAATTAAGAACTATGTCACTAGCTTCAAGCTTACTTGACATATGTGTACGAGAGGTCTTTATCACAGTGTGAAATAATGACTGGCACGTCCTTGAGCACCATCTGAAGCAGTAGCTCGATGTTGCAAGTCCTTTCCAAGACTTCGACAGCATCAAGCCTGTCAAGGCCCTTGAAGTGCTCATTGTACTCCATCTCAGATAAGCTCAACACCTGATTCTTATCTAACCCATCAGACATATCCAGTTGAGCAAAAGATGTCTTTGACAGATTCTTCTTAATTGACGCTGACTTCTTACCACTTGGTTGCTCGTTCTGTATTTTGTCTGTTTCTATTGTACCCAAACCCCAAAATGCTTTCTGTTAGTTCAAGAATCACAAGAACACCCTCTTGTACACCCATAGGTATAGGAAGACCCCATACCCTGTTCCCAAGTATAGCCAGAGTGAATGGAACTCAACAATGTCAGCTAGTAACAGAAATTCTAATCACCAATGAGAAGCCAACACCTCCTACTTTCTTGTGCACAACTGTCTGCAGTAGACACCACATGAGGGAACAGGAACTTATACTCTTCACTTAGACTTCAATGCAGGTGTAGGGGCCAGAGCATTCTTATGTGTGTCTAGAATATTACATGTTGCACATTCTACATCACTCACAGGCTCACAGATCATACCCAAAAGCATTATCGCACCTTCTCGTGAATCCTCATAATCTTGCCCTAGGCCAGTCCTTTGATGACCTCAGTGTCCACAACTACACACCAAGTAGGTGCCATCTATGGGAATGTCTATCTGGATGGGAAGGACTTGATCAAATAAAGTCCTTCAGCTTCGATGCCATAAAAGATAGAGATTAATTAGGGTCAGCACAATGTGGCCTCACGTTTTCATAGACTTACGCTGTGCTGGTGAATCCATAGTGCTACCCGTCGCATACACATCTTGCACTTTCTCAACAAACAGCTGCGTAAGCACCTCTTGCACCGCCAGAGCCTTACTGCTTTCAGCTAACCCTAGTTGTCTTCGCAAATCCTCATTTTCTGAATGAAGATTCATTGCTTTCCTTTGCCAGTATTCTACAGATGCTGGCATTGCCTTATCTCCACTAGTAGCTCCAGTTGAAACTCCTGCACCTGGAAAAAAAATGCCCAATGTAAATTGATAAACATGTAACATCACTACAAGTTCCCCATGCATGAACAGCCTGTCAGTTCCTAGAGCCAACCCTAGCCAACCCTAGCTATTCCATTGAAGAATGGGGCTGAAAGATAAAATACGTTGCAACAGCTTCTCAATTCATCTTTATCATGTGAATACAGCCAGGACATCTCTGAATGCAAGAGATTGCATGTATCGTTTAGTATTGTATAAAATTCCTAAAGGGTACAGCTTGCAATAGGTGATAATAGAAAGCAATTTCACCAGGAGCTCATTTTCTCCAACGCAAGATCGCACTGAAACTCTTAAGAGAGCGGACTTGGAACTATCAAGGCGGAAGACTCTGGTTGAAACATACCAGATATGTTGCATAGAGGACATCCAGAGGAGATAGCAGACAAGTCCGTCATATGCGACACCCCTTCTTGGGAAGTGTCAATTTCCCATGGTGAAGATCGTGATGAAATCGATGTGGATGCTGGGGCACGCTCCGGTTGAGCAGGAAAACAAAATGATGACTTGGAAGGTGACAAGCATCTAGAAGAACATGAACTTCCACTGTCCGGCTCCTCATAGCTGCTCATCACCCCAACCTCACCCTCCATGTTTTGTCAATGAAACTAACCCGTGCCACGTCCAATGAAAGCGCGGATGTGCATGATACTGTGAGCCATTGCTTGAGTCATAAATAACTTGGCCCTTATAGCTGCACCCACATGTTCGATATGATTCGAAAACAAAGTTTTAAAAGAAAACCCTGGAAGTGGCCTCTGCAGCTCCAACACCAGTACTAAGGTTGAAAGGAAACTTCTTCTTCCTTGATCTGCACCGCTGCACGACTCCTATGAAACACACAAATAAATAAATACCTATCAAGCCCAAGAGGCATGCCATCCATCGGGAAGAGATTATTCCCTCGACCCGAAGTTTCTTAGGTAAACCACACATTCGAACACACCCACCTCTTTCAGAATATGACATATGGGTCCAACAGATTGTTTACAAAGTTCTCTAATGATGTGCATAATCTCTTCCCAATGGAATTACTTTAGATAATAGCCAATGGCTCGACCCGAGAGACATGCCACATAGAGCCCCCCCCCCCCCAATGCGTCAGGCCGGCTTGCGGCAGAGTGGAGAACAATAGAACTAAAACGGTATGATAGTAACCTTGTCGTGTCCGGTAGGGACAGGTTCAATTAGACGTTCACGATGCAATTGTCTAAATTGCATGACCATCGTAACAACTTCCACATTGCCTGAAAACCCAAGGTCTGCCCCTGGCATCTCTAACCAACCAATTCCAATTAACTATCAGGAACAATTAATCGGACGCTTTTGGAGCCCCATTCGAGCCTCTCATACATACGCTATTTGCAAATTGTACAACATGAATGTGATTGTGATGTGACTTTTTGGTAGATAATGATGGCTTGTTGTATTGCAAGGTTGTTCCTCTTGACACCACACATGGTTACTCCCAAAAAGTTTAATAAAGATCTCATATCATCCAGTATAAAGAGAGAACACACGATTAGTATGCACGTACTCAAAGAGTTTAGGGGTTGCCAAAGCTAATCAAATACACGAGACCTACTACTACTACTGTAGAGTAGTAATGTGACCTATCAAATACTTCAAGGAAGTACGTACCACACACTCACCAGCTCAGAGACGCTCCTCCTCCGCCACCGCCTCCTTCTTCATCGTGAACAACACGCAGGCGGCAACAACAACAACAACTTGCTTCATCACTCATCGTCTATCAATTTTAACAACCCAAAAACCCTCCAGATTCTGTTGGGAAAGAAATCCAGCTTCGATGATACCTCCTCCTACTACTACTACTACTACTACTCCAACCAATCTTCTCCTCCTGCAACTGAATTTGTTAACCCCCACACCACACGCTACATACCCGATGATTCCTCAACTTAAGTACACGACCTCTTCCTCCTTCACTGCAGTAATCCAAACCTAATAAGCACGGGTGACCCCCGACCTAATTCCCCACGCACGCACGCAGAGGATGGGCAGAGCAGCCAATCAATCCTCTCTCTCTCTCTCTCCCTCTCCCTCTCCTCTTCTCGCACCGAATCCCTCCCCGAATTCATCGAACTCATAGAATCAAGAAAACCTACCGACAGCAAAACCCCCTGGGTGCCCCGAAACCCTACCTCCCCCACCTGGTCCGGAGAAAGCCAAGCAAAAGAACGCCGTGGCCTCCGTAACGCGACTTGAGGACTAACAGCAGTTGGCTGGCAAGTGTGACGATGCAATTCGCCGTTGGTCGCGGCGGAAAGATTCCCAGCTGGCCCGCCCCACGCGAGTTCGGAGAGAGAAGCGGAGAGAGAGAGAAGCGGCCATGCATGGCAATGATGCTTAAGTTGCAAAAGCATGGCAGCACCCAACAAATATCATTTCATCATACTTCGGTGAAGAGCGAGATGCTCCAATCATGCCTCCCCAATTTTGGGGCATGTGTGTATGTGTGTAACTACACTAAATATTGTATTGAGTGTCACCAATTCTATTTGTCTTCTTCAATACCTAATTGTAAACCACACATGTAGTTGTCACCGACACTACATGTAAACCTAACATTATTTGTTGTCCTTTGTGTAAAAATGAAACAAAATTGGGTGTTGGTAGATTTACAATGTTGCAATTGTTGCCACTTACCAAGTGATTTTCCATCCAACTTTCAATCATCCATGACAATATTTCATTACATAGGTTGCAAAATACACCAGACTTTGTAAGTATTTCAGTGCAGAAATGTAAGTTGGGTGGTAGTGTACTTGTAAAGTTATCCATCAGAAGTGTCATTAGAAACATTACCACGGTGACATAAAATACCACACAAGACTAAATACAATAGTTAGTTTAATACATACAAAGGTATGTATTAACTTACTAGGTAAGTCAAGGAAGGCTCCGGAAACTCGGTTGATGGGTCTTACGGGCGTTACTGTATTCGGTTTGTTTTTCATGGAGAGAGGGAATTATCACATATGAGCACGTATATGTCATCCATCCAACATAAAAACTTGACCCCATATGTTTGTTGTCAATTCATCTCAAATGATCTCGACTACCACTAATCCAAGGTCTTTCAAGCTAATTCCAATGTCGAATCAACTTTTTAAAAGAAAAAATTAACTTCCAGGTTGCCTACTACTTAAGGGCTTTTTATGTTGGATGAATGAGAGGTGCGCTCGTGTACAATAATTTCCTCTCTCCCTTTTTCATGGACCTCCCCTTATTTGGTTATAGTTATCGGAAGTGCAAGTTTATGGATTTCCTTAAGTGAATACGCTTACATAGGTCCTCCCGATTGTGTTCACTATTGAGAGTGGAGTTAGTTCGTCAAATTTGAAGACATAGTCCAATCTCTTAGAACATGTATTTTTATGGTGTTTGTTCTTTGATCCTCACCAAAACCACACACTATCCAATATAGGGCCAATAAACAAAAGTAACCGAATAACACCCGCATATCTTGAATGGTTGCTTTTGTTGATTAACCCACCTCTCCTGGGATATGAAACACGCGATTAGTATAAGATGGTTAGCAAATCCCATTTGAGGTCGTAGTCATTTCTCTCGAATATTCAGAGCTCATATGAATATCTTATTCATTATCAAAGTAAAGATTCACGTGTGTTTATTAAGTGGTCATATAGGTTCTCCCGAATTATGTTAACTATTGAGCCTATAATGGTTATCATAGTTTGAGCATGTAATCCAATTTCTTTTAAACATATACACTTTTGGTGTTTGTTCTCAAAGCCACACCTAACATATAAGTGTTTGATTAAGATAAGTGACCATAATAGGCACATCTACCTTAAATCCAAGTCTCCAAGCAATAGTTTTGTTAACGTCTATACTTCTAATTAGGTATGAAGAACCTCACTATTGTTTGTAAATGGTGACGACATGGATGCACCACTATGTTTGATGATAGACATGTGTTGATTTGCCATTGGTTGTAGAAAGTACACAATAATTTGGTTTTTTTTTTCCTCATAGTAGGGCTTCTCACATCCATTACTTAGTTATTATTTTAAGAGGGTAGTAGGTAGTACTTAGGCATGTAATAAGGGTCCATAATCATAGTTCTAAGTCCTCTCCAAGTGATTATTTCATGTTCTTTTCGTTTTCTTCTATTGACGTTTTTTTTAATATATATTTGATACGAGGATTTTGATCCACACTTGTAAGTTATGATGAACTCGGCATGGCTACACCACTACCTCCGATAATGGACACGTGTCATTTTGCCATCAAGTTACACATTATTTGTTTTCTTGTAGTAGAGTTCCTCACATCCATTAACTAGTTCTCAACACAGTCATCACATTGGCATGGATTGACCACTACATCAGGTAATGGACACGTGTCACCTTGCCGTTGATTGTAGTAAGTACCCGGTACTAATTTTCATCCAATACCTAACTTAAAGAAGGTTTGTGGCGTATCATGGTAGGAACTTCGTACATTGGCATGTAAAAAGGCTCCACAGATTTGGTTTGTAACTTCTCTCAAAGTGAATTTTGTTGATATGACGCAATTGGATACAAGGAGGCTCAATAGTATTTGTAAGTGATGGCCATGTCATGGTTTGACCACTACATCTGGTAATGGACATGTGTCGCATCGTCATCGATTGTAGTTTGTACCCAATGCTTATATTCATGCAGTAGGCCCACCCACTCATCACATCCATTACCTACCTCTTAACTCAAGAAGGTATGTGGCGTTATTGTGGTAGGTACATAGTACATGTGTATAGCAATACATAAAGTCCTCTCCAAGTGATTCTTGTTGGTGTGTCTTTTCCAAATTGGATAGAAGGAGGCTCATTATCACCCATAAGGCATGATCATGTCATGGCTTGACCACTACATCCCCATATGGACATGTGTTGCCTTGCCATAGGTTGTAGCAAGTACCCAGTACTTGTTTTCCCGTAGTAGGGCTCATCATTACCTAGTTGTTAACTTAGGAACGGAATGTGCCATGTGGCCCTATCGTGGTAGGTACAAAGTACCAAGGTATGTAACAAGGCTCCAAAAAATCAATTACAAGACCTCTCCAAGTTGTTTTTGTTGATGTGTCTATTCCTCATTTGATATGTGGAGGCACATTATCACTTGTAAGTGATGTATCTATTATACCATGATTGGACATGAGGGGGCACATGCCACTTGTAAATTGATGACCATGCCATGGCCTAATTATTACGTCTTTAAATAGACATATGTCGCATGATCGTCAATTTAAGTACCTAGTACTAATCTTGCCACTAGCGAGGCTTGATAGGATGGGCGCCTACTACATCCCGTGGTAAGGACTTTGTGTGCATTACCTAGTTCTTCACACAACTTGATGCCCTAATTAAATATTCTTGAATTGTTTAAGGTGGGCATGCCTAATTTGGTTACCGGTCTTAACCAATACATATGTATTGAGTGGTAAAGTTGAGGCATCAATAACTGATAAAATATGAGAGTTTGCATCTACTTAGGAGGAGTAATAGCGGGGAATTAATTTTTCTTGCAAAGAGAAACACATTCTAAGGACTATGCAAAAATAAATTCTTCATGAATATGGAAATTGTTACAATTTTCAAAGCGGTAAAGTTTAGGGTAACACACAATTGATATGTAGGTTAACCCATAACCACTCATCTTAATGCTAGTTTCTTGGCTATAAAAGTTGTCAAAACTCTTAAGAGGGTAATGAATCACAAGCCGCCAACACATAAACTTTAGCTCCGTTTGCCTTAAAATATATAGATCTCATCCATGTCGGCATTAATGACCCTAGTGAGCGGTTAAATGGACATGGTCGACTTTGGATGCCTCGACTTTATGTGGTTAGGTGTGGCTCTAAGAACGGATATGGTATCCTAGCCTATTACCGATATGTGACCTTAAACCGAACTCTAGGGAACAAATTAGAAACAATGTTCCCTAGGTGGATGACATGTCCCTAGCTCAACTAACCTCACATTAATGCATTTAATGACGTGGAGGGAGAGAGAGAGAGAGAGGGGGGGGGGAAGGAGGAGGAAGGAGGAGGAGGAGGAAGAAGAAGAGGGGGAAGGAGGAGGGACTAGGGAGCCAACGCGAGAATGAGAGGTGTGGTGGGAGAGAGGAAGGTGGTCATTGAGGCCCATAGGTCTCAGTTCCAGGCACATGAGACCTTGCCACAACGTGTTGGATGAGATTAGTTGTTCGTTTAGGATGTCTCTTGACATAGTAAGCTCAAAGTCAGTCTACGGTTCTCGAACATGTTCATAAAAGATAATTATAGAATGCTCATAAGTTGTATTAGCATTGACGTCAAACTTCTTTAGGTCTATCATAAGATACCCTAGGGAACATCTTTAAAAAATAATATTTAATTCAAAATTAATTTAAAAATTTCCAAATTTTTGAAATAGACAAATATTTCATTTTACCTTGCATGAAAATTTTTAAATCGTTGATTACCATAGAAGAGGTCATTGTGAAAATTCACCAATGTGTAGCTCTCGGTCATAGGCTAGGATACCATATCACATAAACATGTGTTCAAAGAGAGATTGAACTACGTGCTCAAATTATGATAACCATTCTACGTTCATTAGTCAACATAATTGGGGAGGACCTTTGTGACCATTTAATGATCACGAGGATCTTCATTTTGATATTGAATAAGATACTCATAGGAGCTCCAAAATTTATGGGAAAGTGACTACAACCTCAGTTTGGATTTGTCAACCATCTCATACTACTCGCATGTTGAGAGAGAGAGAGAGAGAGAGAGAGAGCATACGAGCATACCTCTCATCCATCCAACATAAACACTTGACCCTACAAGTTTGTGGTCGATTCATCTCAACCAACTTGGACTAGACTAATTCGGGGTCTTTGAAGATGGTTCCAGTGTCAAATTAACTAAAAAAAATTCAGGTTGTGCACAACTTCAAGGCTTTTATGTTGGATGAATGAGAGGTATGCTCATATGCGATGTTTCTTTCTCTCCCATGTTTCATATCCAAAGAGAAGTGTGATAGTCGAAAAAAATGATCATTTAAGGTCAAGCCATCCACAGTCGCCCATGTTCATTTAACCGCTCACTAGGGTCATGTAACACCGGCATGGATGAGATCTATATTTTTTAGGCGAACGGAGTTAAGGTTTATGTGGTGGCAGCTTGTGATTGATTACCCTCATAAGAGTTTTGACAGTTGTTGTAGCCAAGCATTAGAATTTAGATGAGTAATTATGGGCTAACCTATAGATCGATTATGTGTTACCCTTACTTTACCGCTTCAAAATTTGTTGCATTTTCTATATCCATGAATTTTTTTTGGGCATTATCCTTAGAATTTTTTCCCTTTGCAAGAAAAAAACAATTCCTCACTATGACTCCTCGTAAACAAATGCACACTCTCTTATTTTATAAATTATAGATGCCTCAACCTTAAGACCCATCTACCTAGCTTACATTGTAGTGCTTGAATGACTCACTCTCATGGGTTTATATGTAAGTAGAAATCAAGGAGCACAATGTTGCTTGAGGGATGGTACGATACTATACAGTTTGTACATAGTGTGTACGGTAAGTACACTAAATAGTCCTATTAGCGTGGGTGGAAAAATAGCGTGGAAATAACATAGAGTGGGCCACACTAATTTTCTAGTCAAGGTATAATTAAAATAGGTCCAAGACCTTGGGTCTTCTCCTAAGTCTTCATAAAGACTTATGACCAACACACTTCATATTAGTTTTAGGGCAAAAGTAGCACAAAAACAAATAATCATCCACATTAATTTGTTTGAAAAAATGATTAATGCTACCCACACTAATTTTTCTATTGGAAATTATGCGTGGGCTGATAATTAATGTGGCCCACATTGCTTCTCATTACAAAGAATTAGCAAGGCTCTAGAAAAGTATTATGGCCCACAATAATAGGACTATTTAGTGTAGTGTCCCACTCCAACTTCCACATAAGGATTCCCAAAAGGGTTTCCTCATGTGGAACTTTACATTATGGTGAATGCTACGTTGATATTGGTCCACTATGTGCAAGAGAATGCCTAGACACATCCATGTGAATCCTCATAGTGAATTATGGTATAATCGATTTTCAAAGACTCTTTGCATATTTGGTTTTTTTTTGACACAAATTGAAAATTCAATTGCAGAGAGAACCCATAATATAACCAACCCGGCCAAAACAGTGCAACCCGAAAGGAACTCTTTGCATATTTGTTGAACCATTGTTTGGCAGAAATAATCTTGAATTGAAATTAGGGTTTAGGGTAAACCCTAACCGCAAATATTTAATATTTACATGACAACTTCGTGCTCTTTTCTCATGGGCCTCTTATGATATTACGGATGTTCACAATCTTGGAAAGGGGGGAGGTAAAACCCAAGGCCTTAACTCTAAAGTGTTCATGCAATCCACAATGGGTCGCCACCTAATATTCTCATGGGGTTTGCAACTAACTGGATGACAATCTACGTGGATGAAAGGTATCTATCGGTTTAGGGTGTTGCCCACTATCATGTGGGCCCAATTAACATATATAATAACCTTATTTCAAGCATGTACTGTAAGATTTTTTAAGGGTTTTGAAGTACATGTTTTGGGAGGCGGTCCCATAAGCTACCCAATGTGTGTCAAGTGCAAATATAACCACATGTGACCTTTCTAGTTTGCAATCCCATGTTGGGTGTGGATATTGCTAGCATGTTAAAATTGGGTGAGGTTTTGTTCCCACCAAACAAGATCATGGTTGTGCATGACTCCACCAGACATATTTGACAAACTTTGAGTGTACAGATCGAAGACCTTAGTCAAAGGGTAATTCTCCAAAAAGATCATGATTTGGCCCTTCAACTTCGAGGGTGACGGACTTGCTATAAATTTCATCAAAAAAACCCAAATTTTTGGGAGGAGGTCACTTGAAAATCATATAATATATTATGGCCAAATTTCTAGCATGCAAAGAATTATGCCCATACCCAACTAGCCATCAAAGGAGATTTTCATATTTTTAAATGTTGCCCCCCCCCCCCCCCCGATAAAGGCCCTATTCATATGTCAATACGATCTTGTGGATGTGGTTTGATTGGCTCCAAATTTTCATATCAAGAATATATGGTAGTGTAGTTCATATTCATATGGTTGGAATTGAAAGAGATAGAATTTATTTTGCTAAAAGACTGAAAATTCAAGCACTAGTGTTGGACCTGCCCGGAACTTGAATGTGAACACTTGACTAGTTAGGGGTTAAACACGGATCTTGCAAGAAGTGCACCGATTGTGGTGTTTAGTGTCACATGCGTATAGTGTCACTTACCCTATTTCGAGGCGTATACTAGGTTAAACTAATGACCAACAACTTCACTATTAGTGTCATCTCATAACACTTGGTGTTCAAGTGTGTATGCTAATATCTTGGCATGAGTGTGTTCGATAGTGCTATGAGGTGTAATATGCCTATGTTACATAGTGGTCTACCAATTGACTAAAAGTGTACACAAATGACACTTGCCATTAGTATGCTCAAGAATATCTTCCCCTTGCATATCAAACGGAAAAGTATCATCTCAAGTATCCTAATGTGCTACACTAAATCAAAAAGTTACTTATTTTAATGAATAATACAATGTTGACAATTAATGGACGTGACACTTTGAGACCTCTAGGCGTCTAGTTTAGGTTGCTCACCAATAGTGTGCGTAACACTAAATACGATAAACAATGCATTCTATTGTATGTGATACTTTTGAGTAAATGGGTGTTGTGCTTTGCGTCCCATGCTCGCCCTTCAGGCAAATGTCTACCATTGCCAATGAGTCTATCTCCCACAATCATACGTTTAGTCACCTAAGGCACAACTGTGCATGGATTGGTAATTTTCCTAGTTACTAATTTTCAGTGCATGTACCCCTATAGAACACCCAACCTTGCCTTGAATACCTGCCAAGTGAGCATAATACCATAGGCTGATAGCATGTTGGATGGAAAATAATTCAAAAATGATTAAGCCTAATTTTATTGGAAATTATTGGGCTAGATGGCTTAAATGAAAGAAAAAAATCATCAAAATGCATAAATGTTAAAAAAAAATTGGTGGGTTGGAAAGCTCAACTCAAAGTCATGAATGAATGAAAAAAATATTTATAGTACATGGATTTGTATGTAGGATATGCCATGTGCCTAAATCAATAAATATATCTATACATATTTACCTACTTTTTATTTTTTAAAAATACGGACTGCCTAAGCCTTTTTTTGAAATGTATTAATTATTGGACAAAATCTGCCCGACATGCTATCAACCTACGGTATTTTCAACCAACTATCTGGGAACATATGAAATTGACATCGGAGGAGATGAAGCATGTGCTTATTCAAAGTGACCGCCTTCAAGGGGAGGCAAAACTCTTTGAGGTCGTTCTAATTCTTGTGATGCATGTTTCAAAATTATGTATAAGATTTGATCAACTCAAAGATGAAGCAATAAAAATCAATTTCACATTGGCGGCAACGTCGTGGTCATTTATAACCTCTTTCACTATCTTGAGGTGGGTGTACATTTATTCTCCATCATCAAGTAAGCAAAAAAAAACAATTTTAGTTAATTAAATAGGAAAATCATTGGAGAGAGAGAACCTTTGTCCATAATCGAAGCCGCAATTGGACCAAAATCTTGGGCTCAAAACAGTTAGGGCCACTTCACACACGAGACTGAGAGCCCGTGACCATTACACTTCGAGCACTCTCATTGGTGGAAAAGGCGGAGCCGGTCCAAGTTCGCTTCACACTATGCTTGAGGGACCAACGGAGTAAGTGAATGCAAGATGGATGTAAAGTCTACATGGATTCCTACATGGCATTGAATGGATCATGTTTCATGTTCACTTGGACTATTTTCAAGAACCACCTCTTGGAGGTAGGCCTAACACAAAACCCGGAGACCAAGGCACTCTGAACACTCACAACCATAGATTTATCTTACCGTACCTGGCCGTCAGGGTCGGCAAAAATTAAATAAAAAAATAGAAGTTGAAAAAAATCGGAAATTATTGGAGAAGAGAGTTGAAAAGATAAGTTATTCATTGAAGAGCATGCCGAATATTACAAAATTGAGCCAACTTCATGTAGTAAAATCCCAAAATATTGCATACCGTAGCATCATAACTAGTTCGTGCAATTTTTTTTAAAAAAACCGGACATTATGAGCCCGAATTTTCTGTTGCTTGCAGAGCAAATTGAATTAACCCCTAAAGAGCTTGTGGTCAAAATCATGGCAAACCCAGAGGTTGCAGTGGCGTTTTAGGATCCAAAAGTAACACATACAAAGGACCACTAATTGAGATTAGGGCATTCAATTAGGTTAAACACACCAAGGCCGCCACAAAAGGGTGAGAAAAAAAGAAATCTTTCATTGTTGTGAACTAGCCTTGTATTAAAGCGTTGAATCTTTTACAAATATTTTTTGAAATTGTTGAAATTTTTATTAATTTATTTTTACCATGCCTGACCGACTTTCTCCACTTTAATTAATTATTCGGCATGAGATGTTGACCCTGACGTCCAAGTACGGTATTTTATCATGTGTGAGGACCTATATGAATAGAAATTCATTGAAATAGCATTTGGTTGAGGGCCCGGTCATATATGGCTTCACACTCCACTTGAGGGTCCATGACCACACTACATGCTTTTGGAGGTGTCTTGGGATAGCCTTTGGACACTTTCTTTTGGGCTCTCACAACTTCATGGTCACGGCACTTGGCTCATGTGTGAAGTGGCCCTTAGTGAAGTTTCTATTCAATTGGACCAACATAAATCACTAGGAACGTGTTGTCACTCAAGTGCACTTCATTTGACATAGTTTAGACTCAAAGACTAATTTGAACATTTTGTCTCCCAAACCATAACGTCAATTACTGGATAGTCAACCCTAAAGTCAAGCCACCCAGTTGAATGGAATGCTTGTTGCAAAAATTTGGGAAACAAATTTTTTCGGGGGCACGAATTGAAAGCAAATTCAATTGCAAAGAAAAAAGTGCGGGAAATTGGTTCATGAGTTGTTAGGGAACAACTATGTACTCTATCAGTTGCAAAGTGTCGTGTTTAGTTGCCAAGTTTTCATCCATGCCAATATGTCACATTGTTATCATACAAATATCCGTTAGCTACCTTCTCACATCCGTCAAGCCCTATTCACGAGAAGAAAATGTAACCTTTCACCGACATCGCAAATTCTATGGTACTTTAATTATATCAATTTTGTGTCCATTGTTGTATATTCTATGACTTCGTTGACTTAATTTGCTTGAGCATGTTTCATCGCCATGGGCCCCATTCTAGATTGTAATCATGCACAAAACACGGTTTAACAATTTGAAAAGATTGTGACACTTGTTTAGCCATGCTACACTTGAGTTACGTTTATTCCCATGGTTAGAGCTATGTCATCACGTAAGCTTGGCAAGATCGTTAGAAAATGCGATGTTGAGTCTAAGACCGTTTCAATACAGTTTTCATGATGTAGATGACGAGGTAAAGAAACTTGTGGCTTTTCCACCTCCAACATGAGGGAACAACCCTTGTCCCACAACCATGCTATGTAAACCCACCCCTGGTTTATATTTGAGTGTGTGACTTTGGTTCTCCTGAGGTGGTTGTTTTTGGTTCCTTTCTTTGCATGGGTGTTGCGCTTTCCGTTCATGGAGGTATATTATAAGCACATAACATTATACAACACCCCCCCTAAAAAAAGGAAAAGACAAGAAAAGAACTCTTGCTAAGATTGACCTTGACAAGTAAGACATGCCATACTCATAAAATTTTGTTTGATTTAAGTTAGGCTTGTGCTAGTTACTAACCAGTACTACCACAGTAGAGCTATTGGAGCAACCTAGTGTACTTCTCCTAAGTTAATATTGGTTTATGGTAGTGGATCCAACATGCTCTAGCTATGTTCGTAATGACTTATGTTGCACATCATGTAAGCTCCAACCAATGAATGGGGAGAACCGGCTATGAGTTGTATGCCATTTTTTGGCCATAGCCTAGCTAAAGCGGGTAATTTTCAAATTGTGGTGGCTTTCATGTAGTGTTTGGTAGTTAGATTTTCATGCATAGTATGATTAGAAGGCTATGGCCGTGATAAGTTGGTTATTACTTGTAACCACCTTCTCTTTCGTCCTGACTCAATGTGGAGAAGGTCGGCCAAGGAAGACGCATGCTATTTTTATAAGTAGAATCAAGCATAGTCTCAGCATAGCATAGCTATAGACTTTTATGTGAACACTGAAAGCTTAGTGCTTAAGTTCGGAGGATATAGGCCATAGGCAAATCCCAAGTGAGATGCTTGAAGATAAGAAGTTAGGTAAACAAGAGCCGAGTGATTCAGACTCTGAAATTTCTTGGATACTTTGGTATTGAGAGCAACTGAATAATTTTGATGAGCAATGGTTTGAATAAGTATGACGAGGAAGTTTAATGTTTGGGGTGTGTATTATAAAGCAAATGAGGGAACTTGCATGTGTGAGAGTAGTGGCTATATGCATGGTTTTGAGCAATTAGATTATTAAGAGCATGCACATGTTGATTAAAGATTGTATAAGGAGTCAAAGTGAATATAGAAGAACAAGTTCTTGACAATAGCCTAGCGAGATTAGGCTTTTTGAGGAAGAGGATAAGTTTGATTGAGCATACGACTGAGGGTGTGAACATGAGGATGATAGCTTGAGAGCAATTAAACTATGAGCATTGAGATTAATTATAAATGAGTAAAGTTGATGGTGATTGGCCCAAGAGTAGAAAGGTTGAACGAAGAAGAGGAAGATGAGCGTTTGTCAAGATGAAGTGTTGGGTAATGATGTGACAAAGGTAGATGTCATAGGAGCAAGAGTCAGAGAGGAAGTGGCGAGTGAATCATACGGATGAGGATTAAGATATGGGAGAGATGAGAGCAAGTCCACTTGAACAAATTAGGTTTGGTAGAAGGTCAAGAGAGAAAGAAATAAAATAAAAAAGTGTCGAGAAGCCATGCAAATTTTGAGAGAGGTTGTTGGGAATAAGTCCTCGAATCAATTCACTTAGCATGTGAAAGGGAGTGAGGAATAATTGCCTAAGAAGGGCGATAGCCTTTGAAAACCAAAGGAAGTTAGTTGAGAAGCTTAAGACAAAGAATTGGTAAACTCAAGAAGGGTAATGACGTAATGACCTCGTAAAGATTGTATGTGGACATGACCGGTGGAAGGTCAAGAGGAAGTTAACTCCCACGGGGAGATAGAAAGTCAATAGCCTAGTGAAGGCGAGAGAATTTAGTGAAGCCTTGGATGGGCACAAATGAGATTCGATTGTTGAAGGCCATAGTCAAGCCTTAGGCAGAGAGATGGCCATGCGAATGAAGTCATTACCAAATAGTAAGAAAGTTATTAGCATATAGCCTAGTAGGTCAATTGCATCTTGTCAAGAAAAGACAAAGAATGTGCATACGAGGATGATGAGACTTAAAGTTACTTTGGGCATGCTATAGGCTACCAAAGACATTATCTTGGTAGAAAGACTTCACCCCACTAGAGTAAGTTTGTATCCAATGACGCCTATTTGAGCACACAAGACAATCTAAATCACATAATAAAGGATATAGCCTATCTTGTTGATGCGTTGTTAATGTATTAACATGTGTGGATGATTCTTGAGACAAGTTGCTAGGTCCAGTGAAGACGAAGGTGGTGATTACAATTTTGAGGATTTGCATGATGGTTGTAAGTTGAGTAAGAGATCTTAACTTCGGGATTATCGCAAGCATATTTGTGGCAATTAAAGATTATGCGGTTACTCAAAAGACATGACCCAAGACATTGTCCTAACTATGAGCCATTGACTTCTTGCCAAGCTTTTGATCTTCACGATTAACATGAAATTAGAGTGATTGGAGTTCACACACATAGGACAAAATCACACATGATTGAGAAAACGCCAAGGGACCATAAGAATGTGAATTAGGCTTCATTAAGAAGGAACAATGGAGTAAAAGACATGGATTGTTGTTAAAAACCTTAATCCAATGTGACATTAATCCTTATAGACATTAGCTCAACCTTCCTTGAGACCTTGTCTCTTGGGTTGTTTTCGTTGGGTTGATTTAAGTGATAGCAAAACCTAACTACACTACACTACACTAAAAAGGATATTTAGTGTTTGATACACTAAATACGAACGCATACACTAAATGTCAATAACCCTATGAAAGTAAGTAACATTAAATGTAAACTCAAACACTAAATATCAACTATGGTAATATGTGGAAGTTATATGTTTAAATTTAATGTTAGTAAGGATATGAAATCCATGCTTCATAGGAAGGGAGGTGGTAGTAGGGAAGGAGTGGCACATTTATGTCTAACACTAATCATCAAGGAATTGAAAATTAGTGTTGAGCAGGGTGGGGTGGTAACAACATTAAATATAATCAAACACTAAATATCCTTTTTTTAGTGTAGTTACAGATGAAGTGTTGAATTTGAAAAATAATTGGTTGAAGCTCATGGACTTCAGGATAATTACCAATTATTTTAGAGGAATTCATAAATATGCCCCAAATTAATAATGAAAAGAAAGGTGTCAACATGTAACCGATTGGACTTGGAAAGACTAGGATCTTGACCAATCATGCCCAAAAGTCTCCATGGACATTGGCTCTAACCGAGTGAGGGATGCTTTAGATGGAGGTTCACAATCCAATAACATAGGGACCAACTTGAAGAAATTTGAGGCAAATTGAACCCTTAAACCGAATTGTTCTTTCCAAACTACACTAAGTATGATATTTAGTGTCACTTATTATTTGGGTTTACTCAATGTTGTATCTATTTATTGTACATCTCATATTTACCAACAAATATGAAATTAGTAGTTTGGACATTATAGAACATTAACAATTATACTTGGTAAAAATTTATATCAATAGTGAAAATATATAGCATTGTGTAGATCCAAATAGTAGGTGACACCAAATATCATATTTAGTGTAGTTCTCCAAAATATGAGCTCTCCTTTGAGCTTCATATCCTGGTTTAGAGCATGAGTGTTTGTTTCCCTCCAAAATGATGCCATGTAAAAGACACTTCAATTTGTTGTGATCTTGGCCTTGGCCTTGGCGGATTATTCCATTTTGTTACACCCTCCCCCTTGGACCCCATTCAAAGAGTATGTGAGATTCAACCTAAAGCTATCCTTAAAGTGTGGACCTTACAAATGTTGGGTGCATGTGCCACATTGATTCTAGGACCCACATAACCCAACTACATAAGGGTCCACCCACACCACATGGTTAAGTGAACTAGCTAACTTTTGAATTAGTGTGGATTAACAAACTAAAATGCTAGTAAAGTAAATCATGGTTGAATCGCCGCACCACCTAGTTAGGATATTTAGCTGACAATATGAGTTAGAGAGAATCAACTAACTCAAATTTGTACTAGGTGATGCGTGCATAAGGTTACTCAACTCTCATATTGGTTAGCTACCTCGTATGTTAGCTACATTGATTATCCCAATTAGTGCATGTTACTATTTGAACTTATGCAATGCTATGACTATTTAATGAGAATGTAATATTTTACCAAGCAAAGTCATTTACGTTTTATAATGCCCGAACAACCCATTGAGCTTTTGTAAGTAAAAAATTGAACTCATGAGTAGGATGTTATTGCACTGCATCACTCTGAATAGTAACACACATTAATTGGGATAATCGATTGAATCCTCTTAACTGGGAGATGCGGGCACAATACATATATATATAACTAATTTGAATGATTACTCACTCTAACAAAAGCCTTAACTGGGAAGTGTGGGTAAACCCTATGTTAGTGAGCTGAGTAATGTTATGTGGTCGGGCCTCACACCCATAATGCCTTAAATCGAGATTGTCATGTGTTGAGAAGACATACAAGAAAACAACAATGTCCCACTTCCTTGCAAGATACTTGGATCTTGTCCGCATGGTTATTCCGGTATTCGAGGGTGATATTATCAATGAGTTCGTAGTTTGAGGTGTGACAAAACAAGTTGTTCAACTTATATATTAACTTGTGTAGAATGGTCAATTCCTAGTACCGTACTTGACCCCCCCCCTCCTCCCCCGCCACCGATTTAGGCATAAAGTAATGTATAACTTGAATCTTTGTTGCCATATGTCATTTTCACTTTCATTGCAACTTGCGGAGAATCCCACGTGGCACTTCAAACCTTGATTGTTTCGATACTTGAGTGATGAAACCCCCGCCGCGTGGGGGGGGGTGTTTGTGCGCACAAGTACGTTTAAGTTTGGATCTCTAAATGCATAATCCAAATGGCCAAGCGTTTACGCTTTCCATATGGCTAGGGCTAGACATCCACCTCCTTGAGCTGGGCCCCCACCAACATTATCGAGGTAAAAAGGGGTCTAGTAAAAACTCAACCCCCATGTATTTGTGTTTGATTGAGCTCAAGTGGGGTCTTCTTATGTTCATCCGAGTTTAGGGTTTTGATGTTGATTATGGCTTGAATAGTACAATGAGCAAATTTATATGCTATAATTAATTGACTACATTTTCACTTTGGGTAATGTTGGTGGGGGGAACTCAAAGAGGTGGGTGGCGAGCCCTAGCTTCCCCTGTCAACCTTACACAAAGTTTTGTCTTCAAGAGACTTACAATGTCCTTTGGTAGTTAGGCATATTCATTGCAAATGTAATTTTCATTCCAAATACTAACATGTGACAAATACACTTCATAAATGTCGTTCTTAACTTATAAAACCAACTTACGAGTTGGTTTCATGTACACCATTTATGGTATTTATTGTCACGTACACTATGTACAAAGGGCCTAAACTAGATGCCTACAAAGGTCTGAAAGTGTCACATCTACTAATTGCCGATGCTATTCGTCAACAATAGTGACTTTTGAAGTGAAGATTTATTTACATTATGACATTCATCATATCACGTTGGGATACTTTGAGATGATAGTTTTGAGTAGTAGCATGCAAGGGAAAGATATTCTTGAGCATGCCAATGCCAAGTATCATTTGTGTATACTTTTAGTCGGGTTGTAGACCATTGTGTAACATAGGCATGTTACACTTCATAACATTGTTGAACATCCTCATGCCAAGATAATAGCAAGTGCACTTGAACACCAAATATCATGAGGTGACACTAATAGTGAAGTTGTTGGTCATTAGTGTAAACTGGTATATGTCTCAAAATAGGGCATGTGACACTATTACACATGCAACACTAAATACCACAAACGGTGTAACTTAGCTCTTGGATTTTCAAACTAACTTAAGAGTTGGGTATAGGTAATTAGAGACTATAATGCCCCCTCCCCACTTGACTTTAGCTAAGCCTAAAAGTTGGTTCTAAAAACACGGCCTTCACACCATCAACATTATATGGTGCCGAGCCTAGTTGGCAAATGATGTGGCATGGTTTAAAAGTGAAGGTTTTAAGCTTCAAGCACCAACCCTCCCATTGGTACCTAGACATGAGGCAAGAATGTAGGATCTTTAAAAGTGTCGCCTCCCGCCCTTGTGATTGGTTGCTTTTAGTCTTAGCTATGAGAGCACGAGGAGCTCCATTAACAAAAACCGATGGTAAGATAGATGAGTAGTAAGGCATTTGGGGATGAGACAAAAACTATCCAACATTCATTGCTTGGTAGATAAAACAATGAACATGTGTGAAAGCTACTTAACTAAAACCTACTTGAAAATCTCTAGAGCAAGTTCTTGTAGGTGCATTGGGAATTTGGGATAGCCGGATGCCTCCGCTATAACCAAGGGAGCTTTACCCAATTTTAGGAAAGAGTTTGCTTATTTGGTAAAGTAAGGTGGGGAGGGGGCATAAGGTAGTACAATCTAACCTTGATAATATCACACCATCCGTTTCACCAAAAAGTGTGATATAAACAAGGTGTGACATATTTGATAATGTCACATTTGGAAGATTTATGCCTAAAGTGATATTATCAAAGAAATAGGTAGAAAAGCAAATAAAAATTACAATGTTCAAAAGAAAATAACAAAGATGGGAATTCAATGTTTTTAAATATAAAATCAAATTCAAAAGCTTGAATAACAAAGATAGCACATCATAATGTGTCATTGAGATTAGGTAAAGACCTCTCACTAGAGACAAAGAAGCTCCTAATGTCACATTGTTTTGTTGACATTGATGTTAAATGTGCAACACCAATTCTAATGAGCTTGTCATGGATTTTTTCCATTCCTAACAACTCCATAGTATTGAAATTTGAGAACCTTGACTAGCCATAAAATTCAAAACATCTTTAACAGATTTGTGTGCATCACTTTACTTCACTACCTTAGATTCAACATCATTGCTATCATCAATCAATGGGTCTACTTCTACGGGATCATGTGCCTCCTGGCCATCTTGCACTAATTGTACAAGCTCCTCAGTAGAATACTCCACCTCAAAATCATCTTCACCTTCCATGTTTATGTACTCCAATGGAGAAAGCTTCTCTAGAGGCTTGCCTTGGACATCAAAGCCCAAATTCAATGCTGCAATGAGATTTCCCAATTCCAAAGTTGCTTCCTCCATTTTGGTCTTCATACGTTCATCAAGATTGTTAATACCTACAATCCACTCTGCATGCAATATGGCAGACTTTCTCCAACAATTTCTAATGGTTTGATCATCTACCTCATGCCATGCCGCCACACACCATAGCATAGCTTGAAATACATCAACATTCAACTTCCCTAAATCTTCAACTGAACTACTATCAATTTGTTGCAAAATCCAAGCAACAAGCTTGCGCTTATAGCACATTCTAAATGCTGCAATCACTCCTTGGTCCAAAGGCTGAACAATTGAAGTCACATTTGGTGGAAGAAACAAGATAGTGATATGGGAGAGCACGAAAGCATTAAAGCCATCCATAACTTTTTGGACCTCGCCATGATATTCATGGCTTCCTACATTATCCATGATAATGCAAATCTTTCTGTCTTTCAATGCCATTCGTCGATTCTCACTCTTCACCCAATGCGTACAAACTTTACTATTTATCCATGCTGAACTATTAGAATAATAGTGCACTATACTATTTGGATCAAATTTTCAAAGAAAGCATCCAGGACGCGCTGATTTGTGAATGAAAACAAGCTTCAATCACTCCTTGCCTGAGATATTAGTGCAAAGCCCCAATGTGACACGGTCCTTCTTTTTCTTATTTCCCTTAGCCTTCCCAATATTCAAAGTCTTGCAAGGAGAGGCTCTATAATACAAACATGTCTCATCAAAATTGAAGACATCCTCCGAATCATATTTCTTCAATATGAATGGGATCTTTGCCGTGGCCAATGCAACTCCAACTGCATCTGCATATCCACTTTCTCCATGTAGGTAATAACATTTGATTCCATGTCGAGTTTTGAAATTTTGCAACCATCCGTTAGAAAGCTTGAAATCGGTATCAGATATGCCAAATGAATCCCTCAATTCATCAGCCTTATGCATAATAATATCATCAGTCACAACTTACCTCCGTGCTCTTACCTGTCCAAACCATAAAACCAAAGCTTTTTCAAGCTGAGGCCATTTTCCAACTCGAGCATGTCGTACACCGCCTCCACGCAAATTTGTATCTACATTCAACCACTTCTCTTTTGCACAAAGAATCTTGCTAATTGTGGTACGATCCACAAACTTGAATTTGTGTTGATCCACCATATATTGTGCAAGGTCTTCATGTTTCAAACCTGGATGAGCTTTGTGGACTTCACAAATTTTCCTCTTATCAGACGCACATAAATCCACTCGTCTGCGTGTGGAATTGCTTGCCATTGCGAGCACCTTCTTCTGCCAAACCATTCACCCAAATGAGCACGCAAAAATCCTAGGAATTAAAGAGCTCCGACTTTAGCTCAATTAGCTCTTGTTAAAAAATGTAAGGCATACAATCTCAATTAACAATAAATACAAGCTCAATTAAGAAGAAATACAATCAACAAAACAATTATCGACAAAGCTGGAGCTACACTGATGGTTTACATGTAAACTTGAATACAATAGCTAGCCATGTAAACGAAGTGCAAAATGCTTTCTAAGAGAGACATGGTCCTCGCTTAAGAGATAAAAAAGCAATAGAAAGGCATAACATACATGCTCTTGCTCCGTAATGACAGTCACATCCTGTACGTCCTGCTTCCTTACACAAAACTCGCTACCTCGAACAATATTGATACAATTCAACTTCGTCCGTTGATCCCACTCTGGATAAAATCAAAGTATCTAAATCAGCATACATGAATCACCCTAATCACATCCAGCTCCCACATTTCCATCAACAAATTTTTTTTTCACTCCGTTCTCATCTACTTCCAAATGCTGCTGCAATTAGGTCAAATCCCTAAACTCTCGAGAACTTTAAACCCATGTCCCTTCATTCTCCATATTGCAACTTGCACAACTTAAAAGCTCCACATGCTTCACATGATCCAATGTGTGATCGCTTTGCTGACCATGCACCCCCCTCCTCATATTCAGTTCCAAATAATTTCTTTAACAAATTCTCTTTCCACTCCAGTCTCAGCTGAATCCAAATGGTGCAGCGATTAGGTCAAGTCCTAAACCCTCCGAACTTGAAACCCATGTTCCTTTCATTCTCCATATTGAAACTTGCACAATTTCAAAGCTCCACATGCTTCACATGACCAAATGCGTGCCGATGGTGCATAACCCTAATCACATCCATCTCCCACATTCCCCTGCAAAAAAACTCTCTTTTCACTCCGGTTTCGGCTGTTTCCAAATGCTAAGCAATGCGATCAGGTCACATTCAAGAACCTCAAGAATCCGTAACCCCTGTTGCAAAACCTAGAAGTCATCCACTCTCCGGTTCTCGGTTCCAAGAATGGAGATCCAAGCAGAAAGGCAACGGAGATGTGGATGTCATCCATAGAATTTGTTGTCCATCCGGCCTTTTTTATCCATAGAATTTGTTGTCCATCCGGCCTTTTTTATCCATATCACTTGTTATTATCACACTTACGCTACGAATTTTAGAAAAAATAGTGACATTATCAAGGGTGATAGGGATAATAACGAGGGAGTTTTACACTAGAAAATTTGGTTTCGAAGTTTTGGGTGACAATATCAAGGTGTTCTATAAACAAGAGTGACATTATCGAGGTTAGACTGTACTATAAAAGTGTAGCGATAAGTTAAGCTTTGGTTGGGCCCGGGCTATGGGTGGCTAGGTACTCATGGATGCTGAGTGCAAGCTTGGTCCAAGAAACACACTTTATGTTACAAGGCATGAGATATTTGGTGGGGCCTAAAAAGCTGCCACGACAAGCTCAACGCTTGGAACCTACGAGGAACATGTGTTCCAATCTATAAAAAAATCAAGCCGTATTGATTGCATGGCCATGCTTGAAGGGTGGGGCTTTGACATTGAAGGGTAGGGACACACGTTCTAAAACATCGGTTTCGACACGTGGTTTGGTAAGTCGTGGTAAAAGAATTTCGACCTTCACATGTGCCTAACTTTGGGTTGGGGCGAAACAACCCGTACACTGGTTTCTTGGAGGCAAGGGTTTAGGCATCCAACAAGGAACGAGTGTATGGGTTGGTTCTCCTAAATCCTAACTTTGAGGAGTTGGGTTTCAAGGTTGGTTCCTCTTCATTTTTTTGGTTAAAACCGTATGTTCCCAACTCCAATTGGAAACATAGGTTTTAAGCCTTGCAAAAACATCATCTTGGATCAGAGTTGGAAATGGTTAGTTTTAACCAAGAGAAGAGGGACCAACCTTGAAACCCAACTCCTTGAAGTTAAACACATGTCAAGGCTAAAATTATTTTACTTTGGCTTACCAAACTTTGTTTTGAAACTAGCGTTTTCGAACATGTGTGGCCTCCCCTTGAGGAAGTCACATTCCATGCATGAACTACATGTAGGTTACTATTTTGTTTAATATTTGTATAGATTTATATTGTTACAATAGAGTAGGAGTGGTATACTAAGGGCAAGGGGCTAGTCACACTGTCAGCCATAAACCTCCACCCTTTTGCGTCTGTGGTCCGGGTGGAAGTCTATGGCTCACATATCTTTGTTGGCTCTTAACCTTGGAAACCCCGTGCTCATGCTCCAATGAAATTAAATATTAGGCACACTCTTTTTATTCAAACCACAGGGCATTAGCATTGAAAAACACTTGTGCGCTTATGATGATTATTACACACCACCACACTAATATCTTCCTCCTCCTCTAATCCCTTGCATAATGCATGTCCTATCCAACCAATTAATCTAACTCCTACCTCCTTAAAAGCACCTTCTCTCACATTAGAGAGTTAAGGTCTAACTTAGCTGTGCTACCTATCTCTTCTACCCCCTTCCTTGCCACATTTACCCGGAGCCTCAGTTTTGGCAATCAAAATCCACAACCAACTGCTGCCTTCGGCAGCTGGCCCTCAACCTAAATGTCACCAGAATCTGCCTTCGGCACTGGCTTGCAACTTCTGTACCATAATGCCCTTTGGCAACTGAATCTCAAACTCTGAACCAGAATGCCCTTCGGCAGCTGACTCGCACCCCTCTTGTGCACTCTGCTTTGCATCCTCGGTAACCAGCATGCTGCTGTCGGCAGCTGGCTCTCAACCTTTGTAACCCCCTTCTTCCGAGAGCCGAACAATAGCGATAACAGCTGATCCAGGGAGCTCCTCCCATGGATCCAGGATTTCCGGCCCTAATCCAAATCGGTTGAAGGACCCCCCCTTAAAGGGACACCACACCATCCTAAGCGAACAATTAAACTCAGCCCAAGCCATAAGTCAAAAGCAATTACAACTTAATTTCAACCTAACCCCAACTCTAAACTCCCCCTAACACTAATCAACCCTCACTAATCCTTCAATCCTCAACCCGAAGTCACACCTCCCCAAGCCTTCAATCTTAACTCAAATCTAAACCTAAAAGCTTTCCTCTTTTTTATGTTTTTGAGCAATTGAGGAAATGCCAAAGTGAAAGGTCCAACGAATTTTTGAGATTAAAAACAAATGTGGGTACCATATTGGGCTCACACACACCGACCACTTATGGCACCATCCATCGGCATCTCCAGTGGTAATAGTGTGACAAGTGGTGGGCCAACATCTGTTTTTCAACATGATCCCCAACAATTTCACAATTGGAATTAGATGAAAACGCTGGTGTGATCGAGGCATGAGTTTCCATGTAGGCCACTCGCCCACCATACTCTAGTGGGAATAAGGACAAACCCGCACAAATGTACACTCTAAACTCGGTAATATCAACCTCCTTAATGTCACTCCTTCTCTTATATCCCAAAACCCTAGGAAATAGATGATCTCAGTTTAAATCTCACTCCTTATTATCATGTGCTCCCTTCCATATATCATGGGGTTTGACATTAAAATAAACCACCAAAGAATTCAAACCAAACACATCACTTTGTCATCAATGTAATGATTGTCATTATTCCAATGTTGACTTTGTGGCATCCCTTAATGTCACATGCTACACTAATTCTCATTTATCACGCATTCATGTTAACACAACAAAACTCCTTAATATCACATGCAAGTATTGTTACCACAAGCATGATATTACAGAGTTTAGAATGTAGATGGAATTTGGTGGGATAGGGCTCATATGTGCCAACTACACTAAATATGATATTTAGTGTCACCGATTCTAATTGTCTTGCTCAATACTAATTGTAAACCACGGAATAGTCAAGGAAGAGGTTGGCGGTTTGATTCCCGATTGTGAAATCTCCTCTCTACTTGATAGAAACTTGCTAGGAGGTCAAATGCCTCATGTGCTCTGGCGCTGGCATGTCGGCCTTTTGTCTCATAAAAAAAACCACAAAATAGTGTCACCAACACTAAATATTAACCCAACATTATTTGTCATTCCTTGTACATTTTCTCGGGGGATATTAGATTTACAGTGTTGCAATTACTATCACTTACCAAGTGATTTTCATCCAAATTCTAATCATTTATGACAATATTTCATCAAAAGTTGTTGACAGGAGACAGTAGGCAGTAGGGTTTTGGCCAATGGATGAACTCATCCATCATCATGTGGAGGCCCACCTTCAACCCTCAGCCTTAGACGGTGTAAACCGCTATTGAACCGGTTTACATGGATGTCACTCCCACCAAAATTAGACTGCTCCAGATCTCCATTCTTATGAAGGTGGTTGCACGTATATTATTATTGACACTTAGATTCATATCACATTCCTTTCTTTAGCTCTCATGAATCCTTAAGGAGTAGATGCCCTAGGTTTGCAAGTTCATGTTCCCCTAAATCCTAATGTCAAGGTTAAATTTTTATGGTATGGAATTTATTCCTATATTCAATATCATTTACTCCTATATCTTTCATGGTTTGAATGACTTGCAAACATTCTTATTCCATTCAAAATTCCAAGAATGCATATTTAAGAGTATCAAGTCCTTTTGCAATTCAAGCATACTCTCTCGCTAATGCAAATCTACTCAATTGTATATAATACTCAATTACGAGAATTTCTCATTCATTCATCATATGAATTTGTTTCCATATCTTTCATGATTTGGATGACTCGTAACAATAATTGTTCAATTCCATTCCAATTCCAGTATACTCAATCAAGGTTCAAGATCTCATAATTGCAGTTTGAGTGTTCCCCTAATCGTTCCTACCAAATCAACCTAGATTGATATGATGTAAAATCTTAATGTATGATTCGGCCTACTTGATGGTCTTTCATGAGCTTTTTCCATAGAATTTCTTATTCTCGAATGATGGCTTCCGTCCTTCATCTTCATGTGTTTCCATTCCATATGTCAATGAGCTAGATGTTTCTATTTGTGTGTTTGTAGTACATCTCTTTATACCCCTTGCTTGGATTTCTTGTCTTCTTTTTGTCTGGTTTCCCTTGAATTCTTTGACTTTGAGTTTTAGTCACCTTTGTAAAGTTTCCCCAAGTTTTGACAAGTTCAAACTTTAATTAAGGTTTTCGAGTTCCTTAGTTTCTCAAAAGTTTCTCGCATGGCCTCCAAAGTCTCAAAAAGGTCTAGATCTCGAGTCATTGCTCAAAATGTTCTCCGGCCTTCAAAAGTTCCTTTAGAAACGTCCTTTCGGTTTTCAAAACATCTTGAATTCTCTTTGCTCTCAAAGTTGTAAAACTCTTAGTCTTCGAAGGTTTTGTGAAAACCTTTAATCTTCTAAGGTTCTTGTCTTCAAAGGATTTGTCGTTGTGTCAAAATTTCCTTGTCTTCGAGTCTTCTCGGATTCTGGTGAAATCTTTATCTTCTTGAAGTCCAAGCCTCGTACTCTTGAAAGGTCTCGCGGCAATTGTGCGCTCCCGATAGGTTTTGCGGTAGTCGTTCGCTCTCGATAGGCTTTGCAGCGCTCACATGAATTTGATCGATGAAAATGAGCTCCTATAGGCCTCCTTTGTGCCTCCTTAAATAGGTTCTAATATCTACCATTTAGTTGATATGGCGGTTAGGTCTCTTTCCCCTAATGCCAAATGTATGATTCGGCTATTTTTAGCACTTGACGTAGCTTCGGTCTAATTTTAGTATAGTCGGATCTATTTACAGTAATAATCACGTGTTATAAATTGGATGTACTTGTGAAGTGCATTTGGTGTAATTCCTTGTTTTCCTAGATGTGCAATGGGGATTCGGTTGCATCCCGTATACTCCATCCATCCAAAATTCATACATTCATTTAAGGCGGTTGAAGAAGTTGTGTTCATCCAAAGAGATTATCATCCCTTTAGAGCATGTCCCTTCATCCTCCTCCAAAAGTCACTAGGTGTTGACTAGTTCCTAACTATTCCTATTCTACTAGTGTGGCCATCCACGTTCCCACGTTGGTTCTCAGTCACGTTCCCGAGCTACCCGGTTCCCGAACTACGGCTTGCCGGCTCTATGTTGCTTCCCACATGGCACTCCCATGTGGCGCCGTCCTATTCATTGGCTCCTCGTCTTCTTAACCTTGGGCCCTCAGTCTTCTTTCGGTGAGTTTTCCCTTGGTCACGACTTTACTGGCTCTCCGGCCGCCGGCTCCTCTGCCGCCCTGGCATGTCTTGTCCCCCTTTGCTCCTGATCCTGGCTCTGGCTCTGGCTTTGGCTCCAATTTCCATTTGTGGCTTAGTAGGTGTACACATCCATGACAATATTTGTAAACTTACTCATAAGAAGTGTCATCCAAAAAAATACCATAGTGACATTAAATAGTATATAACACTAACTATCATATTTAGTGTAGCTACTCTCATCTTCTCAAATCCGGGCCCACCTACTAATCTCCTCCTCCTCCTAAAACCGGTCTTCAATCCTTCAATGACCAACACTTGTAGGTTAAAATGTGCTTTAGTGGGCACATGGAAGTCTAGCGGCATGTGTCCATGGCCCTTCACATTCTAGTAGGCCACTAGAATGTGGTTTGGTTGGCGCCTTGTGCTTATCTACATGTGAACACCTCCAACCCGCTATTATCTAGAATATAGTGGGCAAGCAACCTACACGGAAACTCACCCTAAGAGCCACATGCATGACCACTAAATAGGATATTTAGTGCTTGATTATATTTAATGTTGCTACCACCCTACCCTGCTCATCACTACACTGTTTTTTGCATTTAGTGTTAGCAACAGTAATTACGAACCACAACACTAAATGCCAGTGACGCCCTTAATGTTGCATACACTAAATGCCAACCTATACACTAATTGTGAACTAATGTAAAATTTGGCCATGTTCAAATTTTTACATCTCCACAATTAGTGTTATAATATTTTTTATGTTTTGTGTTTTGTTGCCGCATGTTGCACCACCACCATCTCTACCACCACTACATTACCAAATCCTTGATCGGCCACTATGTTTGCATAGGAAATTATCCATTGAATACAAGAAGTACACACATTTAACGCAGCCAAGGTAGAGAAGGTGGCGGCGCATGGAACACTATTTGTCAAGTGGTTGGTAGATAGTGTTGCAGGTAAATGAATAGTAACAACATTAAATGTAACACAACACTAAATGCAAAAAACAGTGTACTTTTCATTTTTTTTACAATTAGTGTTAGAAGATATGCTAGAAGATATGTTGGAATTGTCCTTTATCATTGTTATTTTTTTTTCATATCCTTACTAACACTAAATTCAAACATGTAACTTCCACATATTACCATAGTTGATATTTAGTGGTTGAGTTTACAATTAATGTTAATTACTTTCATAGGGTTATTGATATTTAGTGTATGTGTTCGTATTTAGTGTATCAAACACTAAATATCCTATTTAGTGTACTTAACTTATGGGAAGAATCACCAATTTGGTTTCCTAACACCTATGGAGGGAGCAATAGGAAAATTTGACCCCCGATAGGTTGGTTGTTGATTCATCCTAATTTAAGCCAATTGTACTACCTATTCTAATTTGGTGTTTATTATCCTAATTTAGGAGCTTTTTTAACTACAAATAGTAGTCCTTGGTTTTACAATAGTAGTAATCATTTCCATCCTCCTTGTAGTAAGCTTTTTGGTTAACTAACAAACCCAGGGAAACAATCAGGGAAGACTCAAAAGGTGATTCATATAACATCTAGGTGTCTTAGATAAGATTTATTAGGGAAAACACAGGGCTAATTCACTTTAATTAGGATAAGGACTGACAATTCGTTCATGGGTAAGGGATAAAAACTTCTAAAAATCACTCCATGTCAGTACATGCAAATGTGACAGTCTCACACCTCACACTAATTTCCCAGGCAATAGACTGGCAGTGAGTTCATTTTAATTGGACCAAGTGCGGTGCACAAGCATAGGCACAGCCATAGTCAATGATCTTGCAATAGTGACCCATTTTTGTCTCTTTACCGAAGCCAAGGGCACCTCGGAATAGTCAATTGTCTTTCCTTCATTAATTTCATTTAATGTAACTTGGAAAGTCAGTGCGGTAATCCTTTCAGGATAAACAGTCTTCTTTGATTAGATTCGAGTTTAATTAGGCAGTCCGACAATTGTCTCTTTACCTGGTATCGGCCAAGACAATCGTAACCTCTTTCCTCAAGGCAAATAGTCCAAAACCACGTATGCGCGTTAACATACTCTCACATCACTCATGAACTCATTCCATTTAATTATCACGATTAATGTTAAGCAATTTAATTATTAAAGATGGTGAACTTCCAAACTAACCTTAATTCCCTTAAGGTTGCAATTCACAAACAAAATTTACCGGTATAACAATCGGCGCGTCCCTTTGTCTTCTCTGCCACTGGACAACCTTTCGTAGACAATAGTCTTAACGCGATGTCACATCCAATTCCATCGAAAGATCGGAACAGTTTCTCCATTTACACATGGAAGACAATAGCCTTTTTCCTTACTCAACTTAATTGTGCCCGGAAATCCGGCGCCACAACTCATTAACACTTTCACATATTACAACGACAACATTCACTTTACTTAAATTGATTTGGAAAATGAAATCCTATTAAAGTCAATTGACTCATGGTGCACTTAATCGGGAAAGTAATTTAGATATATGTAAATATATTTGTGAAAAGACGATGGTCTCTGAATTATACTAAGTGCTCAAATGGAAATGTAATATGTCGAAATACCTTCAGGTTGCCGTGCAATTTCAATTACAAATTCACGTACAAACCAACGACCATATCGCACTTAATGAACTACATTCAATACACCTCTATATAAAGCTTATCAACTGGATAACATTAGTACTGCGCATTGACATAAAAATCATATATCCTCAAAATGCAGATATATATTGTGCCACATTAGGTACATATAATTGTAGATCAGACCATAGCCTTAACTAAACGCAATCTCTTTCAAGGAATCATTTCTGTAATTATATTAATCTAATTGATTTCCCTTAGATTCCATTAGAGCAAATAGACTCGTGAAAACAATGACAATCCTGCCAAGCTGAATTTAATTAAGCTTTCGTAGCCTCTCAATATAGAAATTATAGCCTACATGATTCTCAAATGTGGGCCAAGTACACAAATAGGTGCTTTCAGTGATCCCAGTCTATAAACTATTCAGGTCACATTTTCTGAGTCGATTCGGATAATTTTCAGATCAAGGACAAGTTAATATTACCAGACCCTGCACAGTCAATGGCCTGGCCGTTTCTCAAATAGATTCGTCGATTAAAACGGATAATAATCCACAGGGAATTTCTATATTAAATTCGATATGGACTGCCGGAAGGAGTTGCGACTGTAATCAATCAACATACTTACCTTCTTCCTCAGACAGTACGAAATCAGATTTGCAATTACAGAGTGAATTAAAATGAGACCATAGCCTGAATAGCATTCACATTAATGTATCAGTTAATTGAGATGGTCCGATTAAATATTAATATACCAGGTCATTACTCCACTTTTCTACACACGTTAAATGTAATCAATCAGACTTCCTGGTTCACGCTCCAAATAAACAAGAACTCAATTTCCATTGCAATATCTAATTACAACCAGAATTTCAAAGTAAAGTTGCGAATACGCCCCTTACCTGGCTTCATGATTTTGCAACATCTGGAATATGCGAAGAGAAAAAACAGCAAGCATTTACCGGCCGCCGTATCGAGTTTGAGAGATAACTGGTTGAAGTTAGCGACACAATGCCATTCTCACCGCTTTACAGAACAATTCTGAAATTCATCTCGGACTCGTGAAGCCCTAACAGGAATTAACAGCAATTGCAGTAACTACACTTAATCTCGTCAAGTACTTAAACAATGCTGCTAGGAAATTCTTACATAATCTGCCCCTCAACCTCTCTCGCCTAATTGAAACTCAAGTAATTATTCTGTCATTGCCGAGATCTTTCTCTTTCAGTGAACAGATTACTGACTGCTGAAATGGAAACTTAATTTCCCTTGAACCAGACCATAGCCTGATTCATCAATTTGGCCCATTTCTGCGACTGAGAAGTAAGATAGACCACAAACACTCAATTTCAAGACAAATAATCACAGATGCATCAACAGAATAACTTCGTGTGAATTCAATCAAGGACATAACTCAGAAAATCAATGGCACGGAATTACAGACAATAAAATAAGCTCCAGTCCGTTCACCCTGGAGGGACTTTTAATTACTTGCGCCATAGACAATTGTCAAGCAGAGATGCATCCCACATCAATGTTGCAATTTCAACATAAACCAGGAAATTAACTCACAAGGAAAAAACCATTAAAATCTGTCAGAGCTTGCATAGTTCGTACAAAAAATAAAAGTCTGTCTCTCCTCAAACTGGCCTCCCCCCTTTTACTTCTGCCGAGCCTCCTCGAAAAATAACTACCAGCCTGCCACCTACCACAGACTATGGCCCATTCCCACTTGTCTTTTCTGATATCTCGTAATATTGTCTTATTTACACCTGCCAATTTTAGAAAGTCCAGCTAATTTAAAGGCATATTTCCACTAATCTTCCGATTTGAATTAGAAAATCAAAAATTAGTACTACACTCCTTTTCTATGGTTTGTCTTCCATTGAATAGGTGTTGTGAACCCAATAAATACATAGAAAGAGTGATTGTAGATTTTACTCAAGGGACAATCAATTGGGTAAAGTTTTGTGATACCTGGTCTATCATGGCGGAGGATGAAAACACAAAGAAACATTTTTAGCTCAAGGTGTTTTATGTTTTTAATGTTGAATGTTAAATACCATTTATGGTATTTAGTGTCACTTGCCCTATCTTGAGGCATGTGCTAGGTTACACTAATGGCCAACAACTTGATGACTAGTGTAAGCTCATGACACTTGGCGTTAGTGAGCTTACTAATATCTCATTAGTATGCTCAATAATATTATGATGTTTATTTATAGGTTACATAACGGTCAACAAGTTGACCACAAGTGTAGATACATGACACTTGGCATTAATATGCTCAACAATATGTTCTGCTTCCATACTAAAATGTAACAAACATGACACTTGGTATTGGTATGCTCGATTATAATTTCCTCTTGCATACTAAAACGTAAAACTATGATCTCAAGCAGTCCAATGTGCTACACTAAATATGATGCCCATACATAATTATGCACTTCAAAAAGTCACTAATGTTGACAAATAGTGTCAGGTTTACAGTTAGAAAACGTGACACTACTAGGCCTCTAGGCATGTAGTTTAGACCGTTCATCAACAATGTGCATAACGCTAAATACTGTAAACGATGTAGTTGGATCCAATTGAAATGGATTAACAACAAACTTGGGAGGAGCATGTTTTTACTGCCCCTACCCCCTACCCCCTCCCCCCCTCGTGGTAGGATCAAAATCCCGTCAAATTGGTCAATTAATCATGTAAGTTTCATTACTATAAAATGTTATTTAAGTAAAGCTGGACTAAGTCCAAGTCTGGAATCAAACATGTTGAAATCTATCATAGGATCATACAATAGGATTGTGTGACACGATTTTGTGATAGAATGCGTAAAGTTGATTATGATAATATTAAAGTTGTCGTTTGGATTGTAATTTCACTATACAACATCGTATTTATATAAATTTAACAAAAGAGACATATATTTGAGTTATCCATCACATCTTAATAACGTAACATTCAAGTAATTACTAAGAATTCACATATCTACCACAAAATTTTGGTATATCAGAAGTGTATCGATGAATCCGTTGATAGATTCGAAGCAACCAAAAAGTCCAGATTTTAAAAAACACGACCATATTTACTTAAATATGTTTGTACACTAAAAGTGTGATTTTCACCATGTTCATTCAGTAATTTGTTGGACGACATCTTTAGTGTCACGTCCACTAGTTGCCAATTTTGATACTAACTCGTCAACATAAATGACTTTTTGAAGTGAAGATTTCTTTACATTGTGATAATTAGTGTATGCCATTGGGATACTTGAGATGATAATTTTGCGTTGTAGCATGCAAGGGGAAGATATTCTTGAGCATACTAGTTAATGCCATGCGTCATTTGTGTATACTTTAGTCAACTTGTAGACCATTGTGTAACATAGGCATATTACAACTCATAACATTATTGGGCATACTCATGCCAACATATTAGCAAGCGTACTTGAATGCCAAGTATCATGAGGTGACACTAATGTTGATGTTGTCAGTTAGTGTAACTTGACATACGCCTCAAAAAAGGGTAAGTGACACTAGTACACATGTGACACTAGAATACCATAAAAGGATGTAATCCTTTTACACATGTTATGGTGGCCCACTATTTTGATATACCATGATTATTTTGGTCAATGCATATTTTCTTGACCCACACCATTTCCAAGCCCATAGTATCATATGTTCAAAACTAGGAATATGGAATCAATAATTTCTACAAATCATGAATGATTGTGGGTTGAAAATATAATATCAATATTATACCACAATATGAATATATAGAAAATTAGTATCATTTAATAGGTTGTTCATCACAAGACACCCTAATTTTAAACCCTTACAAAAAAATTATGTGCCACAATAATTTATACCCATTCTAACTTCCAACCTACAATAGTGGGTGTGAAAGGTGTAGTAAAGATGTAATGAAGTACCTTGGATTTTGGAAGTTTTCATACCACCCTCAATACCACCACAATTGCTCTTGGAGGACAAAGTAAGGTTGGTTGACCTAATTTGGTTACTTATTTTAATCATACAATTGTACTTGTTTGACAGATGGTTGGCTAGGCTTGGATCTAAGAATGGACGATAACAACAACCACAACAACAACAACAATAAACAAACAATTAAACAAACAAACAAATTGGGCTATGAAGTCAAATATTGTTAACTATTATAGGTTCAACATTCAACATGATTGGAGGGACACATATGATCATGCAAAAGGAAAGAGTTGTTTCACTTTTGATAATGAATAATGCATTCACATGAGCTATGATCGTGATGTGTTTTGTGTTCATTGTGTGTTTAATGTCCTAGGATAAGTTGGGAGGGGGTTAACCATTTAAGACCCACCTGCCTTAAACCATAATCAAGGACACTTATACAAAAATGGAAAGATGGGTTTCCTCCACCAACGAGTCACCACACTGTTTACACCTATTAATGTGGTTTACCATTTGAAGTTATGCGTTGTTATAACTTTTTGCTCACAGTAATATTTCTACCCATAAAACATAAACACATTGTATGCATTCATGAACATAATATAACTTACTTGGCAATCAATCACACTTTTGATTAAAAAATTATAGCATCACATAACTCTAGGCAGTAAACCACAAAACTAGTTGTCATAGGTGTTGTATGAAGTTCTCTCAATTTTTAAAAACACAATTATGTTAATCATGCATGAATTGTTTTGCAGGAGATGTTATTGATGGCCCACACCATTCTCTAAGTGCTTCCCATCATAATACATAAACACCAACCCCAATACATATTAATTTATATGTTTGAGGTCAATGTCTGGGGATATTTTTGGGCAGAATCGGTAAAGATTCTAGGGTTTCCAAGTCCAACTGAGATTACATGTTGCCATCTTCCGGTTTTTCTTCATTAATTTGAGGTATATTATATGAATCCCTCTAAAATGATGGGTAATTGTCCTGAAGTCTTGATGAACTTCAACCAGTTACTCCTCAACCTCAACCGGTGCATCCGCAACTAGCGGTTGGTTCTCCTGGTGTAATAAACCTCTCACAAGTTTGCCACCAACTTTCACAACAAACAACTATCAAGCCAAATGATGAGTTCAAGAACTCTATTCAATTTCCTTGTAGCGTCTAATTACTATCATGGACTAAGTAGGTCTTAGTCTAAGCTCAACCACCCGACCATAGGAGAGAGACCAAGATGCTCTCTCCTCCCCCAAGCTTCCTTTTATGCCAAAGGCATTACTTTTACTTTCTATTTTCACATATAGTAAAAGTACTCTAACCTTCTCCCATCTTTCCGCTTAGTCACATTCTTCCGCTTAGTCACAACCTTCTATCTTTGGTTCCTCTTAGAACCTTTTTCCATCTTTCCGATTAATAGTCATATTCTTCCGGTTGGAAATGTCTACTATGAATCTTCGATCCTTGATCCTTCTTAGAACCTTCTTCCATCTTTCCGCTTAGTCGCATTCTTCCGGTTGGGAATGTCTACTAAGAATCTTTTATCTTTTTTCCTAGTTGGAATTGTCTAGTTCCAACTTAATTCATCCATCGTCTCTTCTAGTTGGAACGGTCTAATTCCTACTAGATTCATCCATCCTCTCTTCTAGTTGGAACTGTCTAATTCCAACTAGACTTATCTATCAATTAAGAGTTGTCTAGCTCCAATGAATAGTATTCATCTTTTCAATATGGAGTGGTCTAACTCCGGTGCACCTCATCGAGAGTTGTCTAACTCATGTGCACATGTTCTCAATATGGAATGGTCTAATTCCAATGCACTAAATGTGGAGCTGTCTAACTCCAGTGCACATATTGTCAATTTGGAGTTGTCTAACTCCAGTCCATCCATCTTCAACCGGGAGTTGTCTAGCTCCCGTCATCCTCTGCTTACACACTAGCACATGTGATTAGCATATTTAATTATCCATCAATATTTCTAGTTATCTTACACCCGGCTCATTGTTTGGGGGTGGCCGCCAGTGTTCAAGATTGAAGCCCTCATATGAGTTTCATTTTGAAGGGCTCTCAAATTTCAGCCCTTCAATTGAAGGGCTGGTTCAAATCCAAGACATCAATCTAAGAATATAGAAATGAAATACAAAACTCATATTAAACTTGTGCATGGATTATATGGTACATGTTTCTAGTACAATGTGAAGAATGAAGAATCAACCATCTAACTCCACTTCTTGTAGTGACAATGCCCTACGCTTGTTGGTTCTTGTGGTGGGCAGATTATATTGAGGACTTCAAGTGATGTCTTCATTTTCAATTTGGTGTTGCGTTTTGAAGGGTTGTTTTGAGAGAGGTATATTTTGAAGGGCCAAATCGCATTTGAAGGGCATGGAATACTTCAATCTTGAATACAAGGACCGTTAACAAGGGTGGGGCACCTCATAATGAGTCAAAGCCCACCAATAGTCGGGCATGCCCCGGCTTAATGAGAGCCTAGACAATAATGTATTGACACCTACTCTCTGACATGGGTTAAAGTACACCAATGTATTTAGTGTCACCAATTCTATTTGTCTCACTCAATACTAATTGCAAACCGCCCTTGTAGCCAGTGATTTTTTTTTGAAAGAAAATGGGTGTGTAAATTGGCGCTTAGTTTATTCATTCACTAGCTCTATTGGCACTTTGAGTGGGAACAAAGGAGTCCAGCCTAGCGATGTGGAATGATTCAACATATGACAAATGCGATGACATGTTCAAGAAGGTTTAAGTGTGTGGCGATATATATTTTGTTTGCGGCACATTATGTGGCTATGCTTTGGCATTTTAGAGTTAAAATTTGGCCCCAACCTCCTAAGTTGCTAATGCAAATTGGGCTACATAAACAATTCCATATAGAAATCATTATTCCACGGGGGAATTGAACCCCGATCTTTCAACCCTGCCCATTGCAGCGTGGAATGGCCTGCAAAACTACACATTATTGCATCCCATCTATCACCCAACAAAAGTTAGTATAGAAGAGAACACATGAAGATTCGGGCCATGTACACCATGAAAATCCTCCAACGGTTCCTTCAAAATATAGGTGGTCACTTTATGTAACACTTTAAAAAAAACTTGCAAGTTGCACCCCAACCATGCCATAGTCCACACAATGCACATGGTTCAAAAATGGCATCATATTCTATATTATGCTTACTCTACCTCATCATGTTCCAAAAATTGAGTGTAGATTCAATACATTGGAAGCCTCTCATGTATTATGCCAATACCCAATAATATGCTGCTACTAGTATAATTCATCTATTCTTCCCCTTCATACCGATTTCTCTGTGCTTTCCAATCTGATATGGCTATTTGGTAAGGGAAAGTATCTAGGGCATAAAAGTCTTGTGCAAACATGCGGATAACCAAATCTAGGTGTGTTGTAAGCCAGTTCCTCAACTTGCTCTTCAAAAATGACAAAGAACTAAATGTGCATGGAGCACCTTCAATAAATGCAACGAGCCTCATTATTGGTTTTTTTTACAATATCCGCTATTTTACTGGGGCCAACACCAATGCTAATATTGCATTTATGGTTGGCTGCCTCAGTGTTGGCATCGTATGCTGACGGCTACATTGTCCAATTATGATGTTGTCACCTACGAAGTGCAGGTGGTGTGATGAGCCCAAGATGGCTATTTTTATCAACAAAGGTTAGGGTTTTGGCCACCCATCCCTTGGCCGTTAGATTGCTCGCTACATGGACGCTTGGGATGAAGCATTAGGCTGGCTCTTCAAACCCAGCCAATGGGGTCGAGTTTGCTATCTTTCAATATTTTCATATGTTTTGGGGCTATTTTGAAAGAAAAAAAACCCAAAATTGTATGTGTACATATAGCTGGGCCCAAATGAATGTAGCAAAAAGCGTTTGCGTAGCCCAATTAAAAATCGCTGCTTGTAGCATTACCGATTTGAACACTGAATGTAAACCTAAAATCATTTGTCATTTCCTTGTAAAGAAAACCGGACATCATAGATTTACAATGTTGGGATGACTACCACTAAGTAAGTGATTTTTCATCCAAATTTCAATCATCCAGGACAATACTTCATCACATAAATGTTCGGATTCAGAATATACCAAGCTTTTGTTCTCAATTATTGGCATTTGAATGAACTAAAAGTAAAGCTGGGATGACAATACTTGTAAACTTATTCATAAACAAGCGTCATTAGAAGAAGTTATCACAGTGACATGCAATGCCATATGACACTTAAATAAAGTATTTATTAGTTTAGTGTCTAGATTAGGGTAAAGTATATATAGTATCAATCAAGTCCCTTGGCAGGCCCGGGGAGGTCGCCATATGGGCCACTACAGGTTAGTTCAATAACTGATTGATCACTGACTTCCTTTCATCACAGAATGTTATGTTGGTTTACAATTCTAATTCACAATTCTCTCGTCACAAGTTAAAGATTTTGTGTGCTTCTTTGCACCACTGTAGCTATAATAAGTACTTGAAATTGCCAAATCCAGTCGGTCTACAAAGCTCATGCACGATTTCTCACATTACCCAAAACTTAAAGTATCTCATCATGCACATTTGGAGCAACAAGATTGTTGAATGTTCTACGTATACTCGCACAGTCATCAAACAGTTGGCTGTGACATATATTTGGGAACCGATGAAATGAGATCAATTGCATGACACAATATCTACACTGAAACATCCAAATTTCAACTTGAAGGAGTTTCCAATACATATACGCATAATTTATTTGCAGTGTTGCACGTAGTAGTGCATGTTTCATGACGCTTCAGTGACTTGGTAAGTTGTTGGACCAACTCTACATAGTGAGATCAAGTGCAGATGAAAATCATGGCGATTGTAATCAGGGTAGACTTTCAAGATTATTGACAAGTTTACATGTGCAGGGAGCATACTGTAGAGGGCTCGCTCTTATTCTGAGAAGATAGAATCTGTGTTCCTCAAAATCTGCCCATGTGTTGTTTCCTCATTGGTTGTGACCCACTTGAATTCCATGTGGAAAACTGCATTCCAGCACTTTATGAAGATCTCTCCGGTAGTGGAGTTGTTTTGGAAAGCAGGCCTCCAGATATCCGGTGATGGTGGACTCATTGTGTCACTGCCTTAATTTCAACCTGTAAAGATATTTGACAAGGGAGGGTGTCAATGGTATACTGGCATTGTTTTTAGCTAAAGACAGACACCAAAAAGACTCGTGTTGATGTGCTCAAAGTGTAATTACCATTTAAAGTTCAGGATTACCATTTAAAGTAGATGGGTCTTAAATGGTGGTTTGTTTTTTCTGACTAGCCCACTTCTCCTAGGATATGAAACACGTGCATAGTATGAGATGGTTAACAAATCCAACATAACATTATTAAGTGAAGTTCATTCGTTCATGTGGGCCCTGAGAATGTAACCATGGGATGCCCCAACCTAGTGCAAGGAGACTTACAGTAGATTAGGCAAGTGTTATGGAATCGAGGTCGTAGTCACTTCCCTTTATAATTTTTGGAGCTCATACGAATATCTTATTCATTATCAAAGTAAAGATTCTCATGCTTGTTAACTGGTCATATAGCCTCCCCCTCCCCCTTCCCCAAATTATGTTGAGTATGGAATCTAAAATAGTTATCATATTTTGAGCAGGTAATCCAACCTCTTCAAAAGACATGTTTTCGGCATCTGTTCTTGGAGTCACACACCTAACAATATAGTCTCTTTGTCCCAAAATGATTGTCCTACCCTCTGCAGTTTATTCACTAGTAGAAAACTATGCCAAAAAGAACCGTAGCCGAAATCGGTTGTGGTTCTTTTGACGAACCTGATATGCAATTGTTAAACGGCTGCAGACTTGTTTTTTTGGTTTAGTGACTGAAATTTTAGAAATTTGGGGGCGTGTAATGCCTTTCCAACGGTATATTATACGCCCAGAAAATTTGAAATTGTACTCTCAAAATGAAAAAGAAAAATATGTAGTTGTTTAGTGACTACATATCAGGCTGGTCAAAAGAACCGCATCCGATTTCGGCTGCGGTTTTTTTGGACATAGTTTTCTGCTAGTGATTGTCCTACCCTCTCAAAGTGCTTATTGATTTTGTTAATGTAGAAATTGTTTGGCACACTAGATTGTATGACAAAGTTTTCTACATCAACAAAATCGATAAACATTTGATCTCGAACAATCATTTTGGGACAGAAAACTTCGGGGTAGGACAATCATTTCAGGACAGAGAGAGTAGCAGAGCCCTACATTGGGTGCCCATACCCATGCCCATGCCCAAACCCACCCATGCCCATGGGTTTTGGGTGGGCATGGGTTCAATATTATTGGGCATGGGTGGGCATGGGTGGGCAAGGGTTCGATATTATTGGGCATGGGTGGGCATGGGTGGGCAAGGGTGGGCATGGGCATGGGTGGGCCAAGACTTGGTGTAGGCGGGTAATGCACATTACACAATTTTTGAATACATTGGCGACAATTTCAATAGCATGGGTGGGCATGGGTGGGCACGGGTCATGCTATGGGTGGGCATGGGTGGGCATGGGTGGGCATGGGTTGGCACGGGTCATGCTATGGGTGGGCATGGGTGGGCATAGGTCGTTGCTGATGGGTATGGGTGGGTATGGGTACAAATTCGAAGGAAAATGTTGGGCTCTGGAGAGTAGCACTCAAAAATAGGTGTCCGATTAAGGTAAGTAACCATTCATGGCCGATCTACCTTAACATACTTGGAAGGACCTACTGTGTTATCTGCTTCATCTACTGTGCAACTCGCAATTGCTAACCGGATCTGACAGTTCCCGATATAAATATCAACTGTGAGAATTGCATGCGGAGTTGGAAGTGCCCTCAATCAATGGAGCCACATACCTTTTTTTACTGATCTTTGGAGGCAACGTCGCGGCTGTCGAGCCCTGAGCGGCCACGCGGGGGTTTTGGTAGGATCCAAGTGACAACAGCTTGCAGAAAGTGGAAGAGGCCGGCCAGCGCGGTCCCCAGAAGAAAGCGGAGCGGGTAGGAGTTGTAGATTTGACCGATGATGGGGATTTGTTGCATTATGGGAGAGCGCTCAAAGTAGTCCCGCTGCACTTTCACCTTCTTCACAACCTTGTCATTCTGCCACGGAAAAAACAAAGAGAGAGAGAGAGAGAGAGTCCAACGAGCCTTGTTAGGTTTATAGGTGAAAATGCGGGCTTGTTGTGGAGCAAACATGAACGGGAGAGCCTCTTCGCTGGCACGCTGCTGCCCCCATTTGAGTTGGGCTCTGTGTTAGGTAGCGAAATGTGGATCCGGCCATGTTCGTCTCGTAGTTCAAAGTATTTGTGTGTGAGACAAAATGATTTGTTTTCTAGGATAGATGCTATTGCACATATTAGTATCCACAACAATATAGCAAAAAGCGTCGACATTAACATCTGTCACCAACGACATCAACATGTAGAGTTCTTTGAACACACCTTGCAACATAAATAGAATTAATTTGTAGGATGTACACAATTGGCCACGTACTCGTCCAACAAGCGAGCATTTGACTCATAACCTCTGGTTTTTGTCCATGAACAACTTGACATGGTGAATGTCTCCTTGCTTCTAAGTATTGGAACTCGTCATCCCATCTCTTCTTGCCGGTTATGTAGTTCTTGTGAGCCTTGACCTCTAGCCACAAAAGAATCCATAGAAGAGACTTCGACCGTCTATGAATAATGGAAGTTTGGTTAACTGAGAATTTGGGTACGAGGAGGAAGATGGTTCCACCATGTACACCTCAGAGAGTCGCCCTTCTCTCTGTTTCGGGTCCTGGAGGCTTTCTATGATTTTGGATCCTCTCTGTTTGAGGTCCTAGTGGCCCTGGACATTTTCTGACGATGAAAGGAAACATGTCATTTGTCTCTTTGAAAAAAGAAAAAAGAAACGGTAAGAGGAGGAAGATGAGCTTTATTTACCACGACAACATCTTCGAGCTCCAGCCAAACTGACAGTTGCAAGGGCGTCCTTTGAAACAATGAGAGCAACGGCCGGAGGAACATCGTAATCCGAATCGCGATGGTGTTCTTCACCTCATCGTACGCGAGAGAATGAATCACGACTCCACTGTAATTCCCAAGTAGCTTTCCCATATGGTAGAGTGCGATTAACGTGGACAAGCCCCTCGAATTCACATAGAAATGGTACAATTCCACATCCTCGGTGAAATACCTCCGGAGAGTCTCGTCCTGTTGGCGTAGCGTCGGGTTGTCCAACAATGTGTGGAGGAGCCCCTCCACATCCCTCGCGGGATCCTCCATCTGCCCTGCAACAAAGAGAGAGATGCTTCACCCTTGGGCATAGACTGAGCTCATATGTAAACCCGACACACAAGATTACGAAGCTAGACTACATATTTTGTTGAGGATGCAACCTCAACAAATCGTTTCACAAGCTCAATCCCCATGTGATTCTATTGCAGCTCACAGTCTCCACTCGAACTCGTCCAGTTGTAACTCCTTGACCGCATCAGATTTCTTAACGGATGGACCCTGGTCAATGTTCAAATAAATGGAGTGGATGTATCATGGGACATGTAGCACAATCGTGTTTTTCAACATGTCGTGAAAAAGTGATGTTTTTTTCAAAAACCTTACCTGTATTTTAAGAACGGCTATTGTTTCAAGTTTGTAATAAGCTTCAGAGGAAGTGGAGGCCCATGTTGGCTTCGTGGCATCAATGTGAACCTCATCCAACATGTATCTAGTAGACTGTGGTTTGAAGGTTGACTTCGTTTGACTCAGTTCCACTATACTAATTTGGGGTCTTTGTTACCATTTTCAGAGTTGGATCAATTTAAATAAGTATTCTTTACATTATGGAATAGGTTAATGTATTTGTGAATGTTATTTTTTGGATAAACCTGATCACTAGAATTTAAGCGATGAAAGGTGCATTAGAGAATCAAAAACAAATAGTCAACTATATTTGGAACATGTAGACAGTCTGACTCTTCACACTCACCAAAGCTTACTTGAACATACAGTCTAACCTCGATAATGTCACTCTTGTTTATAGAACACCTTGATATTGTCACCCAAAATTTCAAAACCAAATTTTCTAGTGTAAAACTCCTTCGTTATTATCCCTATCACCCTTGATAATGTCACTATTTTTTTTTCCCAAAATTTGTAGTGTAAGTGTGATAATAACAAGTAATATGGATGGAAAAAGGCCGGATGGACAACAAATTGATAGCACAAGCTTGTTGCTTGGACTTTGCAACAAATTGATAGTAGTTCAGTTGAAGATTTAGGGAAGTTGAATGTTGATGTATTTCAAGCTATGCTGTGGTGTGTGGCGGCATGGCATGAGGTAGATGATCAAACCATTAAAAATTGTTGGAGGAAGTCCGCCATATTGCCTGTAGAGTGGAATGCAGATATTAACAATCTTGATGAATGTATTCATGAAGACCAAAATGGAGGAAGCAGCTTTGGAATTGGGAAATCTCATTGCAACATTGAATATGGGCTTTGATGTCCAAGGCAAGCCTCTAGAGAAGCTTTCTTCATTGGAGTACGTAAACATGGAAAGTGAAGATGATTTTGAGGTGGAGTATTCTACTGAGGAGCTTGTGCAATTAGTGCAAGATGGCCAGGAGGTACATGATCCCGTAGAAGTAGACCCATTGATTGATGATAGCAATGTGATGGGCGCGCCGCGGGTCGTTCCTTCGCAAATTAGCTAAGGGGACTCACGGTGCGGCATCATGTTAAATTTATATTCGCTCGAGAACTACCGTGCCTCATTAACATGCTCGGTCTTAAATTAGTAATCTCTCTTCTCCTTACGAAGTTATAAGTTCCGTAGTTGAATAACTTTAATCATATTCCTTAATATTCTTTTAATAACATTACAAATATGTTGCTTATAATAATGATGAAGGAGATTGCATGTTCTTGAGCCTTTCTTCTTTTAGCTCAAGTGTTACTACTTATGATATAATATTATAATATTGTTTGTATCAAGTATGCATATAATTATATATATATATATATATATCAATCTCACTTATACTCAATCACACATCACCATAACATATAGCAAAACAACATATATAGTTCTTTGTTTATAATGATATACTTTAATGCAAAGTGTTTCTTGATGATGAGAAAAAGTCCATTAACACTTCAAAATCTTTGAATGCTTGATATCATTCTTACATTACTCTCTTGAGTGTTTGCTCAAGAAAGACAAATCTTCTCCGATTGGTTAATCTTTCAACTTATAATGACATCCAACAACTCACAAAAAATCTTTAAGAGAAAGAAGTTCCAATTTGAATAACAATCGTTGTAAGTAGTTTATCAAAGTCTCTATCATCAAATCAAAATCTCATACATATAGGTAGCATTCAATCTTATAATGATAAGTTCCGTTTTTAAGAAGTATAACATGTTTAATCTTTTCACTCATTTTTTAGGAGTTACTTAACTCTCACTTAATCACTCACTTGAACACAATTTCATATTTAAGAGATAGCTTGCTCTTCGGTCACTCAATTTATCCTTCAAGCATTGAGGTTTAATCTCAACATCTCTCAGAGTTCCATTTCTCCTTCAAGTCTTCTTGACTCTTTGTCTCTCAACTTCACACTATTCTGTTGAATTCTTGCTCGAAAGAGTCTACTCTCTTCTCGGTTGTTCAATCACTTAAGTCACAAATACCACTTAACAACTTGTAAGTCCAATTGAGAGAGAGAGAGAGATCACACATATTTGTGGAAAAATTAAGTACATTGCAAAAGTGCTCCGGGAGGAGAGGTACAAAATAAGCTAAGTGTTTTTGACACTCAATCTTAAGATAACTTCGTTGTATTGGAATGAGGTGTAGTCTCCTAAAATTGCTCCCTTTATATAGTCTTTTCTTCCTAACTCAAAATCTATATTTAGAATGGTTGTTAACTCCACTTCCCTAAATATCTATCTATCTATGACAGTTGTAGATAGTGCCTATCACAAACGGTTGTAACTGTCAAGCCCCTCTAATGTTCGTATCCTTAAGATTTCGCTATGTCCTTGCCGTGGTTACATTATATGTCATTTATAAGAATTTAATCAATGCTTACATACTTGATTGATTAAATTTTATAATGCTTTGATTTTTGCATACTTCTACTAATGAAGTCCTATATTCCTCATAATTGCTTAACATTCTCCTTTCACATTAACATAATTGTCCTCAACAAAATCTTGTATACCTAGTCCTATATACTTCATAATATTCCTATATATTCCTATATACTCCTCATAATATGTCCTTACATTCTTACATAATGGTTCCTCAACAAAATCTTAAAAATTCCTAGTTTTAATGTTGATTACCCCATAGCCGTGAGTAAAGGGTCCTATGACCGCGTGTCGTCCTTGTATTTCCGTGGAAGAAGGCCCTATAACCGTGGCCGAGAGCTCCTCGCTCCAGGGTGTGTTCTTCGGCTATCTTTTGAGTTTTGGTGTTCCTCCTCTGCTTTCACTTGCTTGCTTCTGTTGTTAGATTGTTGTAATGTTGTGCTCAACACAATGATGTTGAGTCTAAGGTAAGTGATGCACAAAAATCTGTTAAAGATGTTTTGAATTTTATGGCTAGTCAAGGTTCTCAAATTTTCGACACTATGGAGTTGTTAGGAATGGAAAAAGTCCATGACAAGCTCATTAGAATTGGTGTTGCACATTTAACATCAATGTCAACAAAATATTGTGACATTAGGAGCTTCTTTGTCTCTAGTGAGAGGTCTTTACTTGATCTCAATGACACATTATGATGTGCTATCTTTGTTATTCAAGCTTTTGAATTTAATTTTATATTTAAAAACATTGAATCCTCATCTTTGTTATTCTCTTTTGAACATTGTAATTTTTATTTACTTTTCTACCTATTTCTTTGATAATATCACATTATGCATAAATCTTATAAATGTGACATTATCAAATATGTCACACCTTGTTTATATCACACTTTTGGTGAAATGGATGGTGTGACATTATCAAGGTTAGACTGTACGATGATTTTCAGGAAGGATTTGAGAAGAAACATATGGCAATGGGAACCTAGAACAATTGTAGTCCCAATATGGATACATGAGAGCGGGACATGTATGCCTTGATGACATTTAGCCATTATGTATGCATAGAAAAAAAATTCGCTACATTGATTATCCCAATTAGTGTGCGTGGTACTAGTTCCCATAGCAACGCATTGTTTTGCCAAGTTTAGTGAGGGTTGACATTTTTGTCCAAAAAAAAAAGAAATAACATTCAAAGAGTGCCTAAAATCACAATAATGCAAGTGACATAGTCTCTCACAAAGACCACTCCGTATAACTCTCACACAAAGCAAAACCCTGACATACAAGTAGAAGGCAAACTTCAGGGTAAGGAATGTTGGTTAAGGGAATTGTTTAGGTTAATCGTAACCACCATAGATGAAATTAGGAAAACCATCCATGAATTATAGGAATGACTTGGATGAATGGCTAACTTATTTTAAATTACTTTTTGAATGTGCCCAACTTTAGAATATTAGTTTATGGGCTGCCTAACTTACTTTCACACTTTAATTAATTATTAGGCAGAAAGGTGCCCAAGCTGCTAGAGAGCTATGGTAGCCTTCCTTCACTAATTGGGATAATTAGTGTGATTAGCTTTAATACATGTGTGTTAAGTAGGTGCAGAAAGATGTGAAAGGTCATTATTTCATATAGAAAAAGTGATAATATTTGTGAGCGCTTAGAATGGATATGAGAGGTTGGACTTGAAAGGTAAATAAGTATCACCCATCTATGTCGCTTTTTTTGGTTTTCTTCTTCATAGAGCGGCCCGGTGGCCCTATGAAAAGAAGGAATTGAGAAAAGTAAGAGAGTCAATGTCACATGCACGTGAGCAAAGGTTATCTTCTCATCATGGAATTCTCTTAAAGAGGCGTAAGGTATGTGGGTGTTGTTTGGTTTGTTTTTCATGTTCTCCAACTACTTATACCGATTATATTCACACAACAAACTCATGTTGCATTAACAAGTCTGCGATGATATAAATGCAAAAAACGGATTGAACATCGGACTTCCCTTGATTTAGATATGGTTATTGGAATTACATGTTTGTTTGATTTCTTAATTGGATACATAGGCTCTCCCAATTGTGTTCACTATTGAGTGTAGAGTAGTTAATTATATTTGAAGACAAAGTCCAATCTCTTTTTAACAAGTGTTTTTAGGAATAATGATTTTTTATGTTTCAACATATGTTATTTTTGATGTGGTAGGGTTGTCATGGGTTTTCCAATGAGATAAACCCCATGATGTCTTCCACATGGTTGTCGATTTGTACCAAGTGTTTAATTCATGTTCGGCTAGGTGTTGGGATAGTGAGGTTGCTTTTGTGAGTAGCCAAGAGGGGCAGAGGTGGGCGAGCCGTTGTTGAAAGCCCATAGTAAGCTTGAGAGCGTATAACTCTATGGGAAGTTCTTTGAATTCAGCCAATAAGATATGATAGGAAGTCAGAGAACACACTTTGACGTGAGACATCATTTGCATTTTCATTCCCACTTTCCAATGAGAGGTTTTCAAGTCGCCTCCCCAACTTTCGGTGCCATACGTGAAAGTAGGAAGCACCAAAGCCTTAAATAGGCGAGAACTGAGTTCCCAACATGTGGTTCCGACTACCGCTTCTTTCCTTAAAAGTTCCTATCAAGGCTTTCATACCTACGATTCCTCACCTTTTACAAGAGGCTCAAAGTAACCATGTGAATAAAATTCGATCCCAAGGTTTTTGTATTCATGGGTGATCTCAATTTGGTCCTTATCTACATAAAATGCCTCGGTTTAATTTCCTTTTCTTGTGGCCAAATTTTATGATTTTAGTCTTAGCTAGGTTGCCTTCAAGGACAGACATGCATAATTCATATAGCTTGTTCAAAAGTCATGTTAAACCCAAAAATGCATGAGATAAACAATCTTCTAGATTGTTTAATAAAGTATTATTTTCCAAGGTCCCTTGAGGATTATCGCAAAAGAGAAGTTGCAAGGCACCATCAGAAAATCACATCCATATAGTTCTAAATACAATTTTTTTTCTTTCCTATCCTTCCATTATGTGTGTAGAAATCAAAAATTGAAAATTCTTCATCAAGACAAATCTCACAATTTTGTTGATATGATTGGCTAATAAATACAAGAGCTAGAAATCGGTGAGATGCTGGAAGTAAAATATGATCTTGATCATGACCAAATTGTCAAAATGTTCTCGAAATGTCTCTTAAGACATGAGCTCTTGATATACAAGATAACTATTCATAAAAAGTTGTGATCAAGTTTTGGAGGTGACAAACAATATCAATGCCACGTCTCAAAACAGATCAAGATCCAATCAACTGAAATCGAAATCCTATTTTTGTGACCAAAGGTCATGACGATTAAGGGTTAAAATTAAATAGAGAGCATCATGCTTACAAGCTATGGAAAATAAATAACAGGCACCCCACATTCAGTGCAGATGCAAAAACATAGGAACGGTGTTTAGAGTACAGTTAAATTGTAAGGGAATCTGCTGGCAATGGAATTGATCGTCACTGCTTCTTGGTATGAAAAAGAAGGGTTCCAGACATGGAATAATAAGCTGACTTATGGATGACTAATTGGTGACTCATGGATGACTCATTGATGACTCACGGACTGTTGGAAACCTAATCGCATGAAGTACAAGGGTGGGAGGAGAGAGGGGAAAGATTCAAAGCCTTGATTGATCATTGGCCATGGAACGCAACGTCGTGGCTGTAGAGCCCAAACCAGCCGTGCCAGATTTTGGGTGGCAGAATCCACATGATGAGAGCTTGCAGAAGCTGGAAGATGGCAGCCAGTGTGTTCCCAAGAATGAAGCGAATCGTTTCGGAGTTGTAAATCTCGCCAATCCCGGGAATGAGTTGCACTATGGGTGAGCGGATGAAGTAGTCCCGCTGCACTTTCACCTTCTTTAAAACCCTGTCGTTCTGCCACACAAAACATGGTCCAAATGAGTTGCGTGAGAGATTAATGACTCCAGATGCTCCACGTTGCCATAGCTCCGAGATAATGAATTACGAGACAAAGCTCTTGGTACACCACCATGGCATTCTTAAGCATAGTGTAGGATGTTCTCTCTTATAGGGTATTCTAGCTTCAATAATAAATTTCCAAGAATCGAGGCCCTGATTGCATGAATGACTACCACGGATAGTCAGCTGTCAAGCTCTCATTAATCGACAGATAATTGTTACCTAATGAGAGCTTGAGACAAAGCTCTCTTCGGGCAAAGCGTTCTCCCATCTAATGCCATGGTGGTGTACCAAGGGAACTTGCCAAAAAGAATCTCACAGAGTGTATACTCTGACGATGCTTATCTGTGAAGAAGACCCACTACACCACTTGAGAATTCTATGACTGCCGGCAATAAAATCCAGAATTTTCCAAACAGCGGACCTCATCTTGTCGAAAAATGGGGGGAAGATTTTAATAGATGGATTGGTGAGTTAAAAGATGAAAAGAAAGGAGAGGTGCAGCAAAATTATACCACGACAACATCTTCGAGCTCCAGCAAACTGAAGAGCTGCAAGGGAGTGGTGCGGCCCAACAGCAGCCATGGTCGAATGTACACCGTCATCCGAATCGCCAAGGTATTCTTCACCTTGTCATACGAGACATTATGAAAGACTACCCCACTGTAGTTCAAAAGCAGCTGAGCCATCTGGTAGATTGCAATCAACGTCCTCAAGCCCATGTTCGTGTTGATGTAGAGGTGGTAAAATTCCACATCATCCGTGAAGTACCGTCGAAGCGTCTCGTCCTGCCGGCGCAGCGTCGGCTTGTCCACCAATGCACGCACCAACCCCTCCGCCTCCCTCGCGGGATCCTCCATCTTTCAAAGCAGGTGCCTCAACAAAGAAACAACTCGACAGACACTGCTCACCCAGAAATCTCTGCAGCTCTCCAGCTCCCAAGACAATTTCAACTCAACTCACCACCGAGACGATTTCAAACCGTAGCAGCTGCTGCATTCTTACAAAACGAGCAAGCACGTACCGAGTTAACTATGACGCAAAGCAAGCACATGCACCGGTGGTCGCCACAAGCAATGTACAACTATGAGTGGAGGCAAACGGAACATGTAGCACAGTCGAGCAGAGTAGGGTAAAGGAGTGAGTCGGGGCGTGCACTCCACGAGTCCACCTCTCTTGCGGAGTGAACAGCGAAAGCAGGGCATGGGTGGGCCAGTGGGCCCAAAGGGAAGGTAATCTTGCCAAGAGGAAGCAGCCAAGGAGGCCAAGTGGCACATCTCCGAACTAGTCAATCTCGTTAACAATAAAATCAATAATAATGGGATTATAGGAACTGCGAAAAATAGGTGAAAATATATTTCCATCAGGTCCAGCTCGTTGAGGTCGGCGTGTCTTGCTTCTCTTCCAACACATCTTTCACAGGATGCACGTTTATGTCCGGGAGGTCAAATATGAGGTCTGCTTCCTCACCTTATCTTTCTGTTCCCAAACCAGTCCATCCAAAGAGTTCAGAGAAAAGAAATTAATCATGAATTATATCAGGATACATGGAGAACGATAGGCGCTTGCCTTATGATTTTACGAGTCCTATAAAGTACATAGCTGGGCAACCAGGTTTCCACTCATATTTTGTGTTGGCAGGCGATTGGGTTCTAACTAATAAACTACAGCAGCCCCGACTGTTTGAGCCTTCTTTAGAACCAACGCCCTCTCTGGTTTACTTGCTTCATTCTGTACCAAGGTGTTCAACCTTCCCAATGCACTAAATTTCTATTTCTCGCTGCATGAAATTTCAGAGCAAAGAAACTGCACCCTGGAGTGAGAAGTTTCTATTAATGCTCGAAAAACTACAACAATTTCTACCTGAGTGACATACCAACTGCGTTCCTAAACATCAGTCCTGATGCCATAAGCAACTTGAGAGAAATGAAGAGCTTCCCGATGTACGAGATGCCACTTTGTGCTTTCTCTACTCTGACAATATAATAGAGAAGGCAATTCTGATTTACTGACATCGCTCACTGATGTCTGCAGAAGAAAGCACACTTCCGTCCTCGCCTGCTTTGCGTGACGCCAGTCTATGCAAAGGTGGTTTCAATATTTTACAAGGTTTGGGTAGAGGAGTAACCCTTCAAACATAGTATATCATGCCGACCTTCAACAACTTTGGTTGGGGAATACTCAGGTAAAGCGTATTCTTCCTGCAATTTCTTCGGAGGAAGCTGTATATGTAGTCGATCGCGATCTTCTTTATGAAACAGGCATCCTTTTTGCAGTGGACCTCACTGTCACCGAGTAGGTATACAACCCCAGATTCCTTCGATTTTTGGAGGAATGTTAGCTCATTGTCCGTGTATGCATCATCGTCACCTTCGGCTTTTGAATTAATATGGGGAGTCTCAGAGTTGTCCGTCTCTGTTGTGTCGGATAATTCACCTTTCCCAGTTGAAACATCACCGGAGCCAGAGGAAGTTAATGTCGCAGGAGTATTCTCGGCAGCTTCAGTGATTATGAATCTTCTCAAACTCGATAGGAGAGACTCCTCAAAACTACGTTCCGCGTCCGAGTCCATGTGATCCGTATATCCATAGCGAACTGCACACCTATACATGCGAAAGCTGCGAGGGCCGATCCTCCTCATTAGAATTCTCTCATCTTCGGGTACCGTACTCACAGCAATATGCCGTATGCAGACGAAGATTAATGTGTTGTGGATGGCAGGTAAATTTGTGATGAAGTGAGCAAAAATCGCAGGAACTCCCTGAGGGAGCTCTGTGTAGACAAGCCCTATGCCTGGAACTCGCGAGATTCCGAGATTATGGCCAAGCCCAAGCACCCAATCCATGGATAACTTGTGTGAAAGCTCAAACAAGGACTTCATACGTGTACCATAGTGCCACGTATACATAATAGTCATGAAGCAGGTTGCAATCGCGAGGGGAACCCAACCACCGTCTACCACCTTGGAGAGAACTGACGAGAAGTAGGCACCTTCAATTACTCCGAAAACAAGAAGGAAGCCTAGAGCAAGTGCAATATTGGTATGCCAGATCAACACCATTATAAGTGTGAGCAGGCAGGTTGAGATGAAAAACACTCCCACCACCGCAATACCTGTGGCAAGGCAACGAGAACCTTAAATTCCAGATTGCATCTGCCAAGAAATATAAACTATGTCACCTCCCACTGAGGTCCCCATATAACCAGTACGAAATATGAAAGGTATTGCTGAAATGACAGAAATAAATAGTTGGATTCGTATGTTCAAACGATGTAAAATTATCAGAGACACTACTAGCTATTGAATCTTTTGGGTTCACTCTAGGTAGCAATTCTCAATTCAGGGAAGAAAGACACACCGTAAGCATGTCCTATCTGAGTGGTGCTCCGAAATCCCGCGACGATGGATATACTTAGAACCATAATAGTCCAGTTAATCTCCGGGATATAGATCTGGCCGTGCATGCTCTTTGAAGTGTGAATAACAGTCACTCGAGGGAAACAACCAAGTGCCATTGCGTTTCTGATCATAGAATATGTGGCTGAAATCATAGCCTGGCTAGCGATGATTGCGGCCATTGTGGATACCGCAAACATTGGCCAGTAAATTGGCTCTATCAAAACAAACAATGAGGCCACGTTAGTGTTTTAGCATCAAAGAGATCCCTAAAGAGCAAACTATAAGCCGAGCTCCCAACTACACTCAAACAAACACAAGTGCAGCTTAAGCAGTATATGTAAGACCTTACTTGGAACCGATCTGTAGAATGTGTAGTTGACATCATCAGGGGTTTGATTTTTAAGAAGAAATGCTGCTTGGCCAATGTAAACACACATCAACGAAGGAAACACCATGCAAGAGAAGGCAACCTGCAACCAAAATAACACGCGTTACTTAAATTCTCCAGACTATACTTGGCGTCAATAATTCACGAGACCTCAAATCTTACATCTGCGTCAGCTTTCAAAGAACCAATGTAGAGTCATAGATAGTACATCTTCTCGTGGTATATGACTAACTGTAGAGAAGTACGAATTGCACCTGAAGCGATCTCACGGTGAAATGGCCCAAATCCGCAAACATAGCCTCAGTTCCTGCAGAAATATACCGAAAATTCCCCACAATCGTCCACGTAAGGAACCCAGATCAAATCCACGGTTTAAACAATGAAGTTATCGAGCTCTGCATATTTCTTTTTTGAGGAAATTGCTTCCATAACACCATCAGTTTCTCAAAACATAGCCAAAACCCATAGAACTGGTTAATCACCATTGGCAAGAACTACAGTTTATGGTTCCTTGAAGATTCTACCTAGAATTAAGGCCGTGGTCGAATCTACAATAATAATCTGGTTAGGTTCAATTAATAAAATAGTAAAATGCTAATCAGATATGCCACGTGCAATTCAATTTGCAAATGACATGCTTGAGAACAAATACTAATTGATTGGATTGCTTATATAACGTCACTTACCTGTGATACACAACACGATACCCCCAAGACTGACCCAGGCTTCCTTCTTGTTTCTCGCAAAATACGAGTAAATGTAGTAGGGATTCAGGGCCTTAAACACAGTTGGATCCCATTTGAAAATGTTGTACAGGCCTATGAAGCCGATGGAGAGAAACCACACCAACATCGCCGGTCCAAACATGAATGCAACCTGCATTAAGTTTAGCATGCTGTCAGAATTGTTGTCAGATCAGGAGCGACTTGGAGCAGCTAAAACATTTGCACAAAGTCAGACACAACTGGTCACAATTGTTTTATTAGAAATTGAGTTGAGTGTTTGAAACTTCCAGGAATTGCAATTTGTTAGCAATAGAGGATCTTTTTATCACATGGTGTTGTTCGGACTTCTAGACCACCTAATCTCAACACTTTATTCTCTTCATTGAATCACCTTCGACTGAAGGTTGCTTCGGTTGGCAAGTACTGGTCTTATATGCTACAGAGTAGCAGTCTAAAACAACAGGAATAACTTATAGAATAGTAAATTGAAGTCTCCTTTCTTCCCAAAAAATTCATCAGGTTCTTCTCAAATTCATGATTCAAACTTTCCTGTCTCAAGTGGAATATTCGGTACTTACTTTAGCAGTGCCAAAACGCTGAAGGCTGAAGAGACACACCAATATTACTATAGTAATGATAACCATAATATCTGTGGAACAAACTTTAACCTATCAGTATACGCTCCACAGAAAGCATAGACGAAGAAATCATACCATCCTCAATTTACCCTACTCAACAAAAATAGTACAGGTCGGATGGTTGTGACAAGAATTCTTACTCGGTCCAAGACTCGGCACTTGAACACCAATTCCTTGGACTGCGGAAAGTACTGCAGATAGCCACAAATTGTTGGCAATTCAGCCAAGGAAAGCATGTACAACGTTGCAAAACAGTGCGCCAAGCGCTACTGTGGGAGATCAACACAATTCTGTGAAACTGCTCTTCTTGTTGTGCTCTAGGCTGAACGGCACCAATGCGTACATGACTAGACTGTGGATGTGACTGTTATACCTGAAATAGCAGGTGTGAGCGAACCGTCACCAATGACCAAGCATGGCCCTAATAGAACAACTAAAAGAAGTATGTTCTGCAAAACTTTGCTTTTCTCTAGAGCGTCCTTGACGCGTGAAGCCCTTGCAGATCTGGAGCTTGGCTTCTCAAGCTTGTAGCTCGATATGTTGAGATCAGCTGGCATCCGATTGTGAGCCAAACTGATTTTAGCATGCCGACAGATGAGTGAGTACAACGCAAATGTCCCACCTGCACGTAATAGGAGGTTTAAGAATTCGAGCATACCTCAATAACATTTTAAGGAATATCTAGCTTCCCACCATATCTCCAGTCTGCTTTACCAATTGTCTATTAATGCAGGAATGAAAGACTCCACGCTGCTTAGGTATGCAGGCGCAAAACATTCTTGATGGAACATTCGTGGAAATTAACCATTGTAGAAGAATTGTCACATTTGAAAAAGCGTGTCTCAATCCAATATTATTCTAAAAATACACAACCACCTAACGAGTCTGGTATGACGCACCTTCTCCATTATCATTGGCCCGAAGCACAATGAATATGTACTTTACAAGGGGAATCATGATAATTGTATACACAATGAGAGATAGTGCGCCGAGGATATCTCTGTTATCAGCTATAGTCCCTGAGCTGAAGGTGCTGCTATACACGTATAGAGGAGAGGTGCCAAGATCGCCAAATACCACACCAATACTTTGAAAAGCCAGTTTCAACACCAAACCCATGGACATTGCCTGAAGAGACGAAAGGTGTATAACAAAATCAGAGCAGGCACTGATAACCATTCTTTTTCACCTTATCAGCATTTAGTTGATCATGCTTCCCTTCACAAAGAATGCACTGGTACTACTCTCCTTTCAGTAGTCCAATTTGCAGAAAGGGAACCTTGTATGTTTAGGGTTTAGATACTACCAAGGAATTCAGTAAAGAAATTCCTATTAGCATTACACTATCTACTCCCACAAGCCGTTATCTGACTGTACATGAAGTAATTTTCTACGTCGCTCTTCCGGGAAAATCCGTGCTCCTATACATTCGTATAAACTTTGTGGTCATTGTTATCTCTACACAAAATTGCAATTGTGCTTCAAGAAGTAGCTTTGATCCTAGAAAATCCACATCCTACTACATCTGTTTGCCTGTAATTGCCAGAAAGAAAGAGAGCTCAAGATGATGACGGGTACCTTAACACAAAACTAACGAGCTGAGGGAACCAAGCACCACTAACCTTAGGTCCATGTTCCATGCCTTTAACGCGCATAGACTCGACATCCAATGAGTCAGGGCGAGTGAGTTTCCGCGACAAACGACGGAACGGTCCGTCTTTTTTGGTCGTCGGATCCTCATCCTTCAAATCTTGAAGGATCTCCTCATCGTGAGCTCGTACATCCTCTATGGGAACACGACCTTCGTGCTCTTCGCCATTTCCTGGATTGTAGTGTTGTTGATGAAGCTCATCTATGGCCTTCTGTAGCTCCACACTGGTTTCTGTCGCCATAGCCGCTAGGACTCACTGTGGTGCTGCTCTACGTTGATGATGCTAGTATCCCTAGCAGCAGGAGGAGACTACATCAAACAGAAAGACTATTTCAACCAACGAGAAAATATGGAAAAATATTGTAAGTAAATAAATCCTTGTCATAATTAGGCGCAAATTGACAAGAATTGTAGACACCGGAAGATGCTAGTTGACCAGTATCTGCCCCCGTCAGTCAACATAATCACTAAAGGTAGAGAAATAAACCAGCTCAACGGCTCCAACACCCTCGCACAAAAGAAAAAAAAGAATTGATTGGACAAAATGAGATCCACGACTGACGGAATGGACTAGATTATAAACGAAGAACATTCCGCGCAAGGCAGTTCGATACCTTGTTAACGTGCTTATACACTTCGTAGGGAATCGTCATGTTGTCGCACGAAGTTCATTTCGAGGCTGATTAATCGAAGCAAGATTAATGCTGAGCTCACAAAAATTCCATCTAGACTCCAGCACAATATTTTTCCCGGCATGACTTTAGTTGGAAGTCGATAGACACTAAAGACAGGAATGACAGGACGCTAAGCAGGAACGGTTAATTGTACGAACAACATTCCTAGTCTTCTACTCTAGTTTCAAGCACGTGCGCACTAAGGAATGAGTCTAGGGCCATAATACCGAACATCTGTTGTTTCTACCACGTTATTCAAGTTGATGTGGATGGAATTCGAAGAATCCAAGCTTCGATATCAGCTTTGAAGCCAATAGTCGAATAAACGGAAGATGCTTAACATACCTGACATGGTTGCGCTTGGTGTTTAGTGTTGGATTGAAGGCGCTCGAGCGGAATTTTGTCACGTTTGAGTCGTCTAATCAAGCCACGGCTCTCTTACAGTACCTGAATGCAACACAATAAGAAAGTAAGCGACTAGAAATCTTCTATACAAGATTGGACCGACCAAAAGAAAAGCCAGGAGCAATCGCTCGTTCAACTCAAAACCGTAAGCCTTACAGAACGGGAAACCGAAGCAGCTCATCAACTAGAGGTACAGAATCAAAGAGCGGCGACACGGGGAGAAGAAAGACATGGCTAGTCAGTCACAACAAAAATAGTTCGCAGCACTTTTAGTACAATCGTTGCAGAATTGTTCAGACTCTAATGTTTCCGAAGTTAACATTTCGAAGCACTCATCCAGGAACGCCATTTGATCAAAATTACGTGGCTACAAAATCACTTGAAGAACAATGCTTGCACAAACATATCCTAGTAAAACAATCCAAAGGGGAAACTCGGTGAGAAGATTCTCTCTAAGTTTTAAAGCGACTCTCTCCAGTCGGTATCCATAGGGAACGACGTACATTGGATTATTCCGAAAACTATTATACTTGAAACAACTTTCATGCCAGTATGACTTTACTACTTTGTGTGTAAAGTCATCACGAAGGCACCAGAGGTAAGCTCTGAACAAATATCATCCTAATCCAATGATGCTGAAAATACATAGCGAAAACATAAAAACACAAACTCTGTTCATAGCCTGATCAACACACCATCCCAAGTTGCACATCAACAATGACTTCATCTCTGCTGTTTGGGACCAGACGAAATCGGCGAAAGCACTCTCGAATTTTTTTTCAAATAACTTGGTGACGCGTCGGGTGGTCTCAATGAGAGCACATGCATACTGATACCATTGTCTTCGCAAACTGGAACTCGTACACGAATATATCCGCAGAGATGACTAACTAACAGACAGCACCCTCTCGACCATCATCACACTTTCCTACGCCCGGAAACTGCAGAGATTGGCAAATACTGAACAAACTTCAAGGAATCTACCACTATACACCCGCCACAACAGATTCATAGGACACGCTGCCATTTTCAACCACCTTCTGGGGACGAAAACCGCTTCAGCTCCAAAGGCACCGTCACAAAGTTAAGATTCTCCAGAATCCACTTCGCGCACACAAACAATTCGTAGGCAACGAAAGAAGGCGCACACGATCAGGCAGACGCTCGAACGGTCCGAGGCTCCTACAACGCGAACCCGCAAATCATCAAACAGATTTCGGTTCTCTTCCCTTCTCTTGCACTCGGATGTCACGGACACCGAACACGAGATCAGGTAGATAGGCACACTCTGCAGGGCGGGGTTAAATTGGTTCCCCGTGGGCGGCCACCAAAAGCAGCTTCGGGACCGCATACAACGAATTTTACCTTCTTCGCTTGTTGTTCGTTGGTTTTCCACTTGCCTGTGCTGATGAGTGACTCCCCAGTAACGGCGCCGAATCCAATCGAGACTGGGAAGCACCTTCTGAGCAGGTCTGACGACGCGGGGGAGGACAAAGGGAGGATGGCGACGCGACACTGCCTGTAAGTGTTGCTCAGCTGCAAGGCAGTCCAGGCCATCGCCTCGCCTTTTGTAGGACCCGGCGGGGACACCCGCGCGCGCTCGCCCGCTCGCTCGGCCAAGGCAGGACACAGGCCAAGGCGGAGAGGAAGAGGCACTTTACCCTAGCGCTTGAGGGCCCGTGACCATTGATGTCTAAATCTCTCATTAGTGGAACTAATCTCCAGACCGTCCAACTTCACTTTAGACTAGACAGGACTAGAATTTGAGGGGCTAAGGGTGGGTGAGTTTCCATGTAGGCCACTCTCCCACCAGATTCTACTATGAATAAGGACAAACCTATCCAAATGTAGAGGGAATCTAGTGTGGTAGGGTTGGTATATGCTAACTAGCTACTCCCATCTTTTTAAATCCGGGTTCATCAACTAACCTTCTCCTCCCGGTTATCAAGGATGGAGTTCTAGACAATCATTGGTTCTCTTGAGTCTTCAACCGGTCTTAATCCTTCGGTGACCATCACTTGTAGGTTAAGGATTTTTTTAGTGGACGCATGGAAGTGTAGATCCACGGCTCTCCACATTCTAGTGGACCGCCAGAATGTGGTTGGATGGCGGCTTGTGCTTAACTACATGCAAACATCTCCGACCTAGAATCTAGTGGGCGAGTGGCCTACGTGGAAACTCACCCCTAAGGAGCCAAGGAAGCTTGAATGGATGAACAAACCTTCATGGATTCCTACATGACATGCAATTCTCCTTCATTTACCGGGTTTTGTAAGGCTCAACCGGGAAGGACGAAGGGCGAGGGGGAATGGGAAGAGAAAGGGTTAGTTTATAGCACATCTTGAGGGCTCGTGACCGTGATATTTAGAATATCTCGTCGGTGGAAAATGCCCAAAGTGTCTAACTTTACTTTACACCAGTGTGCTCTGTGTTGTTGAGCACCATTTGCTTTTCCCAAACCCCTTCCAATTGTTCTCACAACGGTAGCTTTGCAAGATGACTCCATAGACCCATGATGTTTACTTTTACATTCTTCTCTTGTATTATACTTCTCATGTAAGTTAGGTACACGCATAGGTGTAGTTAACCATCTCATCCTTCCAATCCCCACTACTTTCCTCAATGTTATTAGAATGGTCGCTTTGTGGAATACCTAGAGGCCTATAGTGGTTATTACAAATTCTTCTCACAAATTGAAAATCTCATGTCAATTAAATGCACCCATAGGTGGTTAATCTTTTTATCTTTACCAATGTTTCCAGTTACATATCTCAATATTTTAATAGCAACCGCTTTGTGGAATAAACTCGTAGGCCATTATTATTACTAAAGCATGCCCCACCCAAAATTCCAAGTAGTTTGTTTTCCCTTCTTCTTAATTGTGCCACTTTATGGCATGCTTTTGCCACAAACCCCCAAGATGGAAATCTCCCTTTTTAATCATTGAGGCTTTTCAATAATTCTTCTACTTTACAATTTTGTACACAAACAATCCATGAGCTTTATATTGTATCCAACCTTAGGGATATAAGCGCTTAATATCTATTTACTCCTTGAAATTGAACCATTCAAGTGTGCCAATGATTGACCTCATAATGGATATGTGGTTTGGATCATCAAACTTGGCAACTCTATTTAAGGATTAGGATACAAAATTTGAGAAATTACATAGTATATTTTAATATTATTTAGAAAGATTTGAAAATTTTATTGTATGTTCACATTCTATGAGTGAAGAAAAGTCCTTGACAAATAATCATCTTAACAATGAAATCATATTCCTAAGCCCCAAATTACATAGTTATGTCATCTTTGTCATAAAGTACCCATAATTGTATTAAATGTGATTTCCCATGTCATAAATCACTTGAAAATCAATGCCTCCCTCACATGCGTCCAAATATTATGAAACCAAGTCGGTGCACCACTCCTCTCTAAAGGCTCACACTCCAACGACACCAAGCACATCCCCATAGGCACCATGGTTTGTGAGACCTCAACGTGACAATACAAACGTACAAACAAAGTACCAAACATAACATATAGACTAGACTTTGAGGGGGGCAAAGGCCCAAGCAAGTTTGAAGCCTTCTATAAGCCCTAGGGACCCTTGCTTGGCCAAGAAGGACTTTACAATAACGCTTGAGAGCCCATGACCGTTAATATCTAAGATTCTTATTAGTTGAAAATGACAAGGCCATCCAACTTAATTTTACAATAGAGGATGAAGGGCTCATTTAAACAAACAAAAGAAAACATGCACGGATCCCTACTTGACATGGAATGGGTAGTGTTCCAAGGTCTTTTGTAGGACCTAAGACCCATGCACACTCGTCTAGGAGGGAGAAAGGGCGAGAGGAAAGGGGGGGGGGGCAACTTAACACCAAAGCTTGCAGGCCCATGACAATTGATTCATCAAATCTTTCATTGTGTTAAGTTACCCGAACTGTCCAACTTCGTTTTACACTAGAGTTTGAGACGTTAAGAAACCAAGAAATTTGGAATCAATAGATAAATCTACACAATTTTTACATGGAATGATCTACATGATTTGGGCATCAAATCAATCACCTAAAAAAGGTGGGTCTAACATTAAACAAAGAAACCATGATGCTTCAATTTTACAATTTTGGTTTATTATTATTATTGCATAGAAGGGTCCACAAGAATTATATGATAATAATAGAACAAAATTAGGTAAAATAACCCAAGGCCTTTGTATGTCTCAACATTGCACTCGAAAGCCCGTCACCACAGAGAATTCAGCTTCAATTGTCTATGGTGCGGCCTTCAGATGAGTCAAGGGCCCTCAAAATTTCATGGTCACGGCCAAAGGGCAAGAGGGGAAGGGTGAGAGAAACGATGGAGAGTAGAGGAAAGGGTGGGGGACCTGTGGGAAGGACCTAAGACCAGTGCCACCGAGACCGAGTGGTGTCAGCCGTTGTGTTGCCCACGTTGTACGACAAGTAGTGGTCATACCGCAACTGCGCAACAGTAGGGTGTAACCGAGGGTGGTGATAACTGTGCTAGTATATTTGTGACCTTCCCTAAAAAAAAGTTGTCTCTACATGCTTATGTTTTATGCAACAAGTGCAACTTTGTGTATTTTTATTAGTAAGAATATGTACGGCTTCCCGACCTATCGAGTTCGCATTCCTATTATGGCTCATTCTTCACGTTGTGGTCCACACTTCAATGCCATATATGCCAATGCTTATCTACCGTTCACCTTCATCACAACTTCCACAAAGAGGGGAATAATTTGGAAGTTGTAATGTAAGGTAAACAATCATTGCAATAATTTGGATGTATAATAGTATTGTAGTGATGTGTAGTTTGTGATTTTTTTCTATTGTTATGTTTCGTTCATATCTATGTAGCATAATTGCAAATGCCTATGTGGTTGTTTAAAGAGTTAGATAATCTTCACTTCATTTTGAACTCTTATCAGTTTTAAAATATCAACTTAACTCTGATTATGTAATATTGAAATATTCGTGTGATTCTTGAACAACATAACATTGTTGTGCAATTACATGTTGGTCTCTTTCCAAAGAAAGAGGATGCAATGAAGAAACTATGCTAATTTACAGCTACTTGTCGAAAACTTCAGAGTCAACAGCATGAGTGTTCCCCATGAACGGGGAATCCCATAATTAAAGATAATTGAGCTCATATGATATGTAGTCCATGGAATGCAACCAATGAGTTGTATAATGTTATGGAATGAAACAATTCCCAATTTGAGTCAATGGTTCAAAATTGTTCATGCCCTCAATAGGGGGTCACATACCTCAATAAGAAAATAAAAATAAAAACTTGTGTATTGCATAGAATAAAAAGAAAAGGGTTTACATATTGTACGAATCAAGAGGCTTTCAACATAGGTGTATCATTCCACTCGACATAATTAGGCATACTTTCTTATTTATTTGGGCTTAATTAGGATTAATCATGATTAATTAGACTTAATTACATTCCATCACACTTAATCAGTTTGAATGTGTATGACTACTTTGTGAAAGTAGAAGGCATTACCTAAAGTATTATAATATTTAACATACTAAAAATAAAACAACAATTTAAGTTTCATTTTAGAATGACAAACACCCTTTCAATGGTTAGTCACAAAATTTATAACCTCAGTGCTCGTGAGGGTTTTGTAATATTTTTGACTTCCAAGTTAATTACATGCTTTATTGACGGTCTCACTTTGATAATGAAATCCCAGCCAATTGCTTATTTACTCAATGGAAGTGAACATATATATTGGATTGTGGAACTTGAAGGTGAAGTGCACTCAATATGGGATTTGTGGATATGTGGCCTTCAAGAATGCAAGGGCAATGGTTTTTTCAAAGTCAGGCGGGTGGGCAGAAGTTTTCGGTCGGGTCCTGAAAATCTGGATTTCTTTCAGGGGGGCTGCCCTAGCTCGGATCTGACACCCCCTAAAAGTTCATGGGGGGTGTTTAACGTCCGCCCATCTCCATCGCCATTAAAGTATGTTAGAAATCCCTCTTAAATAAGGTAGGTTTGTCACATTCTATCATTGTGAGTTGTGCTCTTATATTGATATACCTAATGAGAAACCACCACAACATGGACCTGATCCATAAACTCGATTCAAGATTTTGAAAACCCCACTGAGGAGTTATAAATAACATTTATTATCTTATGTTGTTAAAAGTAGATGGGATGGAAACCAATGTTGGTTTGGTATATAAGTGAACGTATGATATCAATAATCAACATCAACAATGGTGTCAAAGAACTTACTTGTAAATATCAAAATTATAGTACCAATCAAATACTCATATCATGAAGTCTCTCAAAGAGGGACGAAACTGTGGGTTGGATCCTTCTTTGAGAAAAAGTTTCTATTAGAAGCTCATTAGCTCGTCATGTTTAGAAGACTCTTTTGAAAGTTGGGTGAAACTCTTTCCATCTCTAAAACTTTAAGAGAATTTTTAAGATCTAAAATAGAGTATGCACATGGGACCCATAGTCCTCGTTGCGGATCGACCTATGCAAGGCTAGCTTGGGCCACCCACCTAGTAGGACAAGCTAGAAAGCCGTTTTTAATAGCCCCACACCACTCTTTGTGTTTGAAAATTTAAGCATTAACAAAACTTGGGTGACTTTGTGTTAATTCTCATAAACTTAGGGCCAGTTCACACACCAGCCAAGACCCGTGACCATGAAATTGTGAGAGCCCAAAAGGAAGTGTTTAAAGGCCATCCCAACACACCTCCAAACTCATGTAGTGTGGCCACAGACCCTCAAGTGTAGTGTGAAGTCATATGTGACCAAGCCCTCAACCAAATACTATATCAATGAATTTCAATTCATGCGGGTCCTCACACATGATAAAATAGAATAAACCAACGGTTGTGAGCGTTCGGAGTGCCATGATCTCCCCGGTTTTGTGTTAGGCCTACCTCCAAGAGATGGCCTTTGAAAATAATCCAAGTGACCATGAAACATGATCCATTCGACGCCATGTAAGAATCCATGTAGACTTCACATCCATCTTGTATTCACCTACTCCGTTGGTCCCTCAAGCGTGGTGTGAAGCGAACTTGGACCGGCTCCGCCTTTTCCACCAATGAGAGTGCTTGAAGTGCAATGGTCACGGGCTCTCAGCCTCGTGTGTGAAGTGCCCCTCAGCGTTCGGGACTACTCCCATGGTTTTCCTCTCCATTGCTTCACACAAATAACTCTGATGTCTTGCAACAATTGGCAAGCACTTTTTGCGGTTTTAAAAGCGATATGTAAACCTACCAGTCAATTCAGTGGATGCATATCTTGACAGGAAAAAAAAAGGTATAAGCAAGTGGTCAAGCCTCTCACCACTACTAGATATCCATGATTGACGAATCTAGAGTGTCCTTAACCGTTGTACTTCCCGAGCGTCTACCTACTTCTGATGACGTCACGATAGTCATAAATATTTTAGATACGGTGGCCCGAGGCTCGTGGTCTTTGTTCCTTTCCCGACATAGTTATGACTTGGGTGACTACTACAATACACCTATAATGGAATTGGTGCCCATTATGAGCCCTAGTTTCATGGGTATGGTATTATGGTCACTCGGTTGTCCCTTTGTCCCTTTATGTTTCATAACACATTCATAAGGTAGAAATACCCAAAGCGGTTAATCACATGTGCACTAGATCTCCGTCATAATAGTGAAGTGCCATTTTTGAAACCGATCATGGTCAGGCGGCAACTTCAATGCGTGTACACTTAGTGTAGCCAATGGGAGCCAAGTTTTAATGTACTCATGAGGTAACCGGTTTAGGTGATGTTCTGTATGGAAATGCGGATTACTGTGTTCGGTGTAGGGAGAATCTAGTGAACGAGTAGGGGGTTTGACAACTTTCCACTTTGAAAAATTGTAGAATTTTTTTGTGCACGGTAGAAAAATATGAAACAACTTGCATTCTTCATGAATCCTTCTCGTCTATCTTGGAAAATTATCTCATGATTGTCAGACCATATCTTCAATGCGAATCACCTTATTTTCACGGGTTATGGTATTTCTACCTTAATGTATTATGAGAACCAAATTAGTGCCTGGGAGGTTTTCGGGCATAGTCGGTCAAGATCCTAGTGATTCTAAATCCAGCTGGTTACATGTTGACATCTTCCGGTTTTGCTTTCATTCATTTGAGGTATATTCTTGTATAGATTCCTCTAAAATGACCAGTAATTCCCCTGAAGTCTCCAACTTCAACCGGTTATTTCTCAAACTCAACCGGTTCATCTGTAACCAACCACCGGTTCACCCCGGACATAGAACCAAATACAAAGTCCATTCAACCAGCATCCGGGGAGGTTTCGGGCATAACCGGTCGAGATCCAAGTGTTGCCAAGACATCTTCCGGTTTTACTTCATTAAATTGTGGAATGGTTTCTAAATTCCTCTAAAATGATGGGTACTTTTCCCTGAAGTCTTGAACTTCAACCGGTTATTTCTCAAACTTAACCAGTTCATCTGTAGCATGCATGCCGAGATCGACAATCGCTGCTTTTTTAAACTCTTTGAACGTGCTATGCTTTGGTAATTGAACCACCCCGGGTCCAACCCACCTTAGTTGTTCCCTTGCAAAGTGAACAATCCTCAAGTTGAATACTGTTCATTTTGCGAAGGGTAGCCCAACACGAGAGGAGAATGATCTCACAAGATTCTCGGCGCTGTGGATGCAACACCCTAGTGTTTAATAATGTATATGGATGGTGACTACAAGGGAAACGTGATGATAATCGTTTCAAACTAAAATACTCCATGTTGTGAATATCCTCTCTAACCTACATTGAACGTTATGTACATGCACAAAGTTATGACATACTATACTAGGAACTGTGCTTGAAATGTGGCACGTTTCTTGTGCAGTGAGGCCACATGCCCTATTATGGTTGGGCTAAGCCTTATTAGAGCAGACTTCGTTAATTCCTGATGGGTTCCTACCAATGTTGGACTGGTGTACATGTGAATGCATGGTATCAATAATCAAACATCAATAATGGCATCAAAGAATGTACCCGTAGGTGTCAAAATTGTAATACCAAACAAATATTGATATTCGGTGGGTATGTCAAGGTGAGAGAGAATCTTTGCATACCTGACTCATTATTTGGGTCAGTACCATTCTTAAACCATATTGATACTAGTACGATTTTTACCTAGATACGAAGGCCCTTGCATGGTATATATACCCAAATGGTATCGAAAACAAAATACCATCAAATACCTATACCATACTGGTATAAAAAAAGTGACATTCTTCATCATAAATGGCCGAATGGTATTTAATAAAAACGATGCGAGTCCAACATTGGTTCCTACTAGTGGTGCATATGTTTTTAATTTATTTTTAAAGATGCATTTTCAAATACTTGGCAAATTTTGAGGAGTTCTTTATGTTTTTTATTATAAATTCACTACTACAGTCACTCCAAACCAATAGAGGGAATATAGACATGCGCAACTTCGCCAATTGTTCCATATTATCATATAGCAGTGGTACACTCAAACTCAACGGTAGTGCTTGAGCCATGAGCCTTGCCACACGAACTGATGTTGAACAAGATGAATTTTGCATCGGGCACGATCCAGGTGTGGTCTTGGATGAATACTTGGACAAAGAAAAGCTCGAAGAACTAGTCCTGGAAAAGAGAAATATTTTTGACAATGATTTGCCATACAAGACCTCATAGATTGATGTCTTCGATGATTTTCATTTTTAAAAAACCATTAAAAATGTTTTGAAATATTTTAAAATGTATTTTATAATGCCGCCTCCGACCTCTAGAATAGAAAATGCAACACAAGTTCCTACTTACATAACCATGTTCGTGGCTTTCTTAAATGGGTCCAATTTCTTGAGTTGACAGATGGTTGGTCACTATGTTTCCGTATCACTTACATATGGTATCCGTGGTACACCCTAAACTCCGTAATATCAACCTCCATAATGTCACACACTCTCTAATATCCCGAAACCCTAGGGAACGGATGTTCATAGTTCAAATCTCACTCCCTATTGTCACATTTCTCTCCCTTATATCACAAATTTTGTCATTAATGCAAATCACTGAAGAAGTCAACCCACATAGTGTTGGATTGGTATCACCAAATTTTTATACCACTTGGATATATGTAATAAAAAGTGTGCATTTTTCAATATCGGTACAGTTCATGGATTTGAAGATGTTTTAGTTTTTTAAAAAACATCTGGTCTGTATACCATTCAACATTCTTTGTACAGACATCACATCACGCAATAGTAGAGTGTTGCATGGTGGGGCCGGAAAATTTTGCAAGCAAAACGCCCCTTTATATTGGGCCACCCTCTTAAAAGAACGGTACTTAGCCCAAGCATTATTCAATCTACAAGGGTAAACCAACATCTAAACCAACATTGCAGCATGTGTCAACATGTGGAGTGTCACCTTCTTATTCTTATTCTTCTTCTCCTTCTGATGCCACTTGTTGAATGTTGGTGCATGCATATGCCACATCACCTGGGAAGGCCAAGTGGAGTGGACCACACCACACTACACTATTAGAATGTTGCACTTTGTGTTATTCCATAGTGTCACATGCTACACTAAAATTATAGTATCATGCATCACTACAAAACTCCATAATATCACATGCACTTTGGTTGCCACAAGTGTGATACTACGGAGTTTAGAGTGTACATGCACTTGGTGCCGGTTGTTGAGTTAATAACATAAGGTAAGCAGTGCTTTTGTGGATATAAAATTCCATTGTCGGCGAAGGCTTTCCGCCACCTGCCCGCCCGCCCGCAAGTGATGATAGAAGTGCCTCCTCCTAACTAGCCCAAGATGCAACTTGTTGCGTCTCGGCGACACCACGTGTCATATTTTGCAATTTTGTGCATCTGTTTTGACACGTGATGCAAGGGGAGGAAGGAAGGGGTTTTTTCTTGGGGGGTGGGCGGAGAAATTTGTCTTAGGAATAAAAATTTAAAAAAATTTAAAAAATCGTGTTATGAAATTACACACATGGCCAAAAGGATCCGGTGGGTCTATGAGGAAGGGGCAAACACAACATTTCTCCCCCTCCTATATATTTCGACGAGTTCACTCATGGAAATGGCATCGGGGATTTCAAATTACTGTAGTGAAGTGTAGTTGGAATCAATCACTACCATAAATATTGTATTTTAGTGTCATCTATTATTTGGAATTACTCATAATCATTTGTTGTGTATCTCATTTTTTTTGGCCAACAAAGGTCAAAATGGTTGTTTGGACATTATAAAACAATATCATCTATACTTGATAAAAACATTACGTTAATAGTAAAAAGACACGACGTTGTGTAACTCCAAATAGTAAGTGATACTAAATCAATATTTAGTGGTTTTGTTGTTGTTGTTGTTGTTTTTTCTTTTTTTTTTCTTTTTTGGGCAACAATTGCATATGTTGCTTCTCCGAGCCATCTGTAATGTTTCATGTTTTTGTGCATCTATTTTGACACATTAAGCAAGAGTAGGAAGGAACAATTTGGGGGGGGGGGGTGAATATGTTGTCTAAGAAGAATTTGTCATATCAAATCATACTTGTGTGCCAAGGATTTGGGGTATTTGCATAAACTTGTCCATTACGAAGGCGAAAACATAACATGTTATTTTATATTTTGAGGATTTGAGGATTTGACTCATGGAAATGGCCTCAAAGATTTTGCATTGGTTTAGTGAAGTCTAGTTGGAATGAATTAGTCTTCAAATGTTGCCTCTCCATGTTGTGTTGTGTGTCATGTTTCTTTGCATACATACTAACACATTGAGAATGTATTCGACAATCATTGTATGCCCTCACGTTTTTTATTTTATGAGCTGAATTGACCCCTAAGTTGGGGTCAAAGACCCTGATTTGATCTAGTGGGACTCAATTGAAATGACCTGACAATAAACTTGGGAGGGACGTGTTTTTACATCAGCCAACCCCCTATCTATTTTTTTTCAACAAGTTGAGCTCGTTTCTTGGACTAGTATCACCCTTTTTAAATTAAAACAAATAAATTGCTCATGCATATATAATGAGGGTTTTACGTTTTGTCAATTTGATAGAGTGCATGTAATTGAGGGTTTTCTTGGTTTTGAATCCATACAAGGACCATATAACAAAAGGATGTACATTCAATAGGCTCATCAATGTGACAACTCAATAGTGTGACTTATTATGTTGACTTATGGTTCTAAGTTACTAAGATAAAATAAAATCCACTTATTGACATGTGGAGACATGTGGAGTTGTGTGAGCATGTTTGCTACTATTATGGTATTTTGTACTTGTGTACTGCGCTAATAGTACAGATAGTATGTTTGATCAAATATCATAGTACGGTTGTAGCAAATACAATTTTTATGAATAGCTATGTAATTTGTATTAATCACACAAACGAGGCTTGATATTTGTGGCATCTATGCAAACTCATCCATCGTGGATGAAGGGGCTCTAGTAAAAACAAGCCCCCTATGGGTTGCGAGCCAATTCGTTCCAATTGAAGCCCATTGGAGTAAATCAAGGTCTCTGATGCTATTTCCACTATCTTATGATCTAAACATAGTAGTTTTCATGATGTAGATTAGTTCACTACGTTTTCACTTTCCTAATGGACGAGTTCACATAGACATTACTACACCATTAATGGCATTTAATGTCACATACACTATTTGCTAAGGGCCTAAATTAGGTGCCTAAAGATCTCAAAGTGTCGCGTCTACTAATTGCCAATATGATATTATTCATCAACATAAGCAACTTCTATAAAGCAAACAATTATCTAAGTTATGATATTTAGCATAGCACATTGGGATACTTGAGATGATAGTTCTACGTTTTAGTATGCAAGAGGTGGATAGAGCATGCTAAAATGAACCAAGGTCAGGACAAGATGCACAAGGGGAACATTGGTACAAAGTATTTGGATTTTGGTACATGGATTGAACCTATTGCATGCATTGATGTTATTCCATTGTCTAGATATTTCACTAATTCACTCATCTAGTTCTTTTTGATGTGCCAACTATCTGATCACGTGTTGGTGGACCGTTTTTTTTTGGGGGGGGGCTCTTGAGGTTTTTAATGCACTCAAATGCATAATTCAAATCTCACAACTAGTACAAACATGTTTGGCACAAGTTTTCTCATAAGCCAGAGAACAATGTAGGTTGTGAAGAAGAGACATGATGATTTGATAGAATAATGCCAATGAAGAAATTTGAAGTCATGGCCAACAAGTGTCATATTTGACAAGAATGAAGTCAACATAGGTCAAAACCTATGAGGTAGCAACGATCAAGGTTTCAAAACAATGTTGCAAGATCTTTGAATGAGCAAACCTCCGTGTTACAATAAAATGCTTGAGAAATAAAAATTCAAATGCCTATGCAAGAAGATGGAACCTCACTAACCCTATGCGGCAACCTTAACAAGGGCTTCAAGATGAGGTTGGAAGGAGAAAACCTCACAATCCCCTTTGAGGTAGCAAGAGTCATGTCTTCAAAACAAGTTAGCAAGAGGAAATATCCCCACTACAAGCACTAATGTTAAACTCCAACACTGCAATGTGGTCCAACATCTGCCACAAATCCACTAAATCAACTTGAACACAAAATAGTGTGTTGCAATGTCTATATGCTAGCCTCAAAACCACTAAACTAGCACCAAATCACCAATGCAATGCAAAATATTGGGCGCAATATTATCCTTGAGCAAAATGTTGATATTCTTTCTCCATTCAATACCCTAGGGTTTCATTAGGGTTTCCTTGGTAGCCGATGCTGCCTAGATCTAGTTTCGAAATTTTAGATCTATTTTTAATTTTTTTTAAATGTCACTCAGTACATGCATGCATGATGGCATGGATGTCCATGTTCAAACATATTGCACCAAAGTATAACCTTGCCCTTGTCCCAAAACATGACCATGCTCATGTCCCAGAGGTTCGATGTGTTGTAGTTCCAAGATTTGAATCCTGGGACATGGGACACATGCAAGGTTCAGAGTGGGTGACATGTTAACCTCCCATGACTTGAGCTAGAGGTGTCAGAACACATTGTTGTCATTCCATATTTTACGGTTGGGCCCCACCAACCGGTTACATGTTGACGTCCTTCAGTTTTCCTTTATTAAATTGGGGTATGTTCTATAAATTCCTCTAAAATGATCGGTAATTTTCCTCAACTGGTTATTTCTCAAACTCAACTGGTTCATTTATAACTAACTGCCGGTTCTCCCCGATCATAGCTCCCCAATCCCAAGGTAAATCCTTAATGTGGGTCCCATCAAATGCACGCATTAATTACCTCTATTATATGACAAATCGGACCTAAAAATGTCGTATTACAAGCATTGTAGTTGTAATATCAGGATTAACTACATAGTTTGGTTAATGGGAAGTGTGTCGTATAATGGAGGTGTTGTATTATCGAGTGTCATATTATCAGGCTTAGACTGTAAGCCAAAATATTATATATGACGATGAGTAAGAAAATTTTACAGAGCTTAAAATAGGAGGCAATAGCATCCACTTATTCAACCATGCCACAATGAACAGGGAGAACCGAGTGCTACACTAAATATGTTATATAGTGTCCCAATTCTAATTGTCTTGCTCAATACTAATTGTAAACCACGGTATAGTGTCACCAACACTAAGTGTTAATCCAACATTATTTGTCATTCCTTGAAATTTTTTGGGGGCATTATAGATTACAGTGTTGCAATTACCGTCCCTTACCAAGTGATTTTTCATCCAAATTTCAGTCATCCATGACAATATTCCATCACAAGTTGCTGACCTCAGAAGGTAGGTTTTGGCCGATGGATGAACTCATCCATCATCCATGACAATATTTGTTCACTTATGCATAAGAAGTGTCATCCAAAAAGTTACCATAGTGACATTTAATGCCACATGACACTGAATATCATGTTTTAGTGTAGTTACAGATGAACTGGTGGAGTTTGAGAAATAACCGGTTGAAGTTCAAGACTTCAGGAAAATTACCCATCATTTAAGAGGAATCTATGGAATATACCTCACATATAAATTAAAACCGAAAGACTACAACATGTAAACGGTTGGACTTGGAAACACTAAGGGTCACTTCACACACAAGTCAAGTGTCGTGACCATGAAATTGTGAGAGCCCAAAAGAAAGTGTCCAAAGGTTGTCCCAAGACACCTCCAAAATCATGTAGTGTGGTCACGGACCCTCAAGTGTAGTGTGAAGTCATATGTGACAGGGCCCTCAACCAAATGCTATTTCAACGAATTTCTATTCATACAGATCCTCACACATTATAAAATAGAATAATTCAACGATTGTGGGCGTTCGGAGTGCCATGGTCTCCCGGTTTTGTATTAGGCCTACCTCCAAGAGGTGGTTTTTAAAAATAATCCAAGTGACCATGAAACATGACCCATTCGATGCCATGTAGGAATCCATGTAGACTTTACATCCATCTTGCATTCACATGCTCCGTTGGTCCCTCAAGCATAGTGTGAAGCAAACTTGGACCGGCTCCGCCTTTTCCACCAATGGGAATGCTTGAAGTGTATGGAAATGGGCTCTCAGTCTCGTGTGCGAAGTCGCCCTTCACACTATGCTTGACGGACCACCAGAGTAAATGAATGCAAGGTAAATGTACAATCTACATGGATTCCTACATTTCATCAAATGGATCATGTTTCATGGTCACTTGGAGCATTTTCAAAAACCACCTCTTGGAGGTAGACCTAACACAAAACCGAGTGACCATGGCACTCCAAAATCTCAAAACAGTTGACTTATTATATTTTTATCATGTGTGAGAACCCTACATGAATAGAAATAGCCCAACTAGTTGAGGGCCCGATCACATACGACTTCACACTACACGTAAGGACCCATGACCACATTAAATGATGTTGGAAGTGTCTTGGGACGGCCTTTGGACATTTTCTTTTGGGCTCTCACAATTTCATGGTCATGGATCTTGGCTCGTGTGTTTGAAGCGGCCCTTAAGACAAACCTAATGTAGTTTCCTGGCGTCTCTCATAATATGCTCATGTGACCACTGTTGTTGTTAGAAAATAGCGAGCAGTTTCTATTTACTCTTGAGGAATCATTATATTTGAGCCTATAATTTCCTATGTTGCAAACATGCATCATTCTATATATATACATGAAGGAATCATTATATGTATATCTGCTGCCGTTGCTTGACCGAGTCAAAGAGCTTCAGGCTTTCAGGACCAGTCCTAGTGTCTAGAGCCTACAGGTACTGGAACATACTGTTTCGAGTATACACATACACTCTCCAGGTAACAGGGGACCTGTTTTTTACTTCTATTTTTATTTCCCCCAGAATATAAGCTAATTATGGTCCAAACTACTGGATGATGGTGGAGAGATACCCAAATCTCAAGGAAGAGGTTGGCGGTTCGATTCCCGCCTGTGAAATCTCCTCTCTACTTGACAGAAAAACTTGCCAATTGGTCAACTGCCTCCTGTGCTTTGGCGTTGGCCTGTCGGCCTTCTGTCTCAAAAAAAGAAAAAAGAAAAAAAGCTAAATATGGATGCAAAGATTTATGAATTTGGGTTTGTTGAGGCGACATGAATATGAGTTTAGGGTGCTGCACATCTAAGGGTCTTGCACATCTAAGGGTCCAATTGCACCAGTGTTCAAAATTGAAGTCGTCATTGCCCTTCAAATGCGATTTGGCCCTTCAAAATATGCCTCTCTCAAAACAACCCTTCAAAACGCAACCCCAAATTGAAAATGAAGACGTCACTTGAAGTCCTCAATATAATATGCCCGTCAAGCACTGTTCATACAAAAATTGATCAGTCAATGTTAACTGCCAGTTGACATTGGCTTCTGAAATGACAAAAAAATAGTGCATGACGCCACTGTCGGGGATCGAACCCGGGTCACCCGTGCGACAAGCGGGAATACTTACCACAATACTACTTCGACACATGGCAGGCCCTGACAACTGATCAGAGCCACCGCTTCACGGGGGACGCTAAAGGGACCCCAACGAGCTCTGTCCGGCGTGACAGAGGCTGGTGGGGCCCACCACCACCTTTGCCCCCCGAAACTTTTCACGCCCCTGCCCACGCGGTTCGGGCAACGTTGCCCGACATCTCTGCGATTGTCCTTCACTAGGATTGAAGGCCCACTTGTCCATATAACCCATATTGACTGCACTTCATCTTCAAGGTCCAAAATCCAATATATATACTCACTTCCATTGAGTAAATAAGCAATTGAATGGGATTTCCTTTTCAAAGTGAAACCGTCAATATAACATGTAATTAACTTCAAAGTCAAAAACATTACAAAAGCCTCATTACCACTTAGGTTATATTTATTATGACTTCCCATTGAAAGGGGCTTTGTCATTCTAAAATGGAATTAAAATTAATGTTTTTTTTCAGTGTGTCATGCAAAATCTGTGTCATGCAAAAAATGTGTCATGCAAAATGTGTCTGAAAAATTTGTCATGTAAAATTTGTCTAAAAAATGTATCATGCAAAATCAATCTGAAAAATGTGTCATGCAAAAACTGTCTAAAAAATATGTCATGCAAAAACTGTCTGAAAAATATGTCATGCAAAAACTGTCTGAAAAAATTGTCATGCAAAAATTGTCTCGAAAATGTGTCATGCAAAAACTGTCTAAAAAATTTGTCATGTAAAAACTGTCTCGAAAATGTGTCATGCAAAAACTGTCTGAAATTTTTTGCATGACACATTTTGTAGCCAGTTTTTGCATGACACATTTTTTAAATTGTTTTTGCATGACTCATTTTTCAGACAGTTTTTGCATGACATTTTTTTCAGAAAGTTTTTGCATGACGCATTTTTTAAACAATTTTTGCATGACACATTTTCGAGACAGTTTTTGCATGACATATTTTTTAGACAGTTTTTGCATGACACATTTTTCAGATAGATTTTGCATGATACATTTTTTAGACAAATTTTACATGATAAATTTTTCAGACACATTTTGCATGACACACTAAAAAAACATTAATTTTAGTTCCATTTTAGAATGACAAAGCCCCTTTCAATGGGAATTCATAATAAATATAACCTAAGTGGTAATGAGGCTTTTGTAATGTTTTTGACTTTGAAGTTAATTACATGTTATATTGACGGTTTCACTTTGAAAAGGAAATCCCATTCAATTGCTTATTTATTCAATGGATGTGAACATATATATTGGATTTTGGACCTTGAAGATGAAGTGCAGTCAATATGGGTTATATGGACAAGCGGCCTTCAATCCTAGTGAAGGACAATCGCAGAGATGTCGGGCAACGTTGCCCGAACCATGTGGGCAGGGGCGCAAAAAGTTTCGGGGGGCAGAGGTGGCGGTGGGCCCCACCAACGTTTGTCACGCCAGACAGAGCTCGTTGGGGTCCCTTTAGCGTCCCCCCCCCCGCTTCACATAGCGTTCCAAATTGAAATCGTCAATGCCCTTCAATTCTAGAATGAAGCTAAATTGAATAGATAGATGGATGGATATATAGATTTAATTTTGATAGATTTAGCAATGTTTCAATTAAGCATATTAAGCGCCTACAATATTTGTCATTTGAGTTTATTTTGTCGTTAAGAGTGTTGATGTGGATTTGGTTTTGTGACTGTAGATTGAACGAGTTTACAAGCAACCTATGCTTTCGATTGTGTTAACAATGTTAGCATATATTCTATACAAGAAAGTGGCAGATAAAGCTACGATTTTAGTACTTTGCGTACTTGTTGAACAATTCATCTCCTAAGGTGTTCCTTAAATTCTCCAAATCAACAATTGCAGCTTGAACAATCGCCGTTGGTGTTACTTGTTGACTTGTAAACGTCTCTAATTGTCTTCAAAAGTAAGGTAAGTAAGCTCACTTCCGTTGGTCATACCTTCAAAAAGGTAAGTGCACTATGCAACTTCCAAATCATAGGGATGTACCAGTTTGGTCGTGTTCTGATGGTGGGTTGAGGGTTGGTTATGTTGATATCATTAGCTAGTACATTTCCCACAATATCTAGATGTCTATTGAGCTCTTGAATCTAGTTCTTCAAGTGTGGTTTTTCAAAGCAGAATTGGGTTAAGAGCAAAAGGAGAACTAAACTCAACCTTGACACACTAGATACTTTAATGAGGGTTAGTCTAACTGGGTTTGGAGTTGAATTCATGGATTGGAATGGCATTTTGAATCTTGGAAAACCGCCACAAGAACCAACAAGCGTAGGGCATTGTCACTACAAGAAGTGGAATTAGATGATTGATTCTTAATTCTTCACATTGTATTGGAAACATGTACCATATAATTCATGCACAAGTTTAATATGAGTTTTGTATTTCATTTCTATATTCTTGGATTGACATCTTGGATTTGAACCGACCCTTCAAGTGAAGGGCTGAAATTTGAGAGCCCTTCAAAATGAAACTCATTTGAGGGCTTCAATCTTGAACACTAAGCCACACCATCTAAGAGAATTAGCTAGCTTACAAGTTACTGACGATTAGCTAACTAAAATGCTACACTGGTTATCCCAATTAGTGCATGTAGTGCCAATTTTGAAAACACGCACTATTTTTCCAAGTTTCATCGTTAGCGAGGGTTGAAACTTCTTTTGAGTGATACCAAATTCATGAATACATGCTCGTTTACCATGCATTTCAAGGAAATTAATGAATTTTTTAGGGTTTAGGATTTAGGGTTTAGGGTTTAGGCTTGTGGAGTGATGAAATAATAATAATATGCAAACACATGCTTGTCAATAAATAGTGACATGGTTAATAATGGCAATACTTTTAATGAATAATGTTACTATGAAGAGTATTTTCAATATAGAGTCCCAAGATGAGCAATATTTCCTAGATTTTTTGGTGGCAAAAATTTCATAGTGTAAAGTAATTTAGTATTGCCTTCACTAAATTCCCACACGCACTATTAGCCCTCCCTCACTAATTGGATCATCAATGTAGCTACAATCAAGCCACACTACCTTGTAATTAGGAGAATTTGCTAACTTCTCATTTGATCACTTTTATATAAACCTTAAATAACTAGGTTGTTCGGCCATAGGTAGATTAGCTCTCATAGAGGTTAGCTACTTCATATGTTAGCTAATTCTCTTAACCGGGCACTGCGGGCACACTATAACTCATTTGAGTGGTTACTTACCAATTGAAGCATTTAATTGGGAAGTGCGGTTAAACCCTAATAAGCCTAAGTTGCATTAGAGTTAACTATAGAGTATACATATATAGGCTTCAACCTAAAGAAAGACAAAAATATGACTTTGATGTTGCCACCGGAGTGAGTTTATAGTGTTGCTTCATTCCAAGTTGGTGTAAGGGCCGCTCTACATGAGGAGTCAAGGCCAATTTGGGTATTTGACATGCATATATCCTTACATGTGATTGGTCTAATCCACTAAATCAACCCCAAGGCCTTTTCCATGATGGAGTCAAGGCCAGTTCTCAAAATTCATACGCTAACGAGGAACTATATTTTGATGAACTGAAAAAAATCTAACACACCCCAAGGGAAGAGAATTGAGTTGGACCAAAATGAAAACTTGGTTTGTTCCTTGGGGTTGTGTCAAGGCTTCCTCCCTTCTTGGCCCGAGTCAATGTTTTGTGTTAAGTGGCTTCGGATTTGAAGGCCTCGACCCCTTGTGTAAAGTGAACATATGTCTATATGTAATCTTGAAACGGGCATTATGAGAATTAGAGGGTCCCCGACGATTGTTGCCTCATTTTGAAGGTGAACACTGTGAACAAGTTTGGACAATCCGGTTGGCACTAGCTATCTCCCTCAAGGGCAAGCCTTAGGTTCCCACATGGTTGGTTGAAAATATCCAGTTCACCTTGCTAGGAATGTCCTCCATTCAAGTGCCATTTTGGCATTAGGTGGCTTAACATCTGGGTTAAGACCTTAGGCTTAAGCCCCCCTTGTCACCCCCTCGCCTTCAACCCAAATATATAGGCCTTGGTCCATTTGGGGTCATTAGTTAGTTTGGCCCCCGTAGGTAAATATTTGAGAATTCCAAGACAACCTAAACATTTATGGGTTTCCTACCAACCATTGCCGCAACACTTGGATTGCTAAAGAATACATTCAAGAACTCTTCGATAAGGGGTGGAGTTCTCATTGTGTATTCGACAAACAAGATGTAGGAAAGATGCGTTGGAATATCCCTTGCATGGCCTTAGAAGGTGTGGTGTAGATGTCTCCTTGCCCTGCTGACCTTTGTTTGTAGTCAGTCCGATATGATTAAATAATGGTAGTCACAGGCTGCTCCATGTAGGCGGCATGCTTTCGGTGCTGGGTCAAGCTCCTTAATTACCTGTGTGAGTGACACTTCTTTGGTTGTTTTTTCCTTACCCTTTGTGCTTGCTCTTCGTGGGCTGGGGCGAAACAACCCGTACACTGGTTCCTTGGAGGCAAGGGTTTAGGCATCCAACAAGGAACAAGTGTATGGGTTGGTTCGCCCAAATCGGTTGCACTCAGGTACAAGAAAAAAAAACCACACATCAACAATTAGCTTGCCCAATGTCACTTTATTTAAAGTAGAATATATATGCATATGGCAGAGGCTGGAAAGGTTTGTTTTACACTACAGTAATCTCCCGCTTAAGTACGCACCCGTTTAAGTGCGCATCCCGCTTAAGTGCGCAATTTTTTGAAAAAAAATTAGGGTTCATACTTTATTGTTTGAACATATCATGCAAAGTCATTTGTCACGAATGCATGAATTTTTTTTGCTTGACATTAAATGTTAGTTTGTTAACGCTTCCGCTGAAATGTCTCAAACGATCGTCGCAGTTCATCATACATCTATCTAGCTTCCGTTTGAACATCATAGCAAATCAATTGGTCGTCGATGTCGAGGACAGTGTTGTGTAGAACTTCAAAGCCTTTGAAGTCAGTGGCACGTTTAGATTCAGCAAATGTCTCGATAGGCTAGATTTTGTTGCAGTATGTTCTCCCGTTTGTCCCAGACTTTTCGGATGGCGCCTTCACTGACTTCATACTCCCGCCCCAATGCATGCTTGCTCGGCACATTCGGCTTGCTCAACTTTGCAATGATTTCACATCGTTGGGCTTTGGTCAAGCGGATTGCCTCAAGTTGCATATGTTTCCCATTGCGATTCATCGAATCAGAGGGTCTAGAAAGCGATATGAGTAAAATACACACCTACCAACTAAGTGCGCACCAACAGTTCCGGTTTAAAGTGTGTACTTAAGCGGGAGATTACTGTAGCTCCTCGCATACCCCTCTCTCTCTCACAGGGTTGTAAAGCGAGACCCGCCCACTACTGGTTGCCTGCATGTATGGATGATGTTGCCACTGCAGAATAAGGTTTGACTAGTGTTGCATATTTTATTCTAGAGGTTGGAGGCGGCATTATAAAATACATTTCAAAATATATCAAAACATTTAAAATATTTAAAATATTTTTAAATTGAAAATCATTGAAGACGTCGATCCGTGAGGTCCTTTATGGCAAATTGTTGTTGAAAACATTTCCTCTTCTAGGATCAGTTGTTTGAGCTCTTCTCCGCCCAAGTATTGATCCAAGATTGTGCCTAGCTCATCCCCCAATGCGAAATCCGAATTTTGGCATTCATCAGTTTGTGTGGTAGGGCTTAGGACTCAGGCACTGCCGTTGAGTTTAAATATACTAATGCTATATGATAATATGAAACAATTGGAGAAGTTGCGCGTGTCTACATTTGCTCTAATGGCCTGGACTGATAGTAGTAGTGAATTTATTTTAAAAAAACATAAAAAATGACTCAAAATTTGATGAGTATCTTAAAATGCATTTGGAAATGCATATTTTAGAATAAATTAAAAATAAATGCACCCCTAGGCTTGACGCATGGTTGTGTTGATGGACCCGGCTGTTGCTCCGCCACTCCGACCTCACAATGATGTTGGCAACAAGGAACTCTATTAGAAGCTTCGGAGCATCCACTCGCACCGTGTGTGTGATTCGAGCCCTTGCGTCCTCCTCCAACCAAACTTGTTGCAATTCCTCTCCCCCACCATCACCAACAGCAACTTCATGACGCAGTGTACAATTAAGTTCCCACTCCTCAACATGGTGATCAAGTGTAATTTTTTGCGCATTAAAATACCCCGTATTAGACAGTGTATGTGGGTAGAATATTCCAATAGTTTGGGCATAGGGACATGGTACATGCCCAATCCACTTATTGATGTTATGTTGGGGTGCGCATGTCTATGATCTCAACTTTTATTGTCATATGATATTGAGATATTGGGAGTGGTGGAGGGGGAGTGCTATCTTGTGAGCGGTGAGCGGTAACACGTGAGCGGTGAGGAAGGAAAAATATTTGGCAATAGGCCCACTGGTATCCTATAACCGTGGTATTTTGGTACAATTGTAGGGTTAAAAAATAAGAAGGGTGGGGAGAATAAACAACAAAATTATAGATTATGAGTAATGAGAAATGAACATTGAGAAGTGAAAACGACAATGGGCATATATATGTATCATATGGAAATTTTAATAGTTGTATTGCATCCCTTATGACATGATAATAATCAATATCATTGACATTTATAATAAGACCAACTTGAAAAATGAAACACGACATATTACAAGAAATACTTAATTTTGCAATAAGTCAATAATACAATACAAACATAGAAAATGCAAGTAAGATAAAAGTGGATAGAAAACATGAGTAACTCCGATATATAAATGAAAGTATATTAAAAAAGGGACGACAAAAAGAAAAGCCTCAGTTATGGTACTTGAACAAGTGCTACCAAAGAACTAACCATCATTAGAACTTGTTGTGATGGATCCTGAACATGAATCGGCCTCTAAATCTATGAAATCCAAAACCTGCTGATCATATTGTTTAGTGTTTCTATGCATTGAAGGGGAAGGTTGAGCAACAAGAAAGGAAGCCATATTCTCAGGATAGATAGGGAGGCCTCGAGGGGGAGATGGACTTGAAAAAAATCTTGGATCTTCAAAAAATGGTCGCCAACGTCGGCGACATTGTGGTATCACATTGCTAGAACATGACCACATAAATATATTAATAATTATTGTTTACTTCATGTGAGTTTAGAGAAATATGTGTGCAATATGATTCAAGAAATAAAAACAATAACAAAAAAAACCAACCATATAAAGCATTTAAAGAGAAAAACAAACAAACTTACTCACAAAATAGATTGACGGCCTCGCAATTAACAATTGGAGAATCATCCGAGTCTTCACAATTGATGTCTTTGCCGATAGGTAAAGGGGAATGCATAATCAAAGGCTTCAAGATGGAATCAAAAACATCTTTGTCGCCTTTCAATGCCAAGAGGTGACGCTTCAAAATGCGGCAAGCATGTATGGAGGGTCCTATCAAAGACATAATAGAACACAATTATGAATAGAACAATCAATGACACATAGTAGTTGATATTGCGATCATATAAAGAAATTAATGTCAAAGAAAAAATAAATGGATTTATACATGTCGATGCAGTGAGGTCTACAACAATGCCCTCAGGTTTTGAAAAAGCATCAATCAAAACTTGAAAGAACAATGGATGTTTCTCTCGTGGACCCCTTGAAGGTGTAACACCATCATCTCTCATAAGTTGAGAAGTAGCATCCGTGAAGTTGTATAAAACATCATCATCCAAATTCATACCATTGTTTAAAAGATCTTTGTCAATATTAATTTGAAAAGGCAAAGGCAGACGTTTCTATCCGGAAGTATTATGAAAAGAACGAACAAGCAAGAGTGCTGTGAATTTGACTGTCTGCAAATACAATGAAAGTAAAATAAAATGAGAAACCAACGATAATATAATGTAACAAATCAAAATTACTTATAAAAATGAAAGAAAATATGAAAGAAAGAATTGGAAGACGAACCGTTTTGTTGGAATTGCGGGGATTGGCCAAACGAACTGGATTGACACAAGTCTAAGGTTCATGGCCAATCTTAAAATTGTAATTGATGAAATAAAAAGACAATTCTTTTGTCCATTTCGCATCATTAGGATAAATCACCAATAAAGCACCATCGTCATGAAGATATTGCATGCAGAATAAAAATAGAACAAGAAGAAATTTATCGGATTTTTCATTCCAAGGGAGTATAGAAGAAGGAGGTATAGAAAGTCTAGGCACAGGAAGCCCCTCTGGGATATATGCAATAATCAAATCAACAACTGGTGTTGCTTTTTCAACTCCTTGAAAGTAGAAAATGCGATTTGTACCAACCTAAACAACAAAAATACAAGCCATGTTAGGTGAATGGATTGTTGAATGACTAAGGAAATTTTTTTAATATATGCTTTGAAAAATTCAAGAATTTAATATATGGCTTGAAAAAATGGGCATGAAGAATACCTTTGTGAGAAATGTATTGATGGCATGAAAAGATTGAGGCCAAGTCTTTGTTTGTTCTTTGATGTTCAAAATATTCAAGAACGAGTCATTCAAAATGAGCTTGAATGAGTTCTGATTAAAACTACATGGCATAAGTGTAGGAGCTTTAGTCTTGATTCGCAAAAAAGAGAAAGACTCCAACACGGTGTCGTGCGAGAAATGGTTTAATATGTAAATATAGTGTAGAATGGTTTGAGAGTAGGGTTTAAAGAAAACAAAAATAATAATAATAATAATAATAATAAGAGTATAGATAAAAGGGAAGGGGGAGATTAGAGGAATGAAGGGGGAAGAGAAAGATCCGTGGTTATAACCACGTAACTTGGAGTCTCTACGTCTTCTCACATGCTCAGGGGGTAGGTGGCGCCAACTGGTAGTTACCTGCCTAGTTTTCACTAGTAGTACCAAGCCACGTGGCCATTCGCCCGTTTATACGAGTTCAAAGGGTTCGAACCCGGACTAGTGCTATGGCGCTTGAAGCACTTTACCAGTTGGGCTTCCGCGGCTTGGCGTTTATTAGAGCATGCTGAAGGGATTTATATCCCATCCATTGTTTATACATTGTTTTTTTAATTTTGTTTGAGTGGATTTTGATTGGAAGAAAGAATCACACTTTTGGAGAAGCTTCAAGATGACGTTTTCTTGCTAGAAAATATTTATGTTATTAGATGAAGGACCATTTAAGAGCTTCACCGATTTGATGTAGTTATTTTGATTTTATTTGAACATATCGAATTGGAGAGTTCTTTCCGAGAGTCAAGATGAAGAACTTCATCCAGTGCTTGAGTTGGATTTTTCTCTATCTCAACTGCCGATTCGTACTCTTTTGCCACCTAGTATTGCACCATTGCACGAGCGTCCACAGGAAGAAGCTGGGCCTTCTCGGCCGTCAAAGCAACCTCGTATGGAGCAGCGGTGGTACGGAAACCTTCAACAAGATGCTCGTGCGTTGGTGATTTTGTTGCAGGTTGGATGTGTTGAACCTGACACTCGAAATGTGACGTTTGGAGGAATTTTTGAAGGCTTAAATAATGATCAATACTCTCGCTGTCTTAGGCCTATCAAAGGAAGTCGAGGCCATCAACGTTGGCTTGAAGGTCCAGTTAATTCATTGTCTAAGGCTGATCATGCGGACTACATTGCAGTTATTCTTCGACGCATTCTCAAGTTCTTGCAGTTGGAGTAAAATTCATTTTGGAATTATTTTCAACCTCTTTTTAGACATTTCTTTGATGTTATGAGTTTAGTTTTAATGTTTTCAAACTTCATCTTGTGTGTTTGAAGTTTGGTAAATAAAAGGTAGACATAGTTTACCATTTAGGTTGACTTTTGATGCCTTATGGCTAAGATAAGGGAATGACAAGGATTAAATGATAGATAAGGATTAAGGGATTGATAAGGATGAAGTAAGCCTATAGGGGTTAGCCAATGACTAGTTGGAACTCATGTGACATAGGTTTGGGCTAGTGTTGACTTTAATGAGGAGGCTTAGGGGTCGGCCCCTCTCTCCTCAAGGAGGTGTGGAGTTTAATTTTTTTTTTGTGTGTATGGAGAGGGAGATCTCAGTGTGTACTTGGAATTTTTCTATGAAAATTTGAGACTTGATACATCTTGTCGGTGTGGTCCCGAAATACTATAGTACGCTTCATTCGGACTTTGTATGTGATTTCTATGAGTGTTAGAGTGAAACTATGTTTGTTGTAAGAAATTTAGAAGACCATGACTTCAAAAGCTTGTAGAAATTTATGTATAGTGTTTTTGTTTATGAAATTTGAGCGAGTGATGTGTTATTGTATCAGCTCTTTATGGAGCTTTGGAATTCTTGATTTAGAGTTTTGAAGAGAGAGTTATGGCTTTCAAGGCAAGAGGGTGTTAAGCTGCCAACTAGATTCAACAATGAAAATGTGTACCAACTTCAACAGAGCATAGAAAATATTTGGTAAGGATTCTGAAAATGAATTTTGGAGAGAATATGTGTGATGTTGTTAGCTTTCCAGAAAGCTATCACTTGACATTAGCAAAGCTTATATGAAACTAGAATGTCCTATGAAGTGAAGGGAGGTGCAGCTAACAATGAATTTGGGAGTATGACTTTTGACAAGCTATGAAACTTGGACAATATTTTACTAACCTTTAATATCTATTTTATTTTGTTAAACACTTTGATAGCTTTCCAAAATACTAAAACACTCTTGATTTGGAGTATTTATGTTATTTTGGTGGTTCTTCAAAGTTTGGCTACAATTTTAGAGAGAGATCCGGGATTTTGAAGATATGTGTAAAACTTATGTAGGTTTGTATATATGATGTATTCAAAGATGAATACTTTTTACATTATCTTAGTCTCCCATGTCTTATGCCAAAACTAATTGCAGCCAGAAATCCAGTATTTTCCCAAAGCAAAAACTTCTGTACCCGACAACGGAAGGAAGGACATGATTGGTATAAGATGAAGTAGCAGGTTGAAAGACCCTACGCTTCTTGGCAGAAAGTTCACCACTCATGATGTCATTTTCCTTAAAGTGTATAGAGACTTGAGTAATTTTTTTCTTCTCTCGTCTTGTGGGCTCTGTATATGGTAGATCTTGGTCCAAGATGGAGAGAACAAATGTGGGTTCAAGACGGTCACGCAATTTCAATTCGGAATGTAGAGTTTTATTAGGTGGACAGTCCAAATACCATCCACATTCATACCAATGAACCTCATCCCATGTGTCGCAACCCTCGCTAGCTCCCCTTAATTATCTCCGTCCATTTTTCAATTCTAGCAAGGATTACGAGTGCTAACACTTCGCATACCGCGATGCAAATGGTTAGCTCCACATACTGCGGACCTTCTTAGTTCATAGGAGGGGGACCAACCCTCCTACTCTTTCATTCGGGAGTCGTCCCTTAAACGGTAACCAATTCTTAGATGTGGACTTCCATCTGTGGAAGTCCAATCTCATGTTGATCATCATGTTGCCGGAGCAACACTACAACAACCCTAGCCATACTAGGCAACTATGCCCTTACATTGGGCCAATGCCCATGGAGGCCTTGCCGTTCGGCCTCGGGTGGGTGAGGTCACACCACCTCACCCATATAAGCCTCTAAGACTCTAGGCAGGGCCCCTACCCCACCGTCAAGTAACCTTTTATCTCTCTCCCAACACTTGGGGCCAAGTAGACATTTCCCTTAGCTGTTGGGCCTAGAAGCCTCCAGCAGCTTCAGAACCCCATAACTTCTTCATATGATCTTTTATTGTAACAATCTACCCCTTCATCGGCATCTACGTTTCACGTAGATGCCGATGGATTACTCACTTGCCCCATTCAGGCAAGTATTAAGGAAGTTATGCCTGTTCAAAGCTTTGCAGTCCTGGGAGCCACTTCCAGGCCACTGCTGTTCCAGGGCTCTGTCCCAGGACAACGCCCCACTCAAATTGCCATATCTTCTGGCTCACACCTCCGATTGAGGTGTTCTTGAGCATTCTAGAGGCACGTCATAAGCTACGCATAGCTTATGGCCTCACCCTTGTGCCTTCTAGTCTCCGTGGGTGGGAGGCGTTCCCAATGCCCGGGGCCCTCACCCACACTAGGATCACTTGGGCCTTCTCACCAACGGCGCCACAAGTCCCGGGTGTCACTCCGGGATCCCCCTTGTGCCCATGGTGTTTCGGGCAATCCTTATGGAGAGGTCCGCGACATCATTGCTTGCATATTTCAGGAGTGGACATGAAATTCTTTGACTGAACATCCTTGAAACTATCAAAGAAGGTGGTAGCTTGTCCAAAGCATTAAGAGGAAGCAAAATGCGATTAAAGTATATGTGAAGGAAAACAAATCAAAATTAAAAAGATTGAAAGAAAAACAAAAAATCATAAAAATGAATTAAAAAAATACAGTATATATGAGGGTATCTATAAACAACCCGTCTCATGGCTTGAAAACCACCAGGTTGTTTTTCAAAGGTCTTATTTTTCATAACGCCATCAGTCGATTTGAATATATGAAAAATATTGTTTTCTAGCATGTCACCTTCCAAGATTCAATATAATCAGCAAAAGTTGGCAAATATTCAATTACAATTGGGTCCACATTGATGACAATGTTCAATTCAGAAATTATGGAATTGTAAAATGCAAGAGCTTCTTTAGCCAACAGTTGAAAAAAAAATTTGAAAAAATACAAACACAATAACAAACAAAAAACCAAAATTAAAAAAATAATTCATATGTATACCTGATTCCAAAATGTAGCCAAACATCAAAAGCCTTATCGGAAAGAGGCATCTTCGGGAACTTTAAAGCCATCTAAAAAAGCGGGAGTGGAATTCCAATGCTCTAACCATTTCACCTTTTGTTGGGGATCCACTTTGGATGTTATGAGATGTTAAAGTTTTTCTTGATTCATTTGAGGTTCATCAAAACAAAGTCATAATGTTTTTTAACTGAGCCAAGAATTCAAGACCTAAAGAAAGATCTGCAATGGGTAATTGCTTTGCAAGACTACAATCCAACTTGACACGTTTAGCGTCCATTGCTGCATTCATTACCTCAGATATACCTTCAGAGGACCAGTCTAGCACTAGTATAAGCTGAAAATATTTTTTTTTGGCCAAATTTCCAGCCTCAACAATCTCATGCTGAAAAACAAGAAAAATCACAATGATATGATATAAATGTTAAAATGTTAAAATTTGATGCATAAAAAATATATATATATATATATATTAAAGAACTTATATTGTACAAATAATCCAAAAAAATGTCCCTTGTAAGTGAATATCACGTTGCAATAGTCTTAGTGACATATTTTTTGTACTAATCATGTGTCAATAAATTTTTGAAACTCTCGATTGGCAAGCTTCCAATAACTTGTACCCGATACAGGTGATTAACGATATTGGTTTTGACATGTGAATGTTCAACATGACTGAAACATATAAACATGACCAATATACAAGAAATAAAAAACTGAATAAGTATCATAAAAATGAAATACAAAACTTAAATCAAAACAAAAACCGAAATTCAAAACTGAAATCAAAAGATAGAAATGAAAATAATAAAAATTACCTATTGAAATCATGTATGGCAGTGAGAAACACAATAATATAAAGAGATGGACTGAGCAAAATTGAATCCACAGAAATATGCCAACAAGGTTCATTAGAGTGGACCTTATTAATGACCGATTTCCAAGCCTGTAAACGGTGATTCCCATCCCAAACCTAGAACATCTTCCCAACGAAATATTTCAGATTTTTATCCTACTTCAAGAACTCCTCAAATTGTTCACTAGATTTCTTCCAATGAAGGCTCCATGAATCAAACAGCTCAGAAGTGACATCTTGCGTCTTCATATGATTGTTTGTTAATGAAACATAAGAAATTGCACCTCCAATTCTGTATATATATGAATAAAACCTTACTTTAATTTGAGGACATCAAAAATCAAAGTAGGCCGAACTAAAGGCATAGATAACAAATAACATAAAGAAATCAAACACCTCGATTTCGAAAAATGTTGAAAGCAAAGCTTATTAATGACCGATTTTAAATCAAACACATGGTCTATCAAAATGACATTTGCTCTCAAATGAGAAGAAGACTCATCAATATGATATTCCAATGCAACATCCAGCTGCTTAGAGTTGGAAGCAAAATGATCAAAAGAATCAGTAGTATTCATGTACGAGAATGACATAACAAGAAATTTTAAAAACCAAAAAACATAACAATGAATGATAGAAAACAAAAAAGTAGAGGATTTCAACAATTATTTAGCCATGAAAAATGAAATCATATAAAAAATATTATATGAAAGAGATGTAGAAAAATACATAATAAAGATGTGACAAAACATTCAGATGAATCAACTCAAATTTGAAATTTTTGTAAACAATGAAAGAGGCCCAAATACGAGAAGTACCACAAAACACAACATTAAAAATGTACCGAAGGGGTTCATTCAATTGGAAATCTTAGGCAATACAAAAACAACAAACTTTGAGAATTTTTTAAAAGTCTACAGAGCATCCTTAAATCCTCAAAAAAATCACCTTTACTTATGAACTTTCATTCTATGCTCATAAATATTTTCGTCCTAAATAGATCTGATGTAATAATTTATTTAAATCATTGAAAAAAAACAAATCTACCAATTTTGGACCTTAAAAAACAAAGAAATCCATCAACACCACTACACCAAATCTCAAAGTCCTCGCTTTGAACTTTGTAACACAATGCACTTTGGGTATTGATGGTACCTCCAATACCCTCTTACTCACTTCTAATACTTATCTTGTGTTCTCATTTTGTTTTCTTACAGTCAGTACTCCTTCTTCCCACAAAAACATTATAAGTTTAAGACAGTCGAGGAGTATTGGCGGTGCCGCCAACACCCAATAAAGAAAATACTAGAATCGCATTAGAAGGGTCGAGGGTATTGGCGGCACCTCCAATACCCCTAAAGTGGAAATTTTCTCAACTCTTAAGATGTCCGAGTGCTAGGATTCATTCTACAAATCATAGGATTTTTCGTTCTTCACTTATCTTCATTGCCTTCATACACAAACTCTTTACAAACAAACACATCTAAATTTCAACAAAATTGTTTATATTTATTATTTAAGTGTCCGACCTTCTACGATCCCTCCACTATCACGACCTCTGCCATATGTTCTTTCTCCCTTACTACTCTCATTTTTTCCTACATTTGCTCCTCACCTCGTCTCCACCCATTGCTCCAAGAATAAAACACTTACAAAACTAGGGTTTCATATATTTTATAATAAAAATATAAATGATGAATGAATGAACCTAGTCGGATGAAAAATCCATTACACACAACTTATTTTTCCGTATACCAATTTTTTTCCTCAGGAATATTGGCGGTGTTGCCAATACCCCCAGGGCCTCTAAAACTAATTCTTATTTTTTTCCCCAAGGGTCTTGGCGGTGCCGCCAATACCCCCAAGGCCTCTAAGAGTAATTTTTGTTTTTACCCCCGGGGGTATTGGCGGTGCCGCAAATATCCCAAGGCCTCTCAAAGTAATTTCCACTTTCCCCCTGGGGGTATTGGTGGTGCCGCCAATACCCCTAGGGCCTCTAAAACTAATTCTCATTTTTTCCTCGAGGGTATTGGCGGTGCCACCAATACCCCTAGGACCTCTAGAAGTAATTTCCATTTTTATCCCCAAGGGGTATTGGTGGTGCCGCCAATATCCCCAGGGCCTCTAAAACTATTATTGTTTTTTCCCCAGGGATTATTGGTGGTGCCGCCAATACCCCAGGGCCTCTAAAACTAATTTTTGTTTTTATCCTCTCTGGTATTTGCGGCACCGCCAATATTCTAGGGCCTATAAAATTGATTTTCATGTTTTCCAATACGTTTTGCTGTTGGTTGTAGCAGGCCAATTACAAACAACTATAAACCTTAAAGAAATGAATATAAGTGTAGCAAGGATGATTCAAAACATTCTTCTGTGGATGCGAGTAGTGTTAAGAGACTAATGTTTCGGTATGTACCAATTTGGGTTCGAATCTGGTTTGTTGCATTGACTGGTGTTATCCTGTAATGAGCTAGTGGTTAAGCAAGAAATATAGCAGGACGGATACATAGAAGGTTTTCCTACGTTTGTATACATAGAATTTTCTAAAATATTTTTTAATACCAATCTTTCTTATCATGCATCGTTATGTGGGAGCTGTGTACTTACATTGTTTAATTCGCCTTTCCCATCATATTTTTTTATGAGTGTTGGTTTCTTTTTCTTCCAAGCTTGTATTGTTGTTGCTTTTATTTTGAAATTTTTCTTCTATGCATTAAATTGCATCCGCTTCCAAGTCCAATTCGTGCTCCTCATTGTTTCCCTCTATTTCAAAAATATCTATATTCCTTTCCGTTTCTGCTAAATCAACAACTTCTTTGTACACTACCTTATGGGATTTTTTCTTCATTCTGCTAGTTTTTCTCGAGCTCTTCTTGTTGTGAAATACAATTTTCTCCGTCTCGTTCTTCTTCTACCATTCAACTGATTACTATTCTCATGTTGTTCCTCCTCTTGCATCTATGATGCTGATATCCAAACGCTACACACATACCCTTTGGTACACTCACATAATGTTTGGTGCATAATTCTACATATGAGTACTAGTTTTTATTCTGCGTCTCCTTCTATTGTTGTATTTAAAATAATTATTTCAAATTATTTTGACAACATACAATATGCATGTTATTTCATGATTTACAACGCATCCTATATTTTTGGACTCAAAGATCTTAGCATGACGGACTACAATATGGCCCATTAATTTAGGGTTTTTTTACGCCATACAATTAATTTAGGGGCATCTATTATAGTGGATTCTATTTTCTTTTCACGCGGAATTTATTTATTTATTTATTTTTATATATTCTTGGTATTTGTGTATTGTCATGCTTATCTTTATAATTTTCATCATGCTAATAATAATATTGATTAAGTCATTAGGTTTTCCGCCGTTTTATTGTAATTGTTTTCTCATCTTATGTCCACATTCAACAATTTATTTGCTTTGATTTTATAATTATACAATTACATTAATTTCATATTGCCAATACAAATAGTGGTGTTATTTTGCTGTCCAATGATTTTCTATCTCCCCCTTACTTCATCATGGGTACCATTAGAGCTTCTGGATCTTTTATACCCTTTATTTTGCTGCTCGTGGATCAAGGTCATGTGAATGTCTCTGAGGAGTTGCTTAGCTTGAGGTTCAATCTCTGGATAGGAACCATGTATGTCAAGCAAGAAATGTATTATATGGACGGTGATATCTTGGAAACTATCTTGCTACAAAAGACCATGAATGAAGATGGTCATTCTTGGATTTTAGGTCCTGGGTCATTTAGAGTTATAGGTATTTCTGATTCACAGGTTCAATCATCCACTGTTGTGCTCACAAACAATTCTTGCACATCTACTGTCAAACTACCTATATTCTCTAATGTCAAGATTGAACCAAGTGATAATACCGTTCTTTTGCTCTCGGATTCAGATGATGATGTTTGTCATGTTGTTGATCTTTTTGATACATCGTTTTTTACTTTTAGAAAAGCTGAAACTTCCACTCCACCAAGTTTGCTTCCTCCAAATGTTGATAACACCCCTCGAAGTCTGTCATGCATGAAGTTGTTTCTTCATGGGTCTTCTTCTCCCCGTCCACCTCTTCACCCTTCTTCATCTTCTTTACACTTGAGTATCGTCTATGCCTTAAAATTGACAAAGTCTAGAAGAAGGTCTAAATCCGATCTTATCACAATTGATTTTTATAGCATAAATGTACGTGATGTCAAGTATTTGCCACCTTCTTTTGATGGTGATGTTTTGTTTGTATTGCCCCCATTGTCTATGGGTGTTCCTATTGCGTATGGCCGTTCTATGGATGGCATGGATAAGATGTGTGACGGCCATCCTTGATGCACATCTAAAACCACAAATATCCAAAATGATTTTGGACTCTCTTTCAGACGTTTTTCTTGTGTGTTGATTAACAACATTATCAAAGAGAGAAGAGACACAATAGAGTAACCAATGACATCAACCAAGCAAGCAGGAGAAACATTACCGAAAGGAGAAGAGAAACATCACCGAAAGGAGAAAAGAAGGTCGGAGAGGAGCGGGACTTGGAGAGCTCTCGGCCACGGACTTAGGACCCCTCCGCGGAATTAGAAGGAAGTCGCGCGGTGATAGGGCCCCTTACCCACGGCTATAGGGCCACCAGCGGCTTAGTGAAGGAAATCTTAGAATTTTGAATTAAGGACTATTATGTAGGAATGTAGGGACGTATTGTGAAGAATTTAAGAGGTATATAGGACAATGTTCACATTCTATTAGTATAATTTAGCTAAGTACAAATCATTTTGATTCAAATCAATCAATTATGTAAGATTTGGTTGATTCTTAAAAGGGTTTGTAATGTAGTCACGGCAAGGATATAGTGGAATCTTAAAGAGACGAACATTAAGGTGTCTTGACGGTTATAACCGTTTGTGATAGATATCATCTACATATGTTGGAGATAGGTAGTTATCTAGAGAAGTGGAGATAACAACCACTCCAAGTTTAGATTTTGAGTTAGATAGAAAAGACTATACCGTACCTGGCCATCAGGGTCGGCAAAAATTAAATAAAAAAATAGAAGTTGAAAAAAATCGGAAATTATTGGAGAAGAGAGTTGAAAAGAAAAGTTATTCATTGAAGAGCATGCCGAATATTACAAAATTGAGCCAACTTCATGTAGTAAAATCCCAAAATATTGCATACCGTAGCATCATAACTAGTTCGTGCAATTTTTTTTTAAACCGGACATTATGAGCCCGAATTTTCTATTGTTTGCAGAGCAAATTGAATTAACCCCTAAAGAGCTTGTGGCCAAAATCATGGCAAACCTAGAGGTTGCAGTGGCGTTTTAGGATCCAAAAGTAACACATACAAAGGACCACTAATTGAGATTAGGGCATTCAATTAGGTTAAACACACCAAGGTTGCCACAAAAGGGTGAGAAAAAAAGAAATCTTTCATTGTTGTGAACTAGCCTTATATTAAAGCGTTGAATCTTTTACAAATATTTTTTGTAATTGTTGAAATTTTTATTTATTTATTTTTACCATGCCTAACCCACTTTCTCCACTTTAATTAATTATTCGGCATGAGATGTTGACCATGACGTCCAAGTACGGTATAAAGGGAGCAATTTTAGGAGACTATACCTCATTTCACCATAACGAAGTTATCTTAAATTTGAGTGTCAAAAACACTTGAGTTATTTTGTACCTCTCCTCCCGGAGCACTTTTGCAATACACTTATCTTTTCCACAAATATGCGTGATCTCTCTCTCTCTCAACAATTGGACTTACAAGTTGTTAAGTGATACTTGTGACTTAAGTGATTGAACAACCGAGAGGAGAGTAGACTCTTGCGAGCAAGAACTCAAAAGAATAGTGTGAGTTTGAGAGACAAAGACTCAAGAAGACTTGAAGTATTAATGGAACTTTGAGAGATGTTGAGATTAAACCTCAACGCTTGGAGAACCATTGGAGTGATTATTGGAAGGAAACCTTATCAATTGAGCGATTAAGTGAGCGTCGAGTGGCTCCCCAAAAAGGAGTGAGAGAAATGAGCAAGTGATAATTCTTAAAAGCGAAACCCATTATTATAAAATTAATTAATATCTATATGTATGAGATTGTGACTTGGTGATTAAAACTTTGATAAATTATTTGCAATGATTATTACTCAAATTGGGACTTCTTTCTCTTGAGAATGCTTTGTGAGTTGTTGGATGTCATTATAAGTTGAAAGATTAACCAATTGGAAAGTAATTGTCTCTCTTGAGCACTCAAGAGAGAGTAATGTAAGAGTGATGCCAAGCATTCAAAGATTTTGAAGTGTTAATGGAATTCTTCTCGTCATCAAGAAACACTTTGCATTAAACGTATATCATATTATAAACAAATAACTACATATGGGGTTTTGCTATATGTTATGGTGATGTGTGATTAAGTATAAGTGACATTTATATATATATATATACATATATATATATATATTACTATATGCATACTTGATACAACTATTATAATATTATAATATTATAAGTAGTAACACTTGAGCTAAAAGAAGAAAGACTCAAGAACATGCAAACTTCTTCATCACTATTATAAGTTATAAAAGCCACATACTTATAATGATATTAAAAGAGTATTAAAGAATATGATTGAAGTTATTCAACTACGGAACTTATAATTACGAGCTTTAACTCTTTCGGAGACTTATACAAATTGTTGAAGAATCCTATTGCTATTAAATATTGATGATATTACTATATATATATATATATATATACATATGAGATACGTTTTGAATGATATGGATGGAACTTTAGAATGTTGATACACCTCTTGAACCCTCTCTACCTTAGTTGTTCTTACGATCAATGAGCCTTACATTGAGAGTGAAAATAATTGAGGATGAGATCGTTTAACTCCAATTAATTATATTCAAATCATGAGAAGAGAGGTTACAAATTTTAGGACCGAGCATGTTAATGAGGCACGGTAGTTCTCAAGCGAATATAAATTTACGTGACGCCACATCGTGAGTCCTCTTAGCTATTTTGCGAAGGAACGACCCACGGCGCGCGTCATTGTGCTGGTCATCTTCAATGTATAAACAAATATTTTGATTATATGTATCGTAATGGAGGTGTCCCTAACAGTACCAAATGAATTGGATTGACTCCTATCCCATTTTTTGTGGGTAATGTTGCCCCAGAAAAATCAAGATTGGAATGTAAGATATATCGTTCCACACCCGTGTGTATCTCATTATACCATGCTCGGATAATATATGTCCACTTTACATCCCTTGAGATGTCGAGGGTTTGTATACATCTTGGTGTTCATAAACACCCTGTGTCAAATGGTATATGTCATGAGTCGTTGGATATGGCTTATCGATGTGTTGCTAATAAGGTCATGAAAACACCCACTGCGAAAAACTCTACTATAGTGATAGCAACAAACAAACAATTCCTTGCAGATTACCTCTTCAAATATCCATCAAACGGAAGGACATCATCTATCAGGTTCATCTTTGGAGGCTGTTATGGATAAATTTAGTACTCTTGCTTCTCCAAATTGTCGTAACTTTGCATCAGGCTCCAAACATTTTGTTCGTAGTGGAATGGGCACAATGGATAGTATTATGGCGCTTAAAGACCATTCAGGCTTCAAATACATCCATGGCAGCAGATTCCTTGGCCAGTCCAAAGATAAAATATTTGTTTTCAAAATGTTTGTAGATCTTCAAGGGAGTGGTGTGGATCTTGTTAAGCGTATGTAGGTTGGAGGAGATATGGAGAACTCATGAATAATATTTGACCACGTCAAACATCTCAAGGACTGGACCACCTTCGCGTGTCATGTGTACGATAGCAAGTATTGTAAGATGTTGACCATTGCGTGTTATGACATGCAATCTGAAGATGGCGCAGCTCAAACTCTCTTCTGGAAAAATTTGAACTTTGTCATAGCAGAGAATGGTGTGTCGAACGTGAATTTCAAAGGTTTTATGGCGGATAGTGCATATGCCAATTGGATTAAGGTCAGAAAGATACATGGTGAAGGTAATCCAACTCTACCAATGATGGGTTGCGAACGCACTTGTCTTTTCCATTGGTCACAAAGTTTGGGTAAGATTACATAGAAGTACATCAAGGCATCTTTACAATTTCAGCACAAGCATCTATGCAAGGACTACAAGGACGCAAAACAATGGATGAAGCCGAAACTAAATATCATGTCATTCGTTCATGGTGGTTGTCATCTAGAGCTGCCACAGAGGAAGGCGTTCTCGGGCTTTTTGAGTGGTCGGGTTTTTGGCACTTCCGTTATAGGCAATGGGGTGGTCATATGATTCTTGTGAGTGCATCACCACTTTGTTTTTTTGCAATATGCTTTGATTATGAATATCATTGGTATATGAAATTTACTACAATTTGTGTGATGATTGCAGGATATGACTATAAATGAACGTGCAGAAATGCCAACGTGTAACCTTGCAGAGACGGTACATAACAAGTGGCTCCAACAATCCGGAAACAAAATGATTTGTTTGTATGAAGCGACAGTGGATGATTTGATCCGTGCATTCATGCAGATTGCAAATTACAGGTCGTAGTTGAAAGGTGGTTCTGCTGGCAAAGGCCTTGATTCCGCGTCCTTGAAATTGAAGGCTGCTACTAAGTGTGGAGATCCGAAACTACTGGTAGAGGCCATGAAGCCCTATCTAGGGGCGGAAGATCTCAACACTAGGGATTGTGCTCTGGAGGGTTCTGAGCTTTTTGGATCTACCAAATGGAAGCTTAATCTGCCACCAGGTGCAGATTGCGATTCACATCAATTTGACAAAGTGAACTACTCAATTCCTCGCCCGGATACAAGAGCTAAAAGGGCATGCATAGAGGAGTCCTTGAATTCTTCAGAGCATGGTGTGGCACATACCACATCCATGTTAGAGACTAATTGTCCCTCTTCCCATTGGCACATTGCAAGATTGCCACCCAACTCTGCCAAAAGATGTTGGGCCATGCAAGCCAATACCGGGGCTCTTTGCAACGCCAAAGTCGGGACTGGAAAACATGGCACCCTTGCTCCTACGTACAAGGGATTGAAGAAGGAGTATCGCTCCACCAACAATGTGGAGTACGAGTTTTGGTTTTGCCATGACGACATCAAACGTTGTGTAAATGGTAGCAAAAAAAACACGTGTTGGATTGGCCTGTAGTACCCAACACATGGCCAGTGAAGATAGGTACCAATCTCTCAAAACATGAGGTATTGGCACTCAAAGACATTGGGTTCCAATTGCAGCAGAGGGAGGTTCTCTCCCCTTGCTGCAAGCTTTCCACGATCATCACACTTCCAATTCCTCGAATGGGCTTCTGTGCTCCACTAAACCCGGATGTCTGTAGTTAGTATTTAGCTATGACTGAAATAACCAAAACCCAAGGTACAAACTCTCAAGGAAGGCTTTACTAGTGTCTATTACAAGCATTTGTCACATTATAGTTCATTAATCAGACAATAAGGTTGCTATCTTCACTCTAAAACATCACTTATCCATCTTTTACTCTCCTTTCCCACAAGGTTTCCTCTCACTGTGTCTTATTCAGTGGGGTACGTGTGTCTGTCACAGTAAGTAACCATCTCGTCATGAGATTGTATAACAATAGTCTTTCGAGAACAATAGTCTTTGAGTATCACAATTGTCTTTGGTAAACATTGGCCAATGCATCTTCAAATCACAACAACTCCTTCATTAATTGGTCAATGTTAATTTCAATACAAGACAAATTGTTCATTCCTTAATTCCAAGATTTAATCATTACTCACAACTTATGCAACTTAACAACAATCGTCAAAGTCAAGCTATAGTCTTGATTGCCTTGCACAACCTGCAACAACAACAACCAGGGTAACATACAAGACAATAATTGATCTGGTTAGCTTGCATTTTATACTCAAAGATCAAATTCTCTAGACTACATAATCATATAAAACTCCATTTAAGTCTAGGACAACTTTTAGCTAAATATCCTTGATAATCCAAAGTTTATCCTAATTCAAATACACGTAATCAACTTAATCTCTCATATCTCCTGTTTATCAACTGATCAGGATCTCTTCTCATCACATCAAGTTGATCGGGGAATCTCTCATTCAACTAACTTGACACACTTAACTTTTATCAGCCTAAAATGTTGGTTTCAACAATAGTCTCACTCGGCTGAACTATTTGCTTTTTTTTCTTCCTCACTGCCTCTCATAGGTCAACAATAGTCCATTGTTTAACTCATAGATCAACACTTCGCCCTTCGGCTTCATCTCACTGCCTATCATAGGCCTCGACTATAGGCTATTGTGTCACCCACAGACTAACGCTTAGCCCTCCCACTTCCTCTCTCACAACTATTGTTTCTCACAGGTCTTATCTTCTCCCAACTCCCCTGGTCGCTCTGTCCTCTCTCTCGGGACTACTTAGACTATCGTTCAACCATGCTCTTGGTTAACAATGATCTCACTCGACGATAGTTCTATTTCCTCACTCTTTGTCGCTCGGGATCGCTCGAATATTGTGTCCCCTACGATACTATAGATTATAGTTTCACTATGGTCTCTTCCACTCACAATCATTCCATCACTTTGTGGTAATCGTTTGAGCTTTCTCTTTATCTTAATTGACTCTCCTTGGAATCACTCTCTCATTGCTCTCTGCAATTTGTAGTGTCTCAATTCCACTTGCAATTTCATCCTTCACAACCTTACTTCTCTCTCTCTGTTTCAGAGTCTCTCATCCTCACTCCCAAATTGTTCGAGTCTCTGTCCACCATGCTTCATCTCCATCAACTTCCTCACACACACTCTCTCTCTCAATCTTAGCCTCAGCCAACAATAATCACAACAACATGATATAGTTAACACATCTCGTATTCACGGAATCTCAACAAGCAAGTAGTTCATCAAAACTTCGGTCACTCAATGCCGACAACAATTAGAATCACAATAACTTAAACAGAGACTGATAATCCTGCAATCACTGCGACGATAACTCAATTCTCATAAAATAGTTTAACCATTGACCTCACACAATTTGTGTCGAGGGAGACAAGACTATTAGTTTCACAATGCGCTCAAAAATTATCTAAGTAATGTCTGACTACCTTCCCCTCGCTAGCCCTTTTAGCTCGGCGGGGAAGACGATTGTTTCAGTAACCAACTAGGGCCACCTATGACCGTGCCTATGGTTATAACTCACTTCCTAGCCTATGGTTCAACTATTTTCATTCATTCGGATGCTATTTCATCCATCTTTCACTATCCGCTCATAGTTTAACCAATTGACCAAAAATTTGGCTCACAATGTCCATCCAACTTCCAGGTTTGGAAAGACAGTGCGCCGTAATCTAGTAGCACCAATGGCAAAACACAAAAACAAATGGGAGAGCGCTAGGCTTATGGACAGTTATTATGTGGTTGGAGTAACTGCCATTCCATATCCCGGATTTGGAGTGTTAATCAACATTGTCTCCAAGGAGGATATTGCATATCGTGTCACAATTGGTGATATACTGCAATGCACATGCCCTGACTTCACAAAAATGTCAGCTCAATCTTTGGGAAGAAAAGAAAAATGGGTGTATTCCAAACATCTTTATTATGTGTTTAGATTTTTGTGCAAGGTGGATTACAATAGTGACAAGTTTATTCACACTCCTACGTACTCCTATAATGAGGTCATGCGGCTACTTGAACTTGCAGGCATGGTAGACTGTGAGTAATATTGCAAGGGTTGTATTCAACCGCATGTTTGACAATTTCAGTAAGTGACATGTATTACTGTGGATTGTTATAATAAAAATCAACAATGGATTGATAGTTTTTTAGTTATCCATGGTAATAGGCTCCCTCCATTTTTTTTCACCCAAAATGCACATACTTTATAATATATTTTTTGACAAATAACATACCAACTTTAGAATGTGTATCCTAAAACCATTTTTATTTGCTAAATTTGGTGTTTTTTTACTGCTCACTGCTCATGTGTTATCGCTCACTGCTCATTGCTCACTGCTCATCGCTCATGTCTTAGCTTCCCTCAGTGGTGGAGTTAAGGTTAGAGTGACCTTGTTCTTATAACATAGTGCGTTAAAGTCCCAGAAAAAGAGACAAAACCATGGGTTTCATCCTTCTTTGAGATTTTTTTATATTAAGAGCTCATTAGCTCCTCACAAATCGGAGCCTATTTGGAAAAGTTGGGTGAAACTTTTGGGATCTCCTCTTCTCACCTCTCAAACTTTGAGAAAATTTAAGATCTAAACAGGGTATCCACGTGGGACCTGCTATCCTAAATCCCGGATTGGCTTATGCAAGGCTAGCTTGGCCCACCCATCCTAGTAAGACAAGCTAGAAAACCGGTTTTGAATAGCCCAACACCACTCTTTGTGTATGATAATGTAAGTATCGATTAAACTTTGTGACTTTATGTTAATTCTCATAAACTCATGGTTTGGGACTATAGTGATGGTTTCATCAACTTCAATTTACAAATAACTCTATTGCATTTTCACCTTAGATCACAAGACTGTCGAAGCTTGGCTAAAGGGGAGGCCACACAATTTAAAAAACGCCGGTTTCATAATATAGTTTGGTAAGCCAATGTAAAAGAATTTTGGCTTTGACATGTGCCTAATTTCGAGAAGCTTGGTTTCAAGGTTGATCCTTTTTTTTAAAGTTTAATCTATATGTTTCCACCTCTGGTCATAAATGGAGGTTTCAAATATTGCAAGATTTTAACCTTGAAACCAAGCTCCTTGAAGCTAGGTACTGTAGAGCTCAACTACCTCCACTTGTTCCTAGGGTTGACCGTATCGTAGTGACTTCGAGAGTCGTCCGGATTATGATGATTAAACTACCTAATCTCCTTGTCGTTTGTTGATTTCTATCTTGATTGTCTTCCTTCACTTGATTGACAACTACTTCTTCGAGTGTGTCGAACTTCTTCACGTGTCGTAGTTGTCCCTTTAAGCTCAAGTGTTACTTCTAATCTAGATCTTGTTCACTTCTCCTCGTATGTCGTAGTGTTGTATCTTCTTCATGTGCCGTAGTTGTCTCCTCTTCTTCTTAAGTATCTTAGTAAATCTTCCTCCAATCACTAATTAGTTTAGTAACCGTCTTCTCATGTCCAAGTAACCATCTTTGAGTAGCCAAGTAACACTCTCCAAGTAACCAAGTTGCACTCTTCAAGTAATCAAATAACACTTTCCAAGTAACCAAGTAACCCTCCTTGAATAGCCAAGTAACCTTCTATCAAGTAGCCAAGTATCTAAGTAACAAGTAACTTCCTTTTAAAGTGACCGTCTTCAAGGGTAGCCAAGTGACCTTCTACATGTATCCAAGTAACCTTCTCAAGTGTCCAAATGATCTTCTCTTTTCGGCCAAGTAATTATCTTCAATCGGCCACGTAACCATCTTCAAGTTGTCAATGTAGCCAAGTATCCTTCTACAAGTGTCTAGGTAATCTTCTTCAAGTCTTCAATGTAACTTAGTAACCGTCTTCGAGTGCTCAAGTATCCTTCTTCAATTGGCCGAATAACCGTCTTCAATATAACTAAGTGACCTTCTTCAATGGCAAGTAATCCTTTCTACTTGATCAAGTAACATCTTCAACGTATCCAAATAAATCTTTAAGTAGTCGAATACTCTTCTTCAAGTGACTATCTTCAAGTAGCCACATACCCGTCTTCAAGTTCTTCAAGTAATCTTTCCGCGAGTAGTCGATTAATGCTTTATAATTAGGTCCAGTCTATTTTTAGCTCAGTCCAATTATAACTCCGTATCAGCTATATTTAGAACAGTATATTTTAGATCAGTCATGCAGTCTCTGTTGTAATTAGCCACAGTCTATTTTTAGATTAGTTATGTTCTACCTCAGTTTCAGTCCCGCCTATAATTAGCATATACTATTAACACATGATATTTTTAGCACATATGTGATATAATATTAGTTTCTACTATAATTAAGAACATGCTATTTTTAGCACGATTATAATATAAACTGACTGCAACCTATTTTTAGCACAATCATAATATAACCAATCAAGATTAAAGTAATATCATAATGAAGTCATAACAAAGTTAGTCAAAGACTCATTCATTATCCGTTTTTATGTTTCAAAGCATTTGAGTCACGATTAATTGACTTCTTTTAGCAATATAGATATATTGTGTGCATTAGCACTTAGTAGTAGATACTCATATCATAAGTTAATAATATACTCATAATTGAAATGCTTCGGAAATGAAAATACTTCAAACATGTTGTTAATCAATCATCTTTCTTTTTGTGAAGGGAGTTATGTGATCAAAGAATGTAGAGAAGTATTTTAAAGTTAATTTGTTATGTCTTAGTTGCTTTCCCGCACAATTTTGTGCCCTCTTCTACCTCTCCTTCTCTCTCATTTCTTTATAATTTGTATGTGTCAACAACAATTCCCTCACATATTTAACTACTCACTTTCAATGGTTAATCACTCGTGCCTCAATTTCTCAAGTTCACTCACTCCTTTGTGTCGTACATTTCATCATGATTTCGTTCACTCGATTGTCTAAGTTCACCTCATATGAGTTCTTATAAAATCTCTCGCGACTATCTCACCTCATGTGAGTGGCTATAGATCATCTCAAGTTTCAATCACAATTGCTCAACTTGACTATGTCTAAGCTATAATTTTACTTTGTCTCTACCTTGAATAATTAAGATGAAGGTGTGAGCTTGAAGCTCTTGTATTCCAAAATGGTAAAGATACAAAGGACCTAGCTCTTGTGTAGCATATCGACGTGAATAAGGTAAGATCACTATATTCGTTAATTTGAGACTTTCTCTTGTCTCAAATTAATATATGGACCACAACAACATGGTCTAATGTTTGGGTCGTCCTACCCGAACCATCTTGATATGAGTTCTTAATTGGGTTCTTGATATGAACACCCGCTTCAAAGCATTTGCATCTTACAACATTCTCCAATATTTGTGTGATTTTATCCATGTTCTTATATTTGTAACTGTCTCAAAATGCCGAAAAAGTCCAAAATTAACGAATATAGTGATTAAGGTGTTCTAACTCTAATCCTAACTCTATATATATTGAGAGGAAGTGCCTAACATGTGCCATCCTCTTAATTTATCATATCTTTAAATTTTCTAAGAAAATGTAGATAGCTCTTCCGGACATCCTCGGAAAGAGCTCATATAATCCTCATCTTCTTTTACATTCAAAATGTGGTAGATTGTAGCCTAAAATCTACATGTGTAATATCTAGGTAAGGGAGGATTCTTAAGGCTAACCAAGAAGTCATTTCTTGGCTCTTAATTACTTCCACCTCCGTTTGCCTCACCTATGTGGCCTAGGCGAGTGTTATACACCATGAATCCTACTAATCCTAAGTGGCTTGCTATGTGGCTTACTAATTTCTCTAATAATGCTACTAATATTTACTTGCCTCCTACATAACCTACTAATCTAAATGGCTTACTAATTTCGGCCATTTAATTTCACGTAGTTACTAATTTAACTATCTTCACTAATTTGGTAACCGGTCCGTAGTATGGCTAAGGTGGTATCCCGCCCCGGCCGATTGATGTCCGAGCTTCCTTCTCCATTTCCGATGGTTCTCCTCCCTTTGTTGTTTGAGACTTGTGGTGAACAGGTACATGTCAAGACCATGGCTTACAAAACTCCATTTTCAAATCGGAGCTTTTGAACATGTGTGGCCTCCACATGAAAGAGGAAGACAACATGTAGCGCTCAAATGTGATAATTCCCTCTTAGGGTACATTAGTTATAAACCTATGCGGTCCATAAGTTCTTTTTGCCGTCGATTATGTTTTCAACAACCCTTGAAACCTCACCACTGACATAAGCTTAAGCTACCATGGCGAGAGAGAGAGAGAGAGAGAGAGAGAGAGAGAGAGAGAGAGAGATTTCTCAAAACTTGTTGAAAGCTTGAACTTCCCCTTTATAGAGACCATACCCTTCAAACTCTTCCTCATTGCGATGCAAGGGTAGGTGGGTGGGAAATTTCCCTAGATCCTTTCATTTTTTTTCCTCGTCACTTTGACTTGTAACAACTGAATGCTTGCATGATGAAGTATATTTTTTTGCAAATATGACTAAGTATGTGCAAATTGATAAATGAACATTTTGTGTTTCAGAGTAATTGGCATTGCAAGAATGTGTACCTTACTTAGGCTTTCTATTTTCAAATAATAACCAACAATAAGAGTTTGAGTATGCATGTCTCATACCTTGGAAGTTCTATCAACCACCACTCTCATTCACTACAAGATATATGTAGCCAAACCATAACAACTATGGAGTACTTACTAGGGTACAACTTCCTAGTAACTCCAACCAATAAAATTGTGTGAAAATTCTTGATCACAATGCATCATTGCATGTCTTGAAAGTGTGAAGGGCCTATGTTCCCTAGGCCCATACAACCAACCAACAAACATTTGTGGATTAGTCGTGTACACAAGGCACATTGTAGCATGACCCAGTTGTCATCCATGTCACACACCCATAACATAATTTCAATGCATTGTAGTATTTCAAACTACTTCACTCAAAGTAAAATGACAAATGAGTATTCCAACATGTTCCTTTGTCATGATTGGGTTACTCCAAATAGAATACTCCTCTTGAAATTCTACCCTAACCCCTCCCACATTTAGCACGTTTCTATTGCCATAATAAGTACAAACAATGTGAGCACTTCCTCTCACTTGGTAGAGAAGGAGGCTCTTTTAGGGTTTGGGACATTATATTGCAGACCTTAACCATGGTAAGTTCCAAAAATCCTTATATTGTCACCATGGGCCAGTGACGTGAGTTACATCAGTAATTGTGGTTATGTTATTATTTATTTCATGATAAGTGCGATATCTTTCCGTGTGTAGATTTATGATCTTTTTGAACATGAATATTTTTATATTCAAAAAGGCAATTGCTAAGTATATTAAGATTTTTTTTGAATGACTCGGCATTGAACAAGAGCTATACATAGAGAGTGAGGTGCAATAGTGAGGCACTTTGCCAATGACTAATATTCTTCCCAGTAGTAGGTATAATATAGAATCAACGAGCCCAAATTTGAGGGTCATGAAACGGAAAGCCGCGTCACAAAAAATGCCCGTCCTTAAATCACGGATAGGTAGGTTCATTGAGCAAGCATCCCCCTTTTGCCTTTTAGCTCCTTTCATTATACATAAGTTAGATCCCAGGCCACTTGAGGCAGACAACCCACCAATCGAAGGAATCTAAGTTGCAAATCACTCTACCTATTGGGTGCGCTCCCTTTGGAGATAAGTCCTAACCCTTAAGCATCTGAGAGGGCCCGATTTGGGCTTTCACATGCCCAAAAACAAAGAAGTTGAAGTATATCAACACTTCTATTTTAGGTGAATATATTTGTGTCAAAAGTGACCCTATCTAAGCACCATGGACCATGATGTTGGACCATGGAAGATGGCCTTGTCCCATGGTCTGACTTGATGGTCCAATTTGTCAAAAAATCAATTTACCAAGTTTTTGGGTCCCTCACTTAGGTTTAAACCGAATGTAGATCAAGAAGGAATGACCGAGCACCAAAAAGTGAATGTGCTCATTTTTTTTAATATATGTCCAAAAAGGGCAGTTCTGAAAAAAAATCAAGTTTGACCATTCCCTTGTCTTCTCTTGGGCTTCACTTGTCTTCACTTCTTGTTAAATGTGTCAAAGATGTGGCTTGCAAATATTCTCACAACAATTTTTACAAAAATAAATGAGCGATGTAATTTGTACATTTTCAATGTAATTACATGTGACATGTACCTTGTGTTGTACATTGAGCATTAATTGCAACCCGCTTCACCATGTGTACTCGAATTCTTGAGTTCTAGATGTCTCATGTTGTTTGGTGAAACATGTGGGAGCCAGTTTAAGGGGTAGGGCAAGGAAGAAATGGCATGTCTCATGGGCTATGATATGATCAGGGCACATAGAGGGTAGACTTGCTTCTCAAGATTCATTACAAACACGTAGATGTTGAAAAGTGTGCATTGTGAGCCTTACCTAGTGGGAAGAGTTGTATATAAAGCCCTCAAGAAAAAAAATTCATTCAAATTTGATTATAAGAGCATTTCTCTGCCATGGACCCCTGCCTTTTTCTACCAGACCACCACTTTTGCCTCTCTCACTGCAAAACCCGTTGGACCATGTCAATGGATTATGTGGGCCTTAAAGTATGTCTTTTGGGGACCTCAACCTCCATGGTCACTCTGACATTTTTTCCTTGGTGTAAACCGAAGTGGTCCCGGGACTAGTTCAACAACCAATCAACGCTCTTACATGGCCCTGGGACGACTTCATGGTCCATGGTGTAAACACCCCCAAAACTAAACTCTTTTACGAGTGCAGTGGAGTTCAATACATTGCGAATCTTAATGTTGTTAAAGTTTTGGGTTCAAATAAATAATATGGGTAGCATACCATTAATTAGTATTTTGATCATCGATGTCAAGTTTGACTATATGTTTATTTTTCCTTAACATAAGGTGATGTACTAGATAAAGTTTCAAACCCATTTTAAAATTAAAAAACAATGCAAAGGCTAGGTGCAATGTGTAGATTCGACACACGACCAAGCTAGTCTTCTACATGTACTTAACGTATGCAAGGTTACAATGTGTTCCCATATTTAAGAGTAAAAAATAATTGGTGTTTGAGACTCCAACAAGAATGGGATTTTTAATATTTTTAAAAGTATTTTTAAATGATTTAATTATGACTTGCTTTCTTGGATTGCCAAGATGTCAAACACTTTATGCATGTTTTCTAATGTTATTCATTTTAAAATTCTATAATTTTTGCAATCTAGAATAAAATTTTAAAACTAGTTGAGAATTGACCAAAGTGGAAAAGGGTGTATGTTAGCAAATCTTGGACGGCATGTAAAGTTTGACTACATTGATTTTGGTGAATATTGTGGGCATGTGTTTAGTGTGATTTACATGTGGATTTCACAACACCTACTAAAGGGGAGGGTGTATTGGGGAGGGGAGGGTGAAAATGCGAACTTCTGAAGTAGATCACGGGGCTTTCTATTTGTACATATTTAAACCCCTAAATCGAGGTCGGAGGCCTCAAGTCTCAGGGGGGGTAGTCATTGGTTGGAGTAGCAATATATGTGCGAACAAATGATAGGGTATTTTAAAAACATGGGGGCAAAAAATTATAATTGGACTTAAGAGTAATATAGGGTATCAAAAATGGCACTGGACATCATTAAAGTACTATAGTGTATGGAATAATAGGTAATTTGGAATTATAAGTAATGCAAGCCATTTTTCTATTAACCCAAAATAGAAAATCACATAATGATAGCATGTGAAAAAAAGAAGAGAATTGAAAGTAATACCCCCCTATAAAATAGTGGTTGTTCGCACCTATATCCTTAACTTTCTAACACACTGCCCCCCCCCCCCCCGAGCCTCAAGTTAGTCAATTGGGTTAATAAGAGATAAATCAGCAACCAACTTGCAGAGGGCATGCTTTATCTATTACTCCTTTTGTAGGCGTTGTGAAAGCAAACCCGTGACTTACCCTTTGCATCCCAATAGTGTGGCCCACAAAATAAATCATCGCGGATGAAAATAGCTTGCAACACTAGTTACACTTGAATCTTCAACCACTCATTATGTTCTCATTCTTTCAATGCTAGTTGTGGTAAGGCAACAATGAACAACAATTGAATCTGCAAATTCAAAGCGCATAAATTCTCTTCTTAAGTCCAAGAATTCAAGGAGAAAGCCTCCAAATTTGACATTGAGATGTTTTGTGAAGGTAGATGTAGCTGATTTTTGAGTGCACCAAAATGATTGGCACTTACGAGGCGATCTTTTTGTATATAGAAAGAGCATAAAAAACTCTATAAGGTAGACTACTTGTTTTCTTAAAACAAGCAATATTTGAAGAATATATCATTTGAAGCAGTTGGCGGTGTGTCTTGAAGGTAGATGTATTTGATCTTTGAATGGTCATTGTGCTCACATGCTTAAAAGTTACGAGATGACCGCAGTGTCAATAGAAGGAGCACAAGAAGCTCTACATGCTACACTTCTGATTTGTATAGATTTATAAGATACACCATCTCTTGTTTCTTGGACTTCTTATGTGCACCCACGGTATTATCCCAATGTTTTTAGTGGGGATATCTCGTTAATAGTGCAGGCCACAATATTGTCCATAATCAATGTAGTTAAGGTTTACATAATGTTTTACTACTCTTACAACAACGAAACGTGGATTCATTTGACATTTTAGACATGTCAACCTGGTAATCTTTCGTGCCAAATCAAAAACAATCAATTGTAGAATTAAAGAGGAAAAAAAAGATAATGTCAATGATTTGTGCACCGAAGTGAATCATCCCCTTTTTTTAGGCGAATTTTAGCTAGAATATGATAAAAACAAATAGGGTGGGTGACACCTACGTATTAATAAATGGGATGGAATGAGGCCTAAATCGCCAAATTCCATCCATTGAGCATGGCCATGATGCCATATCCCACCAATCCTAGCATTGAGTGGCGCCAACTACTACCTACCAAACCAGATTAGATTTGGTGTTCATTCGCCACCTCCCACCACGAAGACGTCTCCCTCTCACCGCCTTCCGTCGCCTCGCCTCCACCTCCTCGCCACTTACCGTCGTGTAGGGTTTAGTAGTCGCCAACATCTCCCTCCTTCATCGCTCTTAGTCGCTTGCCTTCTTCCTCCTTCATCGCTCTCTGTCGTCGCCATTCACTCCCTCATCCTTCAATGCGAGTCGCCAATTGCAATTGCTCATGCAACTATTGAGCTTTGCTTGAATTATCCTTCAATGCATCACCCCTTGCACATCACATCATATTGAAGCCCAACTACAATTTCCATTACAATCTGTGTTGTTCAATTGAATTGTTGTAATCGCATGGGTTGATGTGTTGTTTTGCAATGGAAATTGCTTTTTGTTTTGGTTCAGTATATTATGTCCACTTCCAATTTTGTGATGCACAACCAATTTGATGCTCTTGGTGTTTGCTCACATGGTTTCTTTGTGATTTGTGGGTTTTCTCGCATCATTTGGGACTAACAATTTGGGGTGTTGGGGTGGTTGTGCACATTTGTCAGGATGGTTGGCACTGGTGGCTCTCCTCATGCAGGAACAAGTTCTTCTTCACATAGGAGGAAGAAGGGTGCACCGATGCAATGCAGGTAAGCGCGGCTAGCACAAAGGTGGAGAGAGGTCGGGTGAAGCTTCAGCATCGCCAAAACACCCTATTGTATTACACATCATCCCGCTACCAAAGTAGTGCCATGCCTCTGGAGCCTGTCTGCAACCCATGATCACATTCACACCCGTTGGGTGTTGAATGATACGGAGAACCCAACCATAAATTCTAATGCAGAGCATCTCGCCTTTGTTGTCAATGGCAGCAACTTGTATGCCAAACGTAGGAATGAGGAGACGGGCAAAATGGAGCCCATCACTCGCGAGGCATTTGCAGCAATTGTGGAGGATGTGAAAACTCAAAGCTCAGGTATCTTCGCCCTACCCCACTCAGTCCATTTGGTTGTTTGCATGTACAAGTTATGTGCATACTTATCCTAACTACATTGTTATGTTGTTGTGACAGGGGTTGCCGCCCACCTCATACAAAGAGCTCCAACGCCGTTATCCTGAGCATGTAGTTTTCGATGCGCTTGGCATCATCTACCCACAGTATTGGTTGCAACTGGATGCAGAAATCACCTTTGCAAAGCACCTGGACACTCTGAAGAATTGGTATTGCAATGTTAGAGTGATTAGAACTGGGATTGATAAGGAGGTTATTCTTGGCCTCCTTGATCGATGGTCATTGGATTCCCAACAAGGTTACTTCAAGATCCCGATGAAGAGTAACACCCCTAGCGCCATGGAACCTCCTTATGACATCAACCCTGTCACTCGAATATGGTGCACCATTTTTGCTTCTAGGGTGCTTTCACATGGGTTCGGAGTGTATCTCAAGCTTGTAAAAATAGCGTTGGTCCACGTGATCAGAAGTGTGGAAGATGAGCGTGTATTCTCATCTGTGTCTTTCCTGAAGACCAAGCTCCGCAACTCTCTTGACACCTGCATTGGTGTAATGGTTGGCATGTATAGCCAAAACATATATATCCTACAAAATTTCCCTTCTGATTCAATCTTTGATGGTTGGACGAATGCTGCAAATGTCCATGGCCTCTATGGCCTTTCTGCATAGAATGCTAAAAAATGAGCACATCTTGTAGGCATAGCATTAGTGGTTCAATTGCCATGTTTTGGGGCATCTCTATAAGCCCAATTTGTTTCCATCAATTTGGTAACTCTAATGAACTCAACAGTTAATGTTGCCACATATTCTAAACTTCAAACTTCTAAACTCTTGTAGAACGTGCACTTATTTTTTGCATTGCAGCCCTTGTTTGGTGTTTGATGTGCAGGTTGTGTTGCAGATGGCAATATGAAGAACTCCATGGTCATCACACTTAGACCCTTCTTATCTTTGTTGTTGTATAGATTTTGCACTCATTTCAACATCGGAGTGTGTGTTTGTGTGTTGTTTTGCAGGTATGATTTGGCAGGTAAGAGTTGGCGCCACTCAGTGCTAGGGCTGGTGGAATATGGCACCATGGCCATGCTCGATGAATGGAATTTCACGATTTAGGCCTCATTCCATCCCATTTATTAACACACAAGTGCCACCTTCTTCAAAATTTTATCATTTTCTAGCTAAAATTCACTTAAAAAAAAGGGTTGACTTAGACCCCTTATTCTCTTTGTTGTTGCATAAATTTTGAACTCATTTCAGCATCGGAGTGTGTGTTTGTTGGTTGGTTTGCAGGTAGACATGGCGTGTAGATTGAATGTGGTTGCCGCATTGCTTTTCAAAATTTAGATTAGATGCCATATGACCACATGAAAGAGCAATTACTTGCCATATGACTACTTCAAACAACAATTAGTTGCCATTTTACTAGGCATGATTTCTAGTAGTAGCCAGATTACTGTAGTGCATGGCAAACTGTCGCATGGTTTTAACTATATTTCAATAAATACCATCACCAACATTTTTCCACATATTGTTTATGTTAATAGCCAAATGTATGAAATTTTGTGAGCATTGTCGCCAAACAATTTAGCTTCAAACTCATCATAATCACCAGTGTTGAAAAACTTAATCCTTGAGTTGTAGCCAGATGATCAAGTTCTAAAAAAACAATAAAAAGGGCTAATGTGAATTTAGCCCGATAGCCTCGTAATGTACCATAGTGCACCCGTGTAGTCAATTCCAAGCGATAGGAGGACATCTCACTTGTTGATATGTGCCTTAAAATTGACTAAACATTGACCTACAAAATAACTTGCCAATTCATTATTTTTAATTTTTTAAATTTTTGGCACAAATTGAGAAGCCAATTCCTAATTCGTATACATGGTGTGTACTAATACACAGCCAAACAAGTCATGTAGGCTAATAGACCAATACATGAGCCGGAGTATAGGTCGACGTAGCTGCACTTTCGAACAATAATGGTCATGACATACTGTATGTGTGCAATCAAAAGCTTATACTTCATGCGTGCCAACTGTACTCACTTCGAGCAACTAACTTAGCTTTTGACCTTTTTGAACATGGCCTCTGTGACCTGACCTCACATGTTAAGCTACCAAGGAAGTGCATTCAAACTCACACACAAGATCCGTGATTTCATGCCCTGGTGATTTAAAAAATAATATTTTGTGGTTATTCCATGAACTTTACGGACGAAATAGCCATAAATATCTCTAAAAATCTTGAAATTTGGACAAGATCCCCAATTCTTGGATGAATGTGCATAAGTTTGGATGAAAAGTTGCATAGCCATCCATAGGTGGCTTCGCCACTCTCATATTTGTAGCCAATGATCTTCTCTTGAAAACTTGAAATCAAAATTACTATGCAAGAGGGAAGTCCTAAATCAAATTATGATATAGCCTAGCCTTAAGCCATAGCCGATGAAGGAAATTGGGTGTGAAGTTATGTAGCATGTGACTAAAGGTCGTTTTACACATCTGACCGAGGAAAAAACAAATTTGGGATTTTTCTAGGTCATGGTCAGCAGTCTGAAGACCATGACCAAGAGATATCCACGCCGTTTTTTAGAAGCCTTGGTCACATGACATAATGTAAAGCGGACTTAGATTGGGATGTAGTATTTTTAACGGAAATCCAAATTTTAAATATAATAAATAATTCCTTAAAATAAGTTTACTGAAACAAAAACATATGAATATGTGTGTTGCTAAAATACAGAAAGTATCTAACATGGGCACTTGCATTTTCTGTTGAGATACCTTGTTTGGATCCTCTCACCGCAAAAATTCAAGTGACCACCAAAGATGATCCATTTGTGGACATGTAGATTTCAAGCCACTTTCTCATTCATTCTCTGACATGGTCGCTTTTATTTCCGCAGTGACCTTGTGTAAAACGAAGTGGGACCACCACTCGTTTCTCAACCAATGATAGAATTTAGGAAAAAATGATCATGGTCATTGATCAACTACTGCAAGTAGGTCCTAAAGCATGTGCACTTGTTGTGGACAATGTATCTAAAATGGACACAATCCATGATGTTTGTAGATTTAAATGTGAGATGGAAACCAATCATAGATTGTGTCAGTTTTAGGTGCACATGCGTTGCCTACGCTTTTCTCGTGAAATTCACAAACATTGTAAATAGTGCACATCCCAGACTACATAAAATTATGTGATAGCACCATATATATTTCAATTACAGTGGATTACAATTGGGAGTTACGCAATAGTATGGGCTCCTACAAAGAAGGCATTGTTCTACAATCTTGCTAATTGCAATTTTAGTACCATAGCAAGCTCTAACCACAACTACAAAATTCCAAGTCAAAGGCATAATAGGCACATCGCTCCAAGTGGGCTAAAAAAGTAAAATCTGCATACTCTAAGGGCTACTGCACATGCGAGACTGAGAGCCCGTGACCATCACACTTCAAGCACTCTCATTGGTGGAAAAGGCGGAGCCGGTCCAAGTTCACTTCACACTACTCTTGAGGGACCAACGGAGTATGTGAATGCAAGATGGATGTAAAGTGTACATGGATTCCTACATGGCATCCAATGGATCATGTTTCATGGTCACTTGGACTATTTTCAAAAACCACCTCTTGGAGGTAGGCCTAACACAAAACCGGGAGACCATGGCACTCCGAACGCTCACAACCGTTGATTTATTCAATTTCATCATGTGTGAGAACCCGCATGAACAGAAATTCATTGAAATAATATTACTAAGCAACTAGACGATGGTCTCTTTCCAAAGAAAAAGGATGAAAACAAAAAGATTGAGATAAATTATATCTCCTTGTTGAAATCATACTTGAATTCTCCCCATAAATGTCTAACCCACAATTAAAAAAGGATTATGCTCACCTGACATATGGTCCTAGAGAATGCAACCAAGGAGCTGAGTATTGTTATGAGGTTACATTATAATAAATATTTATAATAAGTTTCAGAGCTTTCAATACATTGGGCTCTAGTTTCCAACAAGTTGGGGACCACTTCTATGGATAGATGGTAATAATAAGTGTCCACAATGTGGCAAACTGCAAAGGTCACGTAAAATTTGTGAAGGAAAATAAACAACTTCACCTACAAATTATAAAGGTTTTTGCCTCTAAACATTCATGCATAACTTTTGTAAAGGCTATTCGGTAACAGATGGTCAAGTTTAAGGATTCTTTTTTTGAATTGGATATTTCTGCATGAAGCATAAGGTATGTGGGTGTTACTTGGTTTCTTTTTCATGTACACAAACGAAACTTATGTTGAGTTAGAAGATCTTTGATGAAGCTTCAGTAAAAAAGAAAAAAGAAAGAAAGGTTGAGGCCCCCGTCACATATGACTTCACACTCCACTTGAGGGTCCGTGACCACAATACATGATTTTGGAGGTGTCTTGGGATGGCCTTTGGACACTTTCTTTTGGGCCCTCACAATTTCATGGTCACGGCTCTTGGCTCGTGTGTGAAGTGGCCCTAAGGCATTACATTAATGAAGTCTCTTAAAAAGTCGATATCTGTCACCAAGCGGGAGTGGTAGTACCCTACCGAGAATCTTAAGTAAGCAAGCCACATCTTGCCTCTTGTTTTTTTCCTCATGCCCAATGCAATGATGGTCCGTGTTCCCGGGTCAAGGCTAGTGATGCGAATATCGTTGGCTCATAACAACCATGTGTTGTCGGTGCTATGGACAATAGTTAAGTCAGGTATTCGAGCTTTTTCATCACCCATACTACGTATCTAGGGCTCAATCCTCCGATCCGGACAAATCAAGCAACAATTTCAACACATTACTTCCTCCAAAGCACCTTACTTTTCACGGTTATCCAATATTGGATTTAGGAACATGACCTAGCTATCATGGATGGGTGTGGGAATGAGTTTGGCCACAAAACGTACTTGGAGGGAGGTTCTATATAACTCACCTCTTCCGTATGTCGAATAAACCCTAAATGGCGAGGAGCAATGATAGAAAGTATGCAATGTAAGGATGGATAAGCAATTATCGTGCACTAGAATCTAAGACTCCCATGTCTCGGCGTTTGTACCCTGTTTCAGGTGGATGCCTTTGACTTTGGCTACATGTTAAATTCAGAAGCAGCCCAGGATGGCGAGTTTGAGATTGTTTTGTGGAGTTTAAGGTGGCTACATTTAGATGAATCAAAGGGACCACATTTTGACCTTCCTAATATCATGCATGTGGCAACCAAAGTGCATGTGAAATGAAGGAGGTTTGCAATGTTAACATGCATGATAATAGAGAATTAGTGTAGCTTGTGACATTATGGAATAAGACAAAGTCAACACTGCAATAATGACAATGATGACAACATGATGCATGTGAGCATGTGGTTTGAATTCTTTGGTGGATTACTTTAATGTCAAAATCCATCATATATGAGAGGGAAATGTGACAACAAAGAGGGAGACTTGAATTGAGCACATTTGTTCCCTAGGGTTTCATGATATAAGAGAGGGAGTGACATTACAAAGGATGACATTATGGAAATTACGGTGTATTTGGCGAATGCATATAACCTATTTGTCAATTTGGTGGTGACTTCTAATTGTGCATGGAAGAAATCCAACGCTACATGTTTGCTTTGATTAGGTGAACAATGTCCCCACATATAAAATAATAAGTGGCCCCATATTTATATTCGCAGTCTACAAGTGGCCACCCACACCACAAACTAAGGGGGGGAAGTTGGCTACGTATTGAAATTGGCTACACTAGAAAAAATTGCATAGCCCCTTAAACCTCTAGAGGCTTCCAAGTTCAATTAGTTTGCAAATTTATGAGAGGATCAACATGCACATATCATACATTTAAAGCACTTAGCAACATCTTAGGCCACCAAGTGTTGCACCAACCCTCTTAAATATCAATGTACACCAAAATTGAACCAACTTGCACACATATTAGATGATTAACATTGAAACATTATACACTTGAAGTACCTAATGTATTTGTACACCCAAAAAGATTGGACCAACCCACTTAAATAAGAAAGCACGTCCAAAATGACCATCATTGCTTAAAAAGACCACTCCTACAATCACACATTCAAGTACAAGTAGGTAGGGAGGGAGGTTGGCGCCTTCAAGCACCACCAATGTGTTCCACTTCGAAACTTGATATTCTTTTATTTATGCTAATCCTCTCAACGTTCCACTCACCCTCAAGCTAACTACCTTCTAATGTCCTCTCCTCTCACATGCTATTGGCTCTTCTTGTATCTTTCTTTCTCACCTCACCTCTCACATGCTGTTGGCATTCTCTCGTGGCAATGGCCTTTTCAACTTTCATAGCCTAACTCCCTAACTAAGATGTATGGCTTCCTCTCCTAGGCACTTGAGATTATTGCTTCCCTTTCTCTTTATAAAGTTAACATCATAGTATTGCCAAACATCTCAAAAATATATACCACATTCGGCTGATTCGTTTCTTCAGCTACATCCTTTAAATTTAGATTTCCATAGACATTGTTTATTTCATTTGAGATTCAATCTTTCAATCACATGTTCAATCACAATTTCTTTCACTTAAGTCACACTTTGGTTATCACAATATTTGATTAACACATTTAGGCATTCAAAGTCATATTCATTAATTCATTTTGCTTCTGATATTTCAAGTAATTCAATTCAATTATGCGGGCATTTGAGAGTCTATCATTAAGAGTACACGAGAAATTTATCAAGTTGATCTCAAACATCCTTCAATCCAACATCTCCATTGCAACCCATGCCCTACCCTTGATCCATCCACCAATCGGTTCCTAGTCTTTAAAAAACCCTCCACAAAAAACCAAACCCTTAAATACATCTAATAATACATGTTAGATTAATTTTGATGGCATCTCATGGAATGCGTACAAAGGTCTTTTTCAGTTCTCCCCATTCTACAAAATTCCTACGCGTTTTATAAGTTTGAGCCTCCATGAATTAAACCCATGCAATGTCGAATGCATTGTATCATGCATGCATGCAGGAAGGTCACAATGTATAATGCAATGCTTATGTACATGATATCTAGAGGTTTTTTTTATGAACTCTTCAATCACATTCATTGATACGCTTGAAGTGCTTTCCACTCATGCCACAAACTTTAAAGAGCATTCCTCTAAACTCTTGGACCCTTTTCCACCCAGATATCCAACAACATTAAACTCCACTACATCAAATTCACCTTCTTCCATGACATATTCCCAAAATATTCACTCAAAAGGAACGTATACAGCCCTCGTATTGCAACAAGTGAAGCAAGAGGATGGAAATCCATTACTTTTGGATCATTACTCCAAGACAACAAGGAGGAACGCATAAACTCTATCAATTCAATCTCGACAAGTACTTCAACATACCTACATGACCAATATCATCACTCTCTCTTAGAAAGTCCCGTTTGAGGACATCCACCTTCACATAAGAAAGCAATATTCGAAGTTTCTTAATGCCTTTCGTACTACCAACCACCCTAGCCTTGTGAAGGTAATCCTCCATATTGTTTGTGGGGCGTTTCCCTTCCACAACGCCATGAGGAGAACACCCCAACAATGAGGCACTAATTAGGATGAGGAAGTAAAGCGGCCATGTTGAATGTAGGGCATACAAAAGGCAACATACGTATTCTTATGACAAACACTAAGTCTTAAGAAAAAAGGGAAATTAGTTGTCTACTCACCTGCAACATAACATTAAGTAGCAATGCTAGCAGGGCACCCTTTGAGTACCTATAATATTACCTTAACAAGAAGGGAAAAGCTTGCAAAGCAAGGGTGAATGAATGGATAATTAATCAAATATAATAGCTTCAAAAAGATATCAAAGAGGTTTCCAATGCGGGTGCCGGGAGACTTTTCCAAAAAGTGCAACGACCTTTTTGACCTCACCAACTTTTCCGTTGCTTTATAGCTATTTAGATTTGTTTAGATCGTAATTTAGCCTAGATTAGGTCCAAAATGAAACTAAACTACTAGATGATGGTGGAGAGATACCCAAATCTCAAGGAAGAGGTTGGCGGTTCAATTCCCAGCGGTGAAATCTCCTCTCTACTTGACAGAAACTTGCCAGGTGGTCAATTGCCTCCTGTGCTTTGGCGCTGGCCTATCGGCCTATCGGCCTCAAAAAAGAAAAAGAAAAAGTAATTTAGCCTAGATTAGAACCTTTACCGCCACTTGGCATTAGTTTTGTCCTAGAAACCGACATAAATAATTCTAAGTATTGAAAGTAACTACCCAAATAGATTAAAAATAGCCTAAGTAAAACTCAAAGATAGCACTACCTTTACTCTTGAAAGAGCATCAAACCGGCACGCACCAATTTGATGCTCTTTTGAGAAGGTCATTCCGGGCTTGCTACTTAATGGTCCCACTGGAGGGTGGCCGCCTTCTCATAGATGGTCCTTGGCCGTTGGTTTGGTGGTTTGTATGCATCAACTTCTTGTTTCTTGGTCCCTTCACCTAGCGGCATGACACACACAAAGGCCCGCCTCCCCCTCAAAGTGGGAGCACTTTCTTGGCCCTTGGTCACTATTAATGTCAACTTATTGGCCATAACATTAAAAAAAATTCTCTCTAACATGGATAGAATTTCATCATTCTCTTTTTACCTCAACAAATAGTATTATACTATATGTTGCATATCTTGAATGTTTGCGTTCATATATGAATAAGGAATGGAACGATGATACTTGTTAGGTCATCAAGAGAGCCTCACCCACCCATTTATTTTATTACAAGACTTTTTGAATGAACCTCCGAAAATCACTAGACAAGCGAATGGAAAGTAGACCAACATTCTTCTTGGTTCTTAATGCATTTTTGGTGTTGGCTTATTGGCCTTTGGTCTCAAAAAAGAAGAAGAAGAAGATTTCTTGTTGATTCCCGAGTCCCGAGTCCCACTTTGGTCTTTACATCCCGGAATCAAATTGCCACAAAACAAACGATTGCTTTGATAAACTCTAATGAACTCTTTGACTTCGGACCCACCAATGGTGGCATTCTCTTGGCATATATTATATTGTTCTACAACATAACTTACAAGAAAGTTCCGTGCGTGGCTACCTCTCGCTATATATAGATGTACTAATTGGGTCAGCCTTTACACTTTCATTTTATAACCAACTGATCAAGTAAAGGGAGGCTTATATACCTCACATTTGGCAGTCTGATGATCCCTGGCCACCACCGAGTCCACAAGGGAATATTATTCCCGGATAGAATATTCCAACACGGGCCATGGCTTTTGAAGTTTTATGTATAAACATTTGAGTGGAAATCACGGCTCCACGGTGTGAAAGGAAGGCCACACAATGGACCATAATAAAAGGAATTTTGGTCTTGACATGTGCCTAATTACGAGGAGCAGTGCCCGGGACGTTTTTGGGCATAGTTGGTCAAGATCCTAGTGATTCTATATCCAACCGGTTACATGTTGACATCTTCCGGTTTTGTTTTATTCATTTGAGGTGTAGTCTATAGATTCCTCTACAATGATGGGTAATTCTCCTAAAGTCTCCAACTTCAACCGGTTCATCCGTAACTAACCGCCAGTTCTCCCCAGATAGTGACGAGGAGCTTGGTTTCAAGATTGGTCCCCATTTCTTTTCTTTTTGGGTGAAAATCATCCATTTCCAATTTCGATCAAAAAATTGAAGGGGAGGCCACACATGTTTGAAAACGCCAGTTCTAGACGAAGTTTGGTAAGCCAAGGTAAAAAGGATTTCCAGCTTGGCATGTGCCTAACTTTGAGGGGTTTGGTTTCAAGGTTGGTCCCCTTAATTTTTGTTTAAAAAATGATTTTCCAACTTCGATCAGAAATGGACATTTAAGCCTTGCAAAACCACCATCGAGGACCAGAGCCGGAAACGGATAGTTTATGCCCCCCAAAAATGAGGGACCAACCTTGACACCAAGCTCTTTGAAGTTAGCCACATGTCAAAGCCAACATTCTTTTTACCTTGGCTTACCAAACTCCATTTTGAAACGGGTGCTTTCAAATGTGTGCGGCGTCCACATGAGGCTTTAAACCTTGCAAGATTGTCGTCTTGGATTGGAGTTGAAAACAAATGTTTATAACCAATAAAAGTGGGGCCAACACATTGAGGGGGAGGCAACACACGTTCAAAAATGTTGGGTTTCGAATTGGAGTTTGGTAAGCCAAGGTAACAAAATTTGGCCTAGACACGTGCCTATCTTCGAGGAGCTTCGTTTAAGGTTGGTCCCTCTCTTTTTGGATTAAAAGCGTCATCTCCAACTCCAATCGGAAATGGAGGTTTTAAACCTTGCAAAACCGTTGTCTTGGATTGTAGTTGAAAATGGACGTTTATACCCAATAAAAGAGATACAAACCTTAAAACCAAGCTCCTGGAAGTTAGGGTAGAAATACCTAAAACGGTGAATGACCACTACTGGTGCACTAGACTAGGGGTAGAATGATTCTTGTGCGAACCCAAAATGGCTAATTGTAAAAGTGGTGGCCCTAAAAGGATGCACTGCTAGATGGGATGCAATGATTAACCGGATAGGTGTTATTTCACACCACTTGCGATCACTTTTGGGTGCCATTAAGTTAATTGTTTTGTGTGTCTTTGTATGTAGAGTAGAATATTTTGATGTTCAGATTCGGAAGACTCTATTGTACAAGTAGGGGGTTTAACTTACTTGCCTCTTTGAAACATGTAATTAATTATTTACAAGGAATAAAATTACGAAACAACTGGCATTCCTCATCATTTTCCTCTTCTCCATCTCTGAAAAATATTGCACAAAATTTCAAGCCACTCGTTCTAGCCAAATTAGCTTATTTTCACCATTTTCCGTATATCTACCTTAGGCACATGTCAAGGCCACAAAATCCTTTATCTTGACTTACCAAACTCTGTTTTGAAACTCCCGTTTTCGAACATGTGTAGCCTCCACGTAAAATCAAGTTCCTTAGGGGCGCTTCACACTATGGCCGAAGGTCGAGAGGCCGTCGATTTCCACCAATCAAATTGCAAGAAACCAAGAGTTCGGCCTCTCGACCCTTCACACTATGGCCAAAGTCCAAAGGCCGTCGCAATTTAAAATGATTACTTTTTGAAGAAGGTGACGGACTCTCAAAGGAAGTTTGGGTCGGACGGGAATAGAAACCCAAACTATGGTCGAGAGGCCGTCGGGTTTTTTTCATTAAAAAACCAATCATTGACAAGATCTTGGCCGTTAGATTGGAGGGGTTATTTTGAGCAAGGAATAAAGTGGAATGCGCCTTTGGGTTTGGACTTTGGGCTTGGCCTTTGGAGGCTTCACACTATGGCCGCCCAAGTCGAGAGGCCGTGGGAGTTCATGGCCAACGGTTTGGACTTTGGGCTTGGCCTTTGGAGGCTTCACACTATGCCCGGCCGAAGGCTCCACTTACTATATTTTGTTGGGTATTTTCAGCCCATTTCTTTGGACTCTCAACAAAGTTTGGCCACTCAATCCCACGGCCTCTCGACTTGGACGGCCATAGTGTGAAGCGGCCCTTAGAGTTAAGCACATGTCAAGGCCAAAATCCTTTTACCTTGGCCCGCCATGCTTCATTCCGAAACCGGCGGTTTCTCGGATGTGTGTGGCCTCCACATGTGTTTTTTTTTGGGTACTTTATTGCACTGTTTGGACTGGGGACTCTTCATAAACAAATCTTGCAGCGCTTTCATGAGATGCTAAAGTGCTTCACTATAATGTCGAAGTACGTTGTATCGAGCCTTGACTAACGTATAGGCTTTTTCTACATATCTCACATTGCAATAATATAAGCCTAGTGGATGAAGCAAGCCGCAATACTTATTCCAAGTACCTAATAGCAAAAAGAAAAGAAAAGAAAAGAAATTGGCATGTTAACACTATCGACCAGTGACCATGACCGCCGTTTTCTAAATTCTCTCATCGGTTAAGAAATGAGTGGCGTTCCCACTATCTGTTTTACACAAGGTCATCAAAATGGATGAGAAAGTGATATGAAATCCTACATGTCCATAGATGGATAAGGTTTGGTGGTCACTCAAATTTTGCAACAAGAGAATCCAAATAAGTTGTTTCAAGAAAAATTAAGATAACCATGTCATTAAAATTTTATTTTTATTGATATATATATATATATACAAACAAGTCTAATTTTGGTATTTCATTCAAAACTTGTTAAAATTCGCTTCCTAGTTCCCATCCAACCTAGTCACATGTTGATTTCATTTCAATTCATTGGAATTCACAAACACTTTATACGTAATAACTTGGTGCATGGTGAAGGGACTTTTGCCTCCTTGGCAATGAGCGGGGAGAATCAATTGCTAGTTACAGATGAACCAGTTGAAGTGCAAGACTTCAAGAAAACCACCGATCATTTTAGAGGAATCTATGGAATGTATCTCACATTAATAAAGAAAAAAACCGAAAGATGTCAACATGCAACTAGTTGGACTTGGAAACACTAGAATCTCGACCAATTATGCCCAAAAGTCTCCTTGGACACTACTCCTTGGAATTCTTAGGGTGTGTGTTCATTGAGAAATGAAAATGGAACATGGATGTGTCCTTGGTACCACCTTCTCCAAGTAGAGGCCACTTTACACTAGAGCTTGAGGGCCCTTGACCCATGGTATACAAATTATGTTGTTAGCCAAGAAGTTGGAGGCGGTCCAAGTTCATGTTACACTACACTTTGAAGGACCAAAGAGATTTGAATGGATGAAAATTCTACATGATGTTCTACATGGCAACAAGTGGATAATGTTTCATGGTCCACTGGACATTGTGTCAAGGCCATAAAAATGGGGTGGGTCTAATGCAAAAATAAGGGTTGCGACAATAATAAAACCGCCATTGGCTCCTAGAAATATTATATTGCCATGGGGGGGACTGAACTTGAACATATGTTGCAGTCCCTCAACACAGTCCACTTTTACTTTACACTAAGTGTGAGGGCCCATCAACTGCAAAAATGGATTTCTATCTCCCATGCTATGGGCGGCCTTTGGATGATTTTCAAGGGCCCATAGATTTCCATGGTCACAACATTTGTGTGTAAAGCAACCTGCAAAATCGTAAGTTGATCAATTCAAGGTTTTTTTTTCATTCTTAGAATAAAATAAGGGGATTGTTATATCAATTATACACTAGTTAAAAAGACCACAGAGACTCATACGAAAGCGTTGGCCAAGTTGTTTAATTCATTTAGTTGGCCAAGTCTACTTATTTAAACACAAAGTTGACATCTTTCTCCTCTTCAATGTGTGCAATGAAAAACCAAAATTTTGTAGGTCATGTGATCGTGCGACTCATCTATGTTGTCATTTTAACATACCACATGGTTGGTTTAACAATCCCCTAATATAAATGATAAGATGAATCCATTCAATCTCAAAGTGCCATAACATTATTTAGATGTTGTCAATTGTTCCATTCTAATAATATTCAGTGACATTGTTTTACCTGAGTTTATCAGGCTAAATCTACTTAAACAAGCATTCATAAGGTATAATTCTAGCACCTTACATGACATATTTCGGGCCCCACCCAATCTATTCACTTCGCTGAATAATGTTATGACAAATGTTGGAACCTGCAAGGGTTCAAATACCCTACTTTAAGAGTAGAAAAACATCTACATATCATTGAACTCACTTCCATGTATAAAGCAATAAATATTGAATGGTTAGAAATGTAATCCCCTTGTAATTAGAAATTAGGTCAGTATTTTTTTATTTGATTAGAAAAATAAAAATTTCAGCCACAAATAATCACACCTTGAAGCTATGTCCGGGAAGAACTGGCGGTTAGTTACAGATGAACCAGTTGAATTTGATAAATAACCAGTTGAAGTTCAAGACTTCAGGAGAATTACCGATCATTTTGGATGAATCTATAGAATATACCTCCAATGAATAAAGCAAAACCAAAAGATTGTCCAGTGAACGGGGAGAACCGACGGTGAATGTAAAATCAGCCGAGTGAAATTGATAAATTACCGGGTTTAATTTCAATATTTTAGGCCGTATAACCGAAGGAAAAAATAAGTTTATAGGAAATCAACCACTTCTGTAAAGTTGATGATGGTTTTTCATCCCTTCCCATTCAAGAGTGGGCAGATATTAGCTGCCCCACACCATCTCCCACCGGTTCTTGGCTGGGTCGCCCGAGGGTATCTCCGGTTATAACCGGTTTTCCCACACCTTACCTTGAATCCTCCATCTGCCTCTTTCTATCATTTAGGGTTTACGTACGCAGTGCCGCGGTGGGATTGCACCAAAGCTATCATCCCCATCCCTTTGTTAAGTGTTGTTTTAATGTTTTGCAATGTTTATTTGATGTTTAAGGGCGTTGATTTCATATTTTTGAGTGCCTATTTGATGTTTTTGGTTGTTGTTTTCATGTATTATTGAGAATGTTTCATGTTTTCATACTTGAATACTTTTGATTTCTTTCAAAATATGATTTGAAATGATCTTTTATCATACGTAGTAATCAAAGTTGAATTAGTGTGCAAATTGCCTTAAATTTAGTATGTGAACCGAGTTCTTATTTTATTTGTCAATTTTGTAACTGATTGCTTATAGAAACTTAGTGTGAGCCCAAAATGGTGCCCACATGTGTTCTTAACCCTTTGAAACTATTAGAAGTTATGTTTTGATGTTTTATGATTATTCACAAAAATATAAAAAAAGTGAGGCTTGAATGAAGTTATGTTTAGACCTTAGGTTGATTAGAAGCTTAGAGGCATGAAGGAAGTTCTTTGGTTAGGTGAGTGTAGCATGTGGTGGACCAAGGGGAGCTCCTTGAGTTTAAATATTTGAATTGGGATCCATCTTGTTGGTTTAGGAGTTGAAGGCTTAGCGGATAGGATAAGAGCATACGAGGTAGGTGAGGATCGAGGGGCTTACTTGGCGGATCGGATAAGAGCCTACGAAGTAGGAGAGGATCGAGGGGCTTATCTTGAGCTTTGAGCGGTGCTCACCCCTTCCCTCCCCCGTTTGAATTAGGATCTATGTTGTTGGTTTAAGAGTTGAAGGCTTAAAGGATAGGATGAGAGCCTACAAAGTAGGAGAGGATCGAGGGGCTTATCTTGAGCTTTGAGGGGTGCTCACCCCTTCCCTCCCCCTATATATTCCTCTCTCTCACCTTCTTCACTCATTTGTATTCCTATTCACTCTCTCTTTCCTTCGTGCTCCTTTGTCTTGTTGTTCCTCTCATAGAATTGAGTGTTAGAGTTAGAGTTGTGTGGGAATTAGTAGAAGGTTAGTGGAATTAGTAGAATTCATAGAGACTTGTAGGGACTTGAAGATACTTGTAGAGACTTGAAGGCCAATGCTCTACCTATTCAAGAGACTAGCATTAATAATTGGCACCCCATGTGTTATAAGTGTGGGTGTGTGGGAAGCAAGAGAGGGGCACGTGTGTGTGCAAGGTTTCAAGGTGAAGAGCCAAGGTCAATTAGTCTTGAAGTTAGCTTTGCATTGTTAGATGTAGTGTTAGATTAAAAGCATTTAGAAACAAGTGCATAGCTCTAGTATTTAGACTTCTAGAATTTAGACTTCTAGTGTTGGGAATTATAGTATTTAGACTTATAGTACTTACTCTTATAGTATTTACTCTCATAGTATTTAAACTTGCGATATTTAGATTCATAGTTGCATTAAGGTGTGAACTTGGGAAGTTATTGTGAGGGACTTGTGGAAGAGGAGGCGATGATAAGTTATATAAGTGTTTTTCAACACTTGTATTAAAGACTTATGTGCCTCATGGAATCAACAAGCCATAGCCTCAGCGAGGTGTTATGCACTAGTGAAGAATCGTCAGCCAGGACCAAGTTTGCAAGAGGGAAATATTTGAGGGCATGCGTGGCAAAGGCGGTGGGGTGGACTCTTGAGAAAGCCAAGGATGTACCTATGCAAGAGAGTCACACTAATAAAATGTCATGACTTGAAGTAAGTTGTAAGTCCATCAAGGTAGAACGTACATTCCATGTTACTACAAGTTTTTATGTTACACATGTGATCTCCAAACCCATTACCCGGACTAGGACGCTTAAGGGTGGTGGGTTTGGCCTCACACTTAGGGAAAATGACCGGGAAGCCAAAAAAAACGTTAGGTTTTCACTAAATTGAGTTACTAAGCTCAGGCATCAACCGGATGAGCATAGACAACCACTGTATGACATGTGGAAAGAGGGGTAAAAATATGAGTCAACCCATAAACTCCTTGTTCACTAAGATTGTCAACATGTAACTGGTTGGATTTAGAATCACTAGGATCTTGTCTGATTATGCCCAAAAAACTCCCCAGACACTGCCTTGAAGCATCTTATAGTGGTTTATTTTTAGGAGGTTCAGAATTGAAACTTATTGAACAACATGCATTAAAAAGTGGAAGGGGTTGGAATTTTATCCAAAACTGTCACCTATTCGTGGGAGAATCAAAAATTTAATCTATCAATTCTCAGTGACTCACATCGGCGTCGAGTTTCCGCTTCTCAACGGAATCACACCTATATTTGTGAATCTATCTGGAAGGTAGATGTGACTAATTTGGTTACTTATCTTGATTGGGCATCAGTTTTTGAGGCCCTGGGCTAGATCACATCTTCATACAGCTGGGCCCCGCCCCTCCCACGCCTCCTTCACTGCCCGGACTTCTTGCCCGCACCTGCGTGGGAACTCTTCCCCGTTGGGAACCAATGTGACAGTACCCAGTCACTTAAGTCATTAAGCTCCTTTGGCATGTGAAGGAACTCCATCAATTAATTGGAAATAATGAAAGTGATGTCAACTTGAATATTTGTAATTTTGACCGGGTATTGTCACATTGGTTCCCAATGAGGAGGAGTTCCCACACATGTGTAGGCAGGAAGACCGGGCACTGAAGGAGGCGTGGGAGGGGCGGGGCCCAACCGAATGAAGATGTGATCTAGCCCGGGGCGTTTTTGAGTGCTATATGGTTAGCTGTGACTCCAAGAACGGATACCATAAAAACATGTGTATAACTATGTTCAGAGTATGTGCTGAGAATATGGTTACCATTTTAGATTCAATGGTCAACATAATTGAGGGGGACCTTTTATGACCATTCGATGAGCACGAGAATCCTCACGTTGATAAAGGATAAGATGCTCATATGAGGTTTAATTTTTTCGGAGGAATGTGGCTAGAGCTACAAATTCGAATTGCTAACCATCTCATATTAATCACATGTTTTATATCCTAGTAGAAGTGGATTACAATGATTACCCCGTTTAGTGTGTGTGGGTGGGGTACTAATTCCCGTAACATGCACTATTTTGCCAAATCTGAAAATCAGTGATGGTTGAGAATTTCACCAAGTTGATGCTAAATTCATGAATACATGCTCATTTATCATACCTTTCAAGAAAATTAGTGTGTGCAGTCATGTGTTTGAAGAGGCATAAATTGTTTTGGTGAGCTTGAAGAGGCCTCTTCTTCTTCTTTTCAGTTGGCGCCACTCAAACCTGAGGCATATGCTAACACTAACAAAGTGAAGAGAGCTTGTATTTAGAGTTTCCGGCACTTTGGACTCCTGAAACCCTAGATCTTCTAGTGGCACTAATTCTATGATGTAAAGAAATTTAGTATCACGTTCACTAATTTCCCTCACGCACTATTAGCCCACCCTCACTAATTGGGGTAATCATTGTAGTAGGAAAAAGCATCCAATCAAGACCCATCCATTGTAGTGGTTGGTGTTTTTTCTATGGGCGCAACATGAGTGTATCTTGCGTGTAGGGACAAGTGTAGATTTGGTTTTGCCTAGGCGAGTTGCAAGTATGTCTAGGAGTGTATAAGTTGGGCTAGTCAATGAGGAGAGGGGGAGTTATTGTATATGAGTGTGCCTCTCATTCATCCAACATAAAAGCTTTAAACAATATGTAGTCCGGAATTTATTTTTCTTACTTTATTTGACACTGGAATTAACTCGAAGGCCCCGAATTAGTCTACATGATGTCATTGATGTGAATGAGTTACAAACCTACAGGGGGTCAAGTTTTAAGTTGGATGAATGAAAGGTACGCTCGTATACAAAAATTCCCTCATATACTACTTTAAGTTAGTATTTTAGTTGCAAATACAATAGGCCCGCTCTTTATTCATGCTTTCTCAACGAAGAGCCGGCGTGTATATCTCTATATCTAGGTGCAAATGCACAAAACGAATTGGAAGCCCAAATGTTAATAGGAGAATACATTGCGCATTGGGAAAGCCAAGGATTCATGGCAATTATGGTTGTTGGAGGTGAAGACATTAGGATCTCCTTGTAGCTCATGTTTTTTTAAAGCATTGTTGACCCCAAAACTAGCATCCTAGATCATGTGTTAGAATGTTGAGATCAAGTTATGAGTTAATTATACACCCATAGAGGGGGTAGGTTTTTACTAGACTCCCCTTACATAAATGCCACGAATTGAATTTTAAGCCCATGGTGAAGAATGCAACATAATAGTATAACTTCTGCTATAACTTTTGTTTGCCTACTTGGGTGTCGCATGGTGTTTATAGTCAAGCTATGGCAATAATAATAAAAGTAATGCCCGTATCCAGGTACCAGCATGAATGTGAGCTAGTTAGCCGTATATTGACCATGGTTAACCATGATGCAACATAAGGTGTCATGTCTCCTTTACAAGCTATGGCACGTTCAAATAAACATATGTTGTGCTTGAACATGGTTGGAACCATTACCTATGAGGCACTTGTAACATGCATGGAAGTGGTACCAACCTAAATACAATATCAGAACCTCGGGGAGGTCACCCTGCGAAAAGTAGTAAACCACGTGAGTTAAACTATAGGGTTTCATTTTATTCATTCGAGGAAAAATTTATATAAGACTTGGATCTACCATAGCCTTAATTAATGTTGAAACATCATTATATGTAAAACAGGGTATTGGAAAAACCTTCATTTGTTTTCAATAGTAAATATAAATTAGTATGAATAAAATCATGGGAATTTTTTTAAAACATTAGGATGAATATAATCCCTAGTCCTTCTAGTAGACAGATGAAAAATAATACATTTTTAGTACAATATAGTGATGAAATCATCACTAAAAGCATATTACGGGCGCAGGGGGGAAAATTTTGCCCGTGGACTAGAATTATTGGTCCATTTTCAAATCGGTTTAGGGTTTTGGTTTTGAGCCTAGGAGTGGTGGTGCCGCTTGCTCCCATTTTTCACTTTCTTGCTATGCACGTTTTGAACACTCACCATAGTTGTAATGCATCTTGAGGCACTAGTTTTTTGTTTTGTTGTGATTTATTATTATTATTATTATTATTATTTCTGGTGATTTGAATGGTTACTCAATTGCTATGCTCATTTGTATTATGTTGCTTTCTAGTTTGGTTCAAATATGCTCATGTACATTGCATATGCCCACGCCAAACACTTACCCTAAAACCTTTAATGTCCATATGAGCAAATGCCCAAGTTTTATAAGTACTATAGCATGCCAAGATTTATGCTACTTTTGGACTTAGAATTACCAATAAGGTGCTAGAAATTAAGACCAAGTAGCTTTTTTTCTACTAAAAAGGTCTCTTAAAATCATAATTACTAAGTAAATGGCCCCCAAACAAATACCCGGTTAACGGACGTGGTTACAAAATATAAGGGGAAGTGACCTCCCCGAGATCGGAACATTCTAACATGTCTTTGGCTTTGTTTCTTCAAGTTCCCCATCCATGCTTCATGATTTTTTAAAATTAAATTAAACTTAATTTAAATTTTAAAAAGGGTGAGTTTACATTAGGATTCGGGTACAAGAAACTTGGGGTTCAAAACATTCATTAACCCTTTTACTACCCCCGGTGACCCAAGGGGTCATCTCTTTGCTGGGAGAGTTGCCACCTCACATCATCATCCATGTCTCACACTTGGCATGGCGATTCTTATATATTTCAAGAGAAGATTTGCGCAAGTCCCATTAGATTTCAGTTTGATATGAAGGAGAACGATGCTTTGAGGTGAATTTGATTCTCTTAGAAGGTCATTATGACTTAAGCAAGGAGACACTTTTTCTTGCTCTTGGATGTTGTAAGAATTAGCTAACTTTAGTGGGTTGGGCAACAACTCAAAGCAAGCAAGCTTCACACATGGCATTCAAGTTCAATATGTGAGACACCCATCATCTGGTCAATGAACTTTGACCACCACTAGGAGAGGCATATGAACTTCAAATCCAAAATAAATAAATTTGCACTTGTATGTTTTCAAATTTTTTTACATGTGTGTATGTTTTAACTACATCCATCCTGTCATCCAATTTAGAAAAAGAAGATTTTCACTAGCTGCCCTAACTTGATAACTTCAACTTTGTGACCATTGGATCTTCTCAAATTTTGTTGGAATGATAATATTTTCTTCTCACACCTTCATTACAAAGTTGGCTTCTACATACAACTAGCCGATCAAAACAAATGTTGATGATAGTGAGCTCAAATGCCCTCAACATGAAGGGTGGTATGAAAACTCCAATTTCATTGGAATGCACCCTGAGCCTAAAGGATTAATGGATTCTACTTTCAGATTCAAGATCGGACCCAAGCTTGAAGATTGCTTTCTCAAAACTAGGAAGAGTATTTTGTTGAGTGCAAACTGCCAAAATTTGGTTGGAAAGTGATGCCTCATTAGCGCCACTTCATTTTTTCATACGTCGGACCCAAACCCTACTAGTGTGAATTCCTTGGGTCCAAAATTTTCCTCCACCAGTAGGGGATCGCGTGAACCTGGAGTTTCTTTGGTCTTGGACCTACTGTAAATCCACCCTTAGATGGCACAAACTCCTCACCATGTATCAGAAAGCTTAGAACATGGTAGGGGGCTCCACAATTCTAAGAAATATACTAGATTTTTCATATCTCGATGGTTAACACATATTTAAGTAAATTTAGACAATTAAGGAGTCTATATTTAATTTATAATTAAATAAACATGATTAATAGATCATTAATGTATAAATTAAATGAAAGCGGCTCGCAATATATCGTGCCACGGAGGGGGATCGGGTAGTCTCCCGATGGCAATGAGTGGGAAGCATGCACAAAAATGATAGAAAAAACAAGGCAGTGATGTATACAAGAACATCGGGAGATCTCCCCATCCAGAAAAATTCAATTACAAGACAGTGAACAATACATAAAACGATGGACATGTTATTGTACATAGTAATCAATGAATTCTTGAACCAAAGCCGTGCATTGTCATTGACAAGCCATGCACGGAAAATAGAACATAAAATTAGAATCCAACATCCATACTTGAAAAATGCTTGTAGCACCAGAATTGAACAACGGGAAGGCTAAGCGTTTAAATATCTAAGTATTGAAGCAGTACAACTTCCCGGACTACGTCTGGGTAGACCATAGGACCGGGAGGGCTCCCGGTGCGAATGAAGGGATGAGCGACGGAGCATCAGTGGTCGATTCGTTCTGGGCAGAACCTAGAGGCGTGGGAACCCGAGGATGTCCGAGATGGGGATGACATAGTTGAGCCTGCAAATGCAAAAAACGAAAAATGTGAGGAAACATGAAGAGGTTAGCACATGCAGAAAGCAATACCAAATGAGATTAAAAAAAGAGACGTGAAGTACCGTGAGAAAGTTGAAGGCGGCGTTTAACTGGAAATCTCCTCCACTGTGGAATTGATGAATTGGCTGCCTTGATTTGCAATAGGCGGTAAGCAGCATAGGAGTTACAGGTTGAACTCTTGGTGGGCTTCAATTCGACTCGCTTCTTGGGAGATTTCTTTGGTTTCAAAAATGTGGTCCCCAAAAGTGCCGCGCTCGAGGACACTCCAGACGACAAAAGCAAAAGTTAAAGTATGTTAGAAACATGAGAGAGGGTGAGCGAACATCATCGATCGGGAGGTCTCCCGGTGTGAATTTAGGAAACGAAAAGCAAAATCAAACAGGGGAGAAAGAATTGAAGTGAGAATGAATTGAAAGTATTGGAAGAGGAGGCGTGTATGAAGCACATACGGAAAGTGTCGCGAGAATGGACGGAGTATGGCGCGCAATTGGCGGTCACGAATGGGCTAAACCATTTATGGTAACGTGGGAGTGGGGGTTGTCCGTCTGTGATATGATTATGCAAATAGAGAGGAACATTTGGTGCGTGTATGAGTCCCTCGATGTAAGGGTACAATGCGGTTGTGATGTTATCGATGACTCTGTGACCCGGCCAAGTGTGAGGGAAATAGCAACAGTCGGAGGGTTTGTTCCTAATATGACGGCTGGGTTGGTCGTCGACAAACAATATATTGCCCTCCCTACAACCGAAATAATTTGCATGGTGACTGAGGAGGACTTGTTTTTCTTTAAGGAGGAAATGGACGTCCTTACTAATGAAACCGTTTGTATTCGTGCACATGGATTTACCCCAGACAAACTTGAGCGCAGATATGACGTTTTCGCGAAAGAGGCGGCGAAGGACAGTGTGGAGAACTGAATCTTCCATGCACGACCAGATAGCGACATGGAAATCGCGTAGGAGTAGGGACATGAACTCTCTCAACCCGGGACGGACTTCGAGATCCCATAGCTTGTCCATGAAAAGGCCGCTGTTGCCCCCGAAACGCGCGAAGCACTTGGCTCGAACCCTCTCCGGGGCGCGCCTACAAAGAAGACCATCGACGGAGAGAACAATCAACTTGAAGGGCTTGGGTTTGGGTTGGAATCGAGGGCGCACAGGAGTAATAGAAACCTCAAAACCCTGCACATGAGAGGCACCGGGAGGTCTCCCGAAGAGAATATGAAGAGAGAAACGGCGGGGGAAATGTTGACAATGCATGATGAAAAAAATTCATTCAACGAGTAACACAGTTACAAACACATTCACGACGCAAGAAATGAACAGGTTGGTAAGAAACGAGGAAGTTATTACAAAGACATGAGAGTACTTAAAAACATGAATAACGGTGTTTGGTTGCTGGTTGCATGTCCAAAATGTTAGATGGAAGAAGGGCACCCAAAAAAATGAAACCCAAAACAAAGAAATGAGGAAATCCAAAAGAGAAACTTAGCGTCAACCCAAGCCCACCTCCGTGACAGATTCAGGGGAGCCAAAGGACATGGAAATCTGCCGAAGATGCGCAGAACCGCACTCCGAGAGCAACTGGCCAGTATGGATACTTCCAGAGAACCCAGAGTAACCAGGAACATGTCCAGCCGACTGGACAGCAGGTGACGTTGGAGAACCCAGAATATTGGCAATTTTCTGGGACACCTGAAGGGGCAACGTGGAATCACCTCTTTCCTTTCTTTTGAGTGGCCTTCTTTCTTCTGACACCTGAAAAAAATGGGAACACCGTGAGACGCTGGGCAAAGCATCGGGAGGTCTCCCGATGTCAATACTTGGGTTGAAACTCTGGCGCTCTGTCCACATCATCTGGCTTATACCTCCTGGAGTAGCCAGCCATAAGCTTAACGTAGCGAGAGTCAGACTTACGGAGCTGGGCCTTTCCATCCGGGAGGGGGTTCTTTTCAACAAACTTTCGCACATCCATGTTTGAGGCCAAGAGATTTTTCAACCAGTCAAACAAAGTCCGGAGAAGGTAATTATCCTCATGTAGGAATTCAGGCCTAAACGTGGGAGGATGGATGGCCTGACTCCAGTGGTTAGGACAATTTTTATCCGGGGAGTCATCAATAAGCAGAACATTACGTAAGGTAGCATTAGGAAGTTTTTTGAAAACCCTAAGTGTGAGATCCTTCATCAAAATGGGTTGGTCAGGATTATCCCTATGCTTGGAGACAGTGCAATGATCCTGATAAAAGAATCCATAGTCATCAAAGGGAATATCAAGGCGACCAAGCTTGAATCGCCTGCAATCCTGCATAAGAGCATCAACCCTCTGCAAGGCTTTCTGCTTCCGGGTTGAAGTCCAGAACAAGACGTCAGCCTTCTCGTACAACCAATCTAGGAGTTCACGGGCACCACTCCGCAAAAGGGTCTTGTCATTTTTGTTACGCGGTTTAGAGCAAAGGAGCCCGTTGAGATCAAAGACTAGGAAATATCTTACCAATGGCACACTAATGGACTGCGGAGGCAAGTCAGTCGTTGCTGCAAGACAATGGAACATAATTTCAGAACAAGGTTACATGAACCTCATACAATAAAAGTATATCTATGGAGATCCATCATCGGGAGACCTCCCGGTCCTCAAAGAGAATATTGCAAAAGAGTATTAAAGTGAGAAAGAACTCACCTCGGGGGGACATTTCAGTGGCCGGAGTCTCCTGGAGGATAGCAGCATCCGCAGCGACAGACTCCACGCTACGCTGTTCTCTGTTAGTAGTGGCGGTGCGCCTAGATCTCAGTTTGGGTGAATGCGAGCCCGAACTGCCCATGGGCATGGGACCACCAACCACTTGGGACTTAAGCTTCTGGCGAAGAGGGCGAGGGGGAGAAAAACTCCTGTCATCAACATCTACTGCAGTAGAAATATCATTGACGAATTCATTCTGCATGGCTTCATCCGCAGCAACATCCATGTCAAGATCCTGGTCATCAAGGAGGATAAGCGATTGAGGTTGCGCGGTTGGAGGAGACATTGCTGCGGGTAGAGGCATCGGGAGGTCTCCCGATGCCCGAGGAGGTGAGGGTGCACAAGAAACGTTGCTTGGGCCAATGGCAGAGTGAGTGGGCGAAGCAACAAAGTCGGGCGCGACGTCTTCGGCCATCGGGAGGTCGCCCGATGGATCACCGAGGTGAGAGGGGCCTCCTCTATCGCCTGGCTGCTCACAGTCACCAAGGTGAATAACCTCCATCTCATCGTCTGAGTCTTCAGCAGGGGTGGGTTCGTCCAGTTCCACGACCTTTTTCTTCTTCTTGTCCTTCCTGGAGGCACGAACAAGTTGTTTCAGCGCCAGCCCTTGCAGAAATTGAATGATCCGTTCTACCAAATCTGTGGCCCGACTGTAACTCACATTGTCCTGGGCGATGTCCACAGTGGGTACAAGTTTATGGAGACCCAAAATCGTCAAATTTCCCCCGCATTGTATGTTCAGGAGAATCATGTCGGGTTTAAGAACACCACCCATAATTGCGTCGAGGGAAGCGACGCTCAGATCTGCGTGTAGGGTCGTCCAGTTTCCCAAATCAGATTGCTCGAGGGACTTGGCATCCACAAAGGTGGGTAGCTTGGGTGAACCGAAAATCCTCCGCAAATGTTTCGCGCTATCAGCATCCTCGTCAACCCTCGGGAATACAACCAAGATGTACACGAGCACCTGTGTCTCATGGGCGGGAGTAACAAATTTTTCCTGTTCCTTGTGTGGGGAATACACGACTATGTGATAATCCCAGACGGACGAATTACTCACCCACATGGCAAATTCTGAAGCGGTCGGGAAGGAGCAAAAGAAATAGTGGACCCCCAAAGTTGAAGAGTTTTCCTCGAAGACCTCTAGGAATTCTGGAGTTATAGGATGTTTGGAAGGGACGCCTCTTTTTCTGTCCCAGAAATTGGAGGCACTGACAATGTAAGGATCATCAGAGATATTTCAAGCGCGCACAGCATGAAGAATATCTTCAGCGCCCTTTGCCTTGATGACAAGGTGTTTTGACCTGATGGCATCATCTGCACGCGGCATCGAAGTTACCCCCTGCAGGTAAGCATTGTAAGCATCCCAGAAATCAGGAAGAGCAGGTTCCTGGGAGATTTTCATCAAGTCTTTCCTCTCCTTCAACCAAGCTTTCCCAGCTTCTGTTCCCCTGACAAGCTTACGCATCATGGCCATGAAAGCGACATCGAATTTGTGCTCTTTGGCCACGGCTTCCCATTCCGAATAGGTCCAAGCCTTGTATCCTTTCCCCTTGTGTGGTCTCTCCCAGCCGAACTTTGTCATCACCTCTTGCCTAATGACCATCTCGTCCTTCTTCTCGTCGCACATATCAGTGAGGGAGACAAGACCTGCAACACCAGGCTGCAAAGATTTGCAACACACTTTCCCTTTGAGAATGAGGTTGCCAATCTCCTGGAGCATATCGTCAGGGAGGCCCTGAATTCTGCTAACATCGGATTTGGTGAGGGGAGGTCGTTTTGATGTCCCGGTAAGAATGACCCCGTGACCGTCGGGAATGTTCCCATCAACCCAGTTGTCAAACACCAATCTCCAAGTGGTAAACGTCATTTCGCTGCATATGACAAGGGGGAAACACTCTTTGATACTTCCAGTGTCGTGGAATGTTGTTGTCACTGCATGCTTGAATTTCTGGACATGGTGTAGAGCGACGTCAGAATATGTGACAATATAAACAGTAAGCTAAAGGCATCGGGAGACCTCCCGATAAATGGATATGTATCTCAAAACTCGAACAATAATATTGAGGAGAATAGTACTTACATTCCATTCAGGAGAGTGTATGCCACCCAACTTAGCAGGTTGTGGTTGGTTGTGGTCCTTCCATACTGCACGCCTTTGAGTCACGTCCTCGAAGAATGTAGGCTTGGCGTCTTTGTCGTGAATTTTGAGGTTCAACACTTTGGACATGTACATAACTTTCTCCTTGTCCAGGGACCACACCACGACAATCTCGTGATTCTCGCAATAGGTCTTCATGTCCTGCTTGGAGGCGAGCTCTGGCATGGCCATTACCTCTTTCATGGCTTGAATTGTGTGTTGGCCACCAATAATCCAAAAGTCACATTCCCGCATATCATCTTTCACGGTCGGTTTCAAATCGAAAGGCTTGAACTCGTTCAATGTGTTATCAAATACAATTGGCATGACAAACACTGGTTGCTTAGCCCTGGATCCATGGAGCGCGATGACTTCGTCCATCAACTGTTGGCGTCGCCCCATTGTGACTTGCCTGTGCACCCAAGTAGCCGGTGCGCAGTGCAGCCGGTGCAATGGCACCTTGACCCTCCGACCATCGGCGTCGTCGAGTGGCTCGCAGCCCCAAACGTACAATGGCTCAAGATGGTTGTGGATGGCCTGGTTGATGATTTCCAGCTTCTTGGGGTCGGTCCTGGAGCTCTTCTGCATGCGCAAAAGATCTTCGAGGCTAGCTTCTTTTGCGGTCTTAGGTGGCCTGGAGGCTGCCCTCCTCTGTCTCTCCGGAGTCCCACCTGGAATCGAACCAGGAGTGGAGCCTTTGGAGACCGGGAGGTCTCCCGATCCTGGTGTGGAACCCCTCCTCGCCTTCTTCTGTGTTGGCGGGATGACGATGGCCTTCAAATCCTCCACCATAGACACAAACCTTTCATGCACGTCGCTTGGCAGCTTCTCGTCGTCAGGGAGCCACACGAAGCCAAAATCTGTCGATCTCCCACAAATATCTGTGTCTAATTTCGCGACGGGAACCACCAGGCCCACATAATTCATGGCCACGGTGGGGGAGGATTCGCAAAGGTTCAAGATGACGCAGGCATCTGAATACTCCTTACAATCAACGACATCAACTGAGGTCGGTGACGTGACCTTCCCACCGACCACATAGACAAACCTAATTTTCAACCTTTGTTGAGAGTGTCCTCCACAACCTCAGCACCCCATTTTTCAACCTGGTTCTTGACTAAATAGGAGGCCACAGAAGGTGGCTCGAAAAGACCTACATTCTCTCCAATCTTTTCAGACACCAGATGCTTCAACCGCAAGGTGCCCATATCGTCTCTGATTCAAACAAGACATTGTGAGCTTCTAAATATGTTACGAGAGACCAAATTCAAATATAAATTTATAGAAATCATTCAGCATCGGGAGGCCTCCCGATGCTGGGGGATTGCGAATGAGAATTCAATTTGGTGTACTTGCATCGGGAGGCCTCCCGATGCTGGGTGAATGGGAATGACAATTGAATTTCGAGTTCAGGGATCGGGAGGCCTCCCGATGCTGGGGGTTTGGGAATGACAATTGAATTTCGAGTACAGGCATCGGGAGGCCTCCCGATGCTGGGGGTTTGGGAATGAAAATTCAATTTCGAGTACTTGCAAAAATTCATGTATGCGGAAACATTTTTCGTGCAATCCAATTGACATCGGGAGACCTCCCGGTGGTGAAATATAATGGCCAACAAACTAAAATTTCCACTGCAACAACTCACCAGTAGATATGTGCGGCTACTCCACGCTCTGTGTGCGACACCTCCGTGTGCTCCACCTCCGTGTGCTCCACGCGACACCTCCGTGTGCTCCACGCGACACCTCCGTGTGCTCCACGCGACACCTCCGTGTGCTCCAACCCTCTACCTCGGACTGCACGTTAAAAAATTACCACATGGATGAGAGTAATGTGGATGGATGATAAATGATGCGGATGGATGATAAATTCTGTGCAAGGATGGATGAACTATGCGTTCATGTCATGGAGGAGAGTCTGAACGTCCTCTATGTGCTCACTCCAGAATGCAGCAGGGCTTCGCCGTGGAGCAAGTGTTGCAAATGGCTCCGGGAGAGCTCCTCATATATACTGCTTCGGAGCCGACATCCTAAACCCTATTTCTTCCCTACGTCAGCTATACAACGTGTGGACTACATCGCGATGTGACTGCAGGTTGCTGTCCACAGAGATTAGGTTCCTAATCTCTTAGCACACTCTGTTTAATGATCACGTCGTGCACTTAATGAGGGCGCCAACGGCTCCAATCGCCACCACTTTGCACGCCAATGGCGTCTGCATTGTCACTGTCGAATGTGCCGCTCGCCATCAAATCGCCGTCTTCAATCAACACTTTATTCGTCACGCATTCCAAGACTTTCTCTGGCATGATTCCAAAACTCCTGTCGTCTAACTGAAATGGCGACGAGTGGCCAACAACCCTCTATCATAGGAGAGTTAAATATAGCCATATTCTAGAGTTTTCTCAAAAATTACAAGCGGTAATAATGCTTGTGAATAAAGTTTACAGCGAGTGAATATATCCTTTGACATCCATCCGACAATATCGGGAGGCCTCCCGATGCAGACAAAAACTGACAGAATGTCAGGATTCTTGCTTCAGGGTAATAGAGCAGCGTGGAGGGTATAGAAATTGAATGCGGAACTACATGAATCCAGCATCTCAAGACCGGATTCACGCAAAAAAAAATGAATTTAGAAAACAATGTTGACCGGATTCAAAATTTGGAATTATGAAATCACTTACCCCATTCTAAGCTCAATTGTCGTTTCGATGGAGACAAGAATGTCAGGGCTCGGCGCTATGGTTGAACGATGACCATTAATGATGACGAGGCCTTCTGCGAGAACAAGTGGTGGAAGAACCAAGGCGATAAGAATCCAAAAATAGATAAACAACAAGAAGTAATCCAATGGATCCAATGCAGTAGAAGAGAAGACATCTTTTGGATTAGGCCGATATCACAATGACCTCCACAGAAATCCCTCTACACCTCTTCATTCTGAGGTTGCGACTCCTCATTTCTAACGCTTCATTGTGCGTGCTTGACGCTTCATTCCGCTACGTCCCGCGTATGTCCTTGTGTAGTGTACAATCCTCTTGCTGCATCAATACGCAAGTTTCTCGCAGGCCACACTTACTTTCATTCGCACACATTCATCCCGAGACTTTCATTCACAAGCTTTCATTCTCTGATATTCATTCATCCACAGTATTCATCCCTCTTATTCATCCACAATATTCATCCCTCTTATTCATCCACAGTATTCATCCCTCTTATTCATCCACAGTATTCATCCCTCTTATTCATCCACAGTATTCATCCCTCTCATTCATCCTCAGTGACGTCAGCAGTGGACACTGTGACGCAAGACCGGGAGGTCTCCCGATGATCTGAGTTGTGACATTGTTTTCTTATCCTGGAACACCAACAGGATCGGGAGGTCTCCCGATTCCGTCGATCAGGGTTTAGTATGTTCAACTCCCAATCAATGGATCGAGAGGTCTCCCGATGCTCGTAGAGTTGGGTACTTTAGCTGAGATTTTTGGAACACCCGACCAAGCATCGGGAGACCTCCCGATGCACGTTTACCACCCCCTAGCACATCCTAGTCATTGTTGTTCATACATGATCGGGAGGCCTCCCGATCTTGAATGATTTGTGGACATGGCTTTTAGCACAGGCCAAAAAGTCTATTTCATATTGAATGACATCCAGGTAGGTATAGGCGTAGTGGTGGATGGCGGGTGCATTCAAAATACTCCTTTGCCAGGGCAAGTATTCATCAAAGCACTGCGTGTGCACTACGGCCTCGACCAGATCGTAATCGACTACCCGAATGTTGGTGATTGCATTGGCGACTCGGTGGGAGGTCCAATTCCATGGGCCCCTGAGAATCTTGTGGTGTGTGTCGGGGACGTTGTGGAGTCCTCCATTGATTCGTCAGAGGATCTCACTGTATTCGAAGATGATGACGAAGAAATGGAGGATCCCCAAAATTCCGAGCCTTTGCTGCCAAGTTCTCCAGAACCGAACGAATTGATTCTCCCAATGTTGACGCCATCGCATTCGATGGAAGCTTCTTACCCCTCGCGGACGGAGTGGAGACACAAAATTTGCAACTTGGAGGACAGCACGGGTGCTGTGTTGGCGACATGCCGAATCTATGCTTGCTTGCCAGAAGAGGTATTTGTCATAGATATGATTGGACCCGATCACGTTGGCGTGATGGTCATCAGTTCGATTCCAGGAAATGGGGACCAGATAATGTCCATGAGATTGTGGCCATTAAAGGAAACCCGTTTCCTGGACGGTCTCCTACTCTCTGAGGTGGACCAGCACCTTTGTGACAATCCATCGAGTGAGAGCGAAGAAGAATTCTTCGCAGGTGTCAAGAAATCTGCTTATCGCAGTTCCATTCGCAAAAAAAAAACACCGGAGAAGGCGCCCAAAATTGGTCGTCTCCTCGACTTGGCTTCTATTCGCGCTGTAAGTGCGCAAGAATGTTGCTCGATGAACTGTTGTCAATTGTTTCCATGGTCGTCCACCCAACATGTCAGAGTGAACTACTGGAGAAAGTCCTTTGATGAACGGAGGGAATGGGGTACGGAGGTTTTTAGTAGGATGCAACCCATGGGATCGGGACATGGAGTTGTGTTAGAAGGCAAAATTGTCTGTCTCTGTGCTTGGTGGAAAATTCATGGCGTATCTCGTGCAACGTTCATGACTTACAAGCAACGATATAGAAATGGAAAGAGATCGTCAACTCATGGCAACAAGGGCATGCGAAAACCTAGAGCGAGGACCATCCAAGCTCAAGCGACTATGGAGTCCATCATTCGCATGAATGCTGATCAAATGCCCCATCAGATGAAAGGAACTGGAAATGGACGGCAGGATATTCGCAAAGTTCTCCCTGCTCATCTCACCTGGGAGAAGGTGCGGAAGGAAGTTAATGAGGTGAGAAGACGTCCACATTATTTATTGTCTTTAAGGAATCCTCAACATCGGGAGACCTCCCGATGTCCAGCCCTGTTTCTGTGATTAGTGCATACCTCTGTCATGCAGTCCAGGCAGATATTGAAATCTTCTGCATATTTGTTTTGGTCCACTGTCACGCATAGCATCGGGAGGTCTCCCGATTCTATGCATTTCTCGTGTAGAGCTCCTGTTGGAATTTCGTTTCCGCTGTTCTATTTCTTCCCTGTTTGTGTTCCCTTCCTCGATTTATATTTATTACTTTTGGATTCGAAGGCCATTTCATTATGTTTTTTTACTTCTCTTCTTTGTCTACATAGGGTGATCCATGACCATCGGGAGGCCTCCCGATGGCCATGGCCTTGCATTTCTTTCCGTTTTTCGTTTTCTTTTGGCATTCAACATTCTTTTCAGACAGTGGACATACATTTTGAACAATGGATGTTTTCGCAAGCACTCTGTTCATAGTCTGTATTTATTCATATACAAAATTTGTTTGCAACGATGGATTTGCAAAGACTCTGTTCAGAGTCTGTATGTATTCATATACAAACTTTTCTTACATTTGAGGCTCCATCCTATTCTCTGTCCATTGAACTACGACTTGACACTGAACTACGACCCGCTACTCGAATCCTGGGTTGTCGAGCTCTCGTAGCGCTCTTCGCCAGATTCGGTGCGAGGTGTTCGGTCGTCGAAGACTCCATACTCGCCGTTGTCCCTGGCGTAGGCTTCTTCATCTTCCGACACTTGTTTCTCCTCGTCGTCGTCTTCATCCTCCTCCTCCTCCTCCTCCTCGTCTTCGTCTTCGTCATCCCCGTCGCCGCCTTTCTGCTCTTCCTTTAGATGATGAGCGAAGAACTCCTCGTAAATTCTCCATTCTTCAGTGTCGCGATCGCCTCCAGCATTGTTGGATGCTCCCTCGCTGGTATGCAGTGAATTCTCTCCCCCTCCCTCTCGGGAACTCGCGGTTTCCCTGGTGGAATTCTTCGAATTCCACACCACTCGGTTGTTCTCTGTGTCGCTTCCTGTGCTCTCATCTACTCTAGATTTCTTCGAACTCCTCCCGCCACAGCTGCCCCTTCCCTCATTTCTTCTCATTCTGTCGGGTTTGTTAAGGTCGTCTATGAGTTGGATATGCAAATTGAGTAGAATTTGCAATCGACTCCTACAGCAATGGATGTTGGTGTTTCTGCGCTGTCTGGGGGCCTCCCTTATAAGCGTTTCTATTGTCACGGGACATCATTCCCTTTTCCACCTATCATTAAGACGTAAGATTTTCTTGGCATTGCACGTATGTGTACATGATCTGTGGGGTCATCATGTTATGTGAATCTGATACGCGGCATCTTCTCTTTAATTCGGATTACATGTAATCAAATAATTATTATGATATCGCCATCGTGTATGTTGCATGGGGAGGTCTCCCGATGATTTGGCCGAATTCGCACGTGCCTAGTATATGTAACCGATGTCACGTCATCTCCTGAATCATGCTGCCATGGTTCATTAGCCATTATTCCATTATTTAGTTCAATATTTTTGTTTTTCCATCCGTGTCCAGTTTGGATCAAGCATCGGGAAGGCTCCCGATCCCTTCATTGCTTATTACTTCTGCGGTATAATTTATTATTATTATTCATGATTTATTTCATTATTTATTGCTTCTGCAGACCTCCACGTCCTTTGGAATACAAAGTGTATCTCAGTCCACTGTCAGTCGCCTTCGGAATAGTCTATTTCGAAACGTTGACATTCGAAAATGCGGCTTCAATTTCTCAAAGTGCTATGAATGCGAACACTACAAAGACTTGATTGACATGAGTATCAAAGGCAGTGAAGAGAGGGAGAATCTCAAGAGGGAGTTGAGAAAGCACAACAACCACCAGGGTTCATGCCGCAATCTCTATCATGCATGGCGCCATGAGTCCAAAATTAATCCCCGCGAGGTTCTGGCTATCATCCACGACGGCATGGACACAAACAAAACAGCAATCCCCCGACTTCGTGTCATCACGAAGGCCACTGCAGGGCTGTTTCAACTTCCGGTGAGCCTCACTGGCATGGTCACTCATGGCCACGGCCACGGCGCATATGCCCACTACGCAACCGACTTGTGGCCCAAGGATTCCAACTTCACCATTTCGTCCCTTGCCAGGTGCCTCCGTGCGTTGGAGAAACCTCCTGTTCAAAATTCCAGAATGTTGTTTCAAGATCCTCCATTGAACGATTATTTTGATAAACTTCTATGGGGTAAATCTCGGTGAGTTCTTAATTCTTTTTGTCCAACATTGTCATTCACGTCATGGGGTCCTTCTCATCGGGAGGCCTCCCGATGCTCCCTCTTTCTCCTCCCATGGCTGGCCTCCTTCCTTTATATCGGGAGGCCTCCCGATGCCCGCAGCCTCCAACTAAACCTCCATTTTCTGGTCCCTTTTGTGTGCAGATGCCGATCTTTGTCGAGGTCACCTTCAACCCTCAGCAATCTTAGACGGTGTAACCCGCTGCTGACCGGTTTACATGAACGATACGCTTACCTAAATCTAACTGTCGAAGGTGCTTTTGTCAAATCAAGAGTTGTTGCCAGTGTATTCCTTTTGATGAAACCTTAAGGAGTCAGGAGCCCAAGCTTTCAAGCTTATGTACTCCTAAATCCTAATGTCAAGGTTTAGTGTTACAACCGAAGAAAGTGCTCTTTTGGTAATTAATGACAACATTCTTCCATTCGTAAATCCTCAACCAAGGTATGCAATCATATTACTTTGAGTGTTAATTTTAACAAGTCAATGTAATGCCTTCAAGATGGAAGTTGTATGTTTCCTTTTTCTCGAATGATGGCTTTGCAGTTCTCTTAATGTCTTCATTCTTCTAAGGTTCCTTTCAAATTGGTTTTCCTTTGAATTCTTTACTCATGTGAGTTTTAATCCTTCATCTTCAAGTATCTCTAAATTCCTTGGAAGGAATCTTCTCTAAACTATCTATTCTCTTCGGGTGCTTAGATCTTGGAATCTCCACGCAATCTCCTTAGAATGAACTTTGGATCTTGTCAGATTCTTAGTAACTTTTACTTTTGATATCTTGACATCTCCTTAGTTCTAAAAAGGTACCTTAGACTTCAATGAAAAAGTCCCTCTAAACCTTAGTCGTCAAAGGGGCTTCAAACTCGCGGGACCTTCGGTCTTGGGCTCGCGGTCCTTCAGCGCCGTGGGCCCTCAGTCCTCCAAAATCTTCCGAACGAATTGCGGTCTCTAATCTCTCCGATCACATCCTCAGAAACATCTTCAGTCTATAATCTTCTCTCCCACGGTCACGTGGTCCCTCAGCACTGCGGGCCTTCAGCAACGCGGGCTCCCAGTTTCCAGCCTTGAGTCTTCTCGCTCAAGACCATCCATCTTCAAATATCTTCAAGTATCTCTAAGTCTTCGTCTTCATCTTTGCGGTCTCGCGGTCTCTCAGCTGCGGGCCTTCAATCTTCAAGGCTCACCAAAAGGTCTTCAAGCTTCTTCCAAAACATCTTCAAGTACTTCGCGTACGATCTTCAAGTACTACCGGTATTCAAGTAAATCTTCAAGGGCTCAACGACACCTTAATCTTCAATTAATTCTTCAAGGCTCAAAGGCTCTTGAATCTTCAAGGGCTCAAAGGCTCCTTAGTTTTCGATTAATTCTTCAAGGGCTCAAGGCTCCTTAGTCTTCAATTAAATCTTCAAGTCTCGTAAACTCGCCATCCGGTTCCGCGGTCCTCCAGTACGCGGTCTCCAGTCCGCGGGCCTTCAGTATCGCGGGCCCTCAGCTCCAAATTCGGTCTTCCAACTCGAAGCCGTTCGTCTTCGAGTATCTTCAAATATCGCTAAGTCTTCGGTCTTCGTCTTCACGCCTTGCGGCCTCGTGGTCCCTCAGCCTCGGGCCTTCAGTCTTCGAATATCTCTAAAATCTTAGAGTCTTCAAGGTTGTCGAAAAGATCTTCGATTCCTCGAGTAAAATCGCGAAGCTTCGATTGTCGTCAAATCGCTCCCAATAATGCTCCAAATAGATCTTCGTTAAAACGCTCCCGATAATGCTCCAAATAGGTCTTCGTAAAAACGCTCCCAATAATGCTCCTCTTGACGCTCACGTTGGATTGTTGAAATGAATAATGAGGTGGTATAGGGCCTTGTAGTGCCCCTTTATATAGGTTTTGAAATCTTATAATTGGTTGAATTAGCGGTTAAGCATTTGGCCCCTAATGCCACATGTCTCAATAGGCTAATTTTAGTCTGAATTAAGGCTGCAGTCTAAATTTAGGTCTGTCGGATCTATTTACAGAACCCACACGTGCTAAATATAGATGTTATTGTGGGGAAGATTGGTTATGTTCTTCTAATTTCCTAGATGTGCCTAGGTGTGTTCGGTTACCATTCATGAGCCATTCATCCAAGATCTCATCCTTTCATTGCTTAGATGGTTAAAGCGGTTAATGTCATCCAAGGGATTTTCATCCCTTGGCTTTGTCCGTCATCCACATCCTTAAACAAGTAAGTACGTGTTCACTACTTGCTAACTAAAGTAACTAAGTGCTTACTAAAAGAAGGCTAAGATTAACTCCTAACCTATTCGTCCACATCCGGCCCAGTCACGTTCCCGATGAACCCGGTTCGTTCCCGATGGCCTCCACTTGTTCCCGGTTTCCGCCGGCTAACCTCCGTTCCCACTGCTCAGTCTCGTTCCCCGATGGCTCTCGACTGTTCCCGCCGTTTGAGGCCCGTTCCCTACGGTTGAGCTCCCGTTCCCGGCCACGTGGCACTCACGGGTTGGTCGCCTGGGGCCGCCTCCCCATCATGTCCGCTACCTGGTCTACGTGGCCGTTCCTCGTCGTTTTCCCGTTCTTAGTTCTTTTTCGCTACCCGGGTTATCAGTCCCGGGCAGGGACATGTCTTGCAGATACCCGCTCCCAGTTACCTGGCTTCGCTACCTGCTGCCGCTCTCCCTTGTTTCTGCCTCCGACGCTCGCCGTCCTCGTCCTCTTACGCTCGCCGTCCTCGTCCTCTTAACACTCTGGGCCTGCAAGCTGCCTCTTACTGCCAGCTTGATTGAGCATACATTTTACTTCCCCCCCTCAGATGAAGCATGTCCTCATGCTTCTTACGATTTTGATTGGGGTCTTTCTGCTGGATCGGCTACTCGCATTTTGAGAATAGTGCCGTGGTCAATGATGCCGAAACGCCCTTTCGTTATTGTGTTATGCTGCTCTTCCAATGTATCTGTCACATAGTCTCTGAGATCTCGCAAGGCCACCTGGGTTGAGTGACTCGGAGAGCGTTCCAGAAGCCATTGTTGTCTCTTCACGGCCTCAAAACAGATCGCTGTATCCTCTCTCCTCAGTGAGTCTATAGCTTCTTTGAACGAATTTTTGTGTGTTTGCTGGAGTTTGGCAATTTCCACCTTCTGACCATGCGTGTAAGGGTGCAATGTGGGTAAGTTGAGGCTGATGAGGCGTTCCTTAGTATGGCTCGCTTTGTGTTGAGCCAGGAACGCCAAACTTCGGAGGATGAATCTCCGGATGTAGAATGGGGGCGATCCTGTTACTATTTCCATAATGCCGAGGGGTAATTTGAGATCCCCCAATGCCCACATGAACGCCACAGTGTCTCTCGCATTGGAATCAGCTTGTGCCCATAATTCCTTAAACTGGGTCTGATTCAGTATTATGCCTCTTTTCAGTAGGGGAACCCTGCTCATGAGCAAATTCAGTAGTCCATATCCCAAATAGTATTGCATCACGGATGTCAGAGGGTCAGTATATGTGAGTAATCGGTGATAGACTTCTGTTTTTGAGTGCATGCAAGTTTGTGGCAGGTTGATTTGGCGCGCAGGGAGTCCCTTGTGAAGTTGATCTTGTAGTTCCTCTTTTTCCCGCTTCACGATCTGTAGTTGGTGTTGCACTTCACTGAGCATTTGCTCTGCCATGCCGTCTCCCAAGACTTTTCTCTCAACCCGATCTATTGGGCGTGTGTGCTTAAGACTGGAGTCCGGCATGAATCGGGGAGCGGCGAACTGGTCTCGGTTGTCTCTGTTCGCACTCATCGCCCTGTTCTCAGCTTGCAATCTGGCTATTTCGTTCGCCTTTTCTTGCGGTAAATCCCTGTGGGAGTTTCCTTGTTGACTGGCTCCTTGCTTCGAGGTTGTGCCGATTGCGTGGAGTTGCTGAATTTGTGTCTGCAGGGTTACAATTTCCTTTTCTTTTGCTGCTAATTGTTGTGAGCTGGATTGCTCAAGGTTCTGCAGTTTGGTCATGGTCTCGAGATTTATGTGGGCCAGGGACTCGGCCTCGGATTTCAACCTGGTCATTTCCTCCTCCTTTGCCTTTTGTTGAAGTTGGGCCTTCTCAAGATTTTGGAGTTTGATCAGGTCCTCCTGATCCCTTGTGGTGAGAGTCTTAATCTCCTTCTTTAACCGTCCTACTTCTTCTTCTTTTTCCGCTAACTGGGACTGTACTTCGAAAGAGTTCTCTATGTAGAGATCAATCAGTTCCTCTTTGTTGGCTAACTTTTCTTCCAGCCTGCCGATTTGAGCGACCAGAGATCCAATTTCAGGCTTGCTTCCCCTTGATTTTGATCTCTCTTGCACAATCGCTGTCCTCTGCACTTTGTGAAATTGGTGCTCTATATTTCGCATTATTCTGGGTGGTGCTTTGCTTGTGAATGTTGTAAGTAGGTTCTCCAGCCGCCTATGGGCCTGTGTAATCTGCTGTACCAGGTTGGGTACATCATCCGGAACTTGCCAGTGCTCCTCGGTTTCATACACCGTCGATTTAGGGACTTCTGGAGATTGAGGTGGGGGTGCTGGTACCGGCGACTCCTGTTCAAGGTCTATCACCTTGTTTGGTACAACTCTGATTGTGCTTTGTGGGTTTGGAGAAGGTATCGGTGCATCTGTGCACCTCTTCTTGTGAGGCTTATAGGCACTAGAGGGGCTGACCATATGGAACCCTGCCTCTGCCTCATGGCGGAGATTCATAACCCCGGCTGCTTTCAGAATCAGAGTAAGGTGAGGTCCAATGGCGGTCCTTTCGACCTTCACTGGGTTTTGTGTATGCTTTTGGTGAAGCTTCACAATTTCATCTTGGAGTTCTTGATGAAATTCTTCAACCCAATCAATAGTGTTTCCATTTAGTGCTGCTAGGATTAGTTCTGCAAATGGTATGGAAATGTGGTCCTGACCCGTTGTATTGAGACAAAATAAAGAGCTGAGAATTCTGAGAGGTTTCTTGGCACCTGGGTAGGTGCAATCCGTCACCTTGACTGTCTCTCGTCCATCCGATGTTGTTTTGAGCGATGGAAATAATTCCGTGAGCTCCCATTGCTTGGTTGATGCTACTTTTCGGGTTGAGAACTCAAAAATGTCCCGCAGTTGAGTTTTCCAATTTGTTGCTAGTAATGGAAATGTTTTGCCTTGCACTGTGGTTGTCAGGGTGGATACTTCGAGGTTTGCAATTGACTCCCGAACCAAAGCTTCATGTAGCACCTTCCATGTAACCCTGGTTATGAAGCCATCAAAGTTGACTTGTTTGAGAAACTTGGCTTCCTCCAAGGTGAACTTATGGTGCGTAAGAACTGTATCGACCACAAAAATGTATCTTGCTGGCTGCTCCTCCTCTGGTTTCCTCTTCATCTTGTCAACAAAATTTGATCCCTCAATGGTTTCCACAGCCCTGCGCAATATCTCTTGATAAATATGAAATTGGCAAGACTTTGGGTACCACTGGGACTTACTTTTGCTCCAACACACGGAGGTGAAAGCTTGCAGACATGTGTTCTGCAACTCCCTCCAAAACATTCCTTGCTCATTGAGCTGTGGCTTAACCTCATGTGGGCTCTCCATCCTGACCTCCTTAGGCACCAATTCGGTATTCTTCTGCAACTTCCTGAATTCGAGTGACAACTGCTATGCTTGGTTGTGAGAACTGTTTTCTTGTTGCAGCCTGAGTTCAGCTGAACTCCCGGCAGTTGGGGTTCTTGTTTAGGGTTGAACCCGCTCCAACTGTCTTGCTTACTTGGCCAGCTGGTTAGCGGTCCCATTCCTCGCTGGACTTCTGACTCTCCCAGGTAATACCCTCACCCCAATTTCCATTGTCCAAGTTTTACTTCAATCCACTTACTGATTTTGTGTGAGTGGTTCTTTGCAGGTACAGTAAGTCCTCCTTTATGGGATTCCCCACTTCGGTGGGTTGAATCCCTATTTCTTTGGGGCTCACCTTGTGTGGGCCCCTCCAATAAAATCAAATTGGGACTAACTTCTTCTTTTGTGGAATTAACTTTTTCTTTTGTGGTTCACTATTATTTGTATGTGTGTTAATTTCTGATGGTAGCTTAAAATTCCCTTGAGCATTATATGATCACTTCCTTACTATTGGGCTTGAAGTGGGTAATTCTGGCATCACCTTGCCCAGCCTTGTGCTCCTGATGTTACCTATCTACCGTGCTTTAGTTTTACACAAGCCTCTTCAATCTCAAAATTTTTACTAAGTGTTCTACAACTTGCTTCATGGGTCTCTGTAAAGTTTCTTTCAGTTCTAAATTCCCTCCGTCATCTAATTCACGAATTTCAACTTTCCATAAAATAACTCACAGTTTACTGTTCTCAAGGCATTATGTAGCCCTTAACCCCATTTCCCCTTTCCTTACTCGCTAGACTCCGTTTTCGCCCAAAATCATGACTCTCATTGAACCAGTTTTCATCCATTCACCGACTTCATCTACCCTTAATGGGTTAATACCCCTTCAACATCTGATTTCTTGCTATGTGTTCCGCCATTCATTCCATGGGTTTTAGCTACCCATAAGTCAAATAACTCCTAAATTACGCTCTCAAAACTTTGTATAGAACTTTAACAAAAACTTAACCTTCTTCATCCACTGGACTTCAAAGTCCCTCTTCAGATTACAGCCAGGTTTTCCTTCAAACAAGATTCCATCCACGTACTTCATCTAGCTCCTATAGTTCGGTTTCTTCAAACAAGGTCCCGAACTCACCTCCATTCATCCAGGGTGATGGTTTTATGCGAGATACTTGAAAATCTTCATCCTTCTCCAGTCGAAATTACTTCTTTCGCGGTGTTACTTTCTTAAAAATGCGTGCCTTTCTCAATAATGTAATTCGTCCATGTGTTAATAACTTGTTGGGATTCTCTTCCACCTTAGAGCAACTTCTTAACTTTTGGGGTGATCCTCGGTGATAAGTGCTTATTTTGGTTACTTAGATACTAGTGACTTCTCTCTTAATCCTTTCATCCTTAAATGGTGATGAAAGGGCTCTTACTGGCTTACTATTCCAGTGGTCAGTCCTAGGTGAGCCTTTACCTAGGTTTTATTTTCTCCTAATTTTCATCTGTGAGTTGGCTCCAAGCCAAGTAAGGCAAGGTAGGCATGGATTGTATTCCTCATAGGTTTTGTGGTTCCCGAATTTTCTCCCAAACTTGGTAGTAGTCCCCATTGGGATAAGTGTTGTGATTGTATGGTATGTAGGTTGGTTTCTTTTCCTTCCCTTTGGTTATGTCTTATGAAGGCATCTTTCTCTTGTTGTGATTGTATGGTGTGTAGGTTGGTTTCTTTTTCACCCTTTTGGTCGTGCCTTATGAGGTTTAAGGTATCTTTGTTTTGTTGTAATTGTATGGTATGTAGGTTGGTTTCTTTTTCTCTCTTTTGGTCATGCCTTTGGAGGTTTAAGGTATTTCTTGGATGAACATTCTCTTGTTTTGAGGGATGTATGTGGTATACTTCTAACATGACCCTATGCATTTCCAAATCTTCAGCGTCTATGGTTTCTTGACTTTGGTAAGAGGTGAAACCAGTGTGTGAAATGGTTTCCTCACTTGGTTGAGAAAGTATGGTAATTGGGGATTTGGTGGTAATATTCTTTGAAAGGTTTTGCTCTGCCCTAATCTCTGCTTCCAAAATGTGACATGCTAAAATTTGTAAGGCATAGGCTTGAGTAGTTTCCGGCTCTTGGTATGGTTTTAACTTGTTCATGTTGACTCGTCCCAAGTTGTCTCCTTGTAGGGTGGTAACATCCACTGAACCGTTGTCGTATACTTGTTTAATCATGTAAGGTCCCGCCCATCGGATCTTGAATTTGCCGGGCCCAGGTATTTTATGGCGTAAATGCCACAAGATTCGTTGGCCGGGGTAAAATCGTGGTTTGAGTGTAGTCCCTTGCTCTGATTCTTTCTCCATGGTTGCGGATTCCTTAGCCTTATTTTGTGGTGGCTTGGTTTCTCCTTGCTTACATTGGTGACAACGTGTCTTTGGTTTTGGATGGTCATGTCTTTCTTTGCGTAGAGTTTGCATGTGTCTCATGTTCTCCTCGGCTTCATGTCGGGTGAGATCCAACACCTTGAGTTGTTCCATCCTCTTTTCTAGGATGGGATGAATTTCTTGACTTCGCTTTTGGTAGACATCGGGGTGAAGATATGCCATAGGTAACAAGGCTTCCGTCCCGAATACTAAGGAAAATGGAGTGTGCTTGGTCGTGACCTTATAGGCTGTCCTATAGGCCCAAAGCGCTGCGTGTAACTTGGTGTCCCAATCCGTTCGATTGGCGTTCACCATTTTGGTTAAGGCAATCTTAATTACCTTGTTGGTACTTTCCGCTTGGCCGTTGGCTTGCGGGTAGTACGTGGTGGACTTTCGGTGCAAAATCATAAACTCTTGGGTGAGCACCTTAATAGTGTCATTGATAAAGTGACTTCCTTGGTCACTCACAAACTCCAAAGGGCATCCGAATTTTGTAATTATTTCCTCAAAGAGGAATTTGGCTGTTGATTTAGCTGTGTTATCCTTTAAAGCTCTGGCTTCCACCCATTTGGTGGTGTAGTCCGTAGCGGTGATTATGTACCGATTTTTGGTACCTTTAGCTGGTGGGTTGACTGGTCCAATGAAATCCAAACCCCATTTCTGAAATACCTCCGTGGGCATTGTAGGATGTAAGGGCTGGAGATTGGTTGAGATTTTTGGGCCAACCCTCTGACAGATGTCGCATTGAGTGCAATAGAGATGGACATCTTTCTTCATAGAGGGCCACCAATACAAGGCAGTTAAAACTTTGTGGAGGGTGATGTTGGCTGAAAAGTGCCCTCCAGCTATCCCCTCATGTGCTTCTGCGATAATGGCCGTAGTTATTGGTCCAGCTACGCATATTCTCCGCATACCATCGGGTCCTTCTTTTATCAAAGTCCCGTTGTGGTTTAGCATGTACGGACGACTTCGTATGGCGATTTGTTGTCGCTGGGTGGTGGAGGCTTCCGTGGTCAACCTCCCGTGTGTTAGGTAATCGATGAAAGGTGCTCTCCAATCCGGGTTTTCCTTTTCGTTAATGGTGACAGTCTTGCAATCAACCATATGCTTCGAAAATTTATGGGGCCAACAAATCCGACATTCCCTGCACATGTGGTCAATGTCTGGAGGTATTGTGGGCCACCAATAAGGTCCCATAGTGACCTGCGAAACCATCTCATCCATTGAGAGGTGAGGGTATCTTTGATGGTGAATGGTGGATAACCATTCTATTCCTTCCTCCTGGGAGACACATAATTTTACTTGCCCATTCGCCAAGTTCCACTTTAACTTTCCTTCTTCGAGAAAATAACGGGGTACTTCTGCATGTAACGTCCCCAATTCTTCATGGAAAGGAAAGTCGCTTAGCTCCATGGGATTTTTGAGATGTTGAAGGATTGGTTCTCTCCAATCCCGTGCCTTCTGGTTCTGGAAGAGGATGGCCCCGTAGTTCTCGATTTTGAGGTTTGACGTTGCAGTGATCTGACATGGTTTACATTCTTCAATTAAGTGGTTTACATCTGAAGAAATGGTAGGCCACCAATACGGGCCTTTGTGTACTTGTGTGAGTACTTCTTTTCTTGTTAGATGCGGTATTTGATATTCATGTATCCTCTTCACCCAATCCTTGGCGTCTTCTTTAGCCACGCACACCTTAACTTCCCCATTTGGTAATTGATATTTCAACTCATCTTCGGCTATGAAATACGTCTCGGTGTTGAGGCTGAGCAATCCCAAATCTTCATGTGTGCCAACATGGTTCAACTCCTCCAAGCTCCTTAGCCGTTGTGTGATCGGTTGTCTCCAATCGGGCTCCAGGGCTTGTCTTGGTGGGTTTGAACTCTGACTTTCCTTGGGGTACTTACCCCGGGTCTTCGTTATTCTGCAGATTTTGCAATCTCTTAAATGGTCGCACACGTCCTTTCCCCAAGTCGGCCACCAGTACGCTCCTGAGGCCACGGCCTTCCATGTTTCTTCGGCGGCCAAGTGAGGTTCACTTTCTCCATGTACCTTAGCTAGGTATTTGGGGACTTGAGTCTCGGGGATACAAACTTGATTGCTCTTTCCTCCCTTGCGTATGCGTTGTAAAGTACCGTTGGTAAACACAAAATACTGATGGCTTTGTGTTACCGTTCTTCTCACCTCTGGTGATAAGGTTTGGTTGAAGATTTCCCCGCATGTTAGGTACTCCATGTAGGGTTGTCTCCAATCCGTAGTAGTCCGTGGTGGGTCTTGACTGATCAGAGCGGATGGTACTTGTGATTCCTTTGAAAATCCTGCGTGACTGTTGCAATCCGCACATCTTCGACGACATAAGTCGTTAATGTCTGCTCCGCATGTGGGCCACCAGTAGGGCCCAAACACGATTAGATGCCACATTAGTTCTTCGCTAAGGTGTTCCCCGGATTCCATGACATGTAACTCTTGAAGGTATTCAGTGATCTCACGTCCCGCAATGCATATTTTCACGTCTCCATTTGACAGTATTCGTTTCAACTTTCCTTCCTCAATGAAATACCGCTGGCTCTGTCGAGCTATCTTCTTTTGTTGTCTTTTGGAGATGTGGGGCCCCTTTAGATATCCGTACGTGAGGTACTCCGTTAACAATCTTCTCCAATCCTTGTTGTCACGTGGTTGTATGGTGATGGATCCACAAATTATATTATGGAGCGGGCGTTGAAATCGCGTGCGACAAGACGGGCAATCATACATAATATACATTTGTATGTCGCTTAGTCCCATCGTGGGCCACCAACGGTTTCCTTGCAAACATCGTAGCCAAGTCTGTTGATCAGTCAGATGTCTCTGTCGGTATACGTGCATGTTTCCAATCCAATGTTTAATTTGGTAATTGGCAATGCATATCTTTGTCATACCGTTTTTCTCGAGTTTTCGGAGCTTCCCCTTTTCCAAGGTGAAAATCTCACTATCTCGCATGAGTTCCCTCTGTCCTCTTTGGGTTTCTGCATCCATTTTGAACCTCCCATGAGCCATGTATTCGACGAGGGGTGTTCTCCAATCGTTGAAGGTTTCTTTGTAAGGGATTATGTCCATCTGTTCATCAGAGGTTGAAGAGCTTCCTACCATGGGTAGCTCTTCTCCCTGTCCTTTACATTCGGTGCATAGCGTGATGAATAGTGCGATATCTTCCGCTAAAGTCGGCCACCAATAAGGGCCTTGTAGCGCCAGTTGGCCGGTGGCGGTTACTGAGAAGTGTTGATTTTCCTTTATATGGAGGGTCTTAATGTAACTCCTCACATATCTCCCAGGTATACATTTCTTTATGATGCCATTGTGAAACATGCGATGTAATTCCCCTTCCTTGAGTATGAAGAATCGACTGCGATATTCAATCAATCTTCTTTCCTCGAAGGGTAGGGAACTCACCCATGATCTACCGTACGTTTGACATGTTATATATTGGACATATGGGGTCGTCCAATCTGATTCCGCTTTTCCCGTCATATCCTCTTGTGCTTCTAAAGGTTGGACAGGAAGTGGGTCATCGTCGTCCTCAGAGCCATGTGGGGTGATGTCCCCAGTTACGTCACCTTTGTCTGACATCTTACATACTGGGCATTCATCGCAATAGTCCAGTACGTCCCTCCTCCGTGTAGGCCACCAATAAGGTGCGCATAATGTATAGTGCCATGTGGTAGACAGATTGTAGTGCACTCCATCTTGTTCATGAGCCTCACTTATAAGTTCCTCGATGATGTCCCCGGCTACACATTCATGTATTTTGCCGGAGATACTAATTCGCATGAGCTTACCTTCGTCCAACATGAATGGCTCACTCAACTGCCTAATCTTTGTCTGTTCTTCTGGGGTAGCTAGAACGGACAACAATTTTCCGTGCGTAAGGTACTCAATGAAAGGTGCTCGCCAATCTTCAAAAGGTTGCACGTGTACCATGAATAAACTTGCATCCGGGAATTGGTCTTCGACCCCTGAGGGGTTTTCTCCACTTTCTATCCTTGATAGGTGGTCAGCCATTACATGGTTCCTACCGGGCTTGTAAACTACTTCAAAATCGTATTCTTGAAGTAACAACATCCATCTCGCGATTCGCCCGGACACTACTGGTCGATTGACCAAGTAGAGCAGGGCTTGATGGTCCACGTAGAATACGAAATGGTTTGCTAGCAAATAGTGTCTGAATTTTCCCACTGAGTAGATCATTGCTAGGGCTTCACGCTCCGTCGTACTGTAGTTCTTCTCCGCATTGTTCAAAAGTCGACTAGCGTAGTGAATTGGGGAATCTCTATCCCCGTGTATGTTTTGAGCCAGAACGGCTCCAATCGCGATGTTTGACGCATCGCAGTGTACGTGGAACTCCATGGTCCAATTGGGAGTTACCAAAATGGGCGTGGTTGTTAGCATCTTCTTTACTTCTTCGAAGGCTTCTTGACATGATTTAGTCCAAACGTATTTTTCTCCCTTCTTCAGTAATAAGTACAAAGGTCGAGTGATCTCCGCATACATCCATATGAACTTCCGATGATAAGTAGCTTGTCCCAGGAAACTGCGGATCCCTCGTACCGTGGTTGGTGGGGGTAATCCCTTTATGACCCCCACCTTCTTCGGGTCTACCAATAACCCTTCTTGGCACACCACGTGCCCTAAGAGTCTCCCAGAATTGACACAGAAAAAACACTTCTCCGGATTCAGGCTGACGCCATTTTCGCGGCACTTAATGAGACACTTTTCCAAATGCTCAATGTGGTCTTCCTTGGTTCCGTAAACGGTAAAGTCATCCAAAAACACCTTCATGAATTTGTCGAGGTAGTCGGCAAATATCTTCATCATGCCCCTTTGGAAGGTGGCTGGTGCACACATCAATCCGAAAGGCATTACCCGGTATGCGAACGCTCCGTACTCGGTGATGAAAGAGGTCTTTAGTTGATCTTCCAAGGCGATCATGATTTGGTTGTAGCCGCTGTACCCGTCCATCAACGTGTACATTTCATGACCTGCCACGGCTTCTAAAATTGACTCCGTAAAAGGTAGAGGAAAAGGATCTACCTTGGTGACTGCGTTGAGTTTGCGGTAGTCGACGCATACTCGGAGTTTTCCATTCTTCTTTGGCACAATCACGATCGGAGATAGCCAATCTGTTTTATCCACGGGATATATGAATCCCGCTTCCAAATACTTATCAATCTCTTCTTTTACCTTGGCTGCGTAATTAGGATTCATCCTATAACACATTTGTCGTACCGGCTTGGCTTCCGGCTGTAGTTCAATCTTGTGCTCGCACACATGAGGCGGTATTCCCTTCATGTCTTTGTACGTGAAAGCAAACACATCCTTGAATCTCAGGAGTAGCTCTTTTATCTTTGCTTCGTATTCTCCTAAGTCTTTAGCTATCTTGACTAACTTAGGCTCCTCCGCAGTTCCTAAGTTTAACGTTTTGACCAAATCTTCGTCTTCAACCGTCCACCCTGCTATGCTTTTTCCTTTGACGGCTTCTGAGGCAGGGGTGTTGTCCACCGGTATATCCCCTTCTTTTGCCTTGTAGAATTGGCTTGGATACACCGGTTTCTCCTCCATGGCTTCTTGCTCCTTCTTAGTTGTTTTTCTTGAGTGAGGTTTCTTGGTTTTACCCTCTTGGGCTTCGGGTTTTCCCGGTTCTGGGTGAGTGTCAATCTTCACCACGTTGCAGCTTGGTTCTCGTAATTTCTTCAAGCTCTTTAAATCCAAGTTCCCCATGGGTAAGAGTTCTGGGAAAGCTTTATAGACTACCGCTTCTTCTTCATCGGTCAGTCCCATTTCCCAGTCGTAGTCTTCCCAGTTTAAGGGTCTCCTGGCCGGTGGTAGTGCCGGTGTTCGTTGAGTGCTTATCTCCACCTTGTTCCCTCCTTGAGTCAACGTTAACTTGTCGAGGGGCCAATCATGTTGAGCTTGAGCCTCCTTCAGCCAAGGCCTTCCTAGCAACAAGGAGTAACTGTCTTCAGTGCTCACCATGTCTATTACGGTGAGTGTTGTTCGGATCACAATGCCGCCGGCATCTAGTCGTACGTCCCGAATGATCCCTTTGGGCGTGACCTTCCTCTGATCCGCCATCTTTATGGTAAATGGGGCAGGCTCTATCCTTTTGAGCCCCAATTTCCTTCTTAAGGTGTCCGTGATGATGTTTACTCCTGATCCACCGTCGATCAATGCATTTGGTATCCGCTTGTTCTTCATGATTACCGATATCATAGGCATTTCTTCGTCGAATGCCTTCGCCGATACTTGGTAGGTAGCGGTCGGTCTCTCCGTCGTATCCTCTTGGCTGGTAAGAGCAGCCATTATCCGTCTCTTACAATAGGGAGCTATTTCTAGTAGTTGTCCTATTGAGATGTTCGCTTTCGTGTTGTTCATCACGTTCTCTAAGATTTTGTCTACCTTGGCTTGGGTAGTCGTTGGGACGCCTCCTTTCTCGGGGCTCCGTTCCTTGGGCTTTCCTGCCTCTTCCTCTCGTGGGTACCAAGGTGCGAACTCTTCTGGCATGGGTAGAGCTTCGCCCTCTTCCTCCTGTATTTCCTTGATAGTTTTACTCACCTCCCGGTGGATTCTTCTATCAGCTTTCCATTCGTCGTTGTTGGCTCCTATTGGCTTTTCCTCACTATCTTTAGCTTCCATGTGTTTGCTTTGCTCGAACACATCTTCCTTTTCTTCGTCCGAGATCTCCTCTCTTTGTTGGTGGTCTTCCGGCTCATCCGAGCTACCATTGCTCGAGTTTTCATCATTCTCGCTATCATCGCTTTCGCTATCTTCCTTGCCTTCTTCGGCCGCAGCCCGTTGGGCTCTTGTCATGACACACACAGCAGGGGATACTACGTTGGCTCCCACGGCTGGCTTAGCATTCCTGAATCCACTCAACTCCTGTTGGTGTTTGATAAAGTGTGGGCAGTCCGTCTTCCGGTGCCCCTTTTGATGACAGTAAAAACACTCGTCGGGGTTGCCATCTCGCTGAGGTACGCCAGTGTACCCAGTTCTCGGCGCTGCCTTGGCGTTATTACTATCCATCAAGCTTTTGTGATACTCATGGTTGATAGGTCCTCTGGGACCTCCTCGGTAGGGGTATCCATCTTCCCTCCGGTAATCTTGGCTTTTGTAGGGGTAGTAACCTTCCCTCCTGAAGTCATCTCGGTAGTTGTTGTTGGGCCTATAGTATGGCCGTTCTTCTCTGCGATACTCATTTCCCCGGTAAGGGCCTCCCGCCTCCCGCCGGTAATCGCTATCCCTGAAAGGGGATCTTTCATCTCTTCTTGGTTCGAACCGAACTCTTCTCTCATTCATATCTCGCCTAGGAGTTATCACTCCTGGTCTTTGATTAGTTTGGGGTTGTATTTGATTTACCCCGTATCTCCTATCCCGGGGTCTCCGAGATTCGTGTCTTTCATAAACACACTCGCTTGTGTTATGAGTGAGGCTGTTGCAGTTGGTGCATTGTTTCATTTGACACTCCTGCACGTAGTGTCCTTCATTTCGGCATCGCCGACAAATTATGCCCGTTCTGAATTTTCTGCTTCCCAAAGCTAACCCTTCTATTTCTTCTCTGAGGGCCTTGATGTCATCCTTGGTCGAGTCATCTTTCTTGGCCTTTGCTTTCTTTTTCTTCTTCTTTTTCCTCTCTTCTTCTGAGTCATCACTTGAATCATCACTATCACTATCATCGAGGAGTCTTCCTTTCCGCATTTGTCCTAGCTCCAACTTACGTGCCGATGCTTTTGCTTCATCCAAATCATCGGTCGGCATTAAGTCAATATGTTTAGCATATTCCCTTTTCAATCCATTAAGGAACCATGCTTTCTTGAATTGATTGCTGGGTTGGGGGTTGATCTTCGATGATTCCACCATAACCCTTTCATAAAATTCTTCAACTGTCTCGTCCTTCTTTTGCTTGAGGGATCCTAGACTTTCAATCACTTCTCCCTCCGATTTCTTCGATCTAAATCTCATAAGAAAAGCATTTCCCAAAGTTGGCCAGTCCGGGAAATGATTCGGGCCAAATTGAGAATACCATTCCAAAGCCCGTTTCTTCAAGGTAACAGGGAATAATTGTAATTTGATCGCGTCTGTATCTTCCTGGTTGGCAAGACAAACATTGTTAAATTCTTGCATATAAGTGTCCGGATCAGTTTTACCTTTGTAGGTCGGTAAGGGAACCTTGGTTCTTCGAGGTTGTGCGGCCATGTTGGCTGGGTTATTCCCAACACCAGATGAGTTGTTGTTGTTTGCGGGTGGTGGGCTGACTCCGGTGCTAACTCCAAGGTTCTGGAATTGCTTGAGTCTTTCTTCAAATTTTCTTCTCAGCTCGTCAAATTCTTCTTGGCTGATGGGTTTCCTCACCCCTTGGTCCGTGTTGTTCTGCGTGCTTCCTCCGGAAAAGCCGGAGTCTTCGTAGCTAAATTGTTCTTCAAGGTCTTTCTTCAGTTCCTCCCAACCTTTTGGGTTGAAGAGGTCTTCACTGGTTGTGTTTCTTCGTGGGTTTTTACCTTTACCACGTGCCTCGCCTTCCGGGGTGTGCGTGCCTGTATTCTCCCTTGTACCTTTCGCCCTTAACACATAGGTCCCAAGAGGGGTTCCTAGTATTAAGTCATCTTCGTCTTCACTCCGAGCTATGTTGACTTCATTCGTGTCTTGGACTTCGTCGTATGTCCTATCGTTACCTCCTCCTTCACTGTGACTCCTTTGGTGGATAGGCTTGGTGGAATGGGAACCTACTGCAGGTGGTTCAGAAGCGAATCTGTTGTCTTCTTTCTCCGTGGTCCTTGGTCGTGTACGCCTGGCGTATCTCTCTTCTCTCTCTCTCTTTTGTTGTTCCTTTCTCTTTACAGAGTCTTCTCCGAAAAGCATGCGCTCCACATGCTTTCTCTCTGCTTCCCGTTCTCTTGGTGATGTACTTCTCGTACTAGAAGATTCCTCATGATCAACCATGTACGCTACTGAGAGTGTTTCGGGGTCATGATTTTGGCCGGCCCTCCTAGCTCTGACGCCTCAATGCACCCGTACTTCACCTGTTTGCTTTGTGGATGATTACTCGGACACTTGTCTTTACGATCTTTGTTTATTGCTCCTGCTCCTGTTCCTGTTCCTGTTCCAAATTCAAGTTCCCCACACTACCATGCAAACCACCATACAGAGGTAAGAATATCTTTCTAACATACAAATCGTACAACAAACCTTCTTGCTTGTAGTGGTAACCTCGATGTCGCGTTGCTCCTAACACATAGGCGCTAATTCCTTCTCTCCCATCATTCCATACCTTAGAGAAAATTACTGCTTGCAGTTCCTCTGGTAACTCAGCGATGTCTCTTTCAAATTGTGACCGGTACGTGAATCCTATTTCTCTTTCTTGGTGTGATTGCCAGACCTTGTCTTCATACATCTTCTGCATATCCCACATGAGATCGTGGAATCTCCTGGTTCCTTCCCATTTCTTCAAAGTGGTCCTACTGGTATCGAACTTTGGATAATCCCATGGCCACTTACCCAAAGCCAAAATTTCTTGTTGCTTTGAGTTTTCTCCTCCTCTTTCTTCGCTTCCTTGCACAATAAATCCTCGTAGATTGAATTGTTCAAGTCTCCGCTGTACCGATCTTTCTATACGATCTTGCTTCCGAGGTCCATATGTTACTGCCCACCTGCGTTGCTCATTTGCCTCCTGTTGGCGTCTCCCATTATATATATAGTATAAGTTCTCCATCGGTGCCTGCCATCCATCTCTTTCCAAAAATATTGTACGTTGTAAACTTTAACTTCTAATCTAGGTAAGCGTAACATCCATGTGGCGTAATCCCCAGCATGGTCGCCAAAATGTCGAGGTCACCTTCAACCCTCAGCAATCTTAGACGGTGTAACCCGCTGCTGACCGGTTTACATGAACGATACGCTTACCTAAATCTAACTGTCGAAGGTGCTTTTGTCAAATCAAGAGTTGTTGCCAGTGTATTCCTTTTGATGAAACCTTAAGGAGTCAGGAGCCCAAGCTTTCAAGCTTATGTACTCCTAAATCCTAATGTCAAGGTTTAGTGTTACAACCGAAGAAAGTGCTCTTTTGGTAATTAATGACAACATTCTTCCATTCGTAAATCCTCAACCAAGGTATGCAATCATATTACTTTGAGTGTTAATTTTAACAAGTCAATGTAATGCCTTCAAGATGGAAGTTGTATGTTTCCTTTTTCTCGAATGATGGCTTTGCAGTTCTCTTAATGTCTTCATTCTTCTAAGGTTCCTTTCAAATTGGTTTTCCTTTGAATTCTTTACTCATGTGAGTTTTAATCCTTCATCTTCAAGTATCTCTAAATTCCTTGGAAGGAATCTTCTCTAAACTATCTATTCTCTTCGGGTGCTTAGATCTTGGAATCTCCACGCAATCTCCTTAGAATGAACTTTGGATCTTGTCAGATTCTTAGTAACTTTTACTTTTGATATCTTGACATCTCCTTAGTTCTAAAAAGGTACCTTAGACTTCAATGAAAAAGTCCCTCTAAACCTTAGTCGTCAAAGGGGCTTCAAACTCGCGGGACCTTCGGTCTTGGGCTCGCGGTCCTTCAGCGCCGTGGGCCCTCAGTCCTCCAAAATCTTCCGAACGAATTGCGGTCTCTAATCTCTCCGATCACATCCTCAGAAACATCTTCAGTCTATAATCTTCTCTCCCACGGTCACGTGGTCCCTCAGCACTGCGGGCCTTCAGCAACGCGGGCTCCCAGTTTCCAGCCTTGAGTCTTCTCGCTCAAGACCATCCATCTTCAAATATCTTCAAGTATCTCTAAGTCTTCGTCTTCATCTTTGCGGTCTCGCGGTCTCTCAGCTGCGGGCCTTCAATCTTCAAGGCTCACCAAAAGGTCTTCAAGCTTCTTCCAAAACATCTTCAAGTACTTCGCGTACGATCTTCAAGTACTACCGGTATTCAAGTAAATCTTCAAGGGCTCAACGACACCTTAATCTTCAATTAATTCTTCAAGGCTCAAAGGCTCTTGAATCTTCAAGGGCTCAAAGGCTCCTTAGTTTTCGATTAATTCTTCAAGGGCTCAAGGCTCCTTAGTCTTCAATTAAATCTTCAAGTCTCGTAAACTCGCCATCCGGTTCCGCGGTCCTCCAGTACGCGGTCTCCAGTCCGCGGGCCTTCAGTATCGCGGGCCCTCAGCTCCAAATTCGGTCTTCCAACTCGAAGCCGTTCGTCTTCGAGTATCTTCAAATATCGCTAAGTCTTCGGTCTTCGTCTTCACGCCTTGCGGCCTCGTGGTCCCTCAGCCTCGGGCCTTCAGTCTTCGAATATCTCTAAAATCTTAGAGTCTTCAAGGTTGTCGAAAAGATCTTCGATTCCTCGAGTAAAATCGCGAAGCTTCGATTGTCGTCAAATCGCTCCCAATAATGCTCCAAATAGATCTTCGTTAAAACGCTCCCGATAATGCTCCAAATAGGTCTTCGTAAAAACGCTCCCAATAATGCTCCTCTTGACGCTCACGTTGGATTGTTGAAATGAATAATGAGGTGGTATAGGGCCTTGTAGTGCCCCTTTATATAGGTTTTGAAATCTTATAATTGGTTGAATTAGCGGTTAAGCATTTGGCCCCTAATGCCACATGTCTCAATAGGCTAATTTTAGTCTGAATTAAGGCTTCAGTCTAAATTTAGGTCTGTCGGATCTATTTACAGAACCCACACGTGCTAAATATAGATGTTATTGTGGGGAAGATTGGTTATGTTCTTCTAATTTCCTAGATGTGCCTAGGTGTGTTCGGTTACCATTCATGAGCCATTCATCCAAGATCTCATCCTTTCATTGCTTAGATGGTTAAAGCGGTTAATGTCATCCAAGGGATTTTCATCCCTTGGCTTTGTCCGTCATCCACATCCTTAAACAAGTAAGTACGTGTTCACTACTTGCTAACTAAAGTAACTAAGTGCTTACTAAAAGAAGGCTAAGATTAACTCCTAACCTATTCGTCCACATCCGGCCCAGTCACGTTCCCGATGAACCCGGTTCGTTCCCGATGGCCTCCACTTGTTCCCGGTTTCCGCCGGCTAACCTCCGTTCCCACTGCTCAGTCTCGTTCCCCGATGGCTCTCGACTGTTCCCGCCGTTTGAGGCCCGTTCCCTACGGTTGAGCTCCCGTTCCCGGCCACGTGGCACTCACGGGTTGGTCGCCTGGGGCCGCCTCCCCATCATGTCCGCTACCTGGTCTACGTGGCCGTTCCTCGTCGTTTTCCCGTTCTTAGTTCTTTTTCGCTACCCGGGTTATCAGTCCCGGGCAGGGACATGTCTTGCAGATACCCGCTCCCAGTTACCTGGCTTCGCTACCTGCTGCCGCTCTCCCTTGTTTCTGCCTCCGACGCTCGCCGTCCTCGTCCTCTTACGCTCGCCGTCCTCGTCCTCTTAACACTCTGGGCCTGCAAGCTGCCTCTTACTGCCAGCTTGATTGAGCATACAATCTTCCCTCCCCGATACAACGGATGCTCCGGATGTTGTACGTCCGCTTCCAAAGAAGTTATATCTCCAGTTGGACAACTCAGCTAGGGACAATAAAAATCAATACGTCATGGCCTTCTTGTCCTTGCTCACAGCTCGCAAGGTCTTTCATGAGATCCAGGTCGGTTTCCTTCTCGTAGGCCACACCCACGAAGATATTGACGGCTACTTTAGCTACTTGTCCAAAATACTCAAAACAACCAACACCTTTGTCCTCTCCGACCTCATGAAAACGTTCATGGAATCACAGTTCCTTTCCTTCATACCCGAGTTGATTCAGGAGGTCGCTGATTTCAAATCCTTCATTAAGGGATACGCCGAGGAGCTCGTCGGTCTTAAAGAAATGCACATTTTTCGCTTCTTCCTCGATAACGATGACTGGCCTGTATTCCAGTATAAAAAATCCGCACTTGATCCGGATTGGTTGCCACGAAGCAGCTCCGTTCGCATGTGGAAGGACGATGGTCGTGGTCGTCCCCTCCTCCCCTCTGGCGACCCTCCTGCTCTACAGATTAGGCCTCCTTGGGGCCACGTTCTTCCTGGCCGTTACGGTGACAAAGAAGTAACTGCTGACGATGCACGTGATGCGAATCAGAAGAAGGATGGGATTCGTGCTGGTATCAAAAAATATATCGAAATTTGGGAGAGCGGCTGTCTTGAGAATGATACCTACCGTCAAAAAATGGAAGATTATGTCACCTACTGGAAAGATGTCGCTGAGGAATTGGATGCTCCTTTCCCCCCCACGCCTCCCACCCTACAACTTGGTTTTTGGCCTTTTACTTCTTACACCACTCCAAATTCATCTATGTCTGACCTTGTTCAGACTGATACAACCCCCGAGGATGTTCCCATTGACCCCTTCTGTGGAGTGGCCCGCGACAAACCCAAGGAATCCTTCAATCCTTACAGAGATGTTCTCCTTGGTGACTTTGTTCTTGTTCGTCCTTCCGACCCTGACCTCTACCCTGTCTGGATGGGCCGAGCACTCACTGCTGTTCAACTCGATCGTAGCCATCCCCAGTATGGTCAATTTCAAATTCGATATTGGAGGCCAACCAAAGGCAGGAAAAAAATTTCTGACCATGATCGCTACAAAAGGGCTTGGGATTCTAAGTGGGAGTGTGACCCATCTTCCACAGCTGTCATGTGGATAGAATGTAGTTCTGTTCTTTATTCCAATAGAGCTAGGAAAAACACAAACGACACATCTGTTGTGCAAATAGGCAAATCTGAAAAGAAGTTTGCTCAACGAAACCTAGAACTTGCAAACTCTGTAAGTCAGCCTTCTTAGAACAACCATCGGGAGCCCTCCCGGTGTTTCCATTTTCAATTTTCCTTCCAATTAATATATGTTCATCTTCTATTTCGCTCGTCGTGGTGCTCCTCTTTCTTGCACTTGCACATGGCTATCGTTTCACATGTTTTGTATTTCTTTTCGTGTATATCCTCGCTCGTGCTCATTTCTTTCACATTTTATGTGATTTTTGTTCTCAATTGCTTCACACTGCATTTTTTTGTGTCGTCCACTTTTCGGGAGACCTCCCGATGTTTTCTGCTTTGCACGCACATGTTGTGGACTTCATGCCATTCTCTTCTCGTCCCATATCAGGAGACTTTGTTGCATACTGTTTTTTTAGTTTTCTTATGTTCTGTGTTTTCTCCTATTAGTGTGGGATGCTATTCTTTGGTGGTCGTACTCCCCAATTGTGTTACATGAGAACACGGGGAGGTCTCCCGATGCTTCTTTACTTTGCCTCCATAATTTACAGATTGGTGATTAGCATCGGAAGATCTCCCCATGTTATGTTTGGTTTTCCTTTTTTCCTTACATCATTATCGCTAATTTTATTCTCTACCTACATTGTCTACCATAATTAATTGTTTTAATTTACTATTTTAAGCCCGTGATTATAGTAATCACGTTCTAATTTAGTCTAATTTTAATTCATACGTCTAGTTTTAGTTAAATATGTGTTGGTTGCATGGAAACGGACTCTCACATATCTAGAAAAGGCTCCGGATGTGGCCTACCAGGACATCCTTAACGAATTCGACTCTACTTGGGGGGTCAAAGGCCTTATTGTGACCCGGAGTAACTTAGTGGTCACGTGGAAGGTTAGGCCCTAGATGGGCATTATTTCTTGATTCCCCCCTGGTGTGAGCTAGTTCTCCTTGGGTGGTTGTATTTTGGTTCCGTTCCTGCAATTGATTGTTTCAATTTGTGCCAAAAAAAAAAAAACATATATCGATGGTTGCTTTGCCACCCTCCACTCTTTGACCACTTTGCATACTTGAAATTTGTCCATCCCGTTGGTTGATATGAGAATATGTATGGTTCTAAAATGTATGTCCGCACTCCAACGTTTTTGGATATTAAAATATCTACATGTAGACCATCCTATATTTTATTAAAATAAAAAATGTTAATATTAGAGTTTAGATTTTTTTGCTAAAGGTGTAGACTTTTAATAAGTACAAGTGGAAAAAAATCATTGAAAAAAAGGGGAAAAAGGGAAAAAAACCCTTTTGGTCTCCAGTGGCTCCAAATAACATGTGCAACCCGCTTTAGGTTCAGTAGTCCTTTAAGGGTCCAAAGAATTTCATGAGCCTTTATGCTCTGCAATTGAATATCTTCAATTTGTGTGCAAAAATAAAGAAACAAATTCACAAGCCTCATAAGTTCAACTCGTACGAACTATGTAGGGTTATAATGAGATGAGTGAATAGGAGCCCAACTTTGGTCAATATTGTCATAAAATCACATCCTCTTCAACTACGATTCTTAAATAAAATGACCCAAGTTGAGATAAAGTGACTTTTAATTGATTTTATTTTATTTTTAATGATATCAAGAGGCAATATAAATTCAAAAAAAATTGCTGATCCCAATCTCATACTTTGCAGACTTGTGGGAAACTTATGAATCCCTAAAAGATGGGGGTTCATAAGCACTTCAATCTGCATAAACACTACAATCTGCTCACAATGTAGGTGTCATAGGTAATAAGCATGTTTGACACAATTTTTTTAGTAAAGTGCCACTTGTCACTTTTCTAGGAATCATAACCTCTACAAAATCCCATGTGTCACTTCAAGAACTTAGCATTTCGTCACCAAAGTGTCAAACCTGCTTAAAATAGATGGGTCTTTAAGGGTTTCTTTTTCCAACTAGCCCACTTCTCTTAGGATTCGAAACACACGATCAAAGCTAGCCCAATCATCTCTAGATCTGCATCTGCATCCGGGAATGAAAAACGGCCTTTGTTTAGGATGCAGATGCAAACCCAGGCAAAACTTCCACTCATCCTGCATTGTTTTCAATACTAACTTTTGAATTTCCTTGAAAACGATCGGATTTTTTCTGAAGTCATGAACTTCAATCGGTTATTTCTCAAACTCGTCCAATTCATCTGTGATGGTTAATGTCTGAAGTCTCAAACCTCAACCGGTTATTTCTCAAATTCATATGGTTCATCTATAACTAGCTAATACTAGAGAAAAGTAGTAGGTCAAAGGTTTAAAAAAATTCTTATCTTATTATATATAACCTTTCCTACATATCTCTCACATATGCGGGGAATTCGAGGCTCCTGGCATAAAATTTCATCTGTGTTTGATATTTACGTCAGTGAGTGGGCGGCTTCCCTGCATCTACATCTGCATTGCGTATGTTAAAGTGCAAATGCGGATGCAGATGCAAGGAGAGTGGGGCTTGCTCTTGAGACGAGATGGTTAGCAAACTCAAATCATGGTAGCAACCAGTCCTTTTAAATTTGGCTTTTAAAAGCCAGTTTGCACCAAAATAATACTCCTGGCGAACCCCTTAAGCAATTTTTTTTTAAAAATAAGGCCGGGCTCGCCACCCGGGCACCGGTACAGATACCCAAGCACCCATGCACCAACAAATGGGCGGGGGTTTCGCCCGATAACCGGCATTGGGGCATCGGGGCGGGGATGAGTTTCGCCACTAGGGTTTACACAACAACAGCTCTCTCACCATGTCCCGTGCTCACATTTAACTCCAGTTCGCCACGATCTGCGCTCACATTCACCTCTAGTTTGCCACTCGCTGCACTCGATTGCCTTGCCTATTCGCTAGTATGGTTCGAGGGCATAGGGTGGGTGTACGCGACCAAAGTGAAGGATGCGCATTTGTGGCCACTACGCAGATTTTGTTTTCTGTGTTTGATTGTAGGAGGAGTGGAGCGGCGATGGAAATGAATGACGGAATTGTTTCGGCGACGGTGCGTAATCTATCCTTGTCCATTTACATTGCGAGTTTTTGTTTGTCTTTCAATCACTCATTGTCATGTGAATCTTTGCTGTTGGGTTTGGGTTCTGTTGTTTATTGCAAGGATGGATCCGTCTAACAAGGATTTAGCTGATCCTTTGGCAGGCAAGGCAAATCGGGAGGCGACGAAGACGAAGAAAGCTGCTCGGGATGCATTGGTGTCCGCGCGTATGGAGAAAAAAGTGAAGGTTATTTCGGTGGAGAATGCGCGGCGAAAGGCGGCTCGGAAGGCAACATTGCAATCTTATTTCTCGAGCTCTCGTGGTTCTGGCTCCGGCCAACCTCTAAATTTGGTGCTCGATTCTCGCTTCCTCGATGTGCCAGGTGCTGAGTCTGATGGCATTGGGATTATCCTTCGATTAATTCCATAGGGACCGATCACACCGTGTCCATAGACACAATTGTCACTCCAGTGTCATTTGGCGGATCCGGTGACACTCACATCATCTGTTCGAAGTCCCCTCTCATCGCCTTGTCTGATTCTTCTGATGGCCCTGACAATTCTGGCTTGTGGGAGGTACCCGATAGTGCTAAAGAGGAAGACGATGAAGTGGAGTCCCCTCCGCACAAGAAAGGGGCAACCGTGAGGAGTAAGGCGGAGACTTCAAAGACCAAAGCGCAACAACGTTATGACAAACATCGGAGATTCCAGACAGAGTGGGCGGCAAAGCTTCCGTGGGCTGAAGGTATTTTGGCCGATGATGATATTTTGCACATGGTCAAATGCAAGGTCTGCTCTGCAATTGATCGAAAAGCTTGCGTTATGGCCCCGAAATCGGACACTTTGTTCAAACACAACGGTAAGCGCATGGCAAAGAAAGATTTGCCAATATTTGGTGTGAAAAAAAGGGAGCAATACATAGCAACCCAGTGTAAGCATAGAAAAAACTTACGCCTTTATGCTGCCCGTTCATCTGCCTCCACAGTGGAGCAAATCAACAATTGCACAACATCAGAGGCTCGCAGGAAGAGAGTGCAGTTTGCTACATTGTTTCAAGTTCTTGAGAGTGGTCGGCCGATGCTAAAGTACGAGTCCAAGCACAGTTTGTACAAGGTCTTGGGAGTCCATGATTTGCCTAGCGCTCACTGGTGTGACAACAGCGGTTGGGTCATGGCTTCGTTCATGTACAAAGTTGTCTTGGAAGAGATCAAGAAGCTTGTCCAGAAGGCTAGATTTTTGGCTGTTACTGTAGATGAGGTCACTACGGTAGACACTGGTTCGTATTTGTTTGTGCACTGCTATGTGGTCCAGGATTGGGTGCGGATCCCATTGCTTGTCTCTCTGCAGCGGGTAGATTGTGCTTCCAATGCTGAGAATTTGACAAAATTGATCATATAGGCTGTGTCAATTGGTGGGGGGTTTAGATTTCGAAATGCTGGCCTCAAAACTTGTGTGTTTCGGCTGTGATGGTGCGGTGACTCTCCAGGGCGTGAGAACTGGTGTGACTACACAAGTGAGGGAACAATATGCTCCTTTCTGCCAATGGAGTACATTGTGTGACCCATTGATGTAACTTGGCTTTCAAGGCTCTTGAGAGCTTACAAATCTTTGGATCCATAGGCAAAGTTCTTTCTGTGACTCACGCGTACTTCAACAAAAGTCCTAAACGGCTGATAGAATTCAGAACCTTGGCCGAATTGACGCAAACTAAGGGCTTGAAGATGTTGAAGCGAGTGGAAACTCGTTGGGTGTCATTGATTGAGCCTCTACATTGCCTATTATCGGAATACCGCACACTGATCTATACCATGACAACAGATTTGGGAGAGAATGATAAGGCAGAGGTTAGTTTTTTTTTTGGGAACTTGTGCTTTACTTTGCTTTGCTTTCATTCAAGTTGAATCTATTAGACTGTTTGGAGCCCCAACACCCGTTTTGCACTCAAAATTTGTGGAGCTGCTTGTATGTATAGATATACAATAGATGTGTCGGGAACATTTTGGAAGGTGAAGAAGGTCCCACAAAGATTTGAGCAACATATGTACAGTACATAAGCCTCATTTCAGAAGTTGCTAGCTATAGTTACTCATGTATGTGATTTAACCAAACATTGAAGCTACAAACACTTGATTCTTGTCACTGCCCCATGTATCCTTCACAAGAATGTGGCTCAAGAAAGAGAGAGGATGACCTTCGTTTCTTATATATCAGCATTTTATGCGCCACATGTCCATACAAAGAGCCTACAAATAAAAGTCACGTCTGATGAGTCTCTCTACCACACATACATTTAATTGCATTCAAATTACGAGTGGGATAACCTTGCAGACAACCCACAACTTTATGAAGAGCTCTACAATCTCGGCCTTTATGTATATCCATATCATCCTAGAAGGTGGTGGGGAGTGCTTTACTTTGCTTTGCTTTCTTTCAAGTTGCTTTCTTTCAAGTTGAATCTATTAGACTGTTTGGAGCCCCAACACCCGTTTTGCACTCAAAATCTGTGGAGCTGTTTGTATGTATAGATATACAGTAGATTTGTCGGGAACGTTTTGGAAGGTGAAGAAGGTATCTGATCGCATCATTCTTTGCACAATGGGCCTTAAACTGGGTTCTTGTGTCTTAGGAGTCTAGGTGAATTCGTTTTGATGGTATATGTTAGTGGTCCTGCGACCACAATGATAGAAACTGCATTGCTAGCTGCTGTGGCAAGTGAGATTGTTTGAGTATGAAGTGCAATTCTTTGTTGCAAGGAAACCAATAGTATTCATAATTACTAGGATCCCAAGAGCTTCATGACATTTATAAACTCTAGTGTGATTTATATGTCTCTCCAATAACATGAGAAAGGAGAGCACATAAGGTTGTATTCATGTATTTGTCATGTGTTTGTTACAAGTTTTTGAGCAAAGTTTTTAATCACTCATATCATGCAAGTACTTGCTGTGGTTTATTTCAGATTTTGTTGGGACTTTGGATTAATGTGCAATTTCTTGTATTATAGGCTTGCCTTGCACTTTTGCTGGACCCCTACACCATGCTCGGCATGTGTTGTCTGCTCCTTCTTTTGGATGCCGTGGACAGCTTGGTGACTTTTGCACAAAAAAGAAACGTATTTATCTGTTACTTCATTGCCGTTGTCAAGATTTGCCAAGCATCCTTGCACAACATGTATGAGGATCCAGCGACATGCTTCTCCACGGATGAGTTTTGGTCATTCAATAATCTTTTGGATTGCAGCCATGAACAAATTCACATCAAATGGCTCACGGACTTGAATGATGGCACTGCAGTATTATCTTTTGTTTGCCATGGTGAACATATTCACGCTGAGCATAAACTTGCACCAGTGGATCGAAATGTTTGGGCTGGTCTTGTGGCTCAAGTGAAATTGAAATGCACATGTGACATTTCTGTAGCCCTTACTTTTAATTCTCTAGCTTTTGAGATATATGCTTTGTTTTGAACTTAAATTGTATCTATTAATGGCCGGCTGAGTTAGTTGTGCGGATTCTGTTCACTCTAAATTATGTTGGAATTGGTGAGCCGGATCTCAAATGTGCATTCCATATCATCTGCTTCTGGTACGGGGGGTTCACTCCATATCAAGTTGAACACCACGTGCGGCCAAAGTTTGCTACCCCTATATTACATGGAATAGATAAATTTAAAAATTATGATATTTTTTCTACATATACATAACCATTGATAATATCTTTTGTATATTTTTTTGAAATTTTTAGTCATCTTCATGTTTTTAAATAATTATTTTAGTTCAATTATGCGTCATTCTAGTTAGAAACAATATGTTTTATTAAAAAAATAGATCATCAAATTTGGTTACCATTTTTTACTATGTAATAGATACCGTGTATATCTACCCATGAAAAAAAATTGATAAAATTTTGACCCATTTTGGTGATGCAACTTACCAAAAGTAGATTTTTTTTGGCCGCACGTGGTGTTCAACTTGACAATGGAGTGACCCCCCCCCCCCGTGGCTTTTGGATTTCACTTGGCACTTGTTTTCACACATGGAGAAGCAAGTTTTGGTGAAGAATTTGTGAGTTTTTGTGAGTTGAAGTCTGTGGTAAGTAGGATGTAGGGAACCCACAACGCTCTGGATTCCCCAACATTTTCCCCTGTTGCATTATTAGGTTAAATTTCACAACAATGTTGAAGAATTTTTTCTTGCTTGAAATCTTGAGTAGGTAAAAGCCTTGCCATGTACAATCATGAAAGTTGCAAAGTAAATGGGTTGTGGCATACTGAAAAATGAGCAATTCCAACTAGTCTTGCTTAAATGATAGAAAGGACTGCTGATGTATCTTTCCAGAGGACCACATTAGTCAAAGGCTTGTGTATTTGGTGGTTGTCTAGTTGCAGGGGCATCAACTAAGCTCATACGGGAGCTGGACAACTGCTTCCCTGCTCACAACGTGATGAGCGCTCTAGGTATCATGTACCCTCAGTATTGGTGCCAAGGGGATGCAGATGATCATTTCGATAAACATTTGCGGACGTTGATGGATGCTTATGGGCATGGCCAGATTATCGGTGAAGGTAGCGGGAAGGCACTCCTGAAACTGCTAATCAACCGAGATATGTTGATGTCGCAGCGTGGGTTGTTCCGAACCTGTATGCGGCCTAATGCGCGGTCTGCAATGCCTCCCTTTACCGTGAATCCGCTGACCAAGGTTTGGCGAGTTCTAGATGGGAATAATAGTCTCACTCAGAATTTTTCTGAGTTCATTAAACTTGCAGAGATCGTTGTGACCCACGTGATTAGGTCTGTAGAGGATGAGCGGACGTTTTTGTCTCTAGCTTTTCTGAAATCGAAACTTAGAGCAAGCCTGGTTGAAAATCTAGAAGTTACTTGTGAGCCCAAATTGATGTCCACATGTGTTGTTAACACTTGTAAAACATTACAAGTAGTGTTTTGTTGATTTATGATTATTCATAAAAATATAAAAAGAGTGAAGCTTGAAGAAAGTTAATTTTGAAGCATTAGGCTTGTGTGGAGTGGATTTAAGTAGTATGAGGACATACCTTGGTAAAGTGTGGTAGGTAGAAAGCCAATGTTAGTTAAATGTTTGAATTAGGATCTTTGTTGATCATTTGAGGGAGGAAGGCTTAGGAGATTAGATGAGAGCCTACAAAGTAGGAGGAGATTTCGAAGGCTTATCGAGAGCCTTGTGGATGGGATGAGTCCCTACTTAGAAGGAGAAGGTTAAGGGGTTGTGATTGGAGGCTCTAATCCTCTCACCCTATCCTTATCTCATGCCCTCTCTCCCTCTCAACTCACTATATAATCCCTCATTCTTCCCTCACTCATCCTCTCTTTCCTTCGTGCTCCTTAAGCACCCCACGGGTTATAAGTGTGGGTGTGTGGGAAGCAAGATAGGAGCACATGTGTGTGCTTAGTTTTTAGGAGAAGAGCCAAGGCTATTTAGCCTTGAAGAGGGATTGACCTCTTGTTAGAAGTAGATTGGGTTTAAGGAATTTGGAGTTTGATTGTAAACTTCAACTTGTTGCATTGAGATTCATATTGAAGTGAGAGAGTTCAAACTTGTTTAAACTTGTGGCATTTAGAGTGACTAGATTGTACTAGGTGCATTACTTGTAGTGTTTTATTAGTTATGAACTTGAGCATAACTTTATAGTGAGAGATTTGTCAATTATGGATGATCAGGGTGTTCAATGGGTATGAAAATTTGAGGGATTTTTTATTATAAAGTATGGGAGTTGTGGTAAAAATTTGAGAGCTTCAGTCATTGGGATGAAAGAGTTATTAAAAGTTGAAGGGGAGGGTGTCTAGGAACAAAGCAGCAAGGTTTGAAAATATGTATCTCTTAGAGGGTTATAGATATGGATACCAAAATTTGACACTACCTTTTGAACTTATATATCTATCTTGTGTCAAAATTTTAGATTGATTGGACGTAGGAGTTGGAAGTTATTAGAGTTTTAATGACCGGATGCTTTATCACAGCATTCATACTAAGTAGTTAGAGTTAGAATTTCATGCATAACTTTTACATATGAACTCTGTTTGTGCCAAAATTTGGTGTGGAGATTTTTGATAAGGTATTTAACAAGTGTACCAAATTTCACTTGAAGAACATAAGTTGGGTGGGAGTTATACTATTCTGAAGTTTAGTAGGAAGACATTGATAGAGATTTACATCAAGAAGAACTTAGAGAAGGAAGGGCAAGGATAAGTATATAAGTATTTTTTAATACTTGTATTTAAAGCCTATGTGCTCATGGAATCCACAAGCGAAGTGTCATGTATCAATACGGAATCAACCACGATGACATGTGATAACACGGAATCAATAAGCGAGAACTCATGTAGTAGTGTGGAGTCGACGGCAAGGACTCGATTCACAAGAGGGATATCTTTGAAGGCATGCGTGGCCAAAGCGGCCGGATGGACATTAGAAAAGGCTAAGGATATAACCTTGCCCGACATTAAGGAATGTAAAACTACATAGTGTGGTGTTAATCAAGTTGTGTATATTCCAAGGGTAGATTGGAATTATATATTGGGTTACAAAGAGAGAAGTCTCTACATGTCATTATAAACTTTTCCACTCGGGCTAGGACGAAATCGAAGGGTGGAGGATTTTTGGTGACATTACTGTTGGCATGTATTCTCAGAAGGTGTTCAGTCTCGAGAGTTTTCCGTACCAGCAGGTCTTCGATGAATGGTTCAAGGCAGGTGATAGAGGCCGCTATCTGGCCCATGCTTAGTTGAGTTTCAATGGTGCTACAATCCACCATGCTAGCAATTTGTAGTAACCAGGTTTGTGTAGAATCCTTGGCGTGGTTCAGTTTTCATGTTTGTAGTTTTATTGTGGCCTCTTTGTGTGAATTGGCCTTTGTGAAGAAGGGATCACTTCCTTGCCTTGCCAGAACTTGCAATGAATTTTCGTTTTGTTTCAACTTGAACTTGCAATTCAAGTTCATTGTGGACTACAATCTATTTGTGTGTGTGCAGGTCCTATGTGGTAGCATCCTCAGTTTTTAGTGTAGGTATGCAGTGCTTTGAATTGTTTTTTTGCCATGTAATCTCCCCAAAACTCAATAAAATCGCCAGTGAAGCTGTGAATAAAGTTTTTTTTCGCCATGTTCACACTGACTTGCACCAAAATGTCGCCACTTCCACTGTATTTGAAATTCATATTTCGCCATGAAAAGAATTATAAAAATTTGTTCATCGCCAGATTTTGCTGTACAATTTCTCAAACTGTCGCTAGTAAGAAACACCAGCTCACCCTAGTATATCGCCTTAAGTACTTTAAAAAATGAAAAGAGTTCGCCTTACATGCGATCTACCAAAAATGAAAATAAAGCGCTGGTAGCAACCACCTTCCTCATAATTTTGGAAGCTCATATTCATTATCAAAGAGAAGATTCTTGTGCTCCATTAAGTGGTCATATAGATCTTATATAGACCCCCTCAATTATGTTGATTGTTGAACTAAAGGTGATTATCATATTCTGAAAACACAATTTAATCTCTTTTGAACACATGCCTCGGGGCGATCACACCCCCTTACGTTTCATAACCACGTGCGATAAAAGTTTGCTACCCTATATTATATGCCATAGATAATTTTAAAAATTATGATATTTTTCCTACATATATATAACCATTGATAATATCTTTTGTATATATATTTTTGAAATTTTTAGTCATCTTCATTTTTGTAGTAATTGTTTTAGTTCAATTCTATGTCATTCTAGTTAGAAATGATATGTTTTATAAAAGAAACAAATCATCAAATTTGGTTACCATTTTTTACTATGTAATAGATACAGTGTATATTTACTCATGAAAAAAAATTAATAAAAATTTGACTCATTTTGGTGATGCTTTATGTAAAAAGTAGATTTTTTTTAATCGCGCGTGGTGTTCAACTTGACAATGGAGTGCACCCCCTGGGACACATGCCTATTTCGAAATCCATTTTGGGAGCCACGTCTATCCACATACCACTCAAATATAGGTGTACAATAAAAAGAAATGACCAAATCAACGCACGTTTCCCTTATGGTACTTCAAGACGTGATGTAATGAGACGACCTTTACTTTTGAGCCCATCATAGCTCCGTATCGATTGTGTTTGACCGACGTTCCAAATCCCTTCTTCGAGATGTTCAAACTTGTCCATAAAGTGTGGACTCATGGGCACTTATGACATGTGAGCCGTTGTGCTTGCCTTGGCATGATCGACCCTCCTTGGTGGTCGGCATTCCCATAGCACAAATGGCACCTAAAGTTCCACCAATGATGCGCCCTTTCCTTCCCAATCGAGTCTAAAGGTGAAGTATGTGCACATGGAGTGACGCTCCTTGTGAAAGGCTTGTGCCAAATACTTCTTGGCAAAGTCTCCCAATGTGGCACACCTTCCTTTGTATACGGAAATTTTGAAATTTGTCGTGCAATTCTTTTGTTATTTATTTATCATGTATTTCATTTAAGATATGTAAAATTTGATCCTAGGGTTTGTGGATTTTAAGTTGTGTCATGAAGTGTGCCATTGCAAGATCCATTGTGTCAATGTGGGATTCCTTCTCTTTGGTGTCTAAATTAGCACATTGTTTTGTAATCACAACCAAAACAAAGAATGACCTAAGTTCTTACATGACAATTATCTACTAGTAGGCTTCGTTTTGTTTCCGGGTAAGACCTTCCATGATAACTATAGACATGGAGAAGGTTCAAAGAGGTAGTATTGGAAGTGTCTTTGTGTGAGAATTCCTATGGAGTGCAAATTGTTGATCCTTTGTTCTTGAGATGAAATAAGTTATGTGGGTTTTATGTGGTCACTCTTCTTAATCGGGTGCATGTATTCAAGTGGCAGGTATATGGCAAGGTTTGTCCTTAAGAACGGACACCAAAAAGACAATGTGTTGCAATTTGATTGGGTTGTTTGCTCAAACCCAAACACCATGTTAGGTTCAAAAGTTCACACAATTCAACATAAAGAGCAAGAGAATCTTCACTTTGACATTGTCTAACTTTTGCATGTGAACTCCAATTTTGATGAAACTTGATATATGAGAGTCTTTGTGCTTTGTAGTCAAGAACCGAATGATGTGATCGGGTCCTTATGGATGGACACCAAAAAGACAACGTGTTGCACTTTAATTGGATTGTTTGTTCAAAACACAAACACTTTTCTTTAGGTTCAATAGTTCACCAAACTTGACAGGGCGTATTTGGTTACATAAAGAGCAATAGCATCTTCACTTTGACATCTTATAACTTTTGAATTTGAACTTTGATTTCTATGATACCTGATGTGATAGTCTTTGTGATTTGTAGTTAAGAACTAGATGAGACAATTTCCGATCTGATCCAATGGCCAAAATGATTGGATTTACATATATATATATATATATATATATATGCCTTTGAGTTATTCTACATATGGATAATGGAATTTACAGTTGACACACCCTAGTCTTGGGGTTCATGGCGTCTATGTAAAATCCTCAATCGTGGATGAAAGGGCTCTAATAAAACAAGTCCTCTACAAGGTTGAGGGCCGATTCATTCCAACTGAAGTGCACTAGACTAATTCGGGGTCTCTGATGCCATTTCCGAAGTCAAACAATCTAAAATAATTTTCTTTTAAACCATAAAATAGTTCGCTGCATTTGCACCTTGCTAACCACCATCCGGGAAGATTTATGGGCATAATTGGTCAAGATCTTAGTGTTTCCAAATCCAACCGATTACATGTTGACATCTTTCGGCTCTTCTGTAGATTGATTTGAGGTATATTTCATAGATTCCTCTAAAACGATCGGTAATCTTCCTGAGGTCTTGAACTTCAACTGGCTATCTCTCAAACTCCACCGGTGCATCTGTAACTAGCGGGCACCAAGTTGTCCACGTTCATTGTTGCTAAGGATGAGTTTAAGGGCCACTTCCCACACGAGACTGAGAGCCTGTGACCAGTACACTTCAAGCACTCTCATTGGTGGGAAAGGCGGAGCCGGTCCAAGTTCGCTTCACACTACGCTTGAGGGACCAACGGAGTATGTGAATGCAAGATGGACGTAAAGTCTACATGGATTCCTACATGGCATCAAATGGGTCATGTTTCATGGTCACTTGGACTATTTTCAAAAACCACCTCCTAGAGGTAGGCCTAACACAAAACCGGGGGGAGATCATGGCACTCCAAACGCTCACAACCGTTGATTTATTCTATTTTATCATGTGTGAGGACTCGCACGAATAAAAATTCATTGATATAGCATTTGGTTGAGGGCCCAGTCACATATGACTTCTTAGTACACTGGAGGGTCTGTGACCACACTGCATGATTTTGGAGGTGTGTTGGGACGGCCTTTGGACACTTTCTTTTGGGCTCTCACAATTTCATGGTCACAGCTCTTGGCATGTGTGTGAAGTAGTAGACACCACGAATCCGTAGCCAGGCTCATGATCGTGTGTGCAAGTAAGTTATTCAGATCTGACTGGACAAGTGAGCCTGCATGTTATATGCAGACGGAACTACGGAATCGCTTCTGGCCCTTAACAAGTCTCCTTGGTTGAGAGAGAGAGAGACTCAGGGCCACTTCACACATGAGCCAAGAGCCGTGACCATGTAATGGTGAGGACCCTTGACTCTCATCCAAAGGCCGTACCATGGGTGTTGGGAAAGCCGTTTATGTAGTCACGGGCCCTCAAGCATAGTGTGAAGTGAGAATGGACCATGTTGTGGGACCATTGCATATTTTGTTGGCAGAAAAAGAGGGGAGGATTTGGTTTAATATAATATGTTTCAAACTCTATCAATTTAAGAGAATTACTTGGTGGTGTTTGTCTGTCCTAGAATCTGTCCTGCTAGAAAAAATATTAAAAAAATCATGGTCTCCCGGAATTTTCATCAGGCCCACCTCTTGGAGGTGGGCCTCACGCAAATTCCGGTAGACCATGCACCCTTATCCACAACCTACCATGTAGGACTCCATGTAGACTTTTCATCCACGAACTTTTCTTCGGGCATTTAGGCCTTCACCTCCTAGTGTGAAGTGAACTTGGACGGTGTCCGCCTTTTCGACCAATGAGAGCTCTTACATTGCCATGGTCATGGGCCTTCAGCCTTGTGTGTGAAGTGGCCCTCACTCATTCACTCACGCTCTTGATGATGAATGAAGCTTCACTAACTTCGGGACATTTATGGGCTTCGTTATTGGAGCACCTGGAACACCCGGGCGTTTGCATGTAACCTTAGGGCGGGTTTACACAAGTGTTGGGTGGCTATTGTATTTGATTTCCTTACCATATCTCAAAGTGTAAGAGGCCTTAGTATATGGGCCTCTTTGTGCACAAAAACGTGTATTCTTGAGCTACACTAGACACATGGAGCTTGAGGCCGTGACCACAATAGTATAATTAATTCGTTTGATTTAAGCACATCCTTTGCACTATTCCGGTGACATAATAGATATCCGGCTGACTAGATATCGGGGTGCCAACGACTCAAGTCATCCACTATTGAACTCCATAGCGACAACTTCCCTAGACTTAAATTATAATCACAATGGTGGCTAGTAAAAAAGTTCCTTTTCGACACAATACATGTCAACAAGACGTAAAAAAAAAAGGGTGTGGTGTGATAACTACTTATGGACAAATATTTGTCCGGAAAAAGCGGAACAATAGGTGTTGGAATTGGGCACTCCTACCTTATATGTTTTAAAGTGGAAGCTAAAGGTTTAGCTGTGGACCCCCTAGACATGCACTAGCCACACGAAGAAGGTGGCATCAAAGTGACATCATCATCCTACTTTTGCTTCTCAATGGAAAAATGCACTTTTAGTGCCTTCCATTAGTGGTACAGTCTAACCTCGATAATGTCACTCTTGTTTATAGAACACCTTGATATTGTCACCCAAAACTTCGAAACCAAATTTTCTAGTGTAAAACTCCCTCGTTATTATCCCTATCACCCTTGATAATGTCACTATTTTTTTCCAAAATCTGTAGTGTAAGTGTGATAATAACAATTAATATGGATGAAAAAAGGTTGGATGGACAACAAATTCTATGGATGACGTCGGCAACATTGAATTTGGGCTTTGATGTCCAAGGCAAGCCTCTAGAGAAGCTTTCTCCATTGGAGTACATAAACATGGAAGGTGAAGATGATTTTGAGGTGGAGTATTCTACTGAGGAGCTTGTGCAATTAGTGCAAGATGGCCAAGAGGTACATGATCCCGTAGAAGTAGACCCATGGATTGATGATAGCAATGATGTTGAGTCTAAGGTAGTGAAGTTAAGTGATGCACAAACATCTGTTAAAGATGTTTTGAATTGTATGGCTAGTCAAGGTTCTCAACTTTTCAACACTATGGAGTTGTTAGGAAAGGAAAAAAAATCCATGACAAGCTCATTAGAATTGGTGTTGCACATTTAACATCAATGTCAACAAAACAATGTGACATTAGGAGCTTCTTTGTCTCTAGTGAGAGGTCTTTACCTGATCTCAATGACACATTATGATGTGCTACCTTTGTTATTCAAGGTTTTGAATTTGATTTTATATTTAAAAACATTTAATTCTCATCTTTGTTATTTTCTTTTGAACATTGTAATTTTTATTTGTTTTTCTACCTATTTCTTTGATAATATCACATTATGCATAAATCTTCCAAATGTGACATTATCAAATATGTCACACCTTGTTTATATCACACTTTTTGGTGAAACGGATGGTGTGACATTATCAAGGTTAGACTGTATACAAATGAGCAAGTCTTTGATAGGGTTGAACGGCTGGGGATTCGTGGCACTCACTAAGGAACATCCATCCAAGATATCGTGGATGAAGTGGCTCCAATAAAAAAAGCCCCTCTATGGGGTTGAGGGCCGATTCATTCGAATGTGACATCACTAGACTAATTCGGGGCCTTTGACTCTATTTCCGGAATCAAATTGCCTAAAAATAGTCATTTAGATGATTCTTGCATTTTTTCATCCGCATGGATGATTATACTTGAGTGCCACGAATCCCCGGCCGGGTCGAACCACAATTAACCTTAAAAATACGTATATGGGGTGAGAGGGAATTGTTGCATACAAACGTACTTCTCATCCATCCATATTAGACACTTGATTACCTATAAGTTTTGTGGCTGAATCATCTTAAATGTGTTTGAGTAGACTAATTCGGAGTCTTTGAAGTTGATTCTAGTGTCAAATTAATTTAAAAGAAAGAACCTCTGGATTGCGAATTGGTCAAGAGCTTTTCACTTGGATGAATGAGAGGTACACTCGTATGATGATTCCCTCTCTCCACATATGGAGTGCTCTTGTAGTTTGTTCTTGTGTTTGACTCTTGTATAATGATAAGGAGGAACTCCATGTGCTTCATCTGTGATTGGTTGGCTTTCTGTGTATACCACCAAGGAGCATTAGCGCCAATAAAGGGAAGCAAAGAGGGAGCATCAAAGAGGAACCAGGTTGATCGAACAAATGGGAGCTGAGATGGAGAGACGACGAGCTGGGAGGGAGAAGGCGAGGAGACCGTGAACTAGAAGCCGGGTATCGGGCAAAGGCAGGAGCCGAGGAGGCAGGTGAAGACCCGGGCCTGAAAACCCGGGTAGATGAGGAATTGAACCGGAAGCCGGGTATTTGAAGCCAAAGAGAGGCGACGGGCGTTGGCCACGTGGCACGTACTTAGACCCGGGAACGTACTTAGACCACGGGAACGTACTTAGACCACGGGAACGTACTTAGACCACGGGAACGGATGGGACGCCGGCGGGAACGCGTCCTAGTAATTAGGGAACGGCCGGATTAGTAGGTAGGGGGAATTAGTGATGATGTAGTCACTTTTTGGGATAGGAGGCAAGCCCGCTAGGATGGTAAGTGAGTACATTAGAGTAGTAGCCACCTAGCTATGTAGTGACTACTTAGTAGACACCTAGTTCTCTTTTAGTGAACACCTAGGTACTCTTAGTGAACACGTACTCACTAGTCTAGGGGAATAGATGAAAGGACATAACCGAGGGGGATGGAATCCTTTCGGATGAACATATATTACTCTCACCCTCTTAATGAACATAGGCAATTCGGATGAATGGATGAAAGGGGTTATAACTACCAATGGCACATCTAGACACCTAATACATGCCCGAATGTACCCCATTAATGGATTTAATTTAAGCACGTGGCAGTGCTAATAATAGATCTGACAGGGCCGAATTTAGACTGTAAATACATTTAGTGCCCAAATTAGTAATTATATACATTTCAAAACCTAACCGCCAATTCAACCAATTATAAGATTTCAAAACCTATATAAAGGGGCACTACGGACCCCTATAGCACCTCATTACGCATTTCAACGATCCAACGTGAGCGTCAACGAAGCCGGCCTTGGTTCAAAGGTCCGCAAGATCGAATGTAGCCGGCCTTGATTCAAAAGGTCCGCAAGCTCGAACGAAGCCGGCCTTAATTCAAAGGTCCGCAAGATCGAATGTAGCCGGCCTTGGTTTAAAGGTCCGCAAGATCGAACGTAGCCGGCCTTAATTTGAAGGTCCGCAAAATTGCACGAAGCCGGCTTTCGAATTGAAAGTCCGCAAGTTGGCTTTACGCCGGTCTTCAAGCTGAAGGCCCGCGATAATTGAAGGCCCGTGTGACTGAGAGGCCACGAGACCACGAGACCACGAGGCGTGAAGACGAAGACCAAAGACCTAGAGATAATTGAAGACATTCGAAGACGGACGGTTTCAAGCGAGAAGACTGATTCTGGAACTGAGAGCCCGCGTTACTGAGAGCCCGCGGTACTGAAGGCCCGTTCTGTTGAAGGACCGCGAGACTTGAAGACTTGAAGATCTTACTAAAAGACTTCGAGACCGGAGGTTCTAGAAGTGATTTGAAGTCATAAAAGCTTGGGTCAAGATTTGGAGACTGAGGGCCCGCAGGACCAGAGGACCGCGAGCCCAAGACCAAGGCCCGGAAGATCGAAGGCCCTTTTAGAGACTAAGGCTTGAAGAAGCTTTCCAACCAAGGTCTAAGACACTTCGTGGAGCTAAGGAGATGTCAAGATATCAAAGGCCAAGATACTAAGAGATTGACAAAATCCAAAGCTCATTTGAAGACTAAGGAGTATTCGTGAAGAATCCAAGACCGGAGAACTCAAAGAGATTAGGAAAATTAGAGAAGATCCTTCCAAGGAATTTAGAGGTATTCGAGAATGAGGAATTAAAACTCTCGTGATTAGAGAATGCAAAGGAAAACCAGACAAAAGGGAACTTTAAGAGAATGAAGACATTAAGAGGGCTTCAAGCCATCATTCAAGAATAAGAGACTTTGAAGACCATCAAGTAGTCAACCTTCACCTTGAAGACATTGCAATGGATTGTTAATGAAAGCACTCAAAGTAATGTGATTGTGAACTTTGGTTGAGGATTTGAAATTGAAAATGGAATGAAAGAATGTTGTTGTTGATTACAAAGAATACTCTTTCCATTCATAACACTTAACCTTGACATTAGGATTTAGGGGAACATAAACTTGAGAACCAAGGCCCCTTGCTCCTTCAAGGTTTATGAAGAGGTTTTCAACACTTAACCGTGACATTAGGATTTAGGGGAACATAAGCTTAAAAGCTTAGGCTCCCTACTCCTTAGAGTCTCATTAAAGGGAAATAATTGTACCAACTCTCAAGACTACTAAAGCACCTTCAAAAGTTAATTTAGTTAAGTGCAGTGTCCATGTAAACCGGTCAGCAGCGGGTTACACCGTCTAAGTTTGCTGAGGGTTGAAGGTGGCCTCGACATTTTGGCGACCATGCTGGGGATTCGCCACATGGACGTTACACTTACCTAGATTAGAAGATAAGAATTTACAACATACAATATTTGGGAGTAAGTTGGATGGCAGGCGTCAATGGAGAACATGTACTACCTATATTGTGGAAGACTCCAACAGGAGATGAATGAGAGACGCAAATGGGAAGAAACATTTGGACCACGGAAGCAAGACCGTATAGAGAGGGCAGTGCAGCGAAGACTCGAACAATTTAATTTACAAGGATTCTATGTGCAGGGAATAGAAGACGGAGAAGAAGATAACTCCAAACACCAAGAAATCTCAGTTCTAGGCAGATGGCCATGGGATTATCCAAAATATGATACCAGTCGAACAACTTTGAAGAAATGGGAAGGAACCAGGAGATTCCACGATCTCATGTGGGATATGCAGAAGATGTATGAAGACAAGGTCTGGCGATTACACCAAGAAAGAGAAATAGGATTCACGTACCGGTCACAATTTGAAAGAGACATCGCTGAGTTACCAGAGGAGCTGCAAGCAATAATTTTCTCTAAAGTATGGAATAACGGAAAAGAAGGAATTAGCGCCTATGTGTTAGGAGCAACGCGACATCGAGGTTACCACTACAAGCAAGAAGGTTTGTTATACGATTTGTATGTAAGAAAGATATTCTTACCTCTGTATGGTGGTTTGCATGGTAGTGTGGGGAACTTGAATTTGGAACAGGAACAGGAACAGGAAACAAGAACTTAAATCAAGTGTCCAAGTAATCATCCATAGGCAAACAGGTGAAGTACGGGTGCATTGAGGCGACAGAGCTGAGAGAGAGCCGGCCAAGACCATGACCCCGAAACACTCTCAGTAGCGTACATGGTTGATCATGAGGATACTTCTAGTACGAGAAGTACATCACCAACTCCTAGAGAACAGGAGGCAGAGAAGAAGCATGTGGAGCGCATGCATTCTAGAGAAGACCGCATAAGGCGGACTGAACAACTCAAGAGAGAAAGAGAAGAGAGGTACGCTAGGCGTACAAGACAGAGAATTACAGGAAATGAAGAGAGCCGATACGCTTCTGAACCACCGGCAGTAGGTTCCCACACCCCTAAGCCCATCCACCAAAGGAGTCAAAGTGAAGGAGGAGGTAATGGTGAGACAAGCCAAGGACATGAAGACTTGGATGAAGAAAACTTGAATCAGGGAGAAAGCAAGGAAGATGAAGATGATCTGATAATAGGAACCCCTCTTGGGACATACATTTTAAGAACAAAAGGTACAGGTAAAACCACGGGTACGCATACCCCAATAGATAAAGCGCAAGGCAACATCCCTCAAAGAAACACGGCTGAGGAAAATCTTTTCAACCCAAGGAGTTGGGAGAAACTGAAAAGAAATTTTGAAGAGCAATTTAGCTTTGAAGACTCCGGCTTCTCCGGAGAGAGCACACAAGATAACACGGACCAAGGAGTAAAGAGACCCATAAGTCAAGAAGAGTTTGACGAACTACGAAGAAATTTTGAAGAGAAACTTAAGCAATTCCAAAACCTTGGAATTAACACCGGAGTCAGCCCACCACCTGCCAACAACAACAACTCGCCTGGTGTTGGAAGCAACTCACCCAACCCAGTCAACATGGCTGCACAACAACGGAGAACAAAGGTTCCCTTACCGACCTACAAAGGTAAGACAGATCCCGACACTTACATGCAAGAATTTAACAATGTGTGTCTTGCCAACCAGGAAGACACAGATGCAATCAAATTACAACTATTCCCAGTTACCTTGAAGAAGCGAGCATTGGAATGGTACTCCCAATTTGGCCCAAACCATTTTCCGGACTGGCCAAGTTTAGGAACTGCCTTTCTTATGAGATTCAGATCAAAGAAATCAGAGGGAGAAGTCATCGAGAGCTTAGGCTCCCTCAAGCAAAAGAAAGACGAGACAGTCGAAGAATTTTATGAAAGGGTTATGGTGGAATCATCAAAAATTCACCCTCAACCTAGTAATCAATTCAAGAAAGCATGGTTCCTTAATGGGTTGAAAAAGGAATACGCTAAACACATTGACTTAATGCCGACCGATGACTTGGATGAAGCAAAAGCATCGGCACGGAAATTGGAATTAGGACAGATGAGGAAAGGAAGATTCCTTGATGAGAGTGACAGTGAGGAGTCAAGTGATGACTCAGAGGAAGAACGGCGAAAGAAGAAAAAGAAGACAAAGAGCAAGAAGACCAACTCAACTAAAGATGATATCAAGACTCTTAGAGAAGAGATAGAAGGGCTGGCTTTGGGAAGCCGAAAATTTAGAACGGGCATAAATTGCCGGCGGTGCCGAAATGAAGGACACTACGTGCAAGAGTGTCAGATGAAACAATGCACTAACTGCAACAGCCTCACTCATAACACAAGTGAATGTGTTTATGAAAGGCACGAATCTCGGAGACCCCGAGATAGAAGATACGGGGTAAATCAGATACAACCCCAAACAAATCGAAGGCCAGGAGCGATAACTCCTAGGCGAGATATGAATGAAAGAAGAGTACGGTTCGAACCGAGGACGGAATTTAGAAGAGATGAGAGATCCCCCTTTAGGGAAGGCGATTACCGGCGGGAGGCGGGAGGCCCCTACCGGGGAAATGAATATCGCAGAGAAGAACGGCCATACTATAGGCCCAACGACAACTACAGAGATGATTTTAGGAGGGAAGGATATTACCCCTACAAAAGCCAAGATTACCGGAGGGAAGATGGATACCCCTACCGAGGAGGCCCCAGAGGACCTATCAACCATGACAGGTATGAGTATACCCGAAGCCTGATGGATAATAACAACACCAAGGCAGCGCCGAGAACTGGGTTCACTGGCGGACCACAGCGAGATGGCAACCCCGACGAGTGTTTCTATTGTCATCAGAAGGGGCACCGGAAACCGGATTGTCCACACTATATCAAACATCAACAGGAGTTGAATGGATTTAGAAACACAAAGCCGGCTGTGGGAGCCAACGCGGTGTCCCCTGCGGTTTGTGTGATGACGAGAGCCCAACGGGCTGCAGCCGAGGAAGGCAAGGAAGATAGCGAGAGTGACAACAGTGATGATGACGATGATTCGAGCAGTGGCAGCTCTGAGGAGCAGGAAGACCACCAAAAAAGAGACGATAACTCTGATGAAGAGAAGAATGTTATGCGCGAGCCGGACGCACACCTAGATGATGATAAGGAAAATGAGGAGAGGCCAATAGGAGCCAACAGTGATGAATGGAAAGCTGATAGAGAAGTCCACCGGGAGGTGAGTAAAACTATCAAAGAGATACAAGAGGAAGAGGGCGAAGCTCTACCCACGCCAGAAGAGTTCGCACCTTGGTACTCGCAAGAAGAGGCAGGAGGGCCCAAGGAATGGAGCCCCGAAAAGGGAGGCGTCCCAAAGACTACCCATACAAGGGTAGATGAGATTCTAGAGAATGTGATGAATCACACAAGAGCCAACATTTCAATAGGGCAACTACTAGAGATAGCCCCCTATTGTAGAAAACGGGTAATGGCTGCCCTTACCAGCCAAGAAGGAACGTCTGAAAAGCCAACATCTACATACCAAGTGACAGCAAAGGCATTTGACGAAGAAATGCCCATGATATCAGTGATTGTGAAGAACAAAAGAATCCCCAACGCTTTGATAGATGGTGGTTCAGGAGTGAACATCATCACGGACACGTTGAGGAAGAAATTGGGACTCAAAAAGATAGAGCCCGCACCGTTCACCATAAAAATGGCTGACCAAAGGAAGGTCATGCCCAAAGGGATTATTCGAGATGTACGCCTGGATGTAGGCGGAATTGTGATTAGAACGACACTCACCGTCATAGACATGGTGAGTACCGAGGACAGTTACTCCCTTTTGCTAGGGAGACCATGGTTAAAAGAGGCCCAAGCACAACATGATTGGCCCCTCAACAAATTGACCTTAACGCAGGAAGGAAACAAGGTGGAAGTGAGCACCCAAAGAACGCCGGCAGTATCACTGGCCAAAAGACCCTTACATTGGGAAGATTACGATTGGGAAATGGGACTGACCGATGAAGAAGAAGCAGTAGTCTACGAAGCATTTCCAGAATTGTTACCCATGGGAGATTTCGATTTGAAGAGCTTGAAGAAGATACGAGAACCAAGCTGCAATACAGTGGAGATAGGTACTCCCAAAGAACCAGGAAAACCTGGAGCACGAAAAAGTGGAACCGAGAGACCTCGGTCAAGAAAAGCAACGAAGAGAGAACAAGAAGCTATGGAGGAGAAACCAGTATATCCCTCCCAATTCTACAAGGCAAAGAAAGGAGATATAGAGATTGACAACACCCCTGCCTCAGAAGCCGTCAAAGGGAAGAAAATAGCAGGATGGACCGTTGAAGATGAAGACTTGGTGAAAAATCTAAACTTAGGAACTCCTGAGGAGCCTAAGTTAGTCAAAATTGCGAAAGACTTGGGAGATTACGAAGCAAAGGTGAGAGAGCTACTCCTAAAATTCAAGGACGTGTTCGCCTTCACCTATAAAGATATGAAGGGCATACCCCCTCATGTGTGCGAGCACAAGATTGAGCTGCAGCCAGAAGCCAAACCGGTACGACAAATGCGTTATAGGATGAATCCTAATTACGCAGCCAAGGTGAAGGAGGAAATTGACAAGTACTTGGAAGCGGGATTCATATATCCCGTGGATAGGACAGAATGGTTATCCCCGATCGTGATTGTACCCAAGAAGAATGGGAAACTACGCGTGTGCGTCGACTACCGGAAATTAAACGCAGTCACTAAGGTAGATCCTTTCCCTTTACCTTTTACAGAATCAATCTTGGAAGCGGTTGCAGGACACGAAATGTATACATTAATGGACGGGTACAGTGGCTACAACCAAATCATGATCGCCTTAGAAGATCAACTGAAGACGTCTTTCATCACCGAATACGGAGCGTTCGCGTACAGGGTAATGCCCTTTGGATTAATGTGTGCTCCAGCCACCTTCCAAAGAGGCATGATGAAGATATTTGCTGACTACCTCGACAAATTCATGAAGGTGTTTCTAGATGATTTTACTGTTTACGGAACCAAGGAAGACCACATTGAGCATTTAGAAAAATGTCTCATTAAGTGCCGCGAAAATGGAGTAAGCCTGAACCCAGAGAAGTGTTTCTTCTGCGTTAATTCAGGGAGACTCTTAGGACACGTGGTATGCAAGGAAGGATTGTTGGTGGATCCAAAGAAGGTGGAAGTCATAAAGGGATTACCTCCACCAACCACCGTACGAGGCATTCGGAGTTTTCTGGGACAAGCTACATACCATCGAAAATTCATATGGATGTACGCTGAGATAACTCGGCCCTTGTACTTACTACTCAAGAAAGGAGAGAAGTACATTTGGACAAAATCTTGTCAAGAGGCATTCGAAGAAGTGAAGAAAATGTTAACAACCACACCCATTTTGGTAACTCCCAATTGGACCATGGAATTCCACGTACACTGCGATGCCTCGAACATCGCGATTGGAGCCGTTTTGGCTCAGAACATATACGGAGATAGAGACTCTCCAATTCATTACGCAAGTCGACTCTTAAACAATGCGGAGAAGAACTACAGTACGACGGAGCGTGAAGCCCTAGCAATGATCTACTCGGTGGGCAAATTCAGACATTATCTGCTAGCAAACCATTTCGTTTTCTACGTGGACCATCAAGCCCTGATATACTTGGTCAATCGACCAGTAGTATCCGGGCGAATTGCGAGATGGATGCTTTTACTCCAAGAATACGATTTTGAAGTAGTTTACAAACCTGGTAGAAGCCATGTAATGGCCGACCACCTGTCCAGGATAGAAAGTGGAGAAGACCCCTCGGGGGTACAAGATCAGTTTCCAGATGCTAGCCTCTTCATGGTTCATGTACAACCCTTCGAAGACTGGCGAGCACCTTTCATAGAATACCTTACCCACGGGAAGTTGTTATCCGCTCTAGCCACCTCACAAGAGCAGGACAAGATCAGACAACTAAGTGAGCCATTCGTTCTAGACAACGAAAAACTCATGCGGGTCAGCATTTCCGGCAAGATACATGAGTGTATAGCCGGGGATATCATTGAGGAAGTCATCAGTGAAGCCCATGAACAAGATGGGATACACTACAACTTAACTTCCACATGGCATTACATACTACGAACACCTTATTGGTGGCCTACCCGACGAAGGGACGTACTAGAATACTGTCAAGAATGTCCAGTATGTAAGGTTGCTGACCAAGGAAACGAAACCGGGAACAACACCCCGCAAGATTCCGAGGACGACGATGATCCAATTCCCGTCAAAACCCTGGAAGCTCAAGAAAATCTGACAGAAGGAGAAGAATCGGATTGGACAACCCCATACTTCCGCTACTTAACACACGCAACCCACAGAACCCCATGGGTAACTTGCCTACCTAAAGAAGAACGAGAATTGATTGCTTACCGCAGTCAATTCTTCATACTCATTGAAGGAGAGTTACACCGCATGTTTCATAACGGCATTACAAAGAAATGTATGCCTGGAAGGTATGTGAGGAGTTACATCAAGACCCTCCATATACGAGAAAATCGGCATCTCTCCATAAGCGCCACCAGAGAATTGGTTCTACAAGGACCTTATTGGTGGCCAACTATAGCGGAAGACGTCTCACTACTCATCACACTATGCACCGAGTGTGAAGAACGAGGAGAAGAATTGCCAACAGAAGCAAGCTCTTCGGAACCTGGTAACGGGACGGACATTATACCATACAAAGAAACTTTTAACGATTGGAGAACACCTCTAATCGAATATCTGGCACATGAAAAATTCAAACTAGAAATGGACACTCAGAGAGGGCAAAGAGAAATCATACGAGATAGCGAATACTTCACATTAGAAAAAGGAAAACTCCGAAGATTAGGGAGGAATGGATCAAGTAAGATATGCATTGCTGGATACCAAATAAAGCATTGGATAAGGAAAATGCACGTATACCAGCAAAGACACTTAACCTACCAGCAAACTTGGCTCCGATGTTTGCAAGGGAATCGATGGTGGCCCACAATGGGACTTTGTGACATACAACTCTTTCTTTCGTATGATTGCCCGTCATGTTCTAGAAGATTTGATCAAATTCCCGAAAATATAATTTGCGGAAGCGTCATCGCACAATCACATGACAACAAAGACTGGAGGAAGTTATTGATTGAATATCTCACATACGGGTACCTAAAGGGACCCCGCATCTCGAAAAATCAATACAAGAAAGTAACTCGGCAAAGCCGAGAATATTTCATTGAAGAGGGAAAGTTAAAACGAATACTGTCAAATGGAGACGTGAAGATATGTATTGCGGGACGTGAAATCAATGAATACCTGGAAGGGTTACACGTCACGGAATCCGGGAAACACCTTAGCGAAGAGCTAATGTGGCACCTAATTGTGTTTGGACCATACTGGTGGCCCACATGCGGAGCGGACATCCACAACTTATGCAATCAGAAATGTGCGGATTGCAACAGCCATGGGGAATTTTCGAAAGACTCGCAAGTACCCTCACGTCAGGTCGGGGAAGACCCACCGAGAAGGGCTACTATGGATTGGAGACAGCCTTACATGGAATACTTAACATGCGAGGAAATCTTCGACCAATCCTTATCACCGGAGGTGAAAAGAACAGTAACACAAAGCCATAAGTATTTTGTGTTCACCAACGGCACTTTGCAACGGATACGCAAAGGAGGAAAGGGTAACCAAGTTTGTATCCCCGAAACCCAAGTTCCCATATACCTAACCAAGGTACATGGGGAAAGCGAACCCCACTTGGCCGCCATAGAAACATGGAAGGCCGTGGCCACAGGAGCATACTGGTGGCCGACGTGGGGAAATGACGTGTGCAATCACTTACGATACTGCACAACCTGCAACAAAATGAAGACACTAGAGAAACGCCACAAAGAAAGTCAAAACTCATCTTCACCAAAACCAACACATGAGCCAGATTGGAGACAACCGATCACACAACGATTGAAGATCTTTGAGGAGTTGAACCACATTGGCACAGATGAAGAGTTGGGATTAGTCAACCGCGACGCCGATACTTATTTCATAACCGAGGATGGTTTGAAATATCGGCTACCAAATGAGGAAGTCAAGATGTGTATAGCAAAGGAGGACGCGATGGATTGGGTTAAGAGGATACATGAATATCAAATACCACATCTAACGAGAAAAGAGGTACTCACACAAATACACAAGGGCCCATATTGGTGGCCAACCATGTCTTCAGATGTGACGCATTTAATTGATGAATGCACACCGTGTCGAAACACCACAACATCAAGCCTCAAGATTGAGAACTATGGGGACATTTTCCTCCAGAATCAGAAAGCACATGATTGGAGAGAACCAATCATTCGATACCTCAAAAACCCAATGGAATTAAGCAACTTTGCCTTCCATGAAGAATTGGGTACCTTACGGGCAGAATTACCTCATTATTTTCTAAAGAAAGGAAAGTTAAAGCGAAGCTTTGCAAATGGGCAAACGAAACTGTGCATCTCTCAAGAAAAGGGAATTGAATGGTTGACAACCATTCACAATCAACGATACCCACATCTTTCAATGGATGAGATGATCGTGCAAGTCGCCAAAGGACCTTATTGGTGGCCCACAATTCCTCCGGACATTGACCACCTATGCAAGAAATGTAGAGTTTGTTGGCCAAATGAATTCCCGGAGTATGTTGTGGATTGCAAAACTGTCACGATCAAGGACAAGGAAGAACCGGACTGGAGAATACCTTTCATTGATTACCTAACACACGGGAGGCTGACCACGGAAGCCTCAACCACGCAGCGACAACAAATCGCCATACGAAGTCGTCCATACATGCTAAACCACAACGGGACTCTGATAAAAGAAGGGCCCGATGGTATACGAAGGACATGCGTAGCGGGACCGATAACTACAGCCATTATTGCAGAAGCTCACGAAGGAATAGCTGGGGGGCACTTTTCAGCCAACATCACCTTACACAAAGTTTTAACTGCCTTGTATTGGTGGCCCTCCATGAAGAAAGATGTCCATCTTTATTGCACTCAATGCGATATCTGCCAAAGGGTTGGCCCAAAAATCTCAACCAACCTCCAACCCCTACATCCTACAATGCCTACTGAGGTATTTCAGAAATGGGGTTTGGATTTCATTGGACCGGTCAACCCGCCAGCCAAGGGTACCAAGAATCGGTACATAATCACAGCTACAGATTACACCACCAAGTGGGTGGAGGCCAGAGCTTTAAAAGATAACACGGCTAAATCTACGGCCAAGTTCCTTTTCGAAGAAATAATTACAAAATTTGGATGCCCATTGGAATTTGTGAGCGACCAAGGAAGTCACTTTATCAACGACACTATTAAGGTGCTCACTCAAGAATTTATGATTTTACACCGGAAATCAACCACGTACTACCCACAAGCCAACGGCCAAGCGGAGAGTACCAACAAGGTAATTAAGATTGCCTTAACCAAGATGGTGAACGCCAATCGAACCGATTGGGACACCAAGTTACACGCAGCACTTTGGGCCTATAGGACAGCCTATAAGGTTACTACCAAGCACACCCCGTTTTCATTAGTGTTCGGGACGGAAGCCTTGTTACCTATGGCTTACCTTCACCCTGACGTTTACCAAAAACGGAATCAAGAATTTCATCCCATTCTCGAGAAGAGGATGGAACAGCTCAGAACTATGGATTTGACAAGACATGAAGCCGAAGAAAACATGACACATATGCAACTCTTACGAAAGGAAAGACATGACAAACCCCGGGCAAAGAGACAATGTCATCATTGTGACCTTGGGAAAACCAAGCCACTCCAAAAGGAGGCTGAAAAACACGACATTTTAAAAGAGGACCTTACTCAAGCTATGGAGAAGAGTCAAAACTCTCGAAGCAATGAAGATGGGGAGCAAAATACTACACCCAAAACACGCTTTTATCCCGGTCAACGAATCTTGTGGCACTTGCGCCATAAAATACCCGGGCCGGGCAAGTTTAAAATACGATGGGCAGGACCTTATCTAATACAACAAATCTATGATAATGGATCAGTGGATGTTACCACCCTACAAGGGGACAGTTTGGGACGAGTCAACATGAACAAGCTAAAACCATACCAAGAGCCCAAATCAACTCAGGCTTATGCCTTGCAAATTTTAGCTCGCCACTTTTTGGAAACAGAGATACGAGCAAAACAAAACCATTTGTACAAAGGGACGAGCACCACACAAATTCCCCTCACACCATCTTCTCAATCAATTAAGGAAACCACCTCACACACTGGTTCTACCTCTTACCAAACTCAAGAAATCCTAGATGCTGAAGATTTGGAAATGCATAGAGTCATGTTAGAAGTATACCACATACATCCCTCAAAACAAGAGAATGTTCATCCAAGAGATACCTTAAAACCCCTAAGGTATGACCAAAGGAATGAAAAAGAAACCAACCTACATACCATACAATTACAACAAAAGAGGGACACCTTAAACCTCATAAGGCACGACCAAAAGGATGAAAAAGAAACCAACGTACATACCATACCTCAATGGGAATTACTATCAAGTTTAGGAGAAAGTTCGGGAACCACAACACCTATGAGGAATACAACCCATGCTTACCTTGCCTTACCCCGCTTGAAGTTAACTGAGGGGGAACCAACTCACAAATGAAAATTTTGCGAAAATACGGCCTAGGAAAAGACTCACCTAGGACCGACCACTGGACCAGTAAACCAGTCGGAGCATTTTCCCTTTATGGGGAACAAGATGAAGTTGTGCCTTAAAGACATACGAAAGAGATGCAAGAAGTTAAAGGAAAGTGAACCAATATATGATCCTTAAGGGAAGCAGAGACCAGTAAAGTTTTGGGAGATGTGAAGATACATGGAAATTTACAAGAATACAAAGATGGAAGAAATTTAGAAAAGGAAAATATAAATGAACCAAACGAAGTTTTGAGACACCTGAAGCTGGATGAAGATTTAAGACATGAATAAACGGACAATGATTCTTATTAGGTTTGAAAATACCAATGACAATGTAATATTAAGAAATCACGAGAGGTATGCAACTCTAGAGATATCCAAAACGGAAGAGCGCTCTAATAAGGAGAATGAGTCAATGAAGTCGTCATCAATGTAAGCAGGGTGTAGTTATACGAGAGGAATGAAGTCTTGAGGAATGCAGTTTTGACGGATAAACGAAATGGATGAATGCAGTAAATAGAATGAAATGAAATCGAAGCCAGTAAATGAAGGAAGTTCTATTGATACGCCTGGGAATAGGACACTGGATGAATGCAGCTCAAGGAAAGAAACCTAAGGGAAGTTTGCAGAGACGAACTGAGTTTGAAAGGAACAGCGAAGGACGGAGCTCCATTAATAAACTCGATTGCAAGTAACGAATAAAAGGTTAAATATTTTTGTTTATAAGACACCATTGAGTACCCATTGGAAGAGGCCTAAATTCCAGTAAAGGGGCAAAACCCCATTCCAGAAAGTTTATAGATGATAAAGACTGGGAGTGTACTCTTGCAAATTGACGATACTTTATTTTACTTTGAGTACGCAAATTAGTGTGATGAAGGAGCAGGGAAAAGTTACCATTAACGGACTGAAAGCATGATCCTTGCAAGTCCAAGCAAAACCCATAGAAAATCACATTCATACACAACGCGATTACAAGAAGTTACTGATTGGTTGCAAAAACTTCACAAGACTATTCCAACACCAATTACTATTCACAATGACATGGGAGTTAACCCGGAAACAAATATTGCTTTATTCAAGAGAGTATCCCAGATACAAGCCAAAAATCGGCCTCAGAACAAAGAAATACAAATTCCAATTTATTTTTGGTTGGAGGGGTCCAACAAGTGGACCCCAAAGAAAAAGGGATTCAACCCACCGAAATGGGGAATCCCATAAAAGAGGAGGACTTACAGTACCTGAAAAAGGGCCCACTCAAACAACGTCAGTAAGTAAATTAAACAAACTTTGCAGAATTTGAACTTGGGATGAGGGTATTACCTGTTTCAAGAAGTCCAGCGTGGTAGAGTAACCACCAAAGAAAACAAGCCAGCTGGAGATCTCCAAACCCTAATCAAGAAGGTTCAACCGCTATGTTCAGCTGAACCCACAAAGGGAGTTGCAACAGGAGATGTTTGCTCTCACACACACAACAGTTGTGGCAGAAACTGAAGGGAGAAGTTACGCCAACCACCTCAAACGCTTACAACCGTAGAGAAGCAGGCAGCCATGGAGAGTCCGTTTGAAGTCAAGCCACAACTGACTGAGCAACAAATGTTTTGGAAAAACTTGCAAGACATTTGTTTGCAAACATTCACCTCAGTATGTTGGAGCACCACTCACTCTCGGTGGTACCCTCGACTGTGTAAGTGGCACATTAGCCAAGGTTTATTGTGCAAGGCTGCATCAGAAGTGCAAGGAGCAGATTGGGCAAATATGAAGAGGAAGCAAGGAGAGGAGCAGCCAGAACGGTACATTTTCATTGTTGATGCCATTCTGAGGAACCACCAGTTCACGCTTGAAGAAGTCAAGTTTCTTAAACAAATTAACTTGGATGGGTTTGTAACCCGAGTCTCCTGGAGAGTGTTGCACGAGGCCCTGATTCGGGAGGCTTTGATCAACCTCGAGGAACCCACCATGATGACCACGGTACAAGGTGTTACATTTCCACTGTTGGCATCAGATTGGCGAGCCCAGCTGCAAGATACTTTCGAATTCACAACTCGCAAGACAACGGCCACCAAACAGTTGGAAGTGACAGATTTCTTTCCCTCATTGAAAAATGCAGCAGAAGGACAAGAGACGGTGAAGGTATCAGATTGCACATTTCCAGGTGCCAAGAAACCTTTGAGAATATTGAGTTCTTTATTTTGCCTCAATACCACAAGTCAAAACCATATTTCTATTTCCTTTGCTGAACTAATTTCAGCAGCTCTAAATGGCCACAACATTGATTGGGCTGGGGAGTTCTACCAAGAATTCCGTGACGAAATCATCAAGCTTCATCAGAAGCATACACAGACCACTGTCAAAGTGGTAAGGACCACAATTGGTCCTCATCTTACCCTCATTTTAAAAGCAGCTGGGGTAATGAACATTCGGAACGAGGTGGAGGCAGGGTTTTACAAAGATAAGATCGATCATGACGACCAACCCAAGCGGAAAAGGTGCACAGATGCACCAGTGCCACCAGCGCCACTCCAAAATCTTCATAGCAAATTCAAAGTTGTGAGACCTCGGGTGGCGAATTCCCAGCAAGCGGCACCGACCTCTTCAATCCAAGACCCTTCCCAATCGACAATTCTTGAAACTCAGGAGCCATGGCAGGTTCCCGACGCCATTCCCAGCATTATACAGCAGATTAGTCAAGCTCACAGGAGGCTTGAGAACTTGCTAACAACTTTAGCCAGCAAAGCACCACACAGGTTAATGCGGAACATAGATCACCAGTTTCATAAAGTACAGAGGGAAGCAATTTTGAAGGAAGAATGGAGACCAGTAAAGGATCAAACCGATGCCACACCAACAGACATGGTTAAGTCTCTCGTTTCCCAAATAGGAAGACTGGAAGAGAAATTAGCCAGCAAAGAGGAACTGATTGACCTCTACATTGAGAATGCGTTTGAAACGCAGACCCAGTTAGCAGAAAAAGAAGAAGAAACAAAAAGGTTAAAGACAGAGCTTCAAACTGTCACTCACAGAGACCAGGAAGAATTGTTCAAATTTCAGAATCAAGAAGGAATTCACTTACAGCAACTTGAGGCCAAGGATAAGGAAGTCGCACTCCTGAAAAACCAGGTCCAGAAATTCACCGAAGAGGTGGCTTTCCACAGGCAGCAGACAAGAGAGCTGCATGAAGCCCACCAACGACAGGGGGAAGAACTTACCAAATTGCGCGCCGAACAGGAAGATTATAGAGCAGCTAGGGCAAGGAGGGAGCCGATTTTCAACCCCAAAGACAATTCAGAATTTGGCCAAAGCTCCAAACGACCAATCGACCGAACAGAACGCCAAGCCTTGGCCACAGGAGCAGCGGAACAATTGTTGAACGATCTGCAACGTGAGTTAGAGGCAAGCCAGTTACAGAACGAAGAACTTCAACATCAGATTCAGAAGGGGGCTCCCGTTGGACAGATGGGTCTGCCACCAAGTCTTCTCAACCCTAAAGCAGAAATTTACCGCAAGCTTCTGGAGCACACCGAGCCTCTCGAATCGGTGATGCAGTATTACAAAGCTTACTGGGCATTAGATCTGATCACCAGTGGTCTGCCTTTACCCAAGAAGGGTATCAGGCTCAGCTTGACCCAATTCCAAAAATTTTGGGAGCAAGCTAATTCTAAAGCAAGAGACACCCTAACCTTCATGTGGGTCCTGAGTGACATCAAGCTACCATTAGGGATCATGGAAGTAGTCACCGGATCACCCCCATTTTTCATCAGACGGTACATGCTACGCAGTGTAGCATTCCTAGCACAACACAGGGCAATGAAGGCCAAAGGTCAAAATGTCCACCCCAACCTCCCCACATTACGGCCTTACACCCATAGTCAGCGGATTGAGATTACCAAACTCATGCACAACCACCAGACAATATTTCGGCAGGCCACGGATGCATTGCAGAGAGAAGACACTACGATCTGCTTCGAGGCAGTCAGAAGACACCAGTGGTTGATAGAGCATCACCCAGAACAATCAATCAAAATTTCTCTACCTCTACTCAAGACCTATGTTTCCGAAACCTTGGAAGAACAACAGATGACCATAACGAAAGGGCAATTTGGCGCTATCAACAACGGCACTATTCTCCGCATATCAGTACCGATTCAATCAGAATCAATCCACAGTGTTGATTACGAAGCATGAGGACATGCTTCTTTCCCTGGGGGGGAAATAAATGTGTATACCACCAAGGAGCATTAGCGCCAATAAAGGGAAGCAAAGAGGGAGCATCAAAGAGGAACCAGGTTGATCGAACAAATGGGAGCTGAGATGGAGAGACGACGAGCTGGGAGGGAGAAGGCGAGGAGACCGTGAACTAGAAGCCGGGTATCGGGCAAAGGCAGGAGCCGAGGAGGCAGGTGAAGACCCGGGCCTGAAAACCCGGGTAGATGAGGAATTGAACCGGAAGCCGGGTATTTGAAGCCAAAGAGAGGCGACGGGCGTTGGCCACGTGGCACGTACTTAGACCCGGGAACGTACTTAGACCACGGGAACGTACTTAGACCACGGGAACGTACTTAGACCACGGGAACGGATGGGACGCCGGCGGGAACGCGTCCTAGTAATTAGGGAACGGCCGGATTAGTAGGTAGGGGGAATTAGTGATGATGTAGTCACTTTTTGGGATAGGAGGCAAGCCCGCTAGGATGGTAAGTGAGTACATTAGAGTAGTAGCCACCTAGCTATGTAGTGACTACTTAGTAGACACCTAGTTCTCTTTTAGTGAACACCTAGGTACTCTTAGTGAACACGTACTCACTAGTCTAGGGGAATAGATGAAAGGACATAACCGAGGGGGATGGAATCCTTTCGGATGAACATATATTACTCTCACCCTCTTAATGAACATAGGCAATTCGGATGAATGGATGAAAGGGGTTATAACTACCAATGGCACATCTAGACACCTAATACATGCCCGAATGTACCCCATTAATGGATTTAATTTAAGCACGTGGCAGTGCTAATAATAGATCTGACAGGGCCGAATTTAGACTGTAAATACATTTAGTGCCCAAATTAGTAATTATATACATTTCAAAACCTAACCGCCAATTCAACCAATTATAAGATTTCAAAACCTATATAAAGGGGCACTACGGACCCCTATAGCACCTCATTACGCATTTCAACGATCCAACGTGAGCGTCAACGAAGCCGGCCTTGGTTCAAAGGTCCGCAAGATCGAATGTAGCCGGCCTTGATTCAAAAGGTCCGCAAGCTCGAACGAAGCCGGCCTTAATTCAAAGGTCCGCAAGATCGAATGTAGCCGGCCTTGGTTTAAAGGTCCGCAAGATCGAACGTAGCCGGCCTTAATTTGAAGGTCCGCAAAATTGCACGAAGCCGGCTTTCGAATTGAAAGTCCGCAAGTTGGCTTTACGCCGGTCTTCAAGCTGAAGGCCCGCGATAATTGAAGGCCCGTGTGACTGAGAGGCCACGAGACCACGAGACCACGAGGCGTGAAGACGAAGACCAAAGACCTAGAGATAATTGAAGACATTCGAAGACGGACGGTTTCAAGCGAGAAGACTGATTCTGGAACTGAGAGCCCGCGTTACTGAGAGCCCGCGGTACTGAAGGCCCGTTCTGTTGAAGGACCGCGAGACTTGAAGACTTGAAGATCTTACTAAAAGACTTCGAGACCGGAGGTTCTAGAAGTGATTTGAAGTCATAAAAGCTTGGGTCAAGATTTGGAGACTGAGGGCCCGCAGGACCAGAGGACCGCGAGCCCAAGACCAAGGCCCGGAAGATCGAAGGCCCTTTTAGAGACTAAGGCTTGAAGAAGCTTTCCAACCAAGGTCTAAGACACTTCGTGGAGCTAAGGAGATGTCAAGATATCAAAGGCCAAGATACTAAGAGATTGACAAAATCCAAAGCTCATTTGAAGACTAAGGAGTATTCGTGAAGAATCCAAGACCGGAGAACTCAAAGAGATTAGGAAAATTAGAGAAGATCCTTCCAAGGAATTTAGAGGTATTCGAGAATGAGGAATTAAAACTCTCGTGATTAGAGAATGCAAAGGAAAACCAGACAAAAGGGAACTTTAAGAGAATGAAGACATTAAGAGGGCTTCAAGCCATCATTCAAGAATAAGAGACTTTGAAGACCATCAAGTAGTCAACCTTCACCTTGAAGACATTGCAATGGATTGTTAATGAAAGCACTCAAAGTAATGTGATTGTGAACTTTGGTTGAGGATTTGAAATTGAAAATGGAATGAAAGAATGTTGTTGTTGATTACAAAGAATACTCTTTCCATTCATAACACTTAACCTTGACATTAGGATTTAGGGGAACATAAACTTGAGAACCAAGGCCCCTTGCTCCTTCAAGGTTTATGAAGAGGTTTTCAACACTTAACCGTGACATTAGGATTTAGGGGAACATAAGCTTAAAAGCTTAGGCTCCCTACTCCTTAGAGTCTCATTAAAGGGAAATAATTGTACCAACTCTCAAGACTACTAAAGCACCTTCAAAAGTTAATTTAGTTAAGTGCAGTGTCCATGTAAACCGGTCAGCAGCGGGTTACACCGTCTAAGTTTGCTGAGGGTTGAAGGTGGCCTCGACACTTTCCTTTAAGTTTGTGGTTGATTCATCTTAGATGTGTTTGAGTAGGCTAATTCAAAGTCTTTGAAGTTGATTCCGGTGTCAAATTAACTCAAAATTAGCAACCTTCATATTGCAAACTGTTCAAGGGCTTTTCAGTTGGATGAATGAGAGGTTACACTCGTATATGATAATCATCTCTCGCCCATATATGGAACTTGGAAGTGCTCTTGTAGTTTGTCCGTATGTTTGACTCTTATGTACTCCCTCCGCCCCAAAATGATTGTCCTACCCCCGGAGTTTTATGTCCCAAAATGTCTGTCAGGAGTTTTATGTCCCAAAATGTTTGTCTGACAAACATTTTGGGACATAAAACTCCATGGGGTAGGACAATCATTTTGGGATGGAGGGAGTAATGAATGAGAGGAACTTCATGTACTTATTTATGTGAAAGGTTGGATGTTAGCGATTGCTGGAGCTTTCATGGCATCAACATGTACAATATAACAATAATTTAGTCCATGTGCCGATTGCAGTGTAGTAGTAGTATTACTAGAGTAGGGGCACCCATAACCGATCGCCTAAGAGATTTTGCGCCATATTTGAAGAAGTGTAAGGTGGTGCAAATGTTTCCCATCTAGGAAGCTAGAAATCAGGAAGATTGCAAAATCTTGGTAATTTTTATTCCTTACATTTAATTTACAGTGAATTTCTGAAGCCAAAAGTTGACGCGAACATATTACCAATGTCTAGAGTCCGCCATAACCACTTATTTTAACCGCTCACTCCTCCTCACTTTAACACTCAAAACTAGGATGTGTGTCATGGCACTATTGGTTATGACTTGATCAAAATTTAGTCCCAGCGTGATCGAAATTCCGGTACCCTATAAGATCGCCGATGGGGTTAATAGGTGCCCTCTACTCTAGTAGTAGTAGTTGTAGTAGCCTAGTGGGTCATTCATAACAAAGCACTGGGGGCATTCATAAATGATGGAATTGGAGTGTCGGATTCCTGGAAACATACCACACGGGTGCCGCAAGTGTTTCCTCCTTACATCCATCAATGTCAGGAGTTTTTGAGAATGGTGGGGTCCAATGCCCATTTCTTTTGGTTTTGCTTTACCATTCCAAGGGCATATTCAGTAGATTTTCCAAAATGGTCGGCGATTTGCCTAAAGTTTCAAACATGAATTGTGTGTTTCTCAAAACTCAATCACGAGTGCGTCCGTCACTAGCCGTTGGATTTAATTCATTGGCGTTGGCTTGTTTGGCCTTCTGTCTCAAAAAAAAACTAGCCGTTGGATCTCCCCATTTGTAGTGGTGTAAATATAGAGTAGAGGCGCCCATAACCGATCACTTAAGAGATTGTGCGCCAAATCTAGAGAAGTGTAAGGCGGTGTAAATTTCTCCCATGTAGGAAGATAGAAATCAAGAGGACTTCAATTTTTTCGGAAATCTTTTTCCTTAAATTGAAATTACTGTGAATTTTTTAAGCCAAAAGTTGGTCTGAACACATTACCAATGTTTAGAGTCTACCATAACTACTCATTTTGAAACAAATTCCTCCTCACTTTAGCACTCAAAACCAGGGACATGTGTCATGGCACTATCAGTTCCCTGGTGATACCATGACAAAAGTTGGAGACTTAGGGTTAGTTTCCATTTAGGCCGCTTCGCCCACCATATTCTAACAGAAATGTAGATTCCACCTGGTGGCATCTACATTTCTGCTAGAATATGATGGGCAACCAACATAAATGGAAACTAATCCTTAGAAACTGTGAACCATGGAACCTTATTTTAACCCCCCACGAAAAGAAATGATCAAAATCAATCCCAACCTGATCGATATTATGACACCCTATAGATTCCCGATGGGATCTTGATTGGGAATGGGCGCCTCTACTCTATGGTATATAGCATAATTGATTTGTCATAATTGATTTGCACTTCGAATATTTTATCCATGACCTATGGATTCTATCCATGAACATACTAATTCTCTCACACATTGGTTCAAGTGGATGGATGTCCCATTGTTGTCGCGGCTCGTCATCCACTCTTCTCTCATTGGTTACATAATTAGCATTTCCCAAACAACATTGAATTTAAAATCAACACTATGCATCAACAATTACATTTGAAGGCTCCAAATGTGTATAATTGGTATGTATGAGGTTCAATTTCATCAAAGATTTGAGACATTGGCAGTCGATTCCCTTATGCAGGAGTTGAAACTCACCTCTCTATAATATATATATATATATATATATATATATATATATATATATATAGGGATAATAGGCTTCATAAGGGAGAGATCACCAAGCGTTCTCATTATTCAATGGTGTGGGTTAAAAGGGTCCGTGTTGAGAATGTGTGATCATCCTTTTGACCCGTAATGTCTTCAAAACAAAAGCACTGTTGGTTTGGGGATTTGGTCGACCTATTGGACATAGACAAAGAGTTGAAGATGTGCAGATCACTTACCACAAATTGTTCTCTTAAAGGTTATAAGGAGTAAAAAAGGTGCCTCTCATGGTAGCCTCCAAATGTACGACAATGGTACATAGTATTGATTTTTAAATATACGTATCTTAGCCCATAATGCTCATGAAACAAAGGCCCCTGTTGATTTAGGAATTAGGTCAGTATGTTGGAAACATACAAAAGTCTGGTGACATGCAGATCACTCACCACAAATTGGTCTCTTGAATGTCATAAGGAGTTAAATAGACGTTTTTCACGGTAACCCCCAAATGTATGACATTAATACATAGTGTTGGTTTCAAGTCCCACGTTGACTTTGGAATGTACAATAGGGTCCAAGGCAGAATGGCATTTTTGGTTTCCCAGTGGAAAAAAATTCAAGTCTACTCACTTTGAAAGCCTCTAGAGAGCTCAAAAATTGGTATTTTACCACGAAATTTTTACCACAGCATCATCTTTACGTTAATTATATGTATGCCAAATTTCAAGGCCAAAAGATTCACCCAAAAAAAGTTATTCAAAATCTACCAACATTGGTAGCTGTGGAATGTTTTTCACTGCTGCCAACTTTGACAGCCTCCCAAAGATTGATTTTTTTTTGTTTTTTGCCATGAATTTTTTACAAGAGCATCTCTGTGTCAATAACATCTGTGAAAAATTTCAAGGCCAAAAGATTTACGAAAAAAAGATATTTGAATTCTACCAATGTGTGTAGATGTGAAAGAAATTCACTGCTGCCAACGTTGACACCCTTCCTAGGAGTGAAGTTTTTTTTCTTTTGGCATGAAATTTTTGTCATGAGATCAACTCTATGTTAATAAAATTTGGTCCAAATTTCAAAGTCAAAAGATTTACACAAAAAAAGCAATTCGAAATCTACCAACATGTGTCATTGAAAGGGACAATTTCACTATTTTTTGGTGAATATTTTTTGGTGACAAATGTCACTTTTTTTTTAATATATATTTTTGGGTGAATATTTTGAACTTGAAATTTGGCGTACATGTTATCAACATAGATTCAATCTCCTAAAGAACATTTCATGGAAAAAACAAAAAAAATCAATCCTTGGGAGGGTGTCAAAGTTGGCAATAGTGAAACTCGTTCGTAGATTGAAAATATTTTTTTGTATAAATTTTTTGACCTTGAAATTTGGCATGAATTTTGTTAACATAAAGAGCATGTTGTGCCAAAAATTTCATGGTAAATAGACAATTTCTCAACCGTTGGGAGGGTGTCAAAGTTGGTAGCAATGAAATGGTTTCCCCCATTGTTTCCCACAACTACACATGTTTGTAGATTGTGGATTTCTTTTTTGTGTAAATCTTTTGACCTTCAAATTTGGCACACATGTTATTAACATAGAGGGGATCTTGTGCAAAAAAATTCATGGTAAATAAGTAAAATTGCAGCCCTTAGGAGGGTGTCAAAGTTGGAAGTAGTGAAATGGTTTTTCACAGCTACACATGTTGGTAGATTTTGAATTTTTTTTTTTGTATAAATTTTTTGGCTTTGAAACTTGTCACAAATGTTATTAACATAGAAATCACTTTGTGGAAAAAATTGCATAGTAAATAAGTAAATTTTCAGCCCTTGGGAGGGTGTCAAAGTTGAAGTAGTGAAACGGATTTCACAATTGTTTCTCAAAACGACACATGTTGGTAGATTGTTAATATCTTTTTTGTATTAATCTTTTGGCCTTAAAATTTTTATCATATGTTATTAACATAAAGAGGTTTTTGTTCCAAGAATTTCATGGCAAAAAAAAAAATCAATCTTTGGGACTCTGTCAAAGTTGGCAGTAGTGAAAAAATTTCCATAGCTACCAATGTTAGTAGATTTTGAATAACTTTTTTTTGGTGAATCGTTTGGCCTTGAAATTTTGCATACATATAATTAACTTAAAGATGATGCTGTGGTAAAAATTTCGTGGTAAAATACCAATTTTTGAGCTCTCTAGAGGCTTTCAAAATGGGCAAACTTGAATTTTTTTCCACTGGGAAACCAAAAACGCCATTCTACCTTGGACCCTACTGTATATATAACCTTAACCCCTAATTTCTTTGGAAACAAAGGCTTCAACAAAGGGTTGGAAATTAGGTCGGCCTGTTACCATATATACGAATAGCTGATTCTCGTGAGCGTTATGAGTTAGAAAGGGTGTCTGTGTGGTGACTCCCAAAGACGTAGAAAGCAAACTCAACCGAGACTTTGTGCAGGTGGAGGTTGGTTAATACGTCGGTTGCACTAGAACCCAAACAAAATTTGCATGTACTTTAAAGCGGTGTTGAGCTCTAAAAGGTCAAATTTAGTGGTGGCTCCAATCCCGATCTTGGTTGCTGAGGCAACGGGACCTTTCAGTTGGCAAATTACATATCAAACAAGGATGCGCGCTTTGCTTTGCTTTTGCACTCCCGGCTTTAAGAACCTTATTTTGCTTTCTCCGTGTTATAGTCGACTCAAAGCAAATGTGAGAAGATCTGTGGTGTTTTTGAGTCGACCGAGAAGTTTGCCTGCCGGCGGAACGATGTGGAGAGGGAAAAAAGTGGGATTTTTAAAAAAAAAATCCAAAAAAAAAATCAAATGAGTGAGGGAAAGATGTGTGGTTATACAGACAATGCTCTTGTGAGAAGGCATTGTTGGAGTTGCATTTGAATTCCACTTTCTTGGTGCCAAGGCTCGCGTGGCAGCCAATGGTGGACTGGTATATAGGTCAACAGCATGGTATCAATAATGGACATCAAGAATGGTATCAAAGAATCTACATGTGGCCATCAAAATCGTAATAGGTCAAGAAAATATTGATATTTGGTGGGTATCTCAACGGGAGAAGATTTCTATTATCCTTGTGTTATTATATTGAGTTGATACCATTGAAAACCATGTTGACATTAGGACGCTTTTATCACGGAATGAAGGTTCTTGCATGGTACATATACCCAAATGGCATCAAAAACAGAAATATTGTCAAATATCCATGCCTTACTGGTCTTAAAATAATGTAAAATCCTCATCATAGATACCCAAATGGTATCAATAAAAGACGATGCTAGTCTAACATTGGCGGGCAACTCTTTGTAATGCTCACATGGGTCATCGTCTTAAGAGCATGATATATTGGAGATTGAACCTACCCCCCCCCCCCAACACACAAAAAGATGGGCACTCTAACCTTGGGCTGAGTATCCGTTCCCAAGGTTGATTAGAATTTACGAGTGAAAATACAAAATGTTGGAGTACATTGAAACTATATGTTAGAGATTCTTTTGAAATTGAATTTGTGATTAGTATTTTAAGAAGGAAAAAAAAATTGTTTTAAGAAAACCCAACACTCTTGAGTTGACATGAATTTGCAGAGGCCGGGATGCACACATCTATTTAAGAAGCATTCCTTTAAATTTGCTTTTGTATTACAAGCACCTAGAAATGACCCATGCTTTTGAAAAATGTGCTTCTAATAATGTTTGTAGAACATCACTATTTGAAAGTGCAAACCATATAATATAGACACGGATGGTTTTTTTTTTTTGGTTTTTTTGGTTTTTAATTTTTTTTTAAATAAAATAAAGTAAAGATAGAAGGCAGACAAAAATGGTATCAATGGGTTCCTCTCAATGCTCTCTTTCCAAGCATGTTGCTTGTCGCCATCCCCGGTCATGACGACCAAACATATGCTAGTGTAGCTGTCCTTCCAGCAACAGCACATGTCCGAATTGGCTTTTGATTCAGAGATGTACAAAAGAATGGTGGATCGAGTTTCTGGTCTCCATATACCATGTCACCTTCTGAATTGGTGACGCGGGCACTTTCCTCAGCAATTTTCGCTGCGATTCAACATGTTTGTTTATACGCATGTGATTATTAGTCTTTTTGTTGCTTCCGCGGGTACCATCACACATATAATGGAAGGAAAACCAACAAGTGCCTAAAAGTTGGTGCATCTTCGAGAAACAGTGATGCTTTACTCAAAAAGAAATCCTCCAAGAAGTACCATCGATCGTATGTTGAAGACGAGGGAGTTTGGCACTTTCAGTAGTCATCCGCAGTGCAACGAAAGTCTCTGAAGTTTGTAAAAGTTTGACAAACTTGCAACTTGCAGTGTGAAGGACAAATTGTCAAGTTTGCATTGAGCTTACCGACTTGATGGTGAACTTGGGATTCTGGAAGTTTGCAAATTGAAGGATACAGAACTTTGACAGAATCATTGTTGTCAAGTCTGTCACCATGAAGTTGCTGACTTCTCCAAACATGACGTTCCTTGAGTAAGCATTGCAAGTACGAACTTGAAAGAGTTCTTGTGGCAAGCCTAAGTATTGGAGCAATGATGCAATGATGCAAAATGGAAGCACAAAATCACAAATGCAGCATTGACATTTGGGAACAGAATATCAAAATTATTCTTGAGTAAGGTATGCGGGTGTTATTTGGTTTCTTTTCTTAAATGGACACCTATATTTGATTCGTTTGTGGTTCGGTGAGGATCAAAGAACAAACACCATAAAGAAACATGTTTGAAAGTGATTGGACTATGTCTTCAAATTTTATCAACTACTCCACACTCAATAGTGAACACAATTGGGAGAATCTATGTATTCGGTTAAGAAATCAACAAACATGCACTTAAGATAAAGATAACTAAATCAAGGGAGTTTTGAATTTCAATCCAATTTTTGTTGATGCTTCATCATAGATTTGCTAATGCAACACAAGTTTCACTGTGTACATCTAAGCGGTAGAAGTTGGAGAACATGAAAAACGAACACAATCACACCCACATACCTTAGCCTATGTGGGCTTTCATGCATGGAAATGATCAGGTACCTTGGATCTTGAATTTTTTATTCTTAAAGCTTTAATGGAAGAAGAGTAATGAAGAAATCAATCCTGACCAGCAGTCAATCAAGCATCCTGGATGTGTGGAATTTGCAACTTCGACAACGGATGTTTGGGAACGGTGACGGCAAGATCTAATTATCCAGCACTTTTCCATACTGATTTTGTTCTTTATTGATAGAGGATAAACATCGTCTATTCAGCATTGAATGCTTGCTGTACAAAACGATTTGCATGAAGAATCGCTGCAAAATCATCACAATCGTCTCGTGAGTCAAGATTTGATTTGGCGGCTGCAAATTTGTAAATATTTAAATGCTAAATGCTCTTAGAGGTCAGGGGGAGGCATACACCCTCTCAAGTAATCCGAGTGCGAGGCCGAGCAAGAAGACTAGGTAAGCAGGCATTTCAGGTCAGCAGTAAATTAATCAAGCAACCTGGATGCATCGAATTTGCGGCATTGGCTGCAGAGGTTTGAGAAATGTGACGGTGAGGCCTAATTGTTCAACACTTTTTCATACCGATTCTGTTCTTTATTGGTAAGAGGACAAACAACTGTGTATCCTTGGCGCAACGAAATTGATCAACTCAAGAGCCAAGATTGTTCGGTGTCCGTAAATTTGCCAAAAGAGTTGATGCTCTCAGAGGTCACGAGAGGATGTCCACTCTGTCTCGTAGTGGTGATCACTAGCTACGAGACCGAGGCCGAGCGAGAAGGCTAATCACAGAAATGAAGTCTGGCCTGCCAGTCAACTAATCAGGCAACCTGGATGTGTCGAATTTGTGGCTTCGGCTGGGGAGGCTTGGGAATGGTGACGGTGAGGACTCCGTCCTGCACATGCGCCGTCACGGCTTCCTCATCCGCAATAGAGTTGAGAGGGAGTTGGAAGCGGCGAACAAAGCTCCCGTGCGGCCGCTCCGCTTGGTGCCATGTATCATTCTTCTGCTGCTCCTCTTCATCAAACCTAATTCTCTGACCGCTGATCTCCAGCATCCGTCCGTCCACGATGCTCACATTCACATCTTCCTTCTTCACCCCCGGAAGGTCGGCCTTGAAGATATGCGCCTCGAGGGTCTCACGCCAGTCGGTCGGCGTGTCGGCGACTTCGGGCAATTGACTTGCGTCTTGTGGAAGTTGTAATTGCAGTTGTAACTGTTGTTGTTGCCGCGGTATTCGTTGATAATCCAGCATGGAGATTCCTTCGATCGGATCCCATATGTCGGCTTCAAATGCCATGGTGCCGGGATCGAGGATGCTATTAATGCCATGCCTTCCAAGGAGCGAGAGAGCCATGTCCCGGCCGTTCTTTTGCATTCAAATCGACAAATATCTGCAAGAAATCAGATCCTTGCACGACGTGTAGAATGCTAGGAACACAAACAGTTTAAAGCCCGAACAATGTGGGCAAAGCAACCAAACTATATAAGTCAATTGAAAATTCGTCGACCGACAGTATTCCCTTTAACCCAAACCTTCTAACTTAAATTTCCAAATCTATGCAGCAAGAGAGCGACGTTCCGGCCATTCATTTGCACGCTCATCGAGGATTTCTCCAAGAAAGCAGATCCCAGCAAGATATGGAGAATGCGAGAAACATTAAATTCAAGAGCCCGAAGAATGTGAGAAAAGAAACCGAAATAAATCCATGGGGTGAATTAAAATCCTCAACCGACACTTTGTCCGATAACCAAACCTATGGAGAGAGAGAGGGACTCAGAGCCACGTCCTGGCCGTTCTTTTGCAATTCAATCGAAATGTTTTTGCAAAAGAGAAGATCCCTGCGCGATGTGGAGAATGCTAGGACCACAACAATTCAAGAGAACAAACAATGTGAGCAAACGAACCGAACTAAATGCATCGAGTGGAAAATCCTCTAACCATCATCACTTTGGCTTATAACCCGAAGCTCCTTGTATAACCGGAACTTATGGAGCGAGAGATCCATGCCCTCGCTGTTGTTTTGCGCGATTTGGAGAATGCGAGGAACACAAGGCTTCATGAAGAGGCACAATGTGAAATCCTCAACCAACAGTTTGTCCAAGAAGGTAGATGGGTCTTAAATGGTTACTTATGTTAATCAGACACCTATATTGGAGTGGTATGTGGATAGGTGTGGCTTCAAAAACGGATACCAAAAGACATGTGTTCACAAGAGATTGGATTACGTGCTCAAAATAAGACAACCATTCTAGGTTCAATAGTCAACATAATTGGGAAGACCTATTTAATGAGCATGGGAATCTTTGCTTTGGTAATGAAGAAGACATTCATGTGAGCTCCAAAAATCATGAGGAAGTGGATATGGCCTCGATTTGGAATCGCTAACTAATGAAAGTGTGAATCTTATGAGAAGTGAGCTAATTGGGAAAAATGGCCATTGAAGACCCATTTACCTTAACATGAACCTTCAATGTGACATGGAGGCCCTAACCAACCATTGATCATGCTCACAAACCCTAATCGCATTTGTTTCCAAATCACCACAACCAGGTTTGCAATTATGGATTTTCCATCCTACATTGACCATCATATAGGCCACACAAAATCAACCAAACACTTGGAATCTACAATATCTATATTAATATGCAAATCTACAATATTAATAGGGATGCTTCACATGATTGAGGCAAGCTGATGAGGCTGGGCAAGGACGCCCATGTCGCAAACCATTGTGCACCGCCCATGGGATCACATGCACATATGATCCTTTGGGAACGTGGTTCAAATGGTCATCTTGGATAACTTAACTAGATAGTTATGACATTTAGGGTTTCGATGTTTTAATGTTTCAAAGTCAAGAACAAAAAACCAAGAAAATTATAAAGGATTTCCAAGTGATGTTTCAAAATGAAAATCTTTATGCCACCCCAAACTTTTATGATTAAAGAAATCATTAACATTGATGATAATGTTGACTTTGAAATCAACATCGTTGGGTGCGAAACAAGTTTTTGCGTCCAATTATGAACCCAAAATGTGTTTTCATTCATATTTGATGAGATCATACCAAGGCCTAATTTTCCATGATGAAGGGAGCTTAGAACCTAAGACTTACAAATGATCACCTACAATAACCGACTATGGCATAAAATATCGCCCCATAATTTTCACAAGCACATGAGAAAGTATTATGTGTATTGGATGCAAAGCCACTAAGTTAATGTCATATGTGTGTTATTCAAATTTGGTTTAAGACCTACCTCATAGTCGACTACATTGTATATTATTAAATAATATAATGGATTCACATCCTAATGGCATTGCAATGCAACGGACCACAATGCTAGTTATAACTTAATACTTAGGAACTCAATAAGTTGAAATCTTGGTTGTGAAAGAGAAGACAATTAAGGTATGTTGGTGTTATTCGGTTCGTTTTTGGTGTTCTCCAACTTCTACCGATTGGACTTACACAACGAAACTTGTATTGCATTAATAGCAAATCTACAATGAAACATCAACAAAAATCAGATTGAAAATTAGGCCTTCCTTGATTAGTTATGGGTTATCAGAAGCATATGGTTGTGGATTTCTTAACCGAATAGTACATGGGTTCTCATAATTGTGTTCACTACGGAGTGTGGAGTAACTGATGACATCTGAAGACGAAGCCACCTCAAACATTATGTGTCTTTATGGTGTTTGTTCTTTGGTCCTCACCTAGCCTCACACCAATCAAATAAAGATGCCCAATTAAGAGTAGTAACCGAATATCACCCACATACCTTAGAAAATTAGCACTTGAACATGATGACCTCCGTGCCGTTGCAAAGAACACAACACCGAATATGCCAGAGTTGATAGTAAATCAACTTTGGCAGCAAAGTTCAAACACAAGATGCCTCCTTCCCTTCTCGCTGAAGAGATCCAGGCAATCAACGCGCAAATCAAACAGCGCATACTATGATGGGGCTTTTTACTAGAAGCAGGGCATTTTGGGGGAGCACATCAAGAAGTTCAAAGCTGGGAAGATCCTTTGGCATTCGCTTCGTGGTATCACTCTTTTCGGCACAGTTTGGATCGAGAATATAAGTTGTTTAATTAGGAGCAATGGCACAAAACGAAGGCTAAATTTTTCGTTTGAGAGGAATGCATCATGTATGGGAAAAAGGCATGACAATGTGTTGGATTTTTTTTATCGATACTAGTCCAATTTCTAGAGAAGCGATCCTCTCAATGATGGACCAATATTAGGGCTTGCAGGAATCTAACTATCGTAGAGACAGGGTGAAGCTTACATGGAAATGGTTAAGGAGTACGTGTAGTGGTGTCCTTGGTTGGTGGGTGGTTGTTTTGTGTTGCTCTCGCTATGTGATAGTGTGATGCATTGGAGGGGTCCCACCTCCCCTCTAAGTGGGCACGTTGTCTTTGGGTTTAATTCATTCTTGTTGTTGGTCTTGACTGTCTTGCAAAAACAAACGAACAAATAACCAAACAAATGCACTATAAAACAAATTTAACAATGTTGCAATCTTGGAAGTTGTTCAACAACAAGATTTCACACACCAACTTCAATATTTAAATCCACACAAATTGACTAGCACAACAATTAGTTGTCAGTTGCACATGGACTTGATGCCTATTCTAAATGTTGAGTTGTCAAGAATGATGGAGCCGGATTAAGAGACACCCCCCCTCCCAAGCGAATATATATATATATATATATATAGCATTCAAGGCTACTTAGCCATCCAAGCTGAGGAATTAAGTGAAAGTCAGCTTGAACAAGAGAATCAAGTTGATGGCATAGTTATTTTAAATCTAGCACCCAAGCTCAGGATGTGCACATGTAAATAGACGACACATGTAGCTGACTGCGTTCAAATTGTATATGCATTTTGTCTATCTGGACGTAGCCTTGGAGAAAGCACACATGAGTTACATTCTATCGATGCAAAACTCCATGTCAACTCAAAATGTTGACAATTGTTGCACACTCCAGATGAAATTCTTGATCAAATTGATCAATATTACATTCACTTTCCATTGAGCACAATTCCATTGCATCACTTTCCCTGAAGCCATGATTGATGCTAAGCAATGTGTCTGTTACTATGCACTGTTTGTCAAGGGATAAAACTTTTACCAACTGTCCGCATAAATTGATGCACCTTGTAGCTAGTCCAACTCTCAAGTTTAGCAGCCATAATCACATTCAAAGCAACCATACCCATAGGAAAATGAGGAAATTACAACAAGGGATCCAAGTCATGGCAAAAGTGGAGTATTATTCCCCAGCCTAGCGCAAACTTCTGATATATTGCTCAAGCGCTAAGGTTGCTCTCTTGTATGTATGTACACAACTGCCTTTCATTTGTCAAGCATCTAAAGTCACATTGCATTGGGAGACCTAAGGTAGCCATGCCTAACCCCAACACAACGAGAATTCAGACACCTATACTTGAGTGAGTATGTGGTGAGGTGTGAATCTAAGAAATAAAATATGTTCTTAAAAGAGATTGGAGTGCGTGCTCAAAACATGCTAACCATTCTAAGCTCCATAGTCAACATAATTGGGGGGATGTATATGCCCACTTAATGAGCACAAGAATCTTCACTTTGATGATGAATACAATATTCATATGAGCTCTGAAAATTATGAGGCAAATGGCTATGAGCACTATTTGGATCTGCTAATCATCTCGCACTTATGCATGTTTCATATCTTACGAGAAGTGAGTGCACAGAGGAAAAGTATCCAAATAACACAAAAGCGTCCTAAAGTATCCAAAAGTATCCTCTACCCTAAACCCTAAACCCTAGAGCTTCGCAGCTGTCTCCGTACGTGTTATTGGTATCATGAAGGAAACTTGCCAGATATACAGTGTACATATTGCTTACTGTGAGAAACCCTTGATCACGTGGAGAGGATCACGAACCCTAGTTACACTTTTTTTCCGAAATACAACAACCACAGGTGATCAGGTTTACAACTTTACATTAGTCTTTTGTATCTCATCTTACATTAACCATGTTGGCCACAGAAACTCCACCGTTATGAACATGGAGATCCAAACTGCTAGAAACAGATCAGTAGGTTGAGTTTGAGAACTAACCGGTTCAAGTTCAAGACTTCAGGCAAATTTCTGAACATCTTCTGAGGGAATATGTGGGATATACCAGTGTTGGTCTGATATCAAATTTTTTAAAACACCTTTCGGGTATTGTAATGAGGATTTCACAGTTTTTGATACCAGTATGGTATGGGTATTTGACGGTATTTGTGACTACGATCCCATTTGGATCTATATACCATGCAAACTCCTTCACAACTAGGTAACATCACGCAGTACCAATATGGTTTGGAGTGGTATTGATCCAAATAATACCTCGGGTATATAAATATTCTCTCACCTTGAGATACCCATCAAATATCTATATTTGAAGGGTGTTTCAATTTTGACACCCGTGGGTAGGTTCTTTGATACCATTATTGATACTGATTATTGATAAGCAAGCATTCACCTCTACACTGGTCCAACATTGGAATATACCTTAAATTAATAAACAAATAAACCCAAAAAAATCAACATGTAACAGGTGGGACTTGGATACACTGGAATCTCAACCGATTTTTCCCAAATTATCAGACCCATTCGCTGATCCACTGCACACTTAGAATCTGCAATGCCAATGGAAAGTTGCAGATAACGATGGTCATGGCTCCCGAGGAGCAATGTCCGGAGAGGTTTTTGGGGCAAAATTGGTCGAGATCCGAGTGTTGTGAAGACCAACCAGTTACATGTTGACATCTTTCGGTTTTTCTTCGTTAACTTGAGGAATATTCTGTAAATAACTCTCAAAGGATCGGTAATTTTCTTGAAGTTTTGAATTTCAACCGTTTTTTTCTCAAACTCAACCAGTTCATCTATAACTAGCGGTCGGTTCTCCCTGTTCATTGCCAAGGAACTCACTAAGCTAAGGGCCACTTCACACACGAGACTGAGAGCCCGTGACCATTACACTTCAAGCACTCTCCACAAAAACCACCTCTTGGAGGTAGGCCTAACACAAAACCGGGAGACCAGGCACTCCAAACACTCACAACCGTTGGTTTATTTTATCTTATTATGTGTGAGGACCCGCATGAATAGAAATTCATTGAAATAGCATTTGGTTGAGGACCCGGTCACATATGACTTCACACTACACTTGAGGATCCGTGATCGCACTACATGATTTTGGAGGTGTCTTGGGACGGCCTTTGGACACTTTCTTTTGGGCTCTCACAATGTCATGGTCACGGCTCTTGGCTCGTGTGTGAAGTGGCCAGACTATCCTGGTGGTGAAACAGGAGACAGTTTAGATATTTGCACTCCTACATTGCCCAGTGCCGTTGCATCATTTTCGCACCATCGAAGCTGCTGCTGAATCCTGGTCAAAATTAACGTGACTTTGATGGTGTTCACTACAATACCAGAAACTCAATGTGGTGTACAGCTTATACCATAGTTACATTCATTTCAATTTGCAGTGGTGTGCATTTTTTCCGAATTCTGAGCGTTAATTTTAGTTTAAATCTATTTTGGGACAACATTGGGTCCAAGCCATTCTTAATGAAAAAATTGTCTTCTATAAATGTCTCATTACAACTCTTGTTTTATGTCAAGTAACAATTGGACAAGGGAACCTCCATTTTTCAAGGATTCTGTGTATACGTTGCATTCGACTTGTGAACAATATTCATCAATTCCACATTCCTTAAGGTTGAGATTCAGTAGGTATTTGAGTGAATAATTTCCATGGCACACATAATGATGATAAGTATCTATGTGGCAGATTTCATTAAATAAAGACTTTATTTGCATTTCTTCTTGATTATGAGTGTTAAATTTGGTTCACATCTACTTTCAGACAATATTGAGTCCAAGGCTCAAGCTATATATAAATTGAATGAGCGCCATCTATTCAGGCTTAGTCGCAGCTTTATAAGAAGCATCACTTCGACACAGGAACCTTTATTTTGTAGGGATGTCAAAGTTTGTCTTTCTGTTGCATGCAATCAACAAAACCATTCACCAATACCACACTGCTTAATAAGGTTGAAAGTCATTAGGTGTTTAGGGCCACTTCACACATGAGCCAAGAGCCGTGACCACGACATTGTGAGAGCCCAAAAGAAAGTGTCCAAAGGATGTCCCAAGACACCTCTAAAATCATGGAGTATGGTCACAGACCCTCGAGTGTAGTGTGAAGTCATATGTGATTGAGCCCTCGACCAAATGCTATTTCAATGAATTTCTATTCATGTGGGTCCTCACATGATAAAATAGAATAAATCAACGGTTGTGAGCATTCGGAGTGCCATGGCGTCCCGGTTTTGTGTTAGGCCTACCTCCAAGAGGCGGTTTTTGGAAATAGTCCAAGTGACCATGAAACATGATCCATTTGATGCCATGTAGGAATCCACGTAGACTTTACATCCATCTTGCATTCACATACTCTGTTGGTCCCTCAAGCGTAGTGTGAAGTGAACTTGGACCGGCTCCGCCTTTTCCACCAATGAGAGTGCTTGAAGTGTAATGGTCACGGGCTTGCAGTCTCGTGTGTGAAGTAGCCCTTAGAACACATTTTGTTTTATAATGCATGGAAGGTGAGAGTTGCTAATGATCAATGTTTATGGATGATATGATCGGAAAAGCTAGTATGAATTTTAATATGATACTAAGATGTAATATGAGTGAACATTTTCCATGGCATACATAATGATGACAAAGTGTCTAGCTGGAAAAATTTATTAAATGAAGGTTTAGTGTGCATTTCTTATGAATTATGAACATCAAAATTAGCTTAACACCATTCGGAATTTTGGGGACAGTAGGGTGTCGAAGTCACATGTATACATTGCATGAATGTCTTCTACAAATGCTTATACAATGTTGGTTGTATAAGAAGTGACATTTGGACATTGGAACCTCTATTTTCTAAGGATTTCATTTTGCTCGGGTTGTTGTTTTACTAGTAGATCATTCATTTATTTGGGGATGATTGAATTGAACCCAAAACTTCATGCTTGCAAAACATAGAGGGGTGGAGGGAGGGGGAGACTCAATGTAGCCTGTATGGTACCATGTGGGCGAACAAAAGGGTGTTCAAATAGAGTGTGACTTATGCAAGCATGGTAAAGTGTACCAAAAAGTGCTCCGGTTTACTAAAACCATTATTTTTTTGGTCAAAGGCCTAAAAGTAGTAGCAAAGCGTCATTATGATGGAATTTTTTTATGATGACCTCTATTGTTGTGTTAAATACTCAAATGTAGAATATCAAGTTGAGATCTTCAATACTTAGCATTAAAAGTGATGCTCAAAAGCAAATAGTTGAGTCTGGTTTTGGACGTAGATTTCATGACCTTAACTATTTTGAAGTTGGAATTTTCTTTCATATTCCTTGAATTCATTATTTACTTGAGGGCATCGTCACAAAATTTTGTAGAAAAACATCAATTTAATGTAATTTTATTGTGATTTTAACAAATTTTAGACAATCACTTATTCAATATCACCTACTTGCACACCACTTGCACCGTCTTCTAACTTATGTAGACTTTTCTTGGAATTTTTTTTGTCATCATAAATTGCTTGGCTTTGTAGGTCAGTATGTTTTTCAAATGTCTATGGTTTTTTTCCTTCACAAAATTCAAAGTTAGTACATAAATTTGAATCACTTTCACTTAACACTAGGCAGGGATCAAGAGTTGTCCACTTTACCATGCTTGCACCCACATGAGAGGGGTATTGGTCCACCTAGTTTTATATAAATATATAAGATATGCTATGAAATTTGAAGGAGATGTGAGTATACCCTAACGGGTGTTTCTCAAATGGAGGAATTAATTTCATTTGGATGTACCTTATAGTGACCTTACACCACCCCAAAAGTTCATAAGTGTCAATACAAAAAGCAATACATGTTATCCCCACATTTTGATTCAATATCTTTGTCAACACAAAGTGGTTTATGAGCATGCAATCCTACCTCTTTAATATGACGCTCTGTAATACGACAACCTCAATTTAATGACATAAAGTTTGTAAACTAGGCTTTCTAGTTAGAATCTACCTCTATAATACAATCGTGACATTGTTGATACGACACTCTTGGACCTTCAAACTATCATTATATAATGGTAAGAAATGCATATATATTGTGGGTCCTACACATGTATAGTACATAGTTAAGATGAAATTTATGTAACTTTCCCATATGAAATGTGGATGAAAGACAAGTTTAATGAAAAATGGTGCTTAAACATTGGAACTAAGGGAACTAGGTTCTCTATCTCAATCTCCAATCAAGAGACTAATTAGTTTATGTCTCTTTCGCAACAATTTTCACCTAAATTATAAACCAAAGTGCACAATTTGATTTTGAGCATTTTAAACTCAATATTTATCATATTATTTTGATTTGCATTTTTTTAAATGCCATTTAATTCGCGCTTCTTTTCGTGTTAGTTTTGCTCAGTTTTGAGTTGTATTGGCAAAGTTAGGACCATTTGAAGGCTAGTTGAGTTTTAGAAGTTGATTTCAAGACAACTATGTACTTGAGGTCAATTTTGATCCGATTTTTTAATATACATATTTTTGGAAAGCTATTGAATTTTTGCTTCTTTTGGTGATAGTTTTGCTCAATTTTGAGTTGTATTGGCAGAGTTATGACCATTTTAAGGGTGGTTGAATTTTAAAAGTTGATTTCAAGACAACTATCTACTTTTGCACATTGATCCGATCATTCTGATTGGCAAATTGTTCATAAGCTATTAAAATAACACATCATTGGTGGTATTTTTGCTCAATTTTGAGCTGGTTTGACAAAGGTATGTTAGTAATGGGTAATTTACAAACCGTACTTCGGTAATTTTATTGTGAAGTGGCAACATTAGCGGACTATTGATTCCTTCTTCAAGTTCAAACATATTTCATGAGAGAAATTTGCATATTTGTAAAGACATTTGAAAAAAAAATTGTATATGTGGCCAAATATCTAATTTGTGTTTTCATGAAACACCTCATTATTATGACAAAGAGGTCCAATTTGTCACATTATTGAATTTGTGACACTTCAATAATATGACGGTATTCTTGTTTTCCAAACGTGTCATATTAAAGAGGTAGGACTGTATATCCAAGATGATATATACTTTTATCCAAATCACTTACATTTGCATTTTGCATACATAATTGGGACAATTCACTAGTCTTCTTCTTTGTTAAGATTTTTTTTCTATATAGGGGGTTTTGATAAGGGCTTCTGCATGCACGTGGCTCCAACTTTCAGCAAAGATTGGCCTTGCCCCCCCCCAAAGATAGAAGTCCACACCAATAGAAATTTATGTCCCAATTAAGTCCATTTCAACCAATTTGGATTCCTCATCGGTGTTGTAGTACCCTCCCACTAGGACTGTATATGTTGGCATACCAACCTGGACAATATATGCAGTTGCCAACCACATGTGATGATGAGGACTATGTAAAATTGTTGATTCAAAATTGATCACCAACAGTAGGTGCAGTGTCACCAACACTAAATATAGACCTAACATTTATTTGTCATTCCTTGTGAAAACATTTGAGCATTATGAATTTACAACGTTGTAAAAATTGTCTCTTACTAAGTGATTTTCATCCAAAACCCAATCATCCACGACTATATTTCATTACATGGATGTAACGATGCAGAATATACCAAAATTTGTTTCAAACTTCAACATTAAGATGAACCAAAAGTAAGTTGAGATGACAATACTTGTAAACTTAACCCTTAAAGGTCAAGGGGGGGGGGTGAGAGGGCCTCTCCCATCAGCCTATGTTTACCCCATTTCAGACCTCCATGTAATTCTTTTAGTGCAATCGGCATATATATTTAGATATGGAATTTTGAGATACTTATTTTGGGGAATTTTTTTGCAATTCCGACATGTTTTGACGCTATCTTATGGTCAAATAATTTAGGGTCAATGAGGCCCTGAGAGGGCCTCTCCGTCGTTTAAGGGTTAATCATAAGACATGTCACTAGAAAACATACCACAATGACAAAAAATACTATACGACACTAAATAAAACACAATATTTAGTGTAGTGAGCCCACCATTCATTGTTTGAAATCTGTCTCTTTTGAGAAAGAGAATGGAGTACTTAAGCCTCCTTGCCTTTCCATGATAATTGTTACTCCACTTTGGGTATGGAAGAGCCCTCCTACGGTACTTAATTTAATATGTCATTAAGTTCTTAGTTGTACGAGATAACTTAAAGTGGATCGGCACCACTCCAAGTAATTAACTTACATGCGGAGAGATGCAGATAGTTGGAAAGGGAGAGACGGAATTATTGTGTACGATCGTACCACTCTCATTCATCCAACATACCTCGTCACAATTGGGGTCACAATTTTCCATTCATGGAGGCACGATATCATCCATAATTCTCATGTTTTGTTCATGAGTCGATCGGCTATGATAGGTAACTAGTTCGAGTAGGTGGATGGCTCGCCCGTTTCCACGACCCTCTTTTAAGGAATTTGTTCTGAAGTCCTAGATCTTTACAAAAGGGCACCCTTTGACAATAAGACAACATTCCTTAGGCTCTAAGCATAAATTCCATTAACTTATTCCAACCACGATACCATGCTCAAATCATGTAACGCACAACTCCCTAGTACTGAACATGGCTCTTTCGAACACTTGGCTTCAACACGGATGTTTCGTGTCAAAATCTGTGCTCTTTGGACCACCGTTGGAGCCATTTTGTCATCTGGGCCACCACTAATTTTGTGCTATTAATCTTTTAGATCATAATCACATTCTTGTGGGCCATTGTGTTGTTGTCTTGCTATTTTGTTGGCCATGCGAAAGGTCCGTGAAGTTTTTGTTAGATTTCTGGATACTCATTAGATATAGATTCCATTCAAGTTTGCTCATATTATCTAGATCCCATGTATATTATTGAATGTACAATATAAAATAATTTATGTTCTATCTTTGTTTAATTTAGAGATCTTCATATAATGATCTATTTCCCATACTCCAAATTGTTATATTTCTGGCTACTCATTCAAGCTTGCACATAAGATTCCATGTGAATGTCCGTGAAGGAATATTCTATCTTTGTTTAGTTTTAGAGATCTTAAAGATCAACATCTAGATCTAGATGTGAGTCACGTTCCTAAGTAATTACTAATGTGTGAGAGAGGGAATTACCTCACACAAGTGTGACTTTTATTCAACCAACATAGAAGCACTGAAATAGTAAACAATCTATATTTTACTATTTTAAGTCATTTAGACACCAATTTTAGGTTCAAAGACCCTAAATTAGTCTAGTCCAAGTCATTTGAGATGAATCCGCCAAGAATCTATAAGGGATAAGTTTTTTTGTTGAATGGATGAGAGGTACTTTACTTGGCACATTCTTGCCATACAAGGTAAAAACAACCTTCACATATAGAATGCTTCCAAGCCTTATCTTTGCACATGTGAGGTGCAATGAGTTGGTGGCTAAGATATCCAAGATAGATGGCTATGTATCTTAAGTAACTTAGGTCTAGAGGGCCTACCAACAAGTTAGACATGTTTTCTATGGGATAATTATGATTCGTCATTTTCTAAAAATTACATATTGAAATTACTAAAAAAATTACCACATAAAATTTACCCATGGACCATATATTTACCATGTTATAACAAAGAATTAGTTAATGTTTAAATAAAATTTGGTTTGTGTCAAAAGGGACATGACCCTTAGTACCCAACCTGAATGACGCTCTTTGGACCACCTTAGGAGCCATGGACCAAAATTTGCACACATGTCAAGTGCACAGTTTTTGGATTTTTATGTCAAAATAAGCATTCAAAAGAGCCACGTTTTGTACTGGTGATTGTAGTCTACATCAACTTGTGCAGACGATGGGCAGGCACCCATGGGTCTCAGCTGACACTATGACTACATGAGGGTTTTGGTATTACATTGATCATCCCAATTAATGCGTGCTACTATTTGGAGTTACGCAGTGCTATTAACTATTTGATGAGAATGTAATATGTTACTAAGCAAGATTATTTATGTTTAATAATGTCCAATAAACTATTGAACTTTTACTAGTAAAAATTGAACTCTTGAGTTAGATATTTATCCATAAGTCGATATGGCCATCAACTATCCTATCAACTATACCGAGCAGTTAACAAACTACATCAACTGCAAATCACCAGTCGATTGCTTAGGTCGACTGCTAAACAACAGTTGACTACATTAAATAGATCTTAAGTACCCTATGTCAATTGCTAAATAGTAATCAATAGGGTAGTTGACATGGATCGTCTGCAATCCAACAATTGATTGTCTTGGTCGATTGCAACCCAACAATTGACTTCTAAGTAGCAGTCATTTGATTGCTATTTATTGTTACGGACATGACCTCTAAAAATTGCTAGAATCTTCTAGAACTTGCTAGAACCTTCTAGTTCATTTTACTCTAGAACTTACTGGAACCTTCTAGTTCTTTTAGTTTAGGTATATATAGGGGTCGAGGCTGAAGAATCCTTCAGTCTCGACAACACGTCTCTTGGAGCTCTCGCTCACCCCTCTTGTTGTTGTTCGATTTCTCATCTATTAATTCAAGTATTTTTGTATCATGTATCCCTAACAGTTTGTCGTGACTGACCTCACTTGAGTGTCAAAGTTAGGGCCCTTTCTTGAGGTAGCAGTTTACCTTTTTTTAATTTTTCTTTTTAATCTGATATCTCATTTTGTCACGACATTTTAGTCTTGTTCTTCTTGTGAAAACAGTGGATAATCCTTCTCCCTAAAGGCTTCTAGTTTTAGATGTTATAATTTATCCTCCACTGAGTCAAAATTTTATTTTCGGTTATTCTTGTCGTTTAGTATAGGTGGGACTCAGGACTTTATTATACATGAATCCGCTAAGGCTAAATTAGAGGCTATCTTTAATGTTATCAACACGTTATCGGTCCGGACCACAACGATTAAAGAAGTCATTGGTGGCCTTCAACAACATCAATCTCCCGCCAACCTAGAGGGAGAAATTCTGTCTCAGATTCAAGATCCACCACCGCAATGAAAGAAACCTCGTGTAAACCTACCCGAAAAATTTAATGGTACGTGTTCCAAGTTTCAAGGGTTTATCAATAAAATTCGATTGATAATTGCTTTGCAGTCGGAGCGCTACCCAACAGAAGAGTCACGAGTGGGATTGATAGGGACATTGCTTACGGGACAAACTTTATCATGGTTTGCTCCCATATTTGAGAAAAATTCACCTATCTTGAACAATTTTGACATTTTTTTAGAGGCCTTTACGGAAGCATTTAGAAAACATGACCATGCTCGTTAGACAACAACGAAGATTCGGTCTCTACGACAAGAAACACGATCTGTATTGGCTTACACTTTAAATTTTAGACAACTTGCATGCGACATCAACTAGGATGAAGCAGCACTTATGACCCATTTCTATTGGGGTTTAAAAGATACTATAAATAATTTGTTGTTATCACTCCCTAACCCGCAAACGTTCAATGAGGGAATTAGTTAGGCGATCAAGTGCGATAACTGATTTTTTCAATATCGCCAAGACCATAACTCATGAATTCCGTCAAGGGGACAGATAATTCGCCAGACCTCGTCCATATCAATACACAACCCGAGTTCTCATTTGGAAATTGCAGATATATAAATCGACACAATACGTGTCAAACATCTTACCTTAGAAGAGAAAAACCATCAGATGGAGGAATGACTATGTTTGTATTGCGGCGAATGAGGTCACAAAGTCCCTAACTGTCCGAAGAAACTAAATCAACGTATTATCAAGACCAACGCTGTTATAGTCCAAAAAAACGAAGATGCCCAGCCACAACAAGAACCGTGCAGTTGGACAGCTTAGTTTCACAACAACATTTAGGTTCCTCTCTTCTTGTTCAACCTGCACATTGCTTTACAATTTTCTTATTTTTGGTCCTCAAAAACTTAAAATCACTGCTTTGTTAGATTCAGGAGCATCTGTTTATTTTCTAGATAAAGAATTTGTCAAAAGTCACAAATTTCCTTTAGTTCAAAAATCTCAACCCGTCCATGTAGAAGTGATAGATGGATGACCTTTGTCCTTAGGCAATGTTACACATGAAACAATGTCTTTAGAAGTGACATTTGAAGGCCATAGTAGCCACATTATCTTCAATGTCATTAGAATCCCATTAAATTCTATTATTCTTGGAATCTTTTGGTTAAAAAATACTACCCATCTGTAGACTAGAAGTTGTGAAAGATGATTTTTTTCTTCTCCTTGGAACATCCAGACAATAACATTGTTAGAAAATTTATTAACGAATGTATTAGAAAACCATGAATAAAGAAACCCCTCTTCATTGGAGCACGGACGTTTATAAGATCGTCCAAAAAAAACACACCATTTATCATCTATGCGGCTCCAACTCGCGAAGAGAAGACCTCAACAGCCAATATTCCGCAGCAGTATAAGGATTTTGAAGATGTATTTTTGAAAAAAAATGCCAACATACTTCCGGAGCACCGTCCATATGATTGTGCAATTGATGTAGAAAAAGAAGCGCAACCGTCTTTTGGCCTAGTCTACAATCTATCGCAAATGATGTTGGCAGAATTACAGAAGTATATTGACGAGAATCTGGCCAAGAACTTCATTCGTCACTCCAAGTCACCAACTAGAGCGCCCATTCTATTTGTGAAAAAGAATGATGGTTCATTACGAATGTGTGTGAATTCTCGAGGTCTCAACAAGGTGACAAAGAATAATCGCTATCCATTGCCTCTAATCTTTGGACTTTTGAAACAACTCGGGATTACGAAGGTCTATACTAAGATTGATATACGCGGTACTTATAACCTCGTACGAATCAAGGAAGGAGACGAATAGAAGACAACTTTTCATACAAAATATGCCATTTCGAGTACAATATCATGCCTTTTGGCCTTACGAATGCCCCAACAGTTTTTCAGCACATGATGAATGACATTTTTTTAGAGTACTTTGACGACTTTGTTGTCATATATTTAGATGATATTCTGATATTCTCCAAAAATGAAGAAGATCAATAGAAGCACATTCGGTTGGTCCTTAAAAAATTACACGAGCGAGGACTCTACGCCAAGTTAGAGAAGTGTTTATTTCACCAAATTAAAATGGAGTTTTTGGGATTCATCACAACTACAAAAAGTTTGAAGATGGACCCGAAGAAGGTGGAAGCTATCGTATCTTGGAAAGTTCCAAAAACAGTTTGAGGCGTATAGTGTTTTCTTGGCTTTTCTAACTTCTATCGGATTTTCATAAAAATTATTCACTAGTGGCTACTCCATTCACTCGATTAATATGTAAAGATAAACTTGATTGGGGGCCGTCAACAGAGAAAACATTTCAAGATCTTAAGGGGCAATTCACAACCACACCAATCTTGGTGCATCCAAATTTTACGAAGACATTTTATTTACAAACTGATGCTTCGGATTTTGCTTTGAGAGCTGTACTTTCATAATTGGGAGAGGATGAGAAGCTTCATCCAATTGTGTTTTACTCTCGTAAATTTTCTGTTGCTGAGATTAATTATGAGATCCATGATAAGAAATTTCTTGGTATCGTGGATTCTTTTAAAGAATGGCGTCATTTCTTTGAATGAGCTGCACAACCAGTAATTATATATACATATCACAAAAATTTGGAGTATTTCATGTCATCTCATATTTTGAATCGGCGCCAAGTTCGATGGAATATATCGCTATCTCGGTTTGATTTTGCTATCACTTATCAACCGGGAAAATAACAAAGACTATCTGACGTTCTATCGAGGTGATCGTATCTTGCGCCCAAAGTTGGAGAAGCAACATTTGATGAACAATGTCGAACTTTGTTAAAGCCAAAGCTATTTAACCTTTGTGCCACTATTATGCTAGCCCTAATTGATGTTGACTTCTTCAATCAGGTCTGTATTGCAACCATTGGAGATCTTGTGGCCCTCGACATCAAGCGTCACTTCGGAAAAAACGACAAATTTAAGGTAGAAGGAGATTTGTTATACTTTGAAGAATATTTATTTATTCCAGAAAGCACGACATGACTTCAAGTTCTTTAGTTCCGCCATGGCTTCCCAATTGCAGGTCATTTTGGATACAACAAAACTTTGGAATTTCTTTCCAGAGATTTTTGGTAGCCCAAAATGTGGAAGGATGTAAAGAATTTTATCACCTCTCGTGATATTTAATCAAGATCCAAGAATCCTCGACATCGCCCTTACGGTCTCTTACAACTGTAGCCTATTCCATGCCGGCCATGGTCTTCGGTCTCTATGGATTTCATTACAAATTTTCCGTCATGAAATTCATTGGACAACATTTTTATTGTGATAAATCCATTTACAAAGATGGCGCACTTTGTCCCTTGTAAGAAATTTTTATCAAGTGAAGACACAACAAGACTATTTCTTGATAATGTGTATCCATATCATAGTCTACTAGATGATATCGTATCTGATCGGAGAACTCAATTTATATCAAAGTTTTGGAATTCTCTTTTTGAGATATTGAGAGTGAATATCAACCTCTCTTCAACTTTTCATTCTCAAACTGATGGTCAAACAAAAGGGGTTGATCAAGTCTTTGAGCAATATGTACGATGCAGTATCAACTATCAGTAAGACAATTTGACGACATACTTGCTGCTAGTAGATTTTTCTTACAACAATATTTTTCATGCTCCAACTCAGCAAACACCATTTTATTCTAATTATGGTTATCATCCGAAGTTTGATCTGTTGAGTTCATCATCAAATAGTAATCGGGCAGCAGATGATTTTGTACAACAACTATCACAAATTTAAGATGTTTTGTAGCTTCAACTGCAAGCCACACAAGAGTCTTACAAGATATTTACAGACAAATTTCACAATTAAACACTGACTTTTCAAGTTGGAGATAAAATATGGCTTCTTCGACGAAATATCAAGGCCATACAGCCTTATGACAAGTTGGACTATTAAAGATTGGGACCATTCGTCATCAAGAAGCAAATCAATCCAGTGGCATTTCGTCTTAAGCTGTCGAGTTTCATAAAGATGCATCAAGTTTTTCATATCTCTCTTTTAGAACGTTATTGAGTGTCACATTTTTCAGGATGTGTACAATAGCCACTATTGAGATTGAGAATCACGAAAAATATGATATGGAAAAAATATTGGACTCGCAACGAAGGTGGAACAAGTTGAAGTATCTGGTACACTAAACCGGTTATGATATCAACGAACGAACGTAGGAACCAACTGAAAACCTTGCGAACGCGTCTAAATTGATACAAGAGTTTCATCAACTTTATCCGGATAAACCTAGGGCTCATTTTGGGACTCCTCGCTAGAGAGGGAGATAATATTAGGGATATGACCTTTAGAACTTGCTAGAACCTTCTAGAACTTGCTAAAACCTTCTAGTCCTTTTACTTTAGAACTTGCTAGAACCTTCTAGTTCCTTTTATTTTAGAACTTGCTAGAACCTTCTAGTTCCTTTTACTCTAGAACTTACTGGAACCTTCTAATTCCTTTAGTTTAGGTATATATAGGAGTCAAGGCTGAAGAGTCCTTCAGTCTCGACAACACATCTTTTAGAGCTCTCGCTCACCCCTATTGTTGTTGTTCGATTTCTCATCTATTAATTCAAGTATCTTTGTATCATGTGTTCATGACACTTGTTGGCTCTTTTACAAACACATGGTTAGTTTCAATCTATATCAATTGAGACGTCTTCTACACGATCATTGAATTTGTGGGGGCCTACTGTAGCTATGCCTATTCGTCCGCATAGATATAACTGCATAGATGATGCACTTCACTCACGAATCATACATTCTATCTTTAATGAGGGTTGATCTTATGCTAACACAAGTGAATACGGTTATTCTTACGAGACTATTAGAAGCACAACCAAAGCTTTTGATGAAAATGGTCAATTAGTGCCCAAACCCAAAGGTGGTGTTCGCTATCCAATTTTACAAGATGTGCACATTCAATGTTTAATAGAGAGGCTTCATGTAGATCCAGACATCACCATAGAATCTCTTCATCTTTAGCTGAATAAAACTTTTCAATTCCCATGCCTTGTATCTATTGGTTGTATTCTAAGAGCCATTTGAAGTCAAGCTGGATTTACCCTCAAGTTGATGCGCTATGAACCAATTGATTATAACAATGAAGAACGTCTTATAGAGCACATAGAGTGATGTCAAAAGTTTTTAGAGCTCAGTGGCAATATGGCTAATGTTATATACGTAGATAAGGCTAGTTTTAATCTACATTTGACACGTTAATTTGGAAGGGCTCATTGAGGACAAACATGCCAACGAATTCGTCCAACTCAAAGGGGTCAAAAGTTATCTTTGGTGGTTGCAGTTGGTTGTTAGGAGTCATTGCACATGATGTCACACTTGGTGCCTACAATACAGACAAGTTCTTGGAATTCATTCAGACCAAGGTCATTCCTAGCTTTGATAGACAAAGGTTCATCCTAACGGGCAATATCCCATTTCACAGATCCCGTGAAATACAACAAGCTTTCAAAGATGTTGGACACATCTAATTCTGTTTGTCATCAAATAGTCCATTTCTCAATGTTGCAGAATGGGTATTTGGACACATCAAAAGCCATGTCTGATGGAATGATCTCCAAAATCATCGAACATTACTCCTTTATGTTAATGATGACGTACAAACAATCACTGCATACATGATGCAAGGTTGGATAAGAGAGTGGTTAATAATTTTTTTGATAGAGCTAGTCGTGAGAAGCGAATAAGAGAATCTTATACATGATGGACCGTTCATTGTGAAATAAAGCTATACAGTTCATGAAATTGATTTTGTGAAGTTGTAAATATGGATGCCAAATCATGAAATTGTACACAAAATGTAGGAAATTGGTTGAAAGTTCAAGTTAATTTGGTTGTCTATATAGTGTACTTGATTCGCGATTCCAATAAAATTGATGGATTCCTATTGCTAAACTGGTTTGTAAAATCATGAAAATTGAGTTTGCACTTCTGTGAATTCATCTTACCAACAGAATACATCTAGTACCTTAGATACAAGCATCTTGATGGACTCCATAGGGAACAAGCTCGCAACTCTAGCTCGTCTCGAGTGTAAAAGGGACCCTATTAAATGACGATCTGTCAATATGTATCAAGGTCAAAGCCACAGTAAATGCTTTCCCTACGTAATATATCATTCCTAAATGAAGTGGCTGACGCCGAACTAGTGAGCTTATTGATTGACCCTTGCTTTGAAATTCGATGATTCACCCGAGTACGCAATAATCAACTTAGAAATTAAGGTGGGTACTTAAAAGTACAATCAAGTTATGGTGAAGAAAGACTGCCATCACGTACATCATTCGGTCCCAATTATGTCGTTTGTGCATCCAAGAATGGAGCCATAGGGCCGGTTTACACTATGGATCATGAAGTCGGACCATGGAAGATGGCCTTTGTCAATAGTCCGAGTTCATGGTCCGATTTCCATGGTCCGACTTTATAAAAAATAGTTTTGAGAGCCTTGGGCCACTAGGTGTAAACCGAATGTGGACCAAGAAGAATGACCATGCATCAAAAAGTGAAGGTGTTGATTTTTTTAATACATGCCCAAAAAGGGAAATTTTGAAAAAAAATTAAAGTTTGACCATTCTCTTGTCTTCTCTTGGGCTTCACTTGTCTTCACTTCTTGTTAAATGTGTCGAAGATGTGGCTTGCAAATCTTCTCACAACAATTTTTACAAAAAATAAGCAATTTAATTTGTACATGTTCAATGTAATTTACATGTGACATGTACCTTGTGTTGTCACTACACTAAATAGGATATTTAGTGTTTGATTATATTTAATGTTGTTACCACCCTACCTTGCTCAACACTAAAGTTCAATTCTTTGATAATTAGTATTAGAAGATTTCCCATTGCTTTGACCACCCTGATCTACAGTCACTAAACGACTACAGATTTTTCTTTTTCATTTTGCAACTGTAATTTAAAAACATTTTGGGGCGTGTAATATACCGTTGGGAAGGTATTTTCAAGACCTTTCCAACGGTATATTACAAGCCCCAAAATTCCAAACATCGCAGTTGGTAGAGCAAAAAAACAAATATGCACTCAAATTCTTGAGTTCTAGATGTCCCACGTTGTTTGGTGAAACACGTGGGAGCCAGTTTAAGGGATAGGGCAAGGTAGTAATGGTATGTCTCATGGGCTATGATGTGATTAAGGCACATGGGGGGTAAATTCATTAATGAAATATTAAAACGGCATTTCCTTGCCATGGGCCCTTGCCTCTCTTGCCTCTCACCGCACCATACCACCTCTCTTGCCTCTCACCGCAAAACCCATTGGACCATGTCAGTGCATCTATTAGGCATTAAAAATTATATTTTGGGGACCTTGACCTCCATGGTCCCTTTGACATGTTTTCCTTAGTGTAAACCGAAGTTGTCCCGGTACAACTTCAACAGCCAATCAACTGCCTTACAGAGCCTTGGTCCAACTTCGTGGTCCATAGTGTAAACCAACCCGTATACACACATAGGAACTTATCACAAGTCCTTAAGCTTATGGTGAGTTTCCACGTAGGCCGCTCGCCCACCATATTCTAGTGAGCATAATGCAAATGTAAATGAAATTTAGTGGGGTGGTGTTCGTTTGCATGTCAAGCAACTATTGCTATTTCAAGTGTTCAATGCTCGTAGGTGTCAACCAAATATTATCATTTCAAGTGTTTAATGGGTGCATGGAGTCTAGCGGTCTAAGGCCATAACCCTCCACATTCTAGTAGGCCACTAGAATGTGGTTGGTTGGTTGGTTGCTTTCGTTTATTTACATGAAAACACCTCCAACCCATTATTATCTAGAATTTAGTGGGCAAGCGGCCTACATGAAAAACTCACCTTTACTACTCCCACACAAAGGGGGAGAGAGTTGTCATTTTTCAAAGCTTGATCTTCCTCTTTTCAAAGGCCTTTCCCTTTTTATTCTTCACCAAAATGAAGCAAGGGTGGGTGGGTGGGATTTTCTTTCATCACAAGTCTATTGCCTCCCTAAACATAGCATCCAATATTGTAACTATGGATTTAGTGCTATGTTTTACATCATAGTAAGTTGATTGAACTTTCAACTAGGAATATGTATGCTTATCAAAGTAGTTAGATACCCCACTATGTTTCTTTGCTTTCAAATCAAAGTTTAATAGCATGGGTTTTCATAAAGGCATAAAGCACTAAAATGTTATGATATATGTCATGATAACAAATATCCATCACATATGGCAACTAAGTTCAAAATATAGTCTAATATATGACTGCATTGTGCTCAATGATTATTGTTACAACCAAGTAATAAAGCAAAGATGTGATATATAGACTTACATACCTCATTTGTAGGTATTCTCAATGTTTCAACTACTTTATGGAATTTGCGTACACATCAAAATACTAATTCAAAGTAACATAATAACTTTCACAAGTGTAATATTTCAAGAGTGAAAGAGCATCCAAACATGAGTAATGCACTATTGTTGGTGTTAAATATGTGAAGAGCTTGCCTCACTTGCACCCATGCCAATCCAAACATACATTTGTGTGTTAGAAAGGCGTGTGTCAGGTGTCTTTAGCTAAGCTCAATTGCAATCCAATTCACACATTTACCTCACCTATTGTGAGCCAAACATGATGCTCACATGTGGTGTTAACCCTTAAGTTCCGTAAAACTTGCGTTGACAATTTCTTCAATTACTCAAAACTATAAAAATAGTGAAGCTTTGGTGTTTAAGTTTAAGATTTAGTTTGAAGTGATGAGCGGGTGTTGTGTTGGGATTAGAGTTAGAGGAATTGGTGGGTTGGTTAGTGTAAGCCGCTCAAACCGCTCACGGTTTGAGTTTAGGCTCACGGCCTTCAAGAACAAGGAAGTTAGTGGGTTGAAATTGTGTTTGGTCAATTGTTAGTATGAAGGAAAACATCGTATGACAGTGGAAGACAGTGGAGGACTGTGAATGACAGCGAATGACATCGAATGATAGCGAATGACAACCGTATGACAGTGAATGACAGCGGAAGACAATGGAAGATAGCGAATGACTGGGAATGACAGAGAAGGGTAGCGAATGACATCGAATGACAGCGGAGGTCAGTGCACGGCAGCGAATGACAACATACGAACGAAGGATGACGATGAACGGAGGATGACGTCAAGTGGATGAGATCAGGGCGGATGAAGGCCGTTGGATCTAGGTTGGCGAACGAAGACTGTTGGATCTAGGGGTTGGAGAAAGGTGGCTAGGGTAGTGACGGCCGTGGATGCCAACTGTTGGATCTAGGAATTTAGATCAAGGGTTAGGGTGATGGAGGCCGTGGATGCCAACCATTAGATGTAGGTATGGCTTGATCTACGGTTAGGAATGCTTTGTGGTTGGAGGGGGTAGTCCCATGGAGGAGAGCACGGAGGCTCATTCTCTCTCTCTGTCACACTAGGATCTCACACATTAGGACCTCTCGCACTAGGATCTCTCACCTTGGGATCGCTTGCACTAGGATCTCTCTCACTAGGTCAAGGCTCTCATGAGATCACTTGTTACTCCTTCTTTCTTGTAGTTAGGACGATCTATCTTTCTTTCCTCTCTTTTTAGGTAGGTAGATGCAAGGAGTGTGTAGGAGTATAGCAAGAGGAAGGTTAGATAAAAGGGTTTATGAACCCTATGAATGTTGAATGACATGATTTTTGAACCCTATTAAGGAGTTGTGTTGATTGTCTAGTGGCATTAACCTTTGAGATCCTAAGTTCATGAGCATACAAGTTGTTGCTTCATCTTTCACTTCATCAGTTCCTGCATTGGTCTTTACATTAGTTCTTCCATTATATCATGCATTAGTCCTCATCTTAATCTTCTGTATTATGTCATGCAGCAGTCCTCTGTATTAGGTTTTGTATCAGGCTTTGCAGTGGTGTTTTACATGAATATTCTGCATAAGTGCGTTATAAGAGTATTCTGCATCAGTGCATCATAGGAGTATTCTGCAGCAGTGCATCACATGAGGTTTCTGCATCACAAGAGGTTTCTGCATCACTGCATTACATGAGTATTCTGCAGCAGTGCATTACATGAGGTTTCTGCATCACTGCATTACACGAGGTTCCTGAAGCTAAGGGGTTAGCTAGGACATGTGAGCCATGGACCTCCATCTGGACCACAGACGCAAAGAGGTGGGGATTTATGGCTGACACCTATCAAGCCCATTGAATGTTTGCAAACACTTATACTCAATACAAAACAATGAGTATACAAACCTGCTCATTTGCCATATTGTGTAACTTTCTTGAATAGTAACAACCTTTTGTATACCAAACATCATGCGCTTCCACACTTATCACGTATCTACTTAGCCTTATTAATCAATCTAAGCCAAGTGTTTCCTCCTCCAAGCATGTAAAAGAGTCTTCACGTGGAAGAGTCTAGGGTTTAACTATTGGTTTAGTAAGGTATAGTGGCCGCTTTAGGTCACTGAAACACTAAATCATGGGGCGTGGTAACTTCCTTGACCATGGTTAGTTAACTCATGGTTAAGTATAGTGTAATGTTCTAACTTTGGTGTAGAGCCTACTAAGTATTCTAGGCTTTGTAGGAGGTTTTAATCAAATTGTCAAGAGTATCACATTTTATTATTTATATAGTTTAAAGGCAATAACGAGAGAGAGAGAGAGAGAGAGAGGTTTTTGGGCATAATCGATCAAATTCCTAGTGTTTCCAAGTCCAACCAATTACATGTTGTGATCTTCTGGTTTCCTTTATTGATTTGAGGCATACTCCATAGATTCCTCTAAAATGATCGGAAAATTTCATATAGTCTCGAAGTTCAACTGGTTCATATCTATAACTAGAGAGAGAGAGAGAGAGAGAGAGAGAGAGAGAGAGTGTGAGAGAACCTCTCATCCATCCAACATTAAAACTTGACCCCCTATAGGTTTGTGGCTGATTCATCTCAAATGATTTGGACTAGACAAATTTGAACTTGGAATCCATCAAGATGCTATTCATCCCATGGAATCTATCCCATGCTATCAATCCCGTGCTATTTGTTGAGTACAAGTCATTTGAGATGAATCAACTACAAACTTATAGAAAGAGGGTCAAGTTTTCATGTTGGATGAATGAGAGGCATGGTCTTATGTGATAATTCCCTCTCTCCCACAACGAGCTGGAGGGAGGGGTTTATTGCATACGAGTGTATCTATCACTCATGCAACATAAAAAAAAACCTTGAAAAAGTATGCAACCCAAAGATTACATTTTATTTGATTTGACACTAAAATTAGCTTCATCGACCCCAAATTAGTATACTCGAGATCATTTGAGATGAATCGGCAACACATCTATAGGGGTTCAAAGTTTTAATGTTGGATGTAAGAGAGGTAACACTCTTATGCAACCATAATTCCCTCTCTCCCACAAAGGGTTCTGCACTTTTTCTTTTACTGGAGTGGATCACTGGGTACACACAAGTCTTACTGTCCATCATGACCCCACATGCATTGCTGAACTCCCATGAGTAACAAATGTCAAAGTCAAAATAATTAATAACCATTGAACCCATTTTTACACAACGGCCTTCATTATGGTTGACAATATTAATGATGAGGATTCTTAGTACTTTTGCGGACGGCAGCTTCGATTCTGAAACTTGGAAAGATAATCTTTGCATTTCACACCATTGCTAACTCAAGCCTTGAATCCAATACAGTAATCTCCCGCTTAAGTACGCACCCGTTTATGTACGCATCCTGGTTAAGTGCGCAATTTTTTTGACAAAAATCAGGGTTCATATTTTATTGTTTGAACATGTCATGCAAAGTCATTTTCCGCGAATGCATGAATTTTTTATGCTTGACATTCAATGTCAGTTTGTTTAACATTTCGTTGAAACATCTCAAACGATCGTCGCAGCTCATCATACATCTGTCCAACTTCCGTTTGAACTTCGAAGCAAAGCAATTGGTGTTGATGTCGAGGACAGTGCTATGTAGAGCTTCAAAGCCTTTAAAGCCGTTTTCGATTTAACATCATCAGACATTAGCAGTATGTTCTCCCGATTGTCCCAGAATTTTTGGATGACGCCTTCACTGACTTCATACTCCTACCCTAATGCCCGTTTGCTTGACGTGTTCAGCTTGCTCAACTTTGCAATGATTTCACATCGTTGGGCTTCGGTCAAGCAGGTTGCCTCATGTTTCATCCATTTCCCGTTGCGATTCATCGAATTAGAGGGTCTAGAAAGCGATATGAGTAAAGTACGCACCTACCAACTAAGTGTGCACCAATGGCTCTAGTTCAAAGTGTGTACTTAAGTGGGAGATTACTATAGCCAATTGCATTTGTGAAGTTGGAAGTGTTCAAATATTAGCCCACATTTGCTAGACAATGACATCCATTGATCTCCCAAAGTTGATTTTGAAGTGCTCTTGCATTGGTGAGAATGATCAGGGAGAACTGGCAGTTAGTCAAAGATGAATTGGTTGAGTTTGAGAAATAACCAGTTGAAGTTCAAGACTGTAGGAAAATTACCGATCATTTTAGAGGAATTTATAGAATATAGCCCAATTTAATAAAGGAAAACTGAAGGATGTCAACATGTAACCAGTTGGACTTGCAAACACTAGGATCTCAACCGATTATGCCCAAGAATCTCCCCAATCACTGACAAACTATCGTAGTGCCCCATGGCCTTCATTGCTTGAGGAGGCCCTCAATGGGGTGTTTTAGTTGGTCAACATTGAAGTGAAACTCCAAGAGTATGTCAACATGTTTTTAGCCCAATCAATGACACGAAGTTCGTTATTGGAATCTACTTTTATTCCACTTTGCGGATATGAGAAATTCCATAGAGTTGAATTCTCTATTGCATTTGCAAGTCTTATAGCCATCTAAGAAGAAGTTCAACTACACTATATCACATAGTGTAGTCTTCTTTTTATCAAACTTTCACATTAAGACACTTTGACTTAATTTGGCTTACCATAGTATCTAATATACAACGAGCTTGTGCACAAAGGCGCTAGTGCTTGGACCGTGGGGGGAGACCACGTTCAAGTTGTAGTTCATATGAACATGGGTGCAATGACTTTAAGGGTTCATACTAGTTTTAGCTTTTATACATAATATTAGCATACTTTGTGATTTTAAATAATCATGTTGGATTTATTTCAGATTTGTTACATTGATTAATTTTTGATTCAAGTGTTCTGATCATTAGATTTACTTCTATTAGTGGGGAATTTGGAAAAGTTCAAGTCATTAAAGTCAACATTTGACATGCTTAGTTTGCTATCTACAAAAATAAATTATGTGAATAAAGATTGACAACATAAATGAGTGGTGAAATTGAAGGTGCAATATATGGTCAACTGGCTATATGGAATATATTCCAAGCTAACATGATAAGCCCCTGAGAATATGCACTTCCCTAGTTGTGGGCAAGGCATGTCGGGTTGAAGACAAAGATGAAAAACAATTTCTCGCATGTATGAGAATTCCTCTCATCCATCCAACATAACGACCTACCCCCTATAAAATAATTGCCGACTCATCTCAAGGTACTTGGTCTAAATTGATTGCGGGTTTTGGAAGCTAATTTTGGTGTCAAATCAATAATAATAATAATAATAATATAGGATGAATGAGAGGTATGCTTGTACACAAGAATTCTCTTGCCTTTGCCCTCGGCCCAACATCGGGAAGTGTGATAGCGTTGACATCCTTAGGGCTTTTACTGATGTGAGGAAAATGAGTTAAACAATAAAGGGTTACTTAACAAGTAGGAAGATACGTATTAGGGATCAGTTACTCTAAGGACATGTATCGATGATGGAATATTCTATAATGGGGACCCTCAATAGGCGAGGCATGTAGGCCAGGCCTCCTAAAATGCGGCATTCTATTTGTAGATGCCACATTTAGATAATATAAGGTTTTCTGGATGCCGAAAATAAGAAGTGAATGTTTTGTCCGGAAACATTGCGCAGACGTGTCATTGGAGGTGTTCTCATCGTACCTGACGTATCATGTCGCGTAAAACACCATTCCAGCTCCCTCACGCTCTTGGGTTTGGATTGCTAATCACTAGTCGTGACACAAAGTCCCTAGTCACTTCAATGATGTGCCGCTTCTATGCGTGCTTCAAGCGCGCAGAACAGCTAGGGGCCAAACTCCAACAGATGGAGAACACCAAGTACTACTCGGCCCCTTTCCGCAAGGAAAACTATGAAAAACACAATAGCAGTCAACACCCTGTTGAATGGGAGAAATGCAACAAAGCTGGCAAAGAAGAAAGAATGGAGTTTTTTGAAACAATGAAATTTGTTTCGATCGAACGTTTCATCCGCACGAGTATCACTATATTCGTTAATTTGAGACTTTCTCTTGTCTCAAATTAATATATGGACCACAACAACATGGTCTAATGTTTGGGTCGTCCTACCTAAACCATCTTGATATGAGTTCTTAATTGGGTTCTTGATATGAACACCCGCTTCAAAGTATTTGCATCTTACAACATTCTCCAATATCTGCATGATTTTATCCATGTTCTTATATTTGTAACTGTCTCAAAATGCCGAAAAAGTTCCAAATTAACGAATATAGTGATGAGTGGTGATATCCTCGAATTCATTATGGATTCGAAGATTGTGGAAGACATCGTTGCACAACTGTTTTTTTTCGTTTTGAGCATTTGTGAATGTTCAGCGGTGGATTGGCAAATGCTTTCACCAACACAACAAGCGTTAAGTCGGATTTTAGCATTTTGAAATGGGGAAAAAATGACTTTCGACAATCAATGATGAACCTGACGCTGGAGGGCATCTTTCAGGCCAAGCAATGCCATGTTGTGATGGGAATTCCTGTTCCGACTGGGTTCGATGATGACATTGGGGCCCAATAGAACGAGCAACTGACACTTTTACAACTTACTTCACGAAAATTGATTAAATTTGAGGAAATTTGCCACTTTTTATATATCGCCGATTTTGAAGATTTTTGGACGCCGAATTTAAGCTAAAAGTGGTAAAATCGGCGTTTGTCATATCTTAGGAGGCCTGATGTAGGCCGAGCCTCTTGAGGGACACCATTGTACTTTGATACCCAACCTCATAGAACCAATATTGCACATAATCGATAGCAATCATATCGAACCAATGACTGCTTGCCACGTCCTTCCTACGTGCTGCCTGACACGCCATTGAGTAGTGATTACAGTCAAGACTCTATAAATGTTACAGGTCGGGAGTAGCAAAAAAATAACATATATAGAATTATAACAAGTAACACTTATAGAATTCATACCGATGATTAATAACATTTATAGAAATAACACTTAAAATTTCCGAAAATGAAGAACATAACGTTTTATAAAAATAAAAATGAAAGTACAAATGATAATACATAATTCAACTAAACTAATTGAAAGAAATAATCTATATAGTAGTAACTTGACGAGATTCTTCCAACTAAACTAGTCGAAAGAAATATTAGTCTATAGTAGTATGATGAGAAGCTTCCAAATGATGAGATGAAACTTCCTTCTGGAGTCCTTGAATGCTCTTGATGTGTGATAGGGCATCATTTGGTCTTTGTTCAAAGTATTTCGTCAAAGTCTCTAGAGAACGCTCAACAACACTAAATCCTACAACTTCTTCTACCACATCAACCATAACCTCATCAACATCAATTTCTTGATGTTCTGAGGAATACATATCCAAAAATTCCTCATCGGTAGGTTCATAGGGGTTGTTTAAATCAAACTCCATCTCAAAATTGAGGTATTCATGAGCATTCATCACGTCACCCACCTCACTATCAGATGATAACAACGTCAGTTGATGAAGTAGAGTAGCAACACTAGAGGAAAACGTGTCCAAATGAACCCTGGCCGTCGGTGATGGCAGCATGTGTGTCCACTGCCATTCTGACTAAAACCCAGAATTTCACTGCCGCTGCGACTGCATTTCTGGTATATGTCGGCAACTGCCAGGGTTGACCTCGGTTTGGTGGGTGACGATTGCGATGCCAACCCTTCTAGCTGACTGCCACCATTTTGGTAGCCTTTGGGTGGCACTTTTGGTGTCTTCGGTATAGATTTTAGGGAAAGGGTTGCTTGCGGGTTGCTTCTAGGTTGCTGAAAATGGGTTGCATAAGGTACTACACCGACGACTACACCGACGCGGGTGACCCATGCGCACCCCACCTAGACCCATTCCCGGGACCGCATCACCAAGGTGGGCTTCGAGGTGACTAAACCCGAAACCCATAATCGGTAGCAGCCACCCTAAACGCACATTGGGTGTGCATCACCCCAAGCGCGCAACCCCCACCCATACATTACTCACATGGCACTAAACAACGACATTGGAGCCAGCACCCGGCCTTTGACCTGGCCATGAGGACTGCACCCAGAATTGGCAACCACCAGCCACCGGTGACCGCATCCACTGTTATTTGTGCAACCCTGCAGGGTTCATTTGGACACGTTTTCCTCTAGTGCAACTTCATCAACCTCTACCAAGCGCCTAGCTTCCTCTATCTCCCTCTCAATAGAGATCGAAAGAACACCCGTGTGCCTCCAACAATTTTGAATTGTTCGCAAAGAATATGGGATAAATGTGATTACATGTTTAAAATGTATGCTCTCATATATTATTACCTTGATTTTCTCAAAATTAACACTTATAGAGGTGCAATTAACAAAGAAGGGAGTAGAGCATGTTATAACACTTAACACATAACACTCACTAGTCTTACCAATTGTGTTTTTGTAGGGGAGTAAAATTTTCTTAACATATATGAAATTATAACGCTTATAGGGGTAACACTTATAGAGTCTTGACTGTATTGTCATATAATCGGCCTCCTCGAAGCCACGCGGGCGAGATACAGCCCCAAACCAATTATGGAGCAAACATGTTACACAGACATGCAGACGTTGAAGTTGGAGGAGAGAAGGGAGAAATAGAAGAGTCGAAGGGGGAAATTAAGTGAACATTCAAGAAGATCGAATGGACATTGCAGGTAAATGATGATGGATTGCAATGCAGAGGGATCAGTCATCGCATGGAAGGGACGACGCGGCGGGAGTGGAGTGGAGGGAAGGAAAGTTTGAAGTTAGACCTGTAGTAATGGAGTGGCAATGAAGGCGATCGATGCGAATGTACACAGACGAGCATGAACGGATTTACGGACCTTGGAAGCCAGCAGGAAGATGAAAAAGAAGTTGGCGTCAGCCAGCCATAACGGCGCGTCAAGGCGGTGCAGGAGGAAGGAAGGGGACAGGCGAAGTAAGAGGGTTAGAACCTCAATTATGGTGCTCGTTACGGGATTTAACACTTACCGTGGCTTGATAAAAGTCGTCGAACGCCAAGGGTGGATTAAGTAGTAGGAGTAACTTAGAGAGTCTAGCTCTGCATCCGATGGCGACCTGCAATTACACATCAGGAGCCATGGTAATTGCTTTCCGTAATATCAACCTCACAACTAATCCTAACCGAACGGATGGAAGAAGCTTAGGCACCGCTACTCCTCTGCATGCTTTCTTTGATTGCCGATTCGAGTTCGGGGTGTTGCAGTTGTTGTTTGGAGTTCTTTGGCCTCTTTCTCATGCAACACGGCGACTCTTATCGACAACAGAATCGGCGGGCGATGTGTTGTTCCAAGGGGCACACCACTTCGGGCAGAATTATATTCTCTTCGCATGCAGGCGCGAATATTCTGAACGGAGGACTACTTTTCGACAGTGCCAGCTCGCAGATATCTTGGATTTCTCTAGACAGACCGAGTACATTCGTGAAGGAGCAACCGCAAAGCTCAAGTTCAGCTACTCTCCCAGGTCGACTGGCTATGTGCCTCTCAGTTCCTTGAAAGCTTGCATCATTGTTCCAGGATCTAACTCGAGGTATCTGCTTGGTCTATAGAGTCCGGGGCTGTAAGAAGACCAAAGCTGTGAGGTTTGTGCATTCATTGGCCTCTTGCTGCAATAAGGTAACTCTTATCGATAGCACAGACGGGCGATGTGTTGTAAGGCGCACATCACTTCGGGAATAATATTATCCTCGCATGCATCCGGTTGTGGACATTCTCAACGGAGGACTAATTCCAAGATTTCCAGGTCGCAGCTATCTTAGATGCTTCTATGCATACCACGTTCATTCGTGGAGAAGCACTCGCAAAGCTCGATTTCAGCGATTCTCCCAGGTCGACTGTCTCTTAGTTCCTGAAAGCTTCCATCATTGTCCTAGACTCCAAGGATGTTATAAGAAAAACAAAGCTTCCAGGTCCGTGCATTCTTTGTCCTCTTGCTGCAACAAGGCTACTCCTGTCGACAGCACAGGCGAGTGATGTGGCGCACACCACTTCGGCAGAACATTAATTATCCTCGCATGGGGGCGTGGATATAATTCTGACCGGAAAACAGATTCTCGAGATTTCCAGCTCGCAGCTATCTTGACCCCTCTAGGCAGAACGAGTACATTGAACGTAAAGAAGCAATTGCAAAAGTCGAGTTCAGCGCCTATTCTCCCTGGTCGACTAACTAGTATGTGCCTCTTAGTTCCTGAAAGCTTGCATCATTGTCCTAAGTGCGCTCGTATCTTCTAAGAGGACTTCTTGTTCTTTAAATTTTTATTTTCTTAAAGTCTTTTCTATTTCGTCGACGTTCAGTGCTATCACGATTCACGATCGGGTTTCGCTCATCAAAGCTTTCGACAATCATCTTTTTCATCTATATTTGTCTGTCTGAACGACGGGTTGCCAACCGAAGAGAAGCTTTCTTTCTTCCCTTCCCGTTTGGAAAAAGCACAGAAATGTGCCTTCTGCCCTTGTTACTTCTAAAGGTCAATTTACGGATCTCTAAATTAAGCTTCTTACACACTCGACCTTATTTAGCTTTTTAAACACACCGCCATATGTTGCTTCCCAAACACTCGGCTACAGTTAATTAGGTTCTCCATGCAAACACAATGATTGACCTTAGATTATTAAACATTCATTTCGCTGTTGCGACGTCTGTCTCTCCAAACTGTAATGTTCAGGTCCAGACTCTTTTGTGTCTCTTAATGTTCATGTCGACAATATTCAAGATCCTTATTAATAGAATTCACCTTTCACATTCGTTGTCTTCTGCGCAATTACACTTAAGACAGACTGATATGCTTGATGACACATCACATTTTCTTTAGTTAAAATCAATCACTTGTGTCCGTATCGTGGAATTCTGCATATTGATCAACTTCATATCCATGGCGAGGTTGTGCGCCATCCGAATTGGGTTCGGATTTTCATTGATGTTGTACTACCTTTTTACCATCACCTGTGAATCTACGCGCATTTGGAGTCCAGCACCAACAAGTGCCATGAAGGCAGCGAAGATATTGCAAATGCATTTGAATAAGTTGAACAAGCCAGCGATAAAGACCATTCAGGTACGCCTGAATTTCTCGAATGTTGCATTGATTCCCGAGTAGAAATTAGAGTTGCGTGGCTCTCCTCTGTCTCAAATTAGAATCCACCTTAACACCTTGCGGCAACTTTCACTCCTTCATGTCTTTCACTATCCATGCATCCTGTCCATTTTTTTCTTTCACATATAGCACTAAGGTATTCCTTAAATCATTGCCTCTTCTATATTAGTCCACTTTTCCGAATGATGTTCTACATTTTCTCCAAGCAATAATTTCCGCTGCCAGGACATATACAAACATCAACCTGAATCAAACGTGGCAATAAACATACAAGTACTTGTTCCTGCATATTGAAGGGTTTAGTCTTGTAAGTCGTGCTATTTGATCACCTCGCTGAGTCTGTAAGCAATATTGTTCTCCTGTGAGACCACATTGTTGGTCTAGAATGGCTGCATTGTATCTATATTTTGGTCAGGATTTTCGAGTTCCCTTCAGCTTTGGAAACATCAGAAATCCAGCAGAAACTCAATATATGACCTGGTTTTTTTGTATCCGCAGAGTGGAGATGGGGATCTCATAGATTGTGTGATGAGCACCTTGCAACCCGCATTCGACCATCCTTTGCTGAGGAATCATACCATTGAGGTAAGGTTGTTGATCATTCGTTGTGCGACTTCCACTATATTACAAACGGTTCAGGAAAATCGTGATGTCAAGATATGTAACTACCCACCAAAACACGAACGGCAGGACATAGCTGCACACCATAAGTTGTGTAAATCACTTTAATACTGAGTAGATTTGAAATGGTGCCCATATTCCTCAATACGGAATGAGACTGCGAGTAACATTTCTCCATGACCACATCTTAAATGCCTGTACTTTGTCGCCTTTCTATTTCTGAGAAATGCTGTGAAAAATGATTCCTGCAGCTATAGACATTTGTTCTGTATGTTTCTCCTGAACCTCAACGAACAGTCCATCTCCTATCCTTTGTCGGCAGGTTTAGGGAGTGTGAGATGCCATCCATGTGGATCTTGAGCAAAATTGGAAGGTGGTGGATGTGATATATCGCATCTTTAGCCAATCAGGTATATGCGAGAGAAAATTTGATTAAGATTTTCTATTTATGCAACACAGGCGTCACCCGCAATTCCTCAAGAACCACATAAAGCATATGGAGATTTCTACAGCCATACCCAGACTCGTCGCCCACAGATATGGCGAGAAAGTGGTGGTTGTCCAATAGGAACTGTGGCCATCAGACGAACTACCAAAGACGACATTCTTCGGAGGGGAGTAATTGAACACTTTGGAAAAAAAAGGGGAGGTCTTTCTACAGTACCTCAACCAGAGAACCCAGATGCCATGAATATTGACGGACATGAGGTGAATCTCTCTGAACTTTGTCTGGACAACTTTGTTTCTGTATTTTCATATCGGCCGTACGAATCTTGAGAGAGGTGCAATTAAATTTCAAGAGATAAGATGTGTGGTAGTGTGAGCATCTTTCATACCTATGCCATTGAGAATTTTGAGCTCAATTTAGGGGCATTACCCAGAGCTCTCGGCTTCACACTTGGACATCTTCGGAATCCAATGATCTCCGAACAGATAAAAGATCAACTAATATAAAGCTGAAGGACGTTTTGATACTAATAGGAGATTAACGAGAAAAGAAAAATCACTTAATCTGGAACGGAACTTCAAGAAGTCATAATTTGGTCACTACTTCTAGAAGTGGTGTGCATTAACGACGATTGGAAACAAAAGTACCAGACAGCAACCCTTGTTTGTAACTAATGGACTATGTCCCTTGTTGTGCGCATGCGTTTGTTTCTGCGGACATTGGTCCTATGCTATGAAGATCCGAGTGTAAGGAGTTATGAGATTATCTAGTGGGTTGCATGCAGCATGCAATTGGGTTCATGATAGGGGGCGTGTACTACGGAGCAAAGGCTACAATCAATGTGTGGAGATCGGACGTGGAAGTGCCCAGTGAATTTAGTTTGTCTCAAATTTGGATACTTGGAGGTGCTTTCAATAGTGGTCTCAACACTATTGAGGCAGGCTGGCAGGTACCTCACCCATTACTTGTGCAGCGCTGAAATATGTTGTGGAAGAAAAATTTATTGATATTTCTCTGCTGGCTTGTTTTTTGATATTATCCTTCGTATTTTAATGAGGCTAAATGGAGTCCAGGTCTTTTAACATTCATGTGCAGTCACTGAATTGAAGAATTTATGCTTTCTTCCTGGTTATTCCTGAATATGAATGCATTTTCATCGACTAGAAACTTGAAAGAGGATATGTTGCAGGTGAGTCCGGAGCTATATGGTGACAACAATCCCCGGCTCTTCACATACTGGACGGTGTGTGTTTTGTCAACTTTAAAAAATAAGAAAGTTTCTATTTTATTTATCAGTGATTTATCTTGCGTGAGTAGTTGCAAGTTGTTAAAGCAAGGTGATGTCAGTGCAGAGGATCAAGAGGCAGGGCGAAAGCTTGGTACTAGGGTTATAGTCAATAAAGTACTCTGAGCACACTCCGTGCTGAACCATCGATTCTCTGCTGTTCATCTTCGTTTTGTCAAGGTCACTCAACAGTAATGGACTGAAAGCATTTTGCAATTCTAAATGAATTTTGAACTGACAGTGAAACGTGATAAACGTGACAGCTGTACAGGAACAGCCTGAAACTTTCTTACTTGCACTCTAATTTGTTAGCGTCAGACAAACCTGTGAAAGGTGAGATGTGTGGTTTGACAGGATTCAAGACTATGAGTAACCCTGTATTTATGTGGGTGCAGGCAGATGCATATCAATCAACAGGCTGTTACAACATCTTGTGTTCAGGATTCATTCAAACAAGTCATGAGATTGCCATCGGTGCCACCATCACCCCTGTCTCTGACTTGGATGGGCCACAATATGATATCAATATCTTGGTCTGGAGAGTAAGTGCCACGGGACCAGATCTCTTCACTAAATTTTTTATGGAGGATTAGTACTTCGTATAGGGTCGAAGAAATTATCTATGAGTGTGTTCATTAAACTTTTGGAAAGCTGAAATATTTCTTGGAGATCTCAAATAATTGCATGTAAGCCAGAATACGCCATCTCTGAAAAATATGAAGTCCAGTCCATACATGGTCTACGGGCTCCGTTAAACGTGTCCTTGATCATGTTATTCAGGATCCAAGCAAAGGAAATTGGTGGTTGCGATTTGGAGACAGGTATTTGGTTGGCTATTGGCCCGCAGCGCTCTTCACTCACTTGGCAGATTCTGCATTTGCCATAGAGTGGGGAGGAGAGGTAGTGAATACAAGACCGTATGGACACCACACGAAGACAGACATGGGAAGTGGTAGATTCCCCGGCCAAGGATTTGGCCGAGCTAGTTATCATAGGAATTTAGAGTATGTTGATGGTGAGAATGTGCTGAGGAGCCCAGGATTGCTCCGGTCCCTTGCAGACAAACCTTCCTGCTACAGCATACAAAGTGGCAGTAGCGAGGCTTGGGGAAGCTATTTCTATTATGGTGGACCAGGGCAAAACTCTAATTGCCCGTAGTTGTACTCTGGCTTTTGGATCTCAAAGACATGGCTCCATGTGTTTGGGTGCAGGAGTATTAGGAATTCCAAAGACACGGGTCCATGCATTCGAGTGAAGTGGTCGAAAGAGGTTCATAAATATCCTGTGTCTTCGTGGACATTGATACTCTGTGTTACCACCGTCAATTAATTGAAGCTCGCTACAAAACCCTTATGTGAACATTTTGATCACTAGGGTCGGAAGCAAGGCCTCTTGGTTGTGTGTTGTTCTTGATGCAAGGACTAACCAGTATAACGACTTGTTTTGAAATGCAGAGAAACGAAAAGGTGAACCTGAACAATGAGTTGCAGTGGGTACATCAATTCATACAATTTTTAGCATTTGAGAAACAACGAGTAGTCACATATTTAACATTGCTTAGCATCAATTAGGGTTTCAGGGAAAGCGAGGCAATGGAGTCTGCCCAATCCAAAGCAAACATAATTTTGATCAATTTAATCATAAATTCGATCTGGAGTGTAGAGCAATTGTCAACATTGTGAGTTCATGTGGAGGTTTTCATCAATAGTACATAACTTGTACAATATTCTAACCTACTTCCAAATACATATGTATATATAATTTGAACCCAGTCAGGTACATTCATCGCTTATTTTACATGTATACATGCTGAACTTGGGTGCTACATTTAAACAATTATGCCATCAACTTGATTCGCTTGTTCAAGCTGGCGTTGCTTAATTCCTCGGCTTGGCTTGAATGCAGTTTTCTTCACATTGGGGCCGCCTCCTGATCCAGCTCCATCATTGTTGACAACCCAATTGTATTTAGAATGAGCGTCAAGTCCACATGCTGCCGACATTCAATTTTTGTGCTAGCTGCAAAGTCTGGATGTGAATTGTTGTTGTGAGACTTGCTGCTCATTAGGGCAGGTTACACCATGGACCATGAAGTCGGACCATGGTAGATGGCCTTTTTACATGGTCCAACTTCCATGGTTTGATTTCTTAAAAACTCAATTTACAAAGCCTTTGGGCCCCTCACTAGGTGTAAACTGAATGTGGACCAAGAGGAATGACCATGCACCAAAAAGTGAATGTGCTGATTTTTTTTTAATATATATGTCCAAAAAGGCCAGTCTTAAAAAAACTCAAGTTTGACCATTCCCTTGTCTTCTCTTGGCTTCAATTCTCTTCACATCTCTTATCTTCTTGTTTTTGCTTGTTTTCACCTTCAATTTCAGCAAGCATGGTTGCAATGAAGGAGAGGAGGAGATTTATTTTACTCCTAGAATTATACATGTTTTTGTACATGCTTATGAAGCATATTGTGGATATTCAAGCATTGTTTTCACAAGGAGAATGGATGAGGTTTGCAATTTTGAACTTGGTTTATGACAGTATGGGGCATAGAGAAAGGAGCACATAGAATCAAGAACATATGTACAAATTTGTAGACCGCTTGTTGTTGAGTTCGTGGACGGAGACAAAGTTTAGGAAGTGAACCCGAATCAAATACATTACATTCAGATTTTTGTGTGAGAGGCTGGGCCCCTATTTGAAGAAAGATAATACCCGTTTTAGGGTTACTATGTTGATGCAAGAGAGGGTAGTAATGTCATTGCATACATAGGGTAGTGGTGATGCATTGCAAAGCATAGGAGATTTGCCAATAGTATATTGTCAAAAAATAAGGTAGTTTTGTAGAGCTGTTAGGAAGCATCTTCAATTAGTTTTTGTACAAACTCCAAATGAATCGTAATTTAGGGTTTTAGCTTTAAGATTTGAGCAATTACATAATATATTTTACATCATAGGGGCGACGGATGGGTCACATATTCTTGTTTAAACTCCTATCGTTGGTAGAGAAGACTATTATTACAAAAAATATTTTCATTCAACAATTCTACATGGAATTGTTGAACTAGACTATGTTTTGGGATTATGAGTTTGGTTGCAATGGGCATGAAGTCTTTACAATTGGGTTGTTTTTCATGTTACAAAAATTAGACATGCATACATAAAAGATAAGTTTCAAACATATAAATTTATAAGAGATGTTACATATCCAGTGTGGCCTTGGATGTATTGTCCATCAAAGGATAGAAAAGCTATATTATCTAGGAAGGAGGAAATTGGAATTTTATTCAATCTTCAACCAAGATGTATGTGAAAAACGCATTTGAAAATTTGAAAGGTAGATGAGGTTGATAACAAAGCAATCTGAAGTATTTTTCAGGAATGTATCGGATATGTAGCAACTTGTATAGTATTGCATAATGTATGTATTATAAACAAAACAAAAATTAAAGATAAATGGGTTGTCAAAGCAGAAAACAAATTAGTTCGAAGAGTTAGCGAGGGAGAAATATGAGAAGGCATTGAATTTCGGTAAGAAAGAGCTGGATTTGTTGAAGTAAAAAGAAAGATTTTAGCTAGGGAAGATGTTCCAATTGCAAATGAAATAAATGTTATAGAAATAAATTTTCTTTTTACTTAGAGAAAATGAAAATGTGAATGACATTCTTCATGAATTACTGGCTGAAAATTTGTGGATATTAAGCTACAAAAAAAATCCAACATCATAGAAACAACAATGTTAGTAGAATAAATACAATATAAGAATAACTAAAATTTATCTATAAAAGCAACAAATTTTTTATCCATGTTTTTCAAAAAAAAATTATATTTTTAGAATGATACAACAATAATCCTAAAATTACCAATAATATATTCTAACATAATTTCAATATTCTCCTAAATTTATTTTCTCTTTTGTATTGGAGTAGTTGATGGTATGACAGTTGGTGGTGTGATAGTAATGTTTGATATGAAGTAGGTGTAGATAGAATAACATATTTTTTTCATAATTCTATAGCACTTGCAGGGATCTAATAATACAAACTTGCTCTGATGCCAAGTCATTCATTCATTTCAAGAAACCACCTACACTATTTTTTTCTATCGGTTTCTAAAACCTTATTAGTTTTCTTGTCAGTTATGTATTCCTTGAGAATGAACTTGTATTTTTTTTTGCATGATAACCAAAAATGATTGAAATATTTTATTACAGTCACCAATTGAATTTATAATTTGATCCAAGAGTTAATACATGCATACAATATAAAAAAACAGAATGAAAATCCAAAAAACAAGCAAAAAAATACTGGAATTGGTGAATGTGAAGAAAATCAACATCAAAGAAATCAAGAGCATGTTATACATGAGAGCAATGTGAGTAGGTAGGGACATAAAACATAAGATAGGCTAGTGGTTAGAAAGAGGGGAAGAAAAATTTTGGATGGAAGAGAGGAGGGTTCAAATCTTTTCGCGTGTGGAAATAACTAAATATAATAATTAGCCCTTGAAATCCCCGCATACAACCTCATACAACCTCACTTTTTATTAAAAGAAATTCATTGATGTTTTGAAAATTTTACCTTGTTTGTTTGATGTTTTTGCAAATTCACGTCCATCTTGCTTTGAATAATAATTATGTGATGCCCTTCAAAATCTTTGCACTTAATTTTTGTCATAATTAGATTCGTCAACCTCAATCACATTCTTCTTGTCAATTTTCTTCATTTTTTTATTATTCTTTTGTTGAACGTTTGTTTTTTTTCTTTCAACAAGTTGCTTATTTGTTCTTGCTACCACGTCTTCATTTCTCTACAAAATTTTAGCTCTAGTAGAATTTTCTAATTATCCTCCTTGCAAAAATTAAACAATGTGGAGGAGGGCAAAATGTGCTAGAACAAAAGGGGAGCAAATTAGGACCATACAACATTTGAAAAATCAATATCTGGTTACTTTTGAAAATTGGAGTTGTCATTTTTTGTATTCATAGTGAATTCTATAACCACTCCTCGCAAATCTCTACGTAACTCCTCATTAGTAGTATATTCCTCCATGTTTTGAAAAAAGATTGACACACTACTACCCTAACCATGCCAAAATAAGGATGCAAGAGAAATGAGAGAATGTTATATACAACGGTTTTTTCTACTGTGGTTTCAAAATATAACATTAGTATGTAATAAAAGGGAGCCGCCATTGTATCTACAACCCCAAAAATTTTCATTAATAATATATATTTTAAATATTTCTTTGCCATGCGCCTCCTTTTTTTTTTTACCAGACCACCTCTTATGCCTCTCCCACTACAAACCCCGTTGGACCATGTCAGTGGATAATGTAGGCCTTACAATATGTCTTTTGAGGACCTCGAACTCCATGGTCACTCCGACATTTTTTCCTTGGTGTATACCGAAGTGGTCCCATAACGAGTTCAACAACCAATCACAGATTTTACAAGACCTTGGAACGACTTCATGGTCCATGGTGTAAACAACCCTCTAGCTTCCAAGACGGTAATATTAAATTCATTTTGTAGTTTGAGGGATTTGATTTGCACCATGATTGCTTGGACGTCAGTAGGAAGAGGAGGAGGCATCTTGCGTTTGGGTGTTGATGCCAAAGCTAATTTGGCCCCAGCTTTAAATTCCGCCATGTTTGGTGTTTGGAGCTGCTTCAAAATACACGATCTTCCACCCCCATGGCACAACATTTGGAGTTCAACTGGTAATATTCTAGTAATTCAAGATTTTAAAGAAGCAGCGTGAAACTTGAACCTGTATATTATATATCAATCATTTGTATGGAACAGTCACAACAACAAATTAAGGTCGTGAACCAGTAAATGAACCATCTCCACCTGATTTTATCTCACCACGCAGTTGAACACTGAATTAGGCTCTAGGCACTGTGAGTTAGATGTAGGCAATTGCAAGAAATTTAAGCGGCTCTTGTTGTTTGACATATATGATGGAGATCTCAAATGAGTTGATCTTTATGGCCCACATACTCCTCAAGTGAGAGCATTTATAGGGTGACAACCAAGGGCAAATGTCTTGGTCTTTCTCTAAGATTGGAAACTAGTAAGAGAAAAACCCTAATTCTAACAAAAGATAAATCCTAAGAAGAAAAAAAATCCTAATTCCTGTTGAATAAACTTAATGTTCATAATTATAAGAAATGCATGTCAAATCCTTATTGAATGAAACTTGACAAATTAAAATTGATCATACTGAAATGAAATGAAATTGATTTTAAAGTCTGGAAAGTCAAAAGGCTAATGGGTTTGAGAAGTACATCATGGTGGTTTTTAAACCAACTGATTCCCTAGAGTGGCGGAGTGTGGTAGCCTCCGTGAGAGACTAATATCAACTCAATGTTTCAATTGAAAGAAAGATAGAAGGCACCCTAATACTACACTCTCAAATACTGATAGAAACTTATCTCCAATGGGTTATATAGGGGACACATAACACAAAGTCTGCCTCATTTTCAACTGCTTTGTAAGAGAAAAATGGCATAATATATTATCTCTAGAGATAGCGATAGTCGACCATCGCCTAATTTCAATGGCAAGTCTATGGTTCAATGTGCAGTAAGCCGCAATGAACTTGCATTGTGGTGGGGTCAATGGTTGCTCCAAGTACAATTCAAATTCATATTTGAGAAAATCCTTCAAGTGGAGGTAATCTAGTTTTTTCTTTGAGCAATGGAAAGAGTACCATTCTTTTGCAAGAAAAACCTCCTTGATAACATAACCTGTGATTTTTGATGTTATGTCATGGTTTTCCCAATGGGATAGACCCCATGATGCATGCAACATGGTTGTCAATTTGCGCCATGTGTTAATTCCTTGTATGGCAAGGTGTTGGGAGCGTGGGGTTGCTTGATTGACTAACCAAGAGGAAGGTAGGTGGGCCAACTAATTGTCGGAGAATGCACTTTGACATGAGACATCATATGTATCTTCATGCCCTTCTCAAAAACCTTCCAGTGAGAGTTTTCCAAGTCACCTCCTCATAATGTATGTCATGGAAAGTATTCATTCATAGATATCTTAAATTGGCATTGATCAATCTTTATTTAGACTAATATTTCTATAAAATAAAATGGGCTTCAACAGTTGTACAATCGACATGATTAAGGGCCCGTTCTTTCTAGAGTTTGTCGAATGGGTTAACCCATTCGAATCATCTCCTTCATATAAGGTTGTATGGGAGTTGTGGAGTGGACATGTTGAGATTGCGTGTTTTGGGGGGTGGTTTAAACTTTGTTCTATGTGAAGGGCTGAGGTCGAGTCCTTGGCACCCACGATGCTAGTTGATGTAGGAAAATGTTATTACCAAATTTTTCAGCTTGAATGGGGTGAGACCCCTTCCTAACACGTTATCTTGGCATTTTGTTACTATTTGTGAGGGAGTGGGATGGTGTGTGATGTTGGCAAGATATTTTGTTAGCTTGTGAGCAAAGGCATGGTGTGCGGGGTTTTAAATGGGTTAATGTTTGTGAGGTAGGGTTGCCAAGAAGTAGTATCTTGTCGTACGTATCAAGATGGTCATGCGGAAGTTGTAGCCTTGTGTTTGCATTTGGCTCTGCGCTTTTGAGGATGGTTGTGGTGGATGGTGGGGTTGGTGTGGAGGTGGTAAGTCCAACAATAACCAAAGGGAGTGATGCGGGTGAGGATGGCATGGGGACCTCTTTTGTAGTAAGACAAAGGGAGGGTGGTGTAGAGGAGGCTCTAGCTACAATCTCTCCTGACGTGGTTTAATCACAATCAAGTTTGTGACGGCCTTGGAAGGGAAAACCTGATGATGGCTTTGTGTGTTGTTCGTGCCCTTGCATGGCAAGGTGGGCGCCCAATCGGGAGGGGCCTCATGGTGGGCCAACTCAAAGTTTAATGATCGTGGTGGAGGAGGGTCTTGCAGTTTTTGGATATGAAAGGCTAGTAATTTATTGGGGGTTTTATGAGGGGGCACGTGGGACCGTTTCGAGTTGGACCAAAAGATGGTGATATGTTTTACAACCATCATTGGTACTTGAGGGGGCCTATGGTGCCCTTGTTGCGTGATTATGGTGCACATGTTGTTGTGATGTTGACATAGCAATTAGTGGTGTTTATGACTCTTGTTTGCAGAGTTGTGGGGGAATTGGGATAATATTGGAGTAGATTTGTTCAAGAGCAAAGAAGGTTTGAAAATATGGTTTTTTTTTTTGGCTAAGAAACTCTTGGTCTCTCATCATTAACTTCAAATTAAGAGGGTTGATTTATATATGGTTTTGAATTCTTGTGGGGAGAAAATATGTGTTTGGCATGTGCTCTTGATTTGGCTTTTGGTGAAGATGTGAGAAATGTAGAGTTTACGTAAATATTTCGCGGTGTTTTGTTGTTGATTTGGCAAGAGTGCTACATATTGAGGGTAGGATAACATGCTTGTTCTAAGGGGATCCGGTGAATTGGGAAGGAGTAGTCTTTGGAGTTTAGGTGGGTGTTGAAGTTATGTTGGAAGAGAAACGAGCCGCTAGGGGCCAAAGGCCCACCGCTGGTGGGAGAAGAAGTCCGCAAGAAAGTTGGCACGTAGGAAGTTGGTAAATTTCAACCTTCATACCGAGTAAGACCTGCATACCTTATGTTGCAGATTAATTGACTGAAATTATGTTGCGGATTAATTATGTCGTGGATTAATGTCACAAGTGTATCTGACATGATATATAATCTACATGTAGGAGAAAAAAAAGAACAACATGATAGGAAGGAGACGATATTTTTATTATTTATTTGTGGATTTTCTCTTGAGCATCCAATACAAAGGGTTGGCCGACGGGCGGCCCCTCATAATATTGTAGCTTCCGAAAGGCTCGGATTGGTACATGCGTATTAGTTGTTTCTCCTTCCTATTAGCCAGATATTTTCGTGTAGTGGTATAGACAACGTCCATATGGAAATGTTGTGCAAATGGAACATATAGCCTAGCGTCGTCCCTCATCTTGAGAGGTGGGGACCGGACGTGTTGACGTAGTCGCCTATGTGGTGATATCGTTTGGCCTACGTACACTCGTCCATTGTCCCTGGCATATCTTGATCCTTCGCTTCCCCTTAAGCTCCATCTTGTCTTCTGCTTCACCCTCAACTGTCTGTCTCCCGGGGCTTTTGTTCTTTCCTTCTCAGCATGTCTTGGTGGTCGTAGTGGAATGTCCTAAGCTAGTTCGATCAGTAGCTAGTAGCCGATTCTCCCTGTTCATTGGTTTGATGGGATGGTGTATGTAGTACTAATTTTTTGATTTTCTAATTTAAATCGGAAGATTAGTGGAAATAGGCTCTTAAATTAGCTGGACTTTCTAAAAATGGCAGGTGTAAATAAGACAATATTACGAGATATCAGAAGAGGCCATAGTCTGTAGTAAGTTGGGCATGCTGGCAGTTACTCGAGGAGGCTAGGCAGAAGTTAGAAGGGAGGTCCAGTGTTCGAGAAGAGGGATTTGATTTTTTTTTGTGCGAACTATGCAAGCTCTGACAGAATTTGGTTTTTTCCTGTGTGAGTTAGGATGCCTGGTTTATGTTGATTTTGCAGCATTGATGTGGGATGCATCTCTGCTTGACAATTGTCTGTGGTGATAACTACAAGTTTTACTCCGGGGTGAATGTACCGGAAGTTATTTTATTTTGTATTGCTCTTGTGTCACTATTTGCTAAGTTGTTGATTTGCATAAGTTCTGGAATCTGTGAAGAGAAATCTGTAGGTTGTATCTGTGTGCCTTGATCTACTTTGAATTGTATGTTGTCAATTGCCTCTTCCGTTCACTGAAAATACCTTAATTAGGGAGGCAGGCTATAGTCTCCTGGATCTGAACTTATTACGAATAACAACAGACTGTGCTTCGAAATTTGATACGATGAAACTCTCCTGCCTGTACTTACTGAGAGAGGATAGGATCTACGGCAGAGGTTGAAATTGTGATAAATAATGATTTCCAGTAAACATGGACATAGTTGTAATTTGGATAATCAGGAGTGCATTGCGATTTAGTGTCTTTATTCTACTTACCTGCGGAGGATTCCCGAAGTTGTTTCTGCTGAAAGATCGATAACTGCCTCGACATCACGAACTTCAATTGGTTATTTCTCAAATTCAATCCAATATCTGTAATTGTTTGATGGTCTGTTTCGTAGTGTAATTACACATGACCAAGTAATTTGAGAATTTACAGACATAATATATTGAGGCCATAGCCGTAAGTGAATTCTATAATGGGAAATCGAATATGATAATATATCCGAGTGACTTCCGAGTATGTGAGAGACTGATTTCTGTGCACTTATAAATTCGATATCAAATATCAATGTAAATGATTACCGGGTCGTCTTATTTAAATGAATTAACGAGCTGATACTAATGATGGCCAGGCTATTGTCTGTAAGTGGGAAGGTCAAATTAAATCATCTTAACCTTAATAATGATTTTAGAGAATTGAACCCAGATAATGTCCTAATTCACAGTTCTATTTTGAAATTATGGCTGTAATTGGATATAGTAATGAAAATCACATTCCAAGTTATTTGAGGAGAAAGTCAAGAAGGCTGAAGGGTTGAATTTACCTTATGCAGAAAATTAGGGTAATAGCATTATATATTAATATTTGGTTGACTTCTCTCCATTAACTGATAAATTAGTGTGAGAGCTACCGAGGCTATGGACTGTGAAAATGAGATGGCTAGAATACTTTCGTTCGGGTTCTGATACTCAATTGGGAGAATTCAACTAGAAAGTAGGGTCTGATGGGTCTATAGTTTGGTGAAGGCTGGAAAGTCCTTCTCTGATTAATTAGCCTACAACAGTACGGAACAAGGTCTGAGAGTGATTGGGAAATGAGGATTTGGTACGAGAATTACGAAAATTACAGACCATTGACTGTTTTGCTGAATTGTGATTGGTTCAGGATCCATGATTATAAGTACGTAGTTAAGCAAATGTCATATTCCTAATTTTGCAATGGTTTGTTCTCGCATCAAGTGAATCGAAGTCAACAGAATGAAACAATTCCGTTAAAGTTAAATTAATTCTTCGCGGACATAATTGAAAAGCAGAGTGTTTTGAATTGTCTTAAATTGCTCTATTGCTTGAGGATTAAGTCGATTGTCGTTGTAGTGTAAATGGAGAAACTGTTCTTAACCTTTGGTGGTTTGTGAAGCGACAACATGTTAAGACCATTGCCTATGAAGTGTGTTTCGAGCTCGGGGAAGCCGAAAGGACGTGAGGTTCACGTGATTGGTAAGTGTATTTACTAATTGTAATTCAAAGAGAATTAAGCTACCTCCGATCTTTACCATTCTTAATAATTGAAGGGTTTAAACCTAAGTGGCAATAATAAAATGGATTGACGAATTAAACATTTTGAGCTTTAAGAAGATGAAATTGGAATCCTCAATAAATGGAATGAGTTCATGAGTGATGTGAGAATATGTTAACGTGCGTATGTGGTTTTGGACTCATTGCCTTGAGGGAAGAGATTGAGATTGTTGTGGCCGATACCAGGTAAAAAGACAATTGTCAGACTGCCTAATTAAATTTGAATCTAAGGAAAGAAGATTGTTTATCCTGAAAGGATTACCGCACTGATTTTTCAAGTTACATTAAAATGGAGTTAATCAATGAAAGATTATGGACTACGCCGAAGTGCCCTAGGCTTCGGTAAAGAGACAAAATGGGTTACTATTGCAAGACCATTGACCATGGTTGTGCCTATGCTTGTGCACCGCACTTGGTCCAATTAAAACGAACTCACTGCCAGACTATTGCCTGGGAAATTAGAGTGAGGTGTGAGACTGTCACACTTGCATGTACTGACATGGAGTGGTTTTTAGAAAATTTTATCCCTTACCTGTGAACCAATTGTCAATCTAATTCCAAATGAAAGTGAATTAACCCTGTGTTTTCCCTAATAAACCTTATCTAAAACACCTAGATGTTATATGAATCACCTTTTGAGTCTTCCCTGATTGTTTCCCTGGGTTTGTTTGTTGGCCAAAAACTTACTACAGTGTATGTGCCAGAGTTGCTGGCCCATGTACCCTACACAACTCCAGAAGGGGTAGGAGGTGATGATGAACCTCTCTTGATTGAGCGAAATAGCTTGCTGTGCCAATTTTTGCGACGCTGCATCCTTGCATTCAATATTCTTTCATTTGAGGTAATAAATTTGGCTTCAAAGTCTGCAAGATAGGACTGTCAATAGCTCAGTTTATGCAATTTTTGAGATACACATCTTCTTTACCTGCCCTTTTATGTACTATACAATGTTCATTTTTGTCATTGAATTCGGTTTCAAATGCTTCTGTGCTTATGTGACTCTACCCACAAGTTATCGTGCTATTAAACTGGAAGCTTGGTGGCTGTAATAAGAAAATGTTTGATCACTGAGTTTTGATGAGCTGCTTGTTCACAGTTCCTTGCTCTATATTATATCTGCAGCACCAGCATCATCTGTGAAGGTATGAAGCTCTAATTGGATGGACAGTTTTGTTGCGCTCATCGTACGCTTGAAGTTGCACCGAACTTGCTTCAACCTCTTCAATATTTGACCCTCCCTGCACACAATGGAGAACTTATGGCATGCGCAATGACTTGCGGAGCGAAACGTGTGATTGAAGACGAGACTGAATACGAGTGACTGAGGCGCCAAAAAATTGAAGCCAACACCAGAAAGTTGGAATCCTTGGGGTTTCCAGCATTAGCGGCGGCGGTCAAACCGGCAACTAACTTGAAAAGATAAACTTCCATCCCGGTTGGTGTCTTTGTGATTTTAGTCTACATTAAAAATTGTTGTGGCTTAAAACTTATCACCGTAATTTGTCTCCCTTACCATAGTTCCTTTGTCGCAGCTACCCACAGCCCGAATGCGAATATCATTGGAACCACACAAACACATCACTCCCCATCCCGATTGCAGATCTCGACATCTTAGGGTTTGGTCTTGGCTGCCTCATAAGAGCTTCATATTTTGCACACAATTAGCCCTGTTAGTTTCTACATAGTCTTTTATTTTGTGAATGTATTCATTTACATCTGAACTATAAAGACATCAGCAAACCAATGCCAGCTTTAATACCCTAATCTTATATGAGGGTGGCTTATGTCAAAAAAATTGGCCTAAATCCTGCAACATGATTGAATCCTCCACCTTTCATAACAACAATTTATTGAAATTCTATCCTTCTTTTTTGAGCCCCCAACTCACATCAAATTATTATGGAGAATAAGTTAAAAAACTTACTTAGTGGAATAGCTACATTGTGCGAAGAAGACATAAAGACATTGTTTGTAGAGGTTTCCCAATTCCATGCAATCAATGCTTCTATGTTAGCAAAAATGCAAGAGTTGCTAGCTAATATATTCGAGGATTTCAGGACAACAATCTTTGATTCCCTTCAGCCACCTAGGAGGAGTTCAAGGTTGTCAACCTTACCATCAATCTCAACGCAAATAGAGGCAAGAGAGAGTAGCAAAAAAGATAGTATGTCCAGTGAGCAACGAGATAAAATTAATAATGATGTAGACTATGCCTTAGAATCAGAAACATAAGAGAAAGAAGAGGAGCACAAAAAACCCCTTACAGTCTAAGCGAAACATGTAAGTAAACTGATTCTCTGGCTGCATATGTCATTTTTATCTTTGCATGCTTTAAATTGTTGAATTGAACTCAAACAGAAATCAATAAATATTGTGAGTGTTGTTGTATGTATTATATGAACTCCTAATAGTCAATCAAAGTTGTGCATTATAATCTTTATCCAATCTGGTAGCATTGTGATTGTAGTTATGTGGAGTCGAACATCACTACGTATAGTTGTGCACATTACTATGCACGGTTGAACATTACTATACACAGTTGAACATTACTATGCACAGTTGAATATTACTATGCACAGTTGAATATTACTATGTACAGTTGAATATAACTGGGACTATTTCTTCAACTTTTTTGCAGACATGAAACAATCCAAGAATTTGGTCTCAAAGGAAGAAGAAGATGGCTTCAACCCCTAGGAAGAAGAGAAAATTACCCGTTGACGATCTTGGAGATTGGAAGGAAAATCAAGACAATGAAGAGGATGAGGAAAAGGAAGGTGAGGCTTTTAATTGGAGCAAGCCAGTCCATATAGAAGAGGAGAGAAATTATGTCCGGGTGCAAGGGAAGCAACAACAAAAGGATGATTATGTTGCTCCCAAAGATGGTGTTGTAGCTAACCTGACTTTGGAAATTGAAAAGAAAGAGCTAGAAATCATGAAAAGATAATTGACATTGATATCACGCCTTCACTCGGCGAGGGCACATAGTAGTGATAAAAAAGAAGACGGACTTGGCAAAGAATGGGTTGCAATGCGAAAGAAATCAACACATAACTCGCAAATGAAAGCTAAGAAGAGGGCTGTTAATAAAACATGTCGGGAATAATTTGAAAAGAGAGCAAGGGAGAAAAAACAAAGATTTGTAGTAGATCTTGATGATAATGATACATAATTTTTAATCCATGGAGTTGTAATCTGCCTTAGATGCTTGCTAGGCATTCAATACTCTGAACTATCACGTAATAATCTGTTTCAATTCAAGCTAATGTGGTTGTTTTTGGAACATAGATTGTGATTGATATAGATTATTTTTCAGGATTTCCTAGCAGGATATATAGGCCGCAATGGCTGAATGCTTTGCGCGGCTACTCCAGCGATCTGGACTGGAGTGTTGACAACATAAATGACCAGCATGAAATGACTCTCGACAACATCTACACGCGAATGAAGGAGAATTGAGAATATCACGGTTTGAAAGGGGAACCAAGAGTGTTAAGGTACGAGGTCTTTAAAAGTAACCTAGGCCAACAATTGAAGAGCAAAAGAGCTCAAATGAAGATGCGTATATTAAAAGGTATGGGAAAACCAGAGTCTATCCGTCTGGATCATTGGTTGAATATGGTGGAGCACACTCGCGATCCCAAGAAGATTGAACAAGCCAATATTATGTGAGAGGCGAGAAAATGTACTAAGAAGATATCAACCTTTGGCCGATCCGAGGGTGAGGTGCGAGCTAGGTTGGTAAGTTGTTGTGAGCCCAATATGGTGCCCACATGTGTTCTTAATCGCAAGGATTAACAAAACTTGGACTTTTAGTTGTGTTCAAATATTCAAAAACATAAAAACAAGTTGTGTTCTTAGTTATTAGTTGAATTAAGTTGAAGCTAGGGTGTTAGTACTTAAATGCTACTAGGAATTATTAGAGTTATTTAGAGGTTGGTTGATGGGGTTCCTAGGCTTAAAGGCTTAAGCTCAGTAAACGGGGTTTTATTAACCTATATAGATAGTCACTGGATTTTTGCACATCCGCCTGTGGATGCGAGTTGTGTGTAAGAGACTGGATTAAGGTCTGGACCGACCCGGGTTCGAATCCGGTTGGTTCCATTGACCAGTGATATCCTAAGATGAGCTAGTGGTAAAAGCATGAATAGTCTGTAGGCGGATACGGAGAAGAAGTTACTACATATGTGTGAGTAGAACCTTCTCAATTACTTTTCATTTTTTAGAAGCATTTTACTTATATTCACCTAACCGCTCACGGTTTATGAAGGTTCGCGGGTTAATTAGAAAGGAGGTTAGTGGGTCAAATTAAATTTAAGTTAAGTAATTCATAGGAAGAAGTCAAGATACTTGCGAAGGACATGAGGATGGCAACGAACGGAGGATGAAGACGAACGAATGAAGGATGGCAACGAACGGTGGATGATGCTAAGCGGATGAAGCCGGACGGATGAAGACCATTTGATCAAGTGGATGGAAGACCAAGACCGTTGGATCTAGGGATTTTAGGGATGACGGCTAGAGTATGACGGCCGGCAATTCCAACCGTTAGATGTATGGTTAGATCTACGGCCGGTAAGGTTTGGTGATGGAAGGAGGTAGTCCGATGAAGACCGTCGGATCAAGTGGATGAAAGACCAAGGCCGTTGGATCTAGGGATTTTAGGGATGACGGCTAGAGTATGACGGCCGGCAATTCCAACCGTTAGATGTATGGTTAGATCTACGGCCGGTAAGGCTTGGTGATGGAAGGGGGTAGTCTCCCGAAGGGAAGGGAGGAGGCTCATTCTCATTCTCTCACTCTTGCAATTAGGACTACTTCTCTCTCTCTCCCTCACTAGGTAGATGAAGGCACAAAGCTCTTAGAAGGAAATAATAGGAATGTTAGCAAAGGGTTCATAAATCCTATGAAGGTTGAATGACGGGGTTGGAGTAGGCTTAATGATAAGTGTGGTAATATGCTATGTGTATTGTGATCAAGTAATGAACCTCAGTGAGAGGCATTATATCATTAGATCTCTAGGTTGATATTATTTAGCCTACAACCTTGAACTTGAAGTTTTTTTGATTTGTGTGAGTGTGATACTCTAGTGTTTGTAAACACTTGAGTTTGAGTTAATAAAGGAGGAGGTGTTAAGTACATTGATTCACCAATTAGAATGGATATAAGTTACAACTGATTACTAAGGCCAGTGAAGTTCATGTGAGTCATGGGCTCCCACCCGGACTACAGACGCATAAGGGTGGGGGTTTATGGCTGACATAAATGGTGCGTCCGCCGGGAGCGAAGCGGTATTAGGAGGATTGGAAGCTTGGAGGCACGAACTTGAGGGTGAGGAAGGAGCACGTAGTGCAAGGTGAGTATTTTGCTTGGGTTTGGATTTTTTGCCATTGATTAGGATAGTTGAATTTTCTTTTCTTTGGAATGAATTGCAATTTCATTTAAGCATTTGAGGAAGGAGCGCGGTTTGAGGTACGACCCTAAACCCTCTTGGGATGGCATAAGAACATAACATTAATAGTGCGATCATTAGCTCACTAAATCTTAGAGGGATAATTAATTTTAGGAAGAGTCAACTTTGATACTCACCTCGAGGTGAGTGTCCAAGTTAAGGGATTTTAAATTTGATGTTTTAGATTAGAATTGTTGATTGAGAATTGTTGTGGTCGATGTCATATTGAGTCACGGTCGAGGGTGAGTACTAACTTGCAGGGGGAAGCGAATTGCTTGAGGTATGACATTTTTCAAAGTGAACTCATTAATTAATTAAGGAAGGATTTTAGTACTTGTCTTTGTCGTTATCCGTTGGGGAGGGTAATTCCCTAGTCATCGCATCGTGTTGAAGGCGAGAGGGTGATGCCTCGGTCTTCGATGTGGTGCATGGCGAAGGTCAGCCCCTCAACCTCGGTATTGTAGTGAGTGTCAATTTGAGGGAAGAGTTTGGAGGTGATGCTCCGGCTCGACTGATAATTGACATGAACGTGCCTATCCCCTGTTTGGGATTTTTCATCTAAGTTGGCTTGCAGGGTCTCTTTCCTCACCTCCTCAATTTTAAATACACATCTAGAAAAGTGAAAACATTAAAAAGAGTGAAGGTAGCAAGGGGTATGTGTGGTCAAGTGAGGGTTGATCGAATGTGCATGAATGCAAGGTAAGACTCGATCCCATAAACCTCAATTGGAGTTAGGATTAGGAAAGGTTACACGTAGGAAGAGATTATCGAAGATTAGTGAAGTTGTGGAGGAAGGAGAAGTTGGGATAGAAAGTTGTTTGAAGGTGGAACCTATTGCTAGTCCAGTGTTAGAAGGTTTAGAAGTAGATGCTCAACTTGAGGAGGAAGCTACTTCCTTCAAGTTGAGTAGCGAGACATTGGCGGAAACAGAGACAGTTAGGCAAGAAATTCCTGTAGAAGTTGATAGCGGAATAGGAATGGACACACCTGTCACCATGGCTCAGGAGGGAGAGGGTCCACCTCCCTTTCCACCCATTGATCCATTGGTTAGGCCGAGAGGTTTACCCATTGTGGTTCCACAAAACTTGGCGGCGGTGGATATGCCATCCCACCTCCCTAAGTTTTATGGAACTAAGGATGAGGATCCCTCTAGGCACATGGAGAGGTACATTGAGAGGTTGGCTAGTTCTCTTGTCACGAACCCGGGATATTGGTTGGTGTGGTTTCCTACCACTCTAGAGGGAGAAGCTTATGAGTGGTATAGAGATCATGCAGAGGGCCATTTTAGAGGATGGGAACAGATGCAGAGAGAGTTTTTGAATGAGTTTAGGCCCGAGGTTGGTCAGAGCACGGCTCTTAGAGCGTTGGCATCCTTGAAGCAAGGAAGGGAAGAGGAGATTTCGGCATACATTAGGAGGTTTGATTTGGTGTGTACACGCTTTGTGGGTACGATGCTCAACGATGACACCCTTAAACAATTCTTCATCCAAGGATTTTTTAAGGCGGGTACCATTAGAGGTGTGTTGGAAAGGAATCCTCAGACATTGGCGGATGCTAAGGTGGCGGCTAGAGAGATGGAGCACATAGATAGAGATTATGAGAGGTTGTGGCGAAGGGAGGATGAATCCATACCTCAATTCATCCCCATTCGTCCGAGGGTAGCAGAGGGAGAGCCAAGTAGACAGGGGAGTCAGGTTCCGTATGCTCTCATTGACACAGATCCACGTCCTCTAGCAGTTAGAAAACATGCACCACTCTTAGCATTGCCTGCTCCTAGAGTCGACACACACATTGAGGAGGTGGAGAAAAGGTTGGGTGCTAGTCAATTGGGATTTCAGGAGGCTATGATTAAGCAAATGCAGAGTCTTACGGATCAGATGTCATTGATGATTAGAAGTCAGCAGCCTGGTCCTCCTCCTCCAGTTGAGTCGGGTAGACATGCCTCAGGATTGTGGTGTGTTCAGTGCGGGCAACCTGGACATACTAGGCAGTTTTGTCGAGTGGGGCAGAATCGTGATCAAAGGAACAATGGTGGTCCACCTCAACAAAACCAACGGGGTCAAGGACAAATTCAGTATGGACAGGGCAATTATAGGGGGCCTCCCCCTAGAGGACAAGGTGGTCAGAATGTGGAGAGAAGGGAGTTTCATTTTTTTTGTGGGAGATGGCACGCACCGGGTCAGTGTTGGTCCGAAGGACAAGGCTATGGTTGTAGCAACTGTGGGGGAAATCATCCTTCGGACGAGTGTCGTCAACCTGATAAAGTCATTAGCATGCCCAACCCGGTAGCCAACCCACAACAACAAGCTAGAGACAACATGAGAGGGGCTAGGCCACAGGGCGGACCTCCTAATGAGTTTAGGCCACCCAATCTATACTATGATCACAGGAATGCGAGACAGACATTCCATCCCCCGACGGGATTGCAAACGACAAATGGATACATTCCAATTCATAATAAGCCAAGTGTTCCACAGCAGTTCGACAATGGGAGGCCAGCTCCTCCCACCGATCCGGGTCCATCGAATTCTCAGGATGTTAGGTTTGTGGATGGTGTCACTGAGCCTCATCATGATGAGTCTATGGCTTATCAAATGGGTGTCGGAGACGAGCAAGGTCAATGGCCTCCACACACCAACGCCATCACCTATGAGTTAAAGAGTTTTGATGATAAAGTCACTCATAAGGCTCCTGCGTTAGCGGTCACCACTAGAGCTATGCGGGGAAACATTGAAGCAGAAAATGATGTTGAAGGACATGAGGAGTGCTCCTCAGACGAAGGTCCTAACCTGTCAGACTTGGATAGAGTAGCTAGGAGAGCCACTAGGGAATTAGGGAAGGAGAATGAGATTGTTCAGGATAGGGAGAGGCTAAATGTCATTCATGATTTACACGATAGTGAAATGGGAGAATGGGAAGGACCTAGCATTCTTTTGGATGAGTTTGATAGAGTAGAGAAGACCAAGGTTGAGAGACAAGAAGGATATGATTTGTGGGCCGACCTTAGCTCACTGAAGGCCGACATAACCTTCGGTCAGTTGTTAGAGATCTCACCCATGGCTCGTAAGACTCTTAAAGAGGGGATGCCGGTGACTAGGAGGACTAGGAAAGTGAAGACTAGGGTGGCTGCCAGAGCCCAACTACAAGGAGGAGGGCGTGACGTCAAGGCAATTGAGATAGAAGCTATGGTGGTGGACAAGGTGGTTTCGAATGTGTTAGTTGATGGAGGTAGTGGGTTGAACATCTTGCCGAAGCACACCATGAAGAGGTTGGGTCTTAGCCTTACGGGTCCGTCATCTTTCATCATCAACATGGCGAATCAAACTCCGGCGGTGCCTTTGGGAATGATTAAGGATTGTAGGATTAGCACTGGAGGGGAGGAGTATGTGGTCACTTTTCATGTCATCAAAATGCATTCTAACAAGGATGCATTTCCCATCTTGTTGGGTAGGCCTTGGTTGAGGATGTCGGATGCGGTAGTAGATTGGGGAGGAGTGAAGCCGTCCATTACTTATGGTCCTAAGGACAATAGAGTCAAAGTTTCTATAGGATCGTTAGGAGGTTGGGTGAGAGAACAAATCTCTTCATCTTCGGATGAAGAGGTGGAGGACAAGGAAGAAAGTGGAGATGGTGACAAAAAGAATGAGACACTAGTGGGAGTAGTCCATCCAGGCGGACAAGGGACTTATATAGATTCAGTGTCAGGTAATTTGGGTCCTAGTTTCTATTTCCATGGTGATAATGGGGAGTATGCGCAGTGGTTGAGAGACTATCCCGAGTCGGAGTATGACATTATGATGACATTCCATCATGAATGTTTGAGTGAGGAGAGGCTTAGCTCAAGGGAGGCGGAATATTCCTTGTTGGAGCCATGCGAGGTGTTGACCGAGGAGGAGTGGATCAGAGGAGGATTGACACCTTGGGTAGATAGCGTGGATGAGAGCGACGTGAATGTCGTACATGTGGATGGGACCCAAGATGAGGGGGCCGTCATTGAGGCTGGAAAGTTGGAAAAACCTGTGCACTTCAAGACCACGTCAACGGGCATTGTGGCGGGTCAAGATGTTAAGGATTATCCAAAGGTACCTCCGGATTGGTATAGAAACAAGGATGAGCAAACACATGTGTCGGAGGCGGATTAGAAGTATGTGGATGTGAGAATGAAAAATGGGACGGTTAGACAAATGAAAATGGGGTCTAAGTTGGGGGAGAAGGAAATCAAGGAATATGGCGATTTGGTGGATGAGTTTAGTGACACCTTTGCTTGGTCGTATGATGAGCTTAGGGGGATTCCGAGAGAGATGGTGGAGCATCGTATTCCTTTGATCCCGGGCGCTAGGCCAATTAGACAAAAGGAGAGAAGAATAAACCCACAATTATAATTGTTGGTTAAGGCGGAGTTGGAAAGGTTATTGAAGGCCGGGTTTATCAAACCGGTGGAAATTACGGATTGGGTCTCTCCGATGGTTTTGGTGAAGAAAAAGAATGGAAAGTTGAGGGTGTGTGTGGATTATAGGAAGTTAAATGTGTGCACACAAAAAGACCATTTTCCTCTACCATTCATCACACTATTGTTAGAGGAGGTAGGTGGTCATGCGAGGTACACATTCATGGATGGATATGCGGGCTATAACCAAATTTCTATTGCCCTTCAAGACATCCACAAGACAGCTTTCACCACTCCTTGGGGGACTTTCGTTTGGGTGGTCATGCCATTTGGATTATGTAATGCCCCGGCCACATTTCAAAGATTGGTCATGTACATCTTCACCGACTTATTGTTCAAGTCCATGACCGTCTTTGTGGATGATTTTAGCACTCAGAGTAACGCTAGCGACCATTTACAGTGTGTTAGGGAAACCTTGATTAGATGTAGGAAGATGCAGCTAGCGTTAAACCCGGATAAGACCTTCTTGGGTGTGAGTCGGGAGGTGTTACTTGGGTATGTGGTGAGTGAGAAAGGCAGGGAATCGGATCCGGAAAAGATTGGGGTCATAAGTGAGTTGGCAACACCAACCAATGCCAAGGGGATTGCTAAGTTGCTAGGCCATGTGGGGTGGTACCGGGACTTGATCCCGGATTACGCTAAAATTGCGGTTCCTATCACTCAGTTGCTTAGGAAGGATTGTAGGTTTGAGTGGACCGAGGCATGCCAAAGGGCATTTGAGGAGTTGAGGGATAAGCTGAGCACTTATCCGGTGTTGAGGCCACCCGATTGGAACAAACCTTTCCATGTGTTTTGTGATGCTAGCAATGTAGCTGTAGGTAGTGCACTTTGTCAGTCAACAGGTGAAAAAGGTAAGGACCAACCCGTTGCTTATGCTAGTAAGCAATTGACACCATCCGAGAGGAATTATTCTACCACAGAGAGGGAGTGCTTAGCCATGGTGTTTTCAGTTAAGAAGTTTCGCCATTACCTCATGTGCAACCCGGTTGTTTTCTTTGTGGATCACATGGCCATCAAGTACTTAGTCAACAAGGCGGAGTTGAGCGGAAGGCTAGCTAGGTGGGTCTTGTTGTTGGAGGAGTTTGATTACACCGTTGAATACAAGCCTGGTCGCATGCATTTACAAGCCGACCACTTGTCGAGATTGTCGGAGGAGATGGGGGAGAGTCCAGTGGATGATAGGTTGATAGACGACAATCTCTTTGTGGTTACCGCCCGACCCGAGTGGTATGCGGGCATTGTGGAGTTCCTGACAACTCAACAATTGCATGGAGAATGGACAAAGGAGGATAGGAGAAAAGTTAGAGTCAATAGTAGGCACTTCGCAGTGATAGGACATAGGTTGTTTAGGAGGGGAGTTGATGGATTGTTGAGAAGGTGTGTGTCGGAGGTTGAAGTGCCCTCCATCTTGGCCGCATGTCATGACAGTGCATGTGGGGGACATTTTTCTGGCCAACTCACCGGCCAAAAGATTCTTAGAGCAGGATACTTTTGGCCGACCTTGTTTAAGGATGCACATGATTATGTTAAGCGTTGTGACGCTTGCCAGAGGTACGCGAGGAATGACCTCCGCATGGAGATGCCACTCCATGTATCCTTACCCTTAGTCCCTTTTGAGAAATGGGGAATTGATTATGTTGGCGAGGTTCATCCCCATTCCTCAAAGGGAATGGCTTACATCGTGGTCGCCACCGAGTACTTAACCAAGTGGGCAGAAGCTAGAGCTGTCAAGACGGATACAGCCGCACATGCGGCCACCTTTATGTACGAGAACATCATCTCGAGATTTGGATGCCCGAAGATTCTAGTGAGTGACAGGGGAACTCATTTTTTGAATTCTTTAATTCAAGAAATGACCGACAAGTTCCAAATTAACCACAGGAAAACCACTCCTTATCACCCGCAGACTAATGGTCAGACGGAGCGTGTCAACGGAATATTGGTGAGTATCCTTCGCAAGACGATTCTTGATTCTAAGAGGGATTGGGATGTTAAGCTGACAGCGGCATTGTGGGCGTATCGGACGACCTTTAAGGTGACAACTCAAGCAACCCCATTTTCATTGGTGTACGGATTGGAAGCCACACTTCCCATTGAGTTTGAGGTGGAGTCACTTAGAGTTGCCATTGGTTCACGCCTTACGGATGGTCAGTCCTTGAAGAATCGACTGACAGACCTAGAGGAGTTGGATGAGAGGAGAAGAATGGCGGCTCAGCACATTGAAGCCATTCAACGGCGAAGGAAAATCACCTTCGACAAACATCACAAGAAGAGGGCCCTACGGCCAGGAATGATGGTGCTTATTCAAGATGCTAGAAAACTCGAATTTCCGGGTAAGTTTGATGCGGTTTGGTTGGGTCCTTACCTCGTTCGGGAGGCATTTCCGAACAACTCACTTCAATTGGAGACATTGAATGGGAGAGCTTCCCAACTCGCACATCCGGCAGTCGATGCAAGGAGTACAGGGCGTGATGGCGACTTGCCCTCCAGCAAGAGATACTGGATTCAGTCCCAGATGGTCGCCAATTATGTGAGCCCAATATGGTGCCCACATGTGTTCTTAATCGCAAGGATTAACAAAACTTGGACTTTTAGTTGTGTTCAAATATTCAAAAACATAAAAACAAGTTGTGTTCTTAGTTATTAGTTGAATTAAGTTGAAGCTAGGGTGTTAGTACTTAAATGCTACTAGGAATTATTAGAGTTATTTAGAGGTTGGTTGATGGGGTTCCTAGGCTTAAAGGCTTAAGCTCAGTAAACGGGGTTTTATTAACCTATATAGATAGTCACTGGATTTTTGCACATCCGCCTGTGGATGCGAGTTGTGTGTAAGAGACTGGATTAAGGTCTGGACCGACCCGGGTTCGAATCCGGTTGGTTCCATTGACCAGTGCTATCTGTGAGGCCAAACCCCCCACCCTTAAGCGTCCGTAGTCCGAGTAGTGGGTTTGGGCTCACATTCCTCCGCGGTATTGGATTTGGACTTGGATGAGTCCATAATGCAAGGTTCACCCTTCAAGTGGTCTTGGATTTAACTTTGGTCTTTGCTTCCTTTGTCTTGCCATCGCGAGAGTGCTCCACATTCTCCATTAATTTGTGCACGTGGTTTATTTTTAAAGAGAGGATGCAAGTGTTAAAAAAACACTATTCTCTATAGTCAATCTCAAATACATTTACTTGTGAAAGCCACACATAACACTAACTAGCATAATGTAACTAACTACTTGTCTATGAGCTAATTAAGTAGGCTATCTACTAAGCTCCTTCATGAACCCATCTCTTTACTTTCTAATTACATAAACCTAGCTCCTTCATAAACCCAACTCCTTCATGAACCCAACTCCTTAGCTTCTAACTAAACAAACCCAGCTCCTTCGTAAACCCAGGTCCTTCATGAACCCAGCTCCTTAGCTTCTAACTAAACAAACCCAGGTCCTTCATAAACCCAGCTCTTTACTTTCTAACTAAACAAACCCAGCTCCTTCATAAACCCAGCTCCTTCATGAACCCACAACTTTGTAGTTGTAATCCCCAACTACCTCACTAATTATTCAAGCCCTTAACTAATCTTCCTACCTAATTTTCCTAATTCTACTAACAACCCCTTTCTAATCACACAATTCTTCTCTAATCCTAAAATCCTAAAATCCTAGAGAGGAGAGGGGGAGAGAGAATTTCCTAACTTCACTAAGACTAACTAATCCACACAAGTATATTTTTTCACTCATCACAACCTCAAGTGCTCAACTCTTAAACATGGAACTTGCAACCACGTGTATTCAAAACATGAACTTTAAGTACCACAAATTGGAATCATGAATTAACTTTAAAATCCTTCACGTCAACACTAATTCTACCAAGAGGTCAAGCCCTCTTCAAGGCTAACAAGCCTTGGCTCTCAAACTAAAAACTAAGCACACACATGTGCTCCAATATGGCTTCCCACACCCACACTTATAACTCGTGGGGTGCCTTGGAGCACAAAGGAAAGAGAGGATGAGTGAGGGAAGAATGAGGGATTATATAGTAAGCTTGAGGGGGTGAGCACCCTCAAGGCTCACGATAAGCCCTTGAGATTTCCTCCTACTTAGTAGGCGCCAATCCTATCTTCTAAGCCTTCCTCCCTCAAATGATCAACAAGGATCCTAATTCGAACATTTAACTAGCCTTGGCTTTCTACCTACCACACTTTACCAAACTTGGGATGCTTCAACCCAAACTTAGCCTCCTTCGCTTTCCGCCGCCATAACTTTCTCCCTTTACTTTCCCAAATCGTCGCTCACCACTTAATTCAAACCACGATGCTTAACTCGTGATTTGATTGGTGCTTTGAGAATTTGCTTATCCTCCACCTTGCATTCTTCCTTGGACCTTCCCCATTAAGTGGCCATGATGAGGTGGTCCACTTGTGCGCTCCATGTGATCCTCCATTCATCCCAATTCGAATGCACTTGCCTCTTGAGTCACTTTGGTTGTCTCCATCCATTTGTACTAGCCTACTCACTAACTACTCAATCCAAGTTCTCCTTACCTATCCTCATTCACTCAAATCCTTCCGAAGGTAAAAACACAATAACAACTCACATCCTAGCCTCTTACAACATGGTACTTCTAAGACTAACATTTCACTCTTTTTATATTTTTGTGAAGTAACATGCTACTTCAAAGTGCATCAACTAACGTTTCAAGGGTCTAAGACTAAATGTGGGCACCCTTTTGGGCTCACATAATTGGCGACCATCGGGGGATGAATCCAAACATCTCTTGCTCCAAGGGTAAGTTGCCTAGTCAAGCTCGGTACTCCTTACATCTACTTCCCGATGTACGGGTAGGAAAGAGCTCACCATTCAACGTTTCCAATTGAATTGAATTATTAGGAAAGACCTCATAGACAAAGTAAGGTCCTAACCATACCGCATCGAATTTCGCCGGAAATTCAAGCTTTCGTGCGTCTTGAATCATGACCATCATTCCCGGTGTTAGGGCCCTTCTCTTATGTCGTTTGTCGAAAGTAATCTTTCTCCTTCTTTGGATTGCCTCAATATGTTGAGCCGCCATTCTCCTCCCTTCGTCAAGTGCTTCCAAATCGGTTAGTCGATTTCGTAAGGATTGACTTTCGGTAAGTCTCGTACTCACGGCCACCCTAAGTGACTCGACTTCATATTCGATTGGTAGTGTCGCTTCAAGACCATAGACTAAGGAAAATGGTGTAGCACGCGTAGTTACCTTATAGGTTGTACGGTATGCCCAAAGTGCCGCCGTTAGTTTCGTATCCCAATCCCGCTTCGAGTCTATAACCGTCTTGCGTAGTATACTCACCAAAATTCCGTTAACCCTTTCCGTTTGTCCATTGGTTTGTGGGTGGTAGGGAGTAGTCTTCCGGTGATCAATTTTAAATTTCTCTGTCATCTCTCGAATCAAGTCATTCAAAAAGTGAGTACCCCTATCGCTTACTAGGATCTTCGGCACCCCGAACCGCGAAATTATGTTTTCGTACATAAATGTTGCCGCGTGTTCCGCCGTGTCGGTCTTCACCGCTTTGGCTTCCGCCCACTTGGTGAGGTACTCGGTTGCCACCACAATATATTTCATTCCTTTTGAAGATTGGGGATGGACCTCACCCACATAGTCGATGCCCCATTTTTCGAAAGGAATTAAGGGTAATGATACATGTAAAGGCATCTCCATTCTAAGGTCGTTTCGGGCATACCGTTGGCAAGCGTCGCATTTCCTTACATAGTCATGGGCGTCCTTAAATAGTGTAGGCCAAAAGTAGCCCGCTCTAAGTATTTTTTGCCCGGTGAGTTGACCCGAGAAGTGACCGCCGCAAGCGCTATCGTGGCAAGCGATTAAAATCGCTTCAACCTCCGTTTTTGACACGCATCGTCGTAAAATACCATCGGACCCCCTTCTAAACAACCTATGGCCCACTACAACAAATTGCCTACTATTTACCCTCACCTTCCTTCTCTCTTCTTTTGTCCACTCTTTGGGCAACTTGTGGGTTGTTAGAAATTCCACTATGCCCGCATACCACTCCGGTGTAGAAGTGACCACAAAGAGGCTATCATCTACTAACATATCATTTACCGGATTTTTTCCTATCTCCTCCGACAACCTAGACAAGTGGTCCGCTTGTAAATGCATACGACCCGGTTTATATTCCACCGTGTAGTCGAATTCTTCTAATAACAAAACCCACCTAGCTAACCTACCACTTAACTCCGCCTTGTTAACTAGATACTTGATAGCCATGTGGTCAACAAAAAATACAACCGGGTTGCACATGAGGTAATGCCTAAACTTTTTAACGGAAAACACCATGGCTAGGCACTCCCTCTCCGTTGTAGAGTAGTTTCTTTCGGCGGGGGTCAATTGCTTACTCGCATAAGCTATAGGTTGATCCTTCTCTTTTTCTCCCGTTGCTTGACAAAGCGCACTCCCTATTGCCACATTACTAGCATCACAATAGACGTGAAAAGGTTTACCCCAATTGGGTGGTATCAACACCGGATAGGTGCTCAACCTATCCCGCAATTCCTCAAAGGTTTTTTGACAAGCATCCGTCCACTCGAATTTGACATCCTTTTTGAGCAAATGGGTAATGGGCACCGCTATCTTTGAAAAATTAGGAATAAGTTCCCGGTACCATCCCACATGTCCTAACAACTTAGAGATCCCCTTGGAATTGGTTGGAGTTGCCAAGTCGCTTATGGCCGCAATCTTATCCGGATCGGGTTCTCTACCTTTCTCACTAACAACATAACCCAACAACACTCCCTTATTCACTCCCAAAAATGTCTTATCCGGGTTCAATGCTAACCTCATCTTCCTACACCTAACCAATGCCTCCCTAACACAATGTAGGTGATCGTCCACATTACTTTGTGTGCTAAAATCGTCCACAAAGACGGTCATGGATTTGAACAACAAGTCGGTGAAGATATACATTACTAATCGTTGGAAAGTAGCCGGGGCATTACATAACCCAAATGGCATCACTACCCACACAAAAGTACCCCAAGGTGTAGTAAAAGCCGTTTTATGGATATCTTGGAGGGCTATGGAAATTTGATTATAACCCGCATACCCATCCATAAAGGTATATCGCGAATGACCTCCAACCTCCTCAAGCAACAAGGTGATAAAAGGTAAGGGGAAGTGATCCTTTTGTGTGCACGAATTCAATTTCCTATAGTCGACACAAACCCTTAATTTCCCATTTTTTTTCTTTACTAAGACCATAGGAGAAACCCAATCCGTGATTTCCACCGGCTTGATAAACCCGGCCTTCAATAACCTTTCCAATTCCGCTTTCACCAACAATTGCAATTGAGGATTCATCCTCCTCTCCTTTTGTCTAATTGGTCTCGCCCCCGGAATTAAAGGAATCCGGTGCTCTACTATTTCCCTAGGAATTCCCTTAAGCTCATCGTAGGACCATGCAAAAGTATCACTAAACTCATCCACCAAATTGCTATACTCCCTAACCTCTTTCTCCCCCAATTTGGAACCCATCTTCATTTGTCGGGTTTTTCCATTCTTTAATTTCACATCCACGTACCGCCAATCCGCTTCCGACACATGTGCTTGTTCCTCTTTGTTCCGATACCAATCGGAAGGCACATTGGGGTAATCTTTCACATCTTGACCTACAACTATCCCCGTAGACGTGGTCTTGAAATGTAAAGGCTCCTCCAATTTCGATGACTCAATAATCACATCCTCCTCTTGAGTCCCATCTACATGAATTAAACTAACCTCACCCTCTTCCACGTCATCTACCCAAGGTGTTAACCCACCGCTAACCCACTCTTCCTCGGTGAGCACCTCACATGGCTCCAACAATGAGCCCTCTCCTAAACTAACACTAGGAAATTCACTCCCTAAGCCTACTTGGTGAAATGTAACCATTACATCAACCTCGGACTCGGGGTACTCCCTTAGCCATTGGGCATAATCCCCATTATCCCCATAATTGTAAAAATTAGGACCTAGACTTCCCGAGCCCGAATCTATAACAACCCTTTGACCTTCGGGATGGACGACTCCCACCAATGCCTTGCCAATCTCATTCTCGTTTAAGTCATCAATTTCCTTCTCCAATGGCAAATACATCTCCTTCTTCATCCATCCTTCTAATGAACCAATGGACACTATGACCCTATTACCCTCCGGACCATAAGTGATGGATGGTTTAGGTCCACCCCACTTGACCATAGCATTCGCCATCCGCAACCAAGGCCTACCTAGCAAAATGGGGAAGGTGTCCTTGTTGGAGTGCATTTTAATGACATGGAAGGTGACCAAGTACTCCTCGCCTCCCGTAGTCATTCTACAATCCTTGATCATCCCCAAAGGCGTAGTCGAACTTTGATTTGCCATATTTATGACCAAAGGTGAAGGCCCCGTGAGTCCAAGTCCCAATTTTTTCATAGTATCCTCCGGTAGTATATTTAGACTACTCCCTCCGTCGACTAGCACATTAGGAACCACCTTATCTACTATAACAACTTCTATTTCTATAGCTTTCACGTCTCTTCCACCTTGTGATTGGATCCTAGCGGCTATTTTAGCTTTCACCTTCCTCATCCTCTTGTGTACCGGCATTCCCTCCTTTAATGTTTTCCTTGCCGTGGGTGAAATTTCCAATAGTTGGCCGAAAGTAATATCCGCCTTGAGTGTACTAAGGTCCGCCCACAAGTCGTACCCGGTAGATCTTTCCACCTTAGAATTACCCACTACGTCGAATTCGTCTACGGGAACCCCCGGTCCTTCCCATTCACCCACATCGCTATTATCCAAGTCATGTACCGCATTAGTCCTCTCCCTATCTTGTAAAATTATATTTTCCCTCTCCACATCCTTAGTAGCTCTTCTAGCTACCCTATCCAACTCGGAGAGATTAATCTCTTCATCCGAAGAGTAATTTCCTTGCTCTCCTATTCCTACCTCCAACGGGGCATCCCCTCTCCTAGCCCTAGTAGTTACCGCTAGTGCAGGTGCTTCTTCAACCACACCCTTACCCTTCACTAACTCATATGTAATAGCATTGGTGTGAGGAGGCCATTGACTTTGCTCCTCTCCAATTCTCGTTGGGAGAGGAAGCATGTCATCACATGTGGCCTCCAACACTCCATCCATGAACCTAACATCTTGGGAGTTAGATGGTCCCGGATCCGTTGGAGGCGCTTGTCTCCCGTTACTACCATTAGGTGGAACTCCTTGTCTATTTTGTATTGGAATGTAACCGGTTGTAGTTTGCAAGCCCGCCGGTGGATGAAAAGTTTGCCTAGCATTACTATGGTCATAGTATAAGTTAGGTGGCCTAAGTTCATTGGCCGGTACTCCTTGTGGCCTAGCACCTCGCATATTATCCCTTGCTTGTTGTTGTGGATTAGCCACCGGGTAAGGGACATTAATTATTTTGTCCGGTTGGCGACACGTATCCGAGGGATGACTTCCTCCACAATTGCTACAATTAAACTCTTGACCTTCGGACCAACATTGTCCTTGAGCGTGCCACCTTCCACAAAAGGGATGAAATTCCTTCTTCTCTAAATTTTGGCCACCTTGCCCTCTAGGTTGTGGTCCTCTATTGCTTCCATTTCCATAGTGAGGTGGCGCTTGACCTCGTTGATTTTGTTGAGGTGGGTTACCGTTTCCTCTTTGGTCACGGTTTTGTCCACTTCTACAAAATTGACGCGTGTGGCCCGGTTGGTCACATTGGACACACCATAATCCGGAAGAATGCCTACCCGACTCAACCGGGGGTGGAGGCCCCGGTTGTTGACTCCGGATCATTAATGACATTTGATCCGTGAGGCTTTGCATTTGTTTTATCATAGCCTCTTGGAATCCTAGTTGGCTAGCACCTAGTCTTCTCTCAACCTCCTCCAAGTGTGGATCCGTTCTAGGGGCCGGTAGTGCCAAAAGAGGTGCCGGTTCCCTAACCGCTAAAGGTCGGGGACCGGTGTCCACAATGGCATATGGAATTTGGTTCTCATACTTAGCGGGTTCTACCGCTACCACCCTAGGGCGTATGGGGATGAATTGTGGGATCAATTCATCCTCCCTTCTCCATAGCCTTTCGTGATCTTTATCCAAGTTTTCAATATCTCTAGCCGCACGCTTGGCATCCGCCAAGGTCAAGGGATTCCTTTCTAGAACACCCCTAATAGTTCCGGACTTAAAAAACCCTTGAATGAAAAATTGCTTTAGCGTGTCGTCGTTGAGCATGGTACCCACAAATCTAGTGCACACTAAATCAAACCTCCTAATGTAAGCCGAAATTTCTTCCTCCCTTCCTTGCTTCAATGACGACAATGCCCTTAATGCGGTACTTTGACCCACTTCCGGCCTAAATTCGTTAAGAAACTCCCTTTGTAATTGTTCCCATCCCCTAAAATGTCCCTCGGCATGATCCCGATACCATTCATAGGCTTCCCCCTCTAGAGTGGTAGGAAACCACACTAACCAATAACCCGGGTCGGTTATGAGGAAGCTAGCCAACCGTTCGATATACCGTTCCATGTGCCGAGAGGGGTCCTCATCCTTGGTCCCATAAAATTTAGGGAGATGAGATGGCATATCCATCGCCGCTAAATTTTGTGGAACCACAATTGGTAGGCCTCTTGGCCTAACCAATGGGTCTATTGGAGGTATAGGAGGTATGGGCGGAATTGGGGGTATGGGTGGTGGATCCATCCCCCGTTCCTCGGCCATGGTGACCGGTGAACTATTCAACAATCCCCTATCAACTTCTACCGGGAACTCTTCTCTAAGTGTGTAATTTTCCGAAGAAGTTTCACCACTCAATTTGGAGGGAGTGATCTCCTCTTCAAGTTGAGCTCCAAGTTCTAAGGTGTCTAGAATTGACCTATTCCTAGGTTCGACGTTCAAACAACTCTCTATTCTAACATTATCTTGTTCTAATCTATCACTGATTTTAGAGGACCGCCTCTTTCGAGTAGATTTCTCTAGTCCTACTATCAAACTTGGTTTTTGTGAGCGAGTCCTACCTTGCATTCCATAAGAATCGATCGACCCTCACTTGACCACACATAATCCTAGCAATTCCCCTCTTAATATTTTCACTTGTCTTGGTGTGGTTATAATTTTTTTTAGGAGGTGAGGAAAAGAACCTGCAAGCCCACTTAGGTGAAAGAATCCCAATAGGGGATAGGCATGTTCATGTTAATTTTTTGGTTAAGTCGGAGCATCACCTCCGCACCTTCCCGCAAATTAACACTCACCACAATACCGATTGTGAGGGGGTGACCTTCCGAGTAGATTATGTTAAAAGTCGAGGCTTCACCCTTCAACTTCTCACACCATCCACAATTCGGGAATTACCCTCTACAACGGATAACAACAATCACGAGTACAAAAGGCATTCCTTAATTAGTTAATGAGTTCACTTTGAAGAAATAAACATACCTTGAGCAATCGCATCCCCCTGTGAGTTAGCACTCCCCTCAATCGTGACTCAATGTAACAACACCATAAACTTTGTGAAATATTAATTTAATCTAGAGCATGAAATGACAACTCCCAAAACTTTGAGACTCACCCCGAGGTGAGTGTCAAAGTTCAATGTCCTAAGGTGAATTTACCCTCTAATGTTTTAATGAGCTACTCGGTTATAGGTTCCTTTTAAGTTCTTAGCAAATCCCCAAAAAAGTTGAGGACGTACCTTCGCCGCGCTCCTTCCTCAAAAATGAATTTGCGTAATTGACAATGCAATTCATTCCAAGGAATAGTTGAAATACAATGAATTCAAATGTAACCCAAAGAGAGAATACTTACCGAGTTTCGGGTGCTCCTTCCCTTCTCTCAAGTTTGTGTCTCCAATTTTTCCTAGTTGCCTCCAAGTCTCCTAGTCGCCTCCAAGTCTTGTAACTACCTTCCGCTTCGCTCCCGGCGGACGCACCAATTATGTGAGGCCAAACCCCCCACCCTTAAGCGTCCGTAGTCCGAGTAGTGGGTTTGGGCTCACATTCCTCCGCGGTATTGGATTTGGACTTGGATGAGTCCATAATGCAAGGTTCACCCTTCAAGTGGTCTTGGATTTAACTTTGGTCTTTGCTTCCTTTGTCTTGCCATCGCGAGAGTGCTCCACATTCTCCATTAATTTGTGCACGTGGTTTATTTTTAAAGAGAGGATGCAAGTGTTAAAAAAACACTATTCTCTATAGTCAATCTCAAATACATTTACTTGTGAAAGCCACACATAACACTAACTAGCATAATGTAACTAACTACTTGTCTATGAGCTAATTAAGTAGGCTATCTACTAAGCTCCTTCATGAACCCATCTCTTTACTTTCTAATTACATAAACCTAGCTCCTTCATAAACCCAACTCCTTCATGAACCCAACTCCTTAGCTTCTAACTAAACAAACCCAGCTCCTTCGTAAACCCAGGTCCTTCATGAACCCAGCTCCTTAGCTTCTAACTAAACAAACCCAGGTCCTTCATAAACCCAGCTCTTTACTTTCTAACTAAACAAACCCAGCTCCTTCATAAACCCAGCTCCTTCATGAACCCACAACTTTGTAGTTGTAATCCCCAACTACCTCACTAATTATTCAAGCCCTTAACTAATCTTCCTACCTAATTTTCCTAATTCTACTAACAACCCCTTTCTAATCACACAATTCTTCTCTAATCCTAAAATCCTAAAATCCTAGAGAGGAGAGGGGGAGAGAGAATTTCCTAACTTCACTAAGACTAACTAATCCACACAAGTATATTTTTTCACTCATCACAACCTCAAGTGCTCAACTCTTAAACATGGAACTTGCAACCACGTGTATTCAAAACATGAACTTTAAGTACCACAAATTGGAATCATGAATTAACTTTAAAATCCTTCACGTCAACACTAATTCTACCAAGAGGTCAAGCCCTCTTCAAGGCTAACAAGCCTTGGCTCTCAAACTAAAAACTAAGCACACACATGTGCTCCAATATGGCTTCCCACACCCACACTTATAACTCGTGGGGTGCCTTGGAGCACAAAGGAAAGAGAGGATGAGTGAGGGAAGAATGAGGGATTATATAGTAAGCTTGAGGGGGTGAGCACCCTCAAGGCTCACGATAAGCCCTTGAGATTTCCTCCTACTTAGTAGGCGCCAATCCTATCTTCTAAGCCTTCCTCCCTCAAATGATCAACAAGGATCCTAATTCGAACATTTAACTAGCCTTGGCTTTCTACCTACCACACTTTACCAAACTTGGGATGCTTCAACCCAAACTTAGCCTCCTTCGCTTTCCGCCGCCATAACTTTCTCCCTTTACTTTCCCAAATCGTCGCTCACCACTTAATTCAAACCACGATGCTTAACTCGTGATTTGATTGGTGCTTTGAGAATTTGCTTATCCTCCACCTTGCATTCTTCCTTGGACCTTCCCCATTAAGTGGCCATGATGAGGTGGTCCACTTGTGCGCTCCATGTGATCCTCCATTCATCCCAATTCGAATGCACTTGCCTCTTGAGTCACTTTGGTTGTCTCCATCCATTTGTACTAGCCTACTCACTAACTACTCAATCCAAGTTCTCCTTACCTATCCTCATTCACTCAAATCCTTCCGAAGGTAAAAACACAATAACAACTCACATCCTAGCCTCTTACAACATGGTACTTCTAAGACTAACATTTCACTCTTTTTATATTTTTGTGAAGTAACATGCTACTTCAAAGTGCATCAACTAACGTTTCAAGGGTCTAAGACTAAATGTGGGCACCCTTTTGGGCTCACACTATCCTAAGATGAGCTAGTGGTAAAAGCAGGAATAGTCTGTAGGCGGATACGGAGAAGAAGTTACTACATATGTGTGAGTAGAACCTTCTCAATTACTTTTCATTTTTTAGAAGCATTTTACTTATATTCACCTAACCGCTCACGGTTTATGAAGGTTCGCGGGTTAATTAGAAAGGAGGTTAGTGGGTCAAATTAAATTTAAGTTAAGTAATTCATAGGAAGAAGTCAAGATACTTGCGAAGGACATGAGGATGGCAACGAACGGAGGATGAAGACGAACGAATGAAGGATGGCAACGAACGGTGGATGATGCTAAGCGGATGAAGCCGGACGGATGAAGACCATTTGATCAAGTGGATGGAAGACCAAGACCGTTGGATCTAGGGATTTTAGGGATGACGGCTAGAGTATGACGGCCGGCAATTCCAACCGTTAGATGTATGGTTAGATCTACGGCCGGTAAGGTTTGGTGATGGAAGGAGGTAGTCCGATGAAGACCGTCGGATCAAGTGGATGAAAGACCAAGGCCGTTGGATCTAGGGATTTTAGGGATGACGGCTAGAGTATGACGGCCGGCAATTCCAACCGTTAGATGTATGGTTAGATCTACGGCCGGTAAGGCTTGGTGATGGAAGGGGGTAGTCTCCCGAAGGGAAGGGAGGAGGCTCATTCTCATTCTCTCACTCTTGCAATTAGGACTACTTCTCTCTCTCTCCCTCACTAGGTAGATGAAGGCACAAAGCTCTTAGAAGGAAATAATAGGAATGTTAGCAAAGGGTTCATAAATCCTATGAAGGTTGAATGACGGGGTTGGAGTAGGCTTAATGATAAGTGTGGTAATATGCTATGTGTATTGTGATCAAGTAATGAACCTCAGTGAGAGGCATTATATCATTAGATCTCTAGGTTGATATTATTTAGCCTACAACCTTGAACTTGAAGTTTTTTTGATTTGTGTGAGTGTGATACTCTAGTGTTTGTAAACACTTGAATTTGAGTTAATAAAGGAGGAGGTGTTAAGTACATTGATTCACCAATTAGAATGGATATAAGTTACAACTGATTACTAAGGCCAGTGAAGTTCATGTGAGTCATGGGCTCCCACCCGGACTACAGACGCATAAGGGTGGGGATTTATGGCTGACAGTTGTCGTCTATTATTTGTTTTCATTGAACTATAGTATATAAGGATATACATTTGTCGAAGATTTTTGCTTATGAGCTACATACATGCAGGCGTCAGAATTGAATAGAGATCCCCGCCATGATGAGATTGAGGTGGAACTTGTTAGGGATAAGAACACATCGCGGTCGAGAGTTGGTTGTCCAACATCTTCCACTATGTACATGGGGGTAAGTGATGCTCAATATGAATGCGGTTTCGGAATATCTCCTCATGTAAGCCGCACGAGCAGTGTAGGACTTGAGGAAGTGAGGGCAGAGTAAGACAATTAGATGAAAAATTCAACACAATGTAGAGCTCGCTAGATGCGGTGATGGCCAAGCTTGGTATCACGGTGGAAAGAATGGCAAGTACACCCTCACGTGGAGAACATCCTTCCAGTGTTGATAAAGAAAAATGAAACTCCCGTAGAAGTGTGTCTCCCCTTGCACGCTCAATGTCAAAGGAACCTATAAGCAAGGTATTAAACTTTGGCAGTGCAAGTGAAAACCCATTGTAGTGAGCATAGAGATCCCTTCCGGGTCCCAAAAAGCCTCATCAGGGCATGAGGAGCCTTAACATGTATGGAACTTGGTGTGATCTATGCGGAAGTATGAAATTCTGTAGCATATGTGTACGTTAGCTCATTTCATTGTTTTGTAATTTCATAGCATGGGCTTTTGAAGTTTGATTTGCCAAAGTGAATGTATGTGTTTAATGCGGTCAATGGAAGTTGTTATGAATAGGTACAAGAGATTTCTAGCGGTGCAATTCAGTCAATTGGAACTCCATCATCAAACGAAGGTGTGAAGACGCATGAAGGGGATTCAAAAATAGAAAGGGGACCTAAACCCAAGTGAATACGATTAAGTGAAGGCGAGAAATTGACTTTGGAGGCGATGCCAATGCGAGGGGTTCTTTTGATTATTTTATCAAATTAACCTAGTAATAGTGATAAATAGAAGTTAGATGGTAAGATATAAGATCGATTGGATAAGTTTAGAGTTAGAAGTTAGCTTAGTAAGTAAAATTCTAAAAAGACAATCGGAATTAAATTATTAAATGATTTTTTTAGGATTGACTAAGCTAAAGTCAATAAGTGAGTATATGATAAGGCTTGAGGTGTAGGATATTCCAAGGATCCGAGATGATTACGCGCCAAGACAATCGAACAAGTGAAACAAACGATGTTGACTATCGAAGATGCCCTTTGACTTAGCCAATTCGTCTCGATGATGTGAGATCCATTTTGGCAAGTATCTTTTGACACTACTAAGTTAAAAATGGATAAAGTTTAGATGAAAATAGTCGACGGTGGCTAAAATGATCCAATGCAAGGGGGGTACGTGACCAAAAAAAAGTCAACAAGAGAACTCGACCCCCACCGCGAGAGGCAACCCTATTTAAGGGGCGTCGAAGTCCATTGATGCATCTTTCTTACTCTTCCACTTCTCGTTCTTGTTCTCGGATCTTCGGAGATCCGAACTCCTTCAAGCTTAGTCTCTCTTTTCTCCAACTCCAACCACTTCCTACTTCGATCAATCATACGCTTGATCGAAGGAACCGTTGTTAGTTACTTAGTAGTTTTGAGTATGGGTGTTTCTTAGGATGAAATGAGGTGTTTTTAACACTTAATAAAAGTATTTTCTTATAGTTCATTTAGTCTTTATTCTTTGTATCGAAGTATACTCCAATCTCTCTTTATTTGTTGATAAAGCATAATTAGTTTTTATAGAGTGTAATCTTAGTTAGTGATTTTGGATTGAAAGGTATAACAGACTTTAAAAGCTCACCATATATTCATTTGAAGTTCAATTATAATATATCTTATGTGTTTGGATAGTTTTTAAAGTTTTCTTTCGAACAAAATTAGTCTTGTAGAAATCCACAACTCTGTCTAAAAGTTATAGGTATTTCCGTGAGGCAACTCATAAAAAAATCTTCTCCTTATCTTTTCTCTCAAATGCCTAAAAATCTTTAAATGCCATATTAGCTCTTAGGCCACTTTGCATTGAATTTTAATAGGACAATTACATTAGAAGGGTCTAAGTTGCCTATTCCACGACAACTAACCTTATGGTGGATTAATTAAACGTTTAGAAGGGCTAACTATAACATTTTACTCATAAGACTTCCGAACCTTAGAAATTGTTATTTGTAAACTAAGGATAAGCACAAACCAATCCTTTGGCTTGGAAACCAAGGGGGTGCTTACTTTAGCTCACAGCCAATATTGCAGAAAGGTTACGTTCTCACGAAGGGGGGTTGCATTATTCCGAATGTTTATGCTAAATTTATATTATTATGTAAACATTACTCCACATAGTAAAGTAGATATCACGACATGAGGTAAGACATATATGCCATTGTCGTATTTATTTACTATAACAGTCACAGACGCTTACTACGTATAGTTATTGATCTCCCACATTGTTGTCCGGGATTACTAGAAGCAATAATGTGGTATCTCTAAAGCTCTGGAGTGTTTAGACATCAGACTTGGATTTAAAGAGCTGTACATTTCTGCAAAAAGTGGAGCATATCAAGAAGTAGGGGTTGAAAATTTTAAAATTAAGGCCCAGCCTACAATCGCTCAATACAAGTCGTTGTTTGAATTTGGTTGAATTTACTAATATTGGATTAGTTGATAGGAAATCAAAAACTTTCGGCCATGTCTAGTCTTACTAGTATAAAGTGCTTTCGCTACATCAATTTACAATGCATTAATCAATGTAAGGCTAAAATGGTTGAGTACACATTGCAGAGAAATTGAGGTGTAGCCCATTAAAGAAGGGCTTGAAGAAAATGGAGAAAGAAGGAAACAAAAAAATGGTGGATAAACGTCGGGGTGATAAACCTCCCCTTGTCATGAAGGCTTCAAAGAAGATTCAACGCACGCATGAATCGGTGAGCATTTGTTATGGAACGTGCAGTATGAAATAATTGTAAAACACGCAACCCTAAAATAATATATTCTTAACACTAACATATGGTTGTTGCAATTGTACAAAATATGAAGGATGTGGAACAATTGTATGCCCTCCCTGTTTCAACTGCATGCAAAATGTGAGGATTTGAATTGATCGTCGTATTGACCAGACTCTTCATCCACTGCTGACTTCAGAGTTGTAGTATGAATTAGCAGCTACCCTCCCACAGCCAAACTGTTCGATTATATGGCCGAGTACCAATGGTGCATTGCAGCCCCCAGATAGAAGGTGGAGCACAGGAACATGAATACGGGCACATAAACCTCCATAATGCTCCTTTGACTTCTTCGATCGACAAAGGCCTCCACTAAACCTCTACCCTTCTTCTTGCTGTACAAGCAATCAACAGCCAGGGTAAGAAATCCGCTCAACCAATCTGACCTTTCAATTGCAACACAAAGGCAATCAGCACGGCACACCACAACACAACTCGGCAACATACTTGAGCATTCGAGAGGCAGGAAGTAAAGTTGGGAAAGATTGTCATGTGTGCAGATAATCTCCTCAGGGCTTTCCTGAAACTAGGAATCCTGTGCAGTCAGGACGGTGGGCTACCTGATTTGCTTGCAGCCCCGAAGGTGCAAGCTCGCTGTGACTAGAAATCTCCACCGATTTTCCTCTCTTGGTTCGGCGGATACGCAACAGCTCACTCCCTACTTTATTACGATCATATTCTCTCAGTGCACACTGTTTGACCAACGAATGGGGAGAACCGAGCGCTAGTTACAGATGAACCGACTGACTGAGAAATAACCGTTACAGTAATGACACTTCCGCATGGAAATTTTACAGTGAACATTCCAAAAGCAACGCGAAACCTCAAAACCCTCACTCACTCATGTGTAGTTGTTTTTGTTCTCACCGCATCTCCACACAACAGAGCTCCATGAATTGTCTTCCCGTGCGGAGCAATTTGCAAATTCGCTCAAGACTGCAAGGGTTTTAGCATTGGAAGCATCCAATCAACGGCGTCACTTGGATGTGTGAATCGAGAGCGGCGAATTTGTGCAAACATCGCCGCTCCAGCCAAGAAGAGAAATAGCGTGCGCTATCGGGGCTTGAACACAGACGTAGGCGAAGAAACAAACGGGGAAAACAGAAAATGAGAGGAATACGAAGATACTAGGATTGGTAGATTTGGAACAACATGGACGAAGTCTCCAAGGTAGGAAGTGCGACGTGGCCTCACGAGAGGCCAGAACCTCGTTTCACCTCCCATAGACTTCTTCTTGACAACATTTGGGCAATTGGGGATTGGGTGCACACTTGATAAATGAGACCAAGTAGGGTTAATCGAACCACCATTGATGGTGTTTATGTACTTAACCAACTTTTGATAGATGTGTCCCAATTGGCCTCTGTCCTGAAGGTTTGGGACAATTGAGTCCCTGGACACGTAACATATTCAAGGATGAGGGAGACTATATTCATTTCAAAGTCCTCATATGGGGATTGTGCAAGGATTTTTGGTGAGTTGTTGGGGATTCTACATATTACTTTGGTGAGGCAGATGAGGATTTTATCAAGTCTTGTGGTGTCTAGTTTGGAGAAGGGAGCCACATAAAGTGCATATGCAATTCTAGGATGGATAATGGTGTTAAGTATTTTAATCTTTTGTATAATTGTGGCTGGGGATAAGAGTAGCACTTTGCACTTGGTTTCTATTTTTGATGTAGTGGCTTGTTTTTGTAGATGCCATTTCAAAGTGGGGACTAGTTGGATGCCCAAATATGTGTATGGTTCATTTTGTGATAAGACTAGAAAGTGTTTGCCATTGTTTGTAGTGTGAGATGCTTGGAGGTAGGCTTCAAAGATATTGGGGAGGAGATGAGATTTATTAGGGCATATGGTAAGGGCACATTCTGATTGGTTGAGGTTCATGTTTGCTCAATTGGTAAATAACTGTAGTTATTCAATTTGGGGTTGCATGTTCTATATGTCATATGTGGGTAGGGCTATGTCATTAGGATAGGCTATGTGGTGGCATTCCACATTGGAGGTGTTAAACTAGTATCCATATGAGTTTTTTTCTAGCCACCACAACAGTGGATCGAGAAATATGATAAAGAGGTATGGGCTTTGGGTGTCTTCTTGTGTTGTTCCTCTATGGATGTGGATGGGGCGGGTGCTTCCAAATGTTTTCCCATGGATTGACGTGGTAGCTTCTGTGTAGAGGTTACCTATGACTTTGACTGCATCCTGAGGATAGCCTAGGTCGAGCATAATGGCGAGGAGTTGGCCATGATTAATTGAGCCAAATGCGTTGCCAAAATCAATATATGTGATGAATATGTCTTTTGTCATGAGCCGGGCATCTTCAAGCGCGGCCAAATCATTTGAATTTGGCAAGAGGTGTTGCATTGGGCTCTAAATCCTTGACTTTGGTGGAAGATTTTACGCGTTTCACCAAAGGATGATAATAAGGTGGTGAGGTACTAGTGCATAGTTTATAAATTGTACATGCTACACCGTTTATGGTATTTAGTGTCACATGCGTAATAGTATTACATACCCTATTTTGAGGCGTATGCTAGGTTACATTGATGGTTAACAACTTCACCATAAGTGTCACCCATGACACTTGCCGTTCAACTAGTGTGCTTACTAATATTTTGGCATGACTATGTTCAATAGTGTTATGAGGTGCATGTATGTGTTACAAAATGGTCCACAAGTTGACAAAGTGTACACAAATGACTTTTGGCATTAGTATGCTCAAGAATATCTTCCTCTTGCATACTAAAATGTAAAACACATGACACTTGCCATTAGTATGCTCAATATATCTTCCTTTTGCATACCAAAACCCGACTATCTCTAACGTATCCCAATGTGCTACTCTAAATGTCATGATGTAGATTTTTTTTCACTTAAAGAAGTTACTTATGTTGACAAATGGAATCATATTGGCAATTAGCGTGCGTGACAGTTTGAGTCCTCTAAGCATATAGTTTAGGCCCTTTGCAAATAGCGTACGTGACACTAAATACCATAAATGGTGTAGCGCAATGGGTTGGTAATTTGGTTGTAGCATGGGGTCCCCTTTTTATGTAACTATGTTTCCAGGTATTGGGTACCTTTCTTTGTGTGTAACATTGTTGGAAGAAGTGAAAAAGCATGTTGTGAAAGGTTTGAGGTTGTGATTTCATAATTTCATTAGGGATGTTATCTAGACCTGGGGCTTTGCCTATAGATGTTTGAGGCAAGTGTTGTATATGTCACAGTTGTAGTTGTTGCATATGAGTGCTTTTGGGGGGGCCTCTTTTGTGGAGAGTGAAGCCATGGGGCCTTGCCATGGGTATTGGTGTACTGCACATGTACAGTGGGGTGACACCGAAATTGGCACCTTGTGCAATTCTAGGGATAGTGCCCACACTGCTGCCAACTTTGACACCCTCCCGAGCGCTGGAAAATTGTTATTTATACATGAAATTTTAGACACAAAATCATTGTTATGTTGACAACATGTGTACCAAATTTCAAAGCTAGAAGATTGATGAAAAAAAAAGATATTCAAGATTTACTAACAAGGGGTAGCTGTAAGAAATGTTTCACAGCTGCCAACTTTGACACCCTCCTAAGGATTGAAGAATTTTTTTTTTCACATAGAATTTTTGGAGTAGGAACATCTTTATGTTGTTTACACATGTGAAAAAATTCAAGTCCAAAAGACCCACAAAAAAATGATATTCCAAATCTACCAACAAGTGTAGTTGTGAGAAACAAAGGGGAGAATCGTTTCACAACGTCCAACTTTGACAGCCTCCCTAGGGCTGAGAATCTGTTATTTCAATATGAAATTTTTGTCACATGATCTTTATGATGTTGATCACATTTATGAAAATTCTCAAGGCCAAAAGATACACACAAAAATAGTTATTCTATATCTACCAACGTGTATGTCCTCCATTAGCATCAATCATTGCTTGTAACCTAGAGGGCATAGAATGACATAATTGAAGGAGCTTTGTTTCACTAATTGACTTCCACTCTCTTTCAAGAACTACCTTCAACCCATCTATGTTTCTAGGACATGCCTTGTTACGTTGTATTGCATCTTTTAGAATCATCCACAAGTTCTCAATTGGATTGAGATCGGGAGAGTTTGCAGGCCAATTGAGCTTTTCAAGAAGGCGTTGTTATCTCCATTCTTAACATATTTTGCTACTATGGACGGCTGCACCGTCGTCCATGAGCACTGCATTTGGAACTTTAACCATGAAATGAAATAATTCCCCTTCGTAAACCACTTCCACAAAATCCTTTGCAGATCGTCGATCTTTAAGCATAAAAACAAGTTTTGACTTTTGGCCTCCAGCAAATGCGGCCCAAATCATCAAGGAAGTCCGTCCACTTTTAAAAGTAGGAACTATACAATTTGATGAATATTGCTCATTTGCAGTTCTCCAAACACGAACTTGTCTCGAATTCTTCCCAATTTCAAAGGTAGATTCATCCGTCCAAATAATACGCTCCCAATCTTCTGCGCTCCATTCGCGGTACTTCTGAGCAAAAAACAGCCTTTGATATATGTGACGAGGTGTCAAAAAAGGTTTTTTGACTGCAATTCGACTGAAAATGCCACTTCTATGTAAGAGCCTTTGAATGGTACATTCACACACTAGAGTAGGGCATACACTAGCAATCTCTGATATTGACGCGCGACGATTATTTTTTGAGAAACGCAAAATACTACGCACATCTCTATCACTAAGTTTTGGAGTGTGACTTTGACCACAAGGTTCGTGCTTGTAAGTTCCATTTTCTCTAAATTTTTTCACCAACCTCTTAACTGTTCTAATGGAAACTTTGATAGTGGCTGCAATTTGAACTTGAGTACTGCCTCCTTCACTCATACCTATAATACGTCCACGAATTTCATCGGAAATTGCCATCTGAAATATGTAGAACTTTCTTTTACTAGCCTAATAGAACCTTAAACTCTCACTTTGACGCTGATACGAGTTCTCCTGTTCAAGCTGGGTCGTATCTAGAGTGATGGAATTCGTAGCAACTCACAGAATTGATCATTTAGATGAATATTAAGCAGCTAGACTTGCCAAGAATGAAGCTCACAGACAATTGAAAGCCCATCTTCATCCTGCCATCAAAACATGGAACCATGCATTTGAGAAATCAATGCTCTCCAGATGATCCAGTACTCATGCATCACATCACTCCATGTCTCACATAGAACACATTTTTTTCTCTCTGCTCTCACCATTACTCCAACATCCAATGATCACAAATCACATGCAACATTCCCTTAAGTATACACAATGGTGCTCAATTGATATTTAGAGGGGGAAACTTCGTTATGCGTGTATGATACAAGTGGTTTCTTCTTGATGTGACAACTCCACACTTCTACATTTGGATGTTACTGATTTTTCTTAGATGCATTTATGATTAGGCATTGTGTCAAAAGGATAAGTTCAATGAGGAAGCATGAGGTGTCAAAGATATTTCAATATTTTCACCATGTCCTTGAATTGGTTATTGTAATTATACACGTTGGTAGATATAGAATAACTATTTTTGTGTGTATCTTTTGGCCTTGAGAATTTTCATAAATGTGATCAACATCATAAAGATCATGTGGCAAAAATTTCATATTGAAATAATAGATTCTCAGCCCTAGGGAGGCTGTCAAAGTTGGACGTTGTGAAACGATTCTCCCCTTTGTTTCTCACAACTACACTTGTTGGTAGATTTGGAATATCATTTTTTTGTGGGTCTTTTGGACTTGAATTTTTTTCACATGTGTAAACAACATAAAGATGTTCCTACTCCAAAAATTCCATGTGAAAAAAAAATTTCTTCAATCCTTGGGAGGGTGTCAAAGTTGGCAGCTGTGAAACATTTCTTACAGCTACCCCTTGTTAGTAAATCTTGAATATCTTTTTTTTATCAATCTTCTAGCTTTGAAATTTGGTACACATGTTTTCAACATAACAATGATTTTGTGTCTAAAATTTCATGTATAAATAACAATTTTCCAGCGCTCGGGAGGGTGTCAAAGTTGGCAGCAGTGTGGGCACTATCCCTAGAATTGCACAAGGTGCCAATTTCGGTGTCACCGAAATTGCATGGGATGGTCGGAGGTGTCTGAGCATAGTGGACTTGTCTACTAAAGTTATTTTGTTGTGTAGAGAATTTCTCGTCAGCTATATCCAATGGGTGGGTTAGGATTGAGCCATTAGCTAATTTGAGGCATTCCAAGGTGCAATGAAATGAATTGGAGAAGAGTTGTTTGTGTATACGTTTGGGTTCGGAGTGGAAAGTGAATCGAGTCCCAAGGTTTTGTTAGTATTATGGTGGGCTCAAGCAACAACCGGGAGAGGGGGGGTTGGTATGGAAGGGGTTCGTGGTTGTGGGCCAAGGGGTGCCAGGTTAACTACATTCATAGAGAATGGGGTGCATATGGGAAGTGCTCGGTGAAGGTGAGCAAAGTGGGTGTGAGGCGATGTGAGATTTGGTTCATGATGAACTTATAGATGGCATGTATGGGTTGGAGGTGTTCATTGTGGAGGGACAATTTACAGATCCTTGGCTATACAAGGTCTGGTTGGGTGGTGTGGAAGGGGTTGTTGTGCTAGTCGTTGTAGGAATTGACCTATTTGTTGTTTGTTTGAGTGGTGAGGAGATGGTTGCATGTGTGGGGAGTTGGGCTAAGAATTGTGATAAGGGAGAATATAAAGTATGATTGGGGGTAGTTTTGTGATGTTTGGCAATGTCTACATAGGTGAAGAAGGTCAAGATGTAGTGGTTGGTGGGATGTTGGAAGGGATCATTTAGGTGTGTGAATTTACCTTTGAGGTTGGTAGCGCCTTTGATGAAGTATTGATTTTGGCGGTGAGCATATGAGGTTGGGAAGTTTCTCATAAGCGTTAGAACAGGCATGGGTTAGGAGCACATTTGTCATGTTGGTGGTATATTGGTAGAGCATTTTTGGTATGGTTTTGTGGTAGTGTCTAGGATGTGTATAGAGTATTCAGAGGAGTGTTGGGGAGGATAGAAGGCATAAAATTTGAGAATGATGGTGTGTATGGGCATTTTGGTGAAAGAATGGTATGTTGGGATCATAAATGTGGTGATGTATGGGACGTGCTTGGGCGGATTGGTGTATTGGTGTTTATTTTGCATCGGCCAATAGTAGGTGTTGGATTGTTTTGTTGGTACTCATGAGTCCTTGGTAGATATGTGATAGGGGTGGGGTGACATTCTAATGTGGATGGGATGTGGTTAATGTGTATTCTAGTGGTATTGGGAGGTAAGCATAGAGCATGTGTTTGGGTGAGGAGAGGTGAGTCAGGAAGAAAAGACCAACTTTATATCAGTGCTCAAGGAGAGCAAGAGTAAAATGAGGGTGTAGGCTATGAGCATAGGACATTTCCAACTTTGCATAGTGAGACTAATCATGACCTAGTGCATAGTTGGACATTGTGGGAGGGGTGCGTGTAGTATTGGTTATTAGGCAGACTTCGTCTATAATGGTTCCATCCATTTGGGCCGTGAATGTTTGGAGTGCAAGTGACATTTTGCTAAACCTAGCTGGTACCTCAATGTTACGGGTCATGGCGTCATCTCACTTGCGGGCTTCCAAGGCAAGCAACTTGGTTCTGGTGTTGGACATGAGGTCGGCATGGAGGGTTTAGGGTCACACAAATTCCATCACATCAAGCACAAATGTGATCACTAGGAATTTGTGTTGAAAGAAGCCCAAGCAAGCTGAATTAGCCACCTCATGCAAGCATACCCTATTGTTGTGGTTCGTGGCCATGTAGTTGGAGTGTCGTGGTGGAGTGCGCCCAGCTTGCAAATGAGCGGAGCTGTAAACACAACAATGGCAACATGTTAGTGGAGATTGTGAGAGAAAGCTGAGCAAACTCATGTGGGTAGTATTTGGTAGTGGGCATGTACAATCTGGAGGACTTAGGTTGGAGTGGGAGAAATTGGGATGGAAGAGTGGAATTTTAATGGCAACCATGAGGGTCAGGGCGGAAGAATCTACACATTGAATGTGGAGTGCAAGGAGTAATTTTTGGTGTATAGGGGATGCATGATTTTGGCGAGTGGAGCTTATGGTGTGTTTCATTAATGTGATTATGGTGGAAGATGTGTGATGGTGATGTTTGATGGATGAGGGAGAGAGCTGCAAGGTGAGAGGAGTAGGATTCGTGGGCATATTTTTAATGTAGGGTGTTGGCAATGCAAAGGGCAATAAATCGGTGTGCATGTTTGGGTAGGGTTATAATCTGGGTGGTGTGTAGGTGCGCATGTTTGGGGCAGAGGGCAATTTAGTGCAGTGAAAATGTGGTGGAGGAATTGAAAAGAGATGTTGTTCTTGGTGTCAAGGGTGTCGAGGGAGCATCGCATTTGCAGTAAATGGAAGGAGAGATGTGGGGGTGGAGCTAGGGTGTGGATGCAGAGTGTGGAGCCATGTGGAGTAGGGGCCAATGCCTTGTGGGTGTGGGCCTTGGTTGATCCACTGTTGAAGGAGTAGCGTTGTGGACATTGTATGCTTGGTGTGGAGGATATGTAGGGGTTTAGAACATACTTGGTGATGGCAAAGCAATCATGATGTGAAGCACTAGCTGTGGAGTTGGATACGCTTGTATTGTGTGTAGGGTTTGGTGGGAGCCATGGTCGCGGGGTTTGCGCTTGTTGTTGGTGTGTGAAGTCTAAGTCGGCACTAATGTTTGTGTATGTTGTTGCTTGTGCAGGTTGGGAGCGGAGATAAGGGTGCAACCTCAGGGTTGGGTAGATTCATGTGGGTCTATTCCAACATGTGGTGTTTTCTTGGATTTGTTGAGGGTAGAAGCACACTACGCCCTAGCCACTTGTGGCCCCTCCTTGAAGTACTTTTTAGTACTTTTTGTATATAAAAATTCATACAAGTTGCTCCACAATCATTAGGATTAACTAATTTGAAAATCGGACAAATTGCCCACCTCAATTTTGGTATTCTCATGATTAAGGTTTCAATTTTTTTTTTAAATGCAATTCTTTGGCACTTATGGCTTACGGAAAAAAGTTACGTGCTGGAGAGCATTTAAAGAAATGAAATGTGACAAAATCCATGAAATTAACAAACTTCATTGTCTTTTCTTATATACTATGCTCACAACAAAATTCAAGCGATTTGAATGTTATCTCAATCATTTTTGAAGTATTTTTTGAGAAAAAATAATACTACACATACTGTGACAGTATTAAATTTTTGTACAATAATACTTGTTTCTCTTAGAATATGACACTATATAGAGGTTTAGCATAATACATCTCTTCCTTAGAATAAAGACTACAAGAATATGCAAGAAAAACATGTAAACTCATTGTGTATTTGACGTGGTTGATGTTCAAAAACATGATTTTAGCAAAACTGTGTTTGTGACGTATTAAATTGGGGACCGTAGTGTACTTTCACCCTTGAGGGGTTGTGCCATTGTTGTTAGGTTGGTGTAGGTAGGATGTGAGTGTATAGTCGCATTGTTGTCCTCCAGCAAGGGAGCTAAGTGCAGTTATCATGATGATATTAAAGAGGGGTTTGATTTTAGCAAGGTTTGTGTATTGCGGAGATGCATGGGATTGTCTTGTGTCGTGGTCTTGTGTTGAATCTCACACTTATTGTGCGGCTACAAAGTGTATTTTGTTGGAGTTGAGGTGGTGTAGTTGAGGATGCAGCATTTTGGTGGTTGTGTCTAGAGGTAGCTTTGCTTGGTCAAATATGTTGCATGTTTTGCTACTTCTATTTGTGGAGTGTTGTGAGGGTGGAAACCGGAGCGGGGAGGTCAAAGAGTTGTGCTTGTGTGTCTCAGCGTGTGGCTTCGGAGTAGAACTCCGTCCTAAACCCATATGAGTCCAACCTTGGATGCAACATTGGGACTCCTAATAGTTCATATCATCCTTGAATTTTTATTGTCACCTTTCACCATTCCATACATCATAATCCTACATGTATTTTAAGCACCAAATTAGTTTTGACCTAAGGTAACCGGGCCCAATTCAGTTACTTAAGGGACACATATATTTGACTGGTACGTGGTTAGGTGCAGATGTAAGTAAAAACTTGGAAAGTATGTGTCCCACTTTCCAAGTTTGGTTTATTTATTTATTTATATATATTTGGTCAGAAGTCCACCGAAATTCTGCAGGGAGTATGAAGTGCTCCAAGTTCAGGGTAACAGGTGAAGCCTGCAGTTTTTCTCAAGAGATGAGATGCATGTAAAAATGAGCAACCTCCATCGATTGACTTCAGGATAGAAACTATAATCTATGATTAATCTTGATTCATACATGTAGTGTTGCCAGTTTTTCAGAGTGTACTAGACTGATGGATTCTAAAAGTGATGTGGGTCCTGAAATTATTTTGAGCTTGTGGATTACTCATAGTCCAGGCTAATTGAAATGAACAGTGTGGCATTGATGCAGAGATGCCATGGGATGGATTTCTTAAAGGAAGCACATCAAGTAGCATATAAAGTCACTTTTGGTCTTGGTTGTCCAAGGCATTTTTTCGTGCATAGAAATGTGTTTGAGGTTGCAGCGAATCTTCATGCTGTCAATTACGGTTGCAGATGTATGTACCAAAGCCGGGTCAAACAAATCCCTGACTTAGTTGAGAACAACATCATGTCCAATTTTGGATTTATTATCAAATCAAAACCTGAGTTTTAATCCAATTACTGCTCACCACTTCACTGGTTTACAAACACATGCATATATATATACAGAAGGTGAGGTTTCTTCATTTTGGGAGGCAAAATCAGAAATCTAAAAGGAGTTAGCAGGAAGTGAATAGAAGTAAGAACACTGATTGATTGACTAGGGTGAGTTTCTATGTAGGCAGCTCGCCACTAAGATTCTAGACAAATTTAGTGGGTTGGAGGTGTTCTCATATAGATCAACACAAGCCACCAACCAACCACATTCTGGTGGCCTACTAGAATGCGGAGGGCCATGGACATGGGCCGTTAGACTTCCATGCAACCGCTAAAGCATTTTTTAACCTACAAGTGTCGATCAACGAAGGATTGAAGGATGAGGTTCATCCTTGGTAACCTGGAGGAGGAGGTTAGTAGGTGGACCTGGATTTGAGAAGATGAGAGTAGCTACACTAAATATGATATTTAGTGTCACCAATTCTAATTGTCTTGCTCAATACTAATTGTAAACCACGGTGTACTATCACCAACACTAAATGTTAACCCAACATTATTTGTCATTCCTTGTAAATTTTTGGGGGATTTTAGATTTACAGTGTTGCAATTATTGTCACTTACCAAGTGATTTTTCATCCAAATTTCAATCATCCATGACAATATGTCATCACAAGTTGTTGACAAGAGAAGTTAGGGCTTTGGCCAATGGATGAACTCACCCATCATCCATGACAATATGTGTTCACTTATTCATAAGAAGTGTCATCCAAAAAGCTACCATAGTGACATTAAATACCACACAACACTAAATATCATATTTAGTGTAGTTGGCACATACAAACCCTACCCCACCAAATTCCATCTACATTTGGGCGAGTTTGTCCTTATCCCTACTAAAATCTGGTGGGCAAGCAACCTACATGGAAACTCACCCTTAGGGTTGGTTTCCATGTGGGCCTGTGAGGCCAAACCACCCACCCTTAAGCGTCCTAGTCCGGGTGAGGGAATGGGGATCACATTCATGTTCACATAACTCCCTCTTCCCAACTTCGTAAAAATCCATTACATTTTCCATCAATCATTGCACACCAATTTATTCCATAACAAGATTACAAGTGTTAAGAAACACTCTTCTCTATCATGGCGCTATTAGCGTACTCAAGTACAATTCCACACAACTCAATCACAAGTCCATCTCCTATTGCCACTTTATAATGTATAGTGGTCAACCAACTTGCTAATGACTAATCATCTAACTAACGTTATGTGCTAATTCTATTAACTAGCTGTAACATAATCTATTGTCAACCTAGTATGTTCTTCCTCCCTTTATAACATTGCAATTTCAACCCCTTGGCAATTGCCTAGATCCCATACTATTCCAAGGTATGCAACCTTGCTCCAAGCCCAACCCGTTCTCCTAATCCAACTAGCTAAGTATCCCCAGCCTCCCAGTCTGATTAAACAAAGTCCAGCTGCTGCCCTTGGGCCTCCCAGTCTAATTAAACAAGGCCAGCTGCTGCCGAAAGCCTCCCAGTTTGATTAAACAAAGCCCAGCTGCTGCCGAGACCTCCCAGTCTGATTAAACAAAGCCCAGCTGCTGCCGAGACCTCCCAGTCTGATTAAACAAAGTCCAACTGTTGCCGAGACCTCCCAGTCCGATTAAACAAGGCCCAGCTGTTGTCGAGACCTCCCAATCCGATTAAACAAAGCCCAGCTGCTGTCGAGACCTCCCAGTCTGATTAAACAAAGTCCAGCTGTTGCCGAGACCTCCCAGTCCGATTAAACAAAGCCCAGCTGCTGCCGAGAGCCTCCTATTCTGATTAAACAAGGCCAGCTGTTGCCCTTGGGCCTCCCAGTCGGATGAACCAAATACCTACTTAATTTCTAACAAGCCCCCTCACTAATTACTCTAACAACAACTCACTAATTCTACTAACCTACTTCCTAATTCACACATTCCTCTTTCTTTTTTTTCTTTTTTTTTTTAATCTAAGAGCTCCCAATTCCTAGAGAGGAGAGAGAGAGAGAGGAGAGGAAGAAGAAGAAGAGAAGAGGGAGAGAATCACAAGAGGAGAGGGAGAGGAGAGAATGAAGAGAGAAAAAAGAGGAGGAGGGGAGGGCACCCAAAGACCACAAGTTCTTCAACCTTCTCCTACTTAGTAGGACCTTATCCTATCCACTAACTCCTTACCCCCTAAACCAACAAGAACACGTTCTAATTCAAACATTTAAATCCAAGGACCTTCCTCTTGCTTCATCAAACACTACTCACTTGACCACCACACTCCCTAATATCACTAAGCTTCTAATGAGCCACACAAAATGGCTTAAGGCCTAAACATAAATCCACACCAAGCCTCACTCTTTTTATACTTTTGATTGTTTCAATAACACTCCAATTGCAATTCTAAGTAGATCCTAAACATAAAACAAATATGAGCAACCATTTTGGGCTCATAGGGCCGCTCACCCAACAAATTCTAGTGGAAATGTAGATCCCTCTAGGTGGAATTTATATTTCCACTAGAATCTGGTGGGCAAGCGGCCCACATGGAAACTAATCCTTAGTCACCAATTTTTGCAAATTGGCAGTTACCTCCTATATGGAAGATGGAGCAATGGAAACTAGCCAACCACAGATTGCAATCTATTGCGAAAAAACAATTCAGCTCTCCAGGAAATCAAATTCAAAGAGTCCGCTCATAGCCTGATCTAGGACCTTCAAAGTTACGAAGATCCTTTAATAATTGATTTTTTTAGGATGTTAGTAAGTCAACCACGTAGTTTGTTAAAACGACCATAGAGACACATCACGCTCTCACATGACCTGTCATAATTTTGATTTTTCATCACACACATGAAAAAGAGCAAGGCATCTACTCTACTTCCTCTTTCTTTACATTTTAGCTTACAACTAGAAAATTTTCAACTTTTGATAGGTCATATGACCGCGCGACGCGTGTTTGTGGTCGTTTTAACCAGTGTGTGGTCGAGTTAACAATCCCCCTTTTTTTTAAGCCCATATGTTGTAACCAATGTAACCAAATTACATGATCGGCATAAAAGGCGAGAGCATGGTTTTCTTTCTAGGGTAATGCAGATCAAATAATCAGGCTCTGCAACAAACAAAGGATTATACACTCATAGCCCAATCTGGGTCCATTGAAGTTATGACATCCTAGTTTTTATGCCAATATGGTGCAATCGAATCACAAGATCAACATAACAAGTTAGGACATTGTAAGTTAGGACATGTATGGAAGACCTTGCAGCAGTAGTAACCATGTAACCATGAACTCCAAAATATTGCTGAAAACAATTAGGCTCTCAGACAAATCAAAATTCAAACATGCACACAACCCGATTTGGGTCCTTTTGAACCATGAACGGGGAGAACTGACTGCTAGCTACAGATGAGCCTGTTGAATGTGGAAAATAACTGGTTCAAGTTCAAGACTTTGAAAAGTTACTGATTTTTTTTAGAGGAATTTACAAAATACACCTCAAATTAATAACAAAAAACCAAAAGATGTCAACGTGTAACCGGTTGGGCTTGGAAACACTAGGATCTTGACCAAGTATGCCCAAAAATCTCCCCAGACTTATTTTGAAGTTAACAAATCCTATTTCAAGATTTATGTAACATGCCCATATGGTGCAATCACTGCAATTCACACTCTCTTCAGCATCAACCTAGACATAATGATGAGTATGGCCGATTTCTTGGACATAGTTTTGAAAACATCACAACAGAAAATAGGGGGCTGGCAATTAGAGCAATGAACGGGGAGAACCGACTGCTAGTTACAGATGGACCGGTTGAGTCTAAGAAATAACCAGTTGAAGTTCAAGACTTCAGGAAAAGCACCGCTCATTTCAGAGGAATCTATGGAATATACCTCAAATCAACAAAGAAAACCCTAAAGATCACAACATGTAACCGGTTGGACTTGGAAACACTAGGATCTCGACTGGTAATGCCCTAAAATCTCCCCAGACACTGAATTAAAGTGCACATTGATCATATCATTAAGCTCCGAAACATCATTGCTGCAACACACACCTCCACTGCCTAGCTAACAAGACTTAATAGAAGCAGTACTGTTAGGTGGGACCAAGAAATGACTGGAACTGCGGCCAAGCCTCACTTGCCGGGTAACTTGATTGATGATGAATCATGACATATAAGGCTAAAAAGTACTACAAATGCATGTCCCGTGTTTGAAGAAACTAAGTCATTTTAATTTCAGCAAAGAAGGCCCGGAGTGCACATGAGGGGCCCTGCATCGCGAGTCATGGTGGGAACCATGGAAGCAGGCCGAGCGTCAAGACTCGCAACTTTGTCATAAACTTGGGAGGTTGATGGAGCACCGGAAGGCGTGAAGAATGCTCCGTTTAGGAAGAGGTCACCAGTCGATTGCCAGTTCCAATTTGACAAGTCCTCAAAGTCCGCACCGCCATCCTTGATCCTCTTCGTCACCTTATTAAGTTAATTATCATTTGCACCCAATTAGCACCCCAGATCAATGAGTTTAGGGGAAATAATTAATGGTCGAGACTCGAGAAAAACCATTGATCTTCATCGTTTATGTCAGAAACTTGAATATGTCAGATTAAGGTAGATGGGTCTTAACTGGTTACTTGTTCCTGACTAGCCCACTTCTCCTAGTAGATGACACACGTGATTCCAAATCCAGACCATAAGGCTCCACTTTCCTCATAAATATTCTGAGCTCATATGCATAGATTCTTTCATTATCAGATGGAAGATTCCTGTGCTCATCAAATGGCCATATAGGTCCCAGCCCAATTAGGTTGACTATTGAGCTTACAATGGTTATCATATATTGATCACGCAATCCAATCTCACCTCCCAATTAGTTTGACTATTGAGACTAGAATGGATCATTTGCACCCGACCCCATATTAATGAGTTTAAAAATGGCTGAGAATATCATTCATCTTCGTCGTCTATGAAACATGACAAATTAAGGTATGCATACCTAATTTGACAATTTATCTCAAGTGGACACCTATATTTAGCAATGGGTGGTTGGATTTTAGTGGTGGATAGTTAGGTGCAGATTTAAGATTGAGCACCAAAAAGAAATGTGTTAAAAAAAGATTGGACTACAAGCTCAAAATTTCCTAGGCTCAATAGTCAACAATATTGGGGGGGGAGGGGTGGACCTATGTGACTTTCTTAAGGTTCACTGTCAATAAACTTTGATAATTCATAACGATTCAAAGTTAGCTCTAAAGAAAAGTTGGAATTGATCTTGGCTTCTTCAAATACATTTGGGGATTCATAGAATTTCAATCTCATGAATCCGAGTAGTATAAGGTAGCAAACAACATAAAGCCACCAAATAATTACGTCCATCCACCCTATGTGGTGCAAGCTGGACAACAAGCAAGATAGAATAAAACTTACAACATAAGTAGAAAGCTCATACAAATTGGTGTCATTTAGATAGAGAATGTTTTCTTCTTCTTTTTTCTTTCTTTTCTTGGAGACAAACGAACAACCTACATAGAACATCATTGGCATCTTTGCATACAACTACAACTTATTATAGACAAATCTAGCACTAAGGGGACTCTTGGGTAGGACCAATGACTCAAATTCATGTCAGATTGCCCCATGTTGATTTTTCTTTTCTTGTCTTTTCTTAGTCAAATCTATACAGCAAGGATTTGATACAATCATATTTTAGACTGATCATATATTCATCATACCTGTTTGTCTGCCCCATCTGGGGCATTGAACACATTTCCTTCACTGAGAACAGTGGGACTTTCACTCCCTCCAATTGCGTACATGCCCCAACTGTCATACATGTTGTTCACAACATGTGCGTTCCCATAGCGAACTCTGCAGATTTAATTACACCACAATCAAAGAAAACAATTAAAAAGTTAAAAATTAAGACTTGTGAGTAAGTAATCAGTACCAATTAATTACTGATTTTGAGACTAATTAGTGTCGTCTGGGCCCTGGGGTCATTGATCGAGTGCCTTGCAAGTTGCATCACTCAAAGTTTTAGCAAGGGCTTTCATTTTGCTATAATACAAGGTTGCAAGTTTAATCATTTTGCCCCAACCTCTCTATCATGACTCTGACTACTAGATGCATTTTGCACCATCTAGTCAAGGTCAGTGATAGAAAAGGTTGGACCACGATGATTAAACTTGCACCAACAGTACCATAGTCAAAACTCATAAACTAGCCCTTGCTAAAACTTTGACTCAATGCATTTTTTTAGCATGTTTCAAGAATCACTGAAATTTGGGAGTTGAGCAATAATATTGTAGTGTTATAGGATTAAAAGTTTGCAGACCTTGGCAAACGCTGTGTGAGCCCAGGGCCAAAGTGGTTGTAGGCGACAGTAACTTCCATGTCTGTGTCAAATGTGTCCCCTGGGTGGGCACCCAACAATATGACCTGGCAAATTCCAAACATCAGTATTCACGCTGAGTATGTGGGTGCAATTCGGTTCCATTTTCATGTCCTCCAGCTTCTTCTGTCTAGATTTACACAATGAAACATAAGTTGCATTAGCATATCTACGATGAAGTATCAGCAAAAATCCGGATGGAAAATCGGACCTCCCCTTATTTAGTTATGGTTATCAGAAGCGCATGCTTTTTTATTCCTCAACAAATTACATAGGTCCTCCCAAAGTGCATTTCATTATTGAGTGTGTCGTAGTTTTGAAAAAAAATTGAAAGACTAAATTCAATCTCTTTCAAGCATGTCTCTTTCTGGTGCTTGTTCTTTGATCCCCACCTAATTTCCACACACCAATCAAATATAGATCAGTGTTGGATTAAGATCGAAAGTAACCAAACAACATCCACATACCTTAACATACATCTGATCCCCATTTTCTCATCACACTTGAAACGTAATCAACCCTTTACCCCAACTGGTTTCTAATTAAGAGCAGAAATAAACCTAATAAAAATTACATCAAGACGGAGGTCTAGATGATAATACCAAGACACATTTTATACCTTGTCATGCTGGGTGAAGTAATTGTTGGAAATCGAGATGGCCGTGGAGCCCTGGATGACATCAACAAGCCCATCCGGCCCATTTGCAAAGTAACAATGGTCCACCCAAACATCATGTGACCCAAAAATGTTGATGGCATCCCCATCTGCACGCCCCCGTTGTCCCACGTGCGAATTGCTGCATCGAATCATCGCCGGACCCGTCGGGACCAGGTTGTAAATGTGGACTCCGTGAATGATGATGTTGGATATGAACTGCAAGGTCAAGCCCGCACCTCCAGCAATGTGGATGTTGTGTCCTCGGCCGTCAATTGTTTTGAAGCTACTCATGATGAGTTCGTTCTGAAGCTTGATAAGCATGTCCCTTGAGAAGGTAATCCACAGAGGCTCCTATCATAGTAGGTCATCAACACGTACAGGTTTGCATAATATAATTAGATCTGAGTAGTTATGTCTGTCAATCATATAAATATATTTCATATTTGACATAAATAGGTCATCCATATACTGTATTGTTGTCTACACTAAACATCTGATGTAGTGTGGCATACCGTATTCATCATCGAACTGTGACATTAGTGTCGTGCAGTCACTGCTTGACGTGATGACACTGATATGTTCAAGGGATTAGGTTGCCCTTGCATTTAGTTTGACTCTTTGCAGTCCATGTAATTTACCTTGAGTCAAAAAGATTTGCAAAATCTTATAGCTTTTTTTAGTATTAAGCCATATAGCAGCTACAGTAGAAAAATATTTCATGTATTTTCTTCTTACTGTGATATGAATATTCAAAATCGATATAGTGTGCAATATCGATAAATTAGCATGGATCAACCTAATTGCACATATCAGTGTATTGAGGGTATCACATGACAAGTCACAAAAACCACTCTCATCAAAATGTTGCACCAATTTTAATGCCATTCTAAATCAGATTCATGTTAAGTATAGTTATCATATATTAAATACGCACTAGTGCGTGGCTCTGAAAATTCCTCGTATGATAACTGCGTGTGGAATCTACCAAATTATGCAACATGAAGGAGCCAGGACAATATATGTATATATATGTATAAGCTGAAATGGGACCATGTGAACGAACCTGTGATAAAATTAACCTAAATTTGTGAGACATAATGAATATGATGGATTTAACTTTAACCACTGTAATATATATATCACCTCCTGGACAACGCCATAACGCAGAGTTCCTGGAGCAGGGTTAAGCATGTCGTCATCTGTATCATCTGTGACAACGTAGAATGAGCCATTGAACCCACCAAAGGCCAGCTTGCCAAAACCTTGCGCACACTCTGCCAGGTGTTGACGATCGAGTGCCCAGTTGGGATTGGACCTCCAGCAGTCATCAATCAGGTTACCTGAACCTGGAAACAGTGCCGCTGCATCATCAACCACCACCGTCTTGTGCACGTCATAAGAAAATCTGCCATAAAAAAACGTCACAGAAGTATTTAATCATTCACACGATGATCGATCACCTGTGGCAGAAATTTTATTTTATTTCTGTAGGAAAGAAAACATCGCAAGGAATTTACTGCTTCAAATGAAAGGGGAATAATTAAGGTTTACCACCACTGTGGGGTTTTGCAAGATCGAGGCAATAAGAAATACTTATTGAACTCTATTCACCTGGTGTTCTGGACGGCTTGGGTGGCCCCTGTGGCATGGACCCCAGTTTTTGAGCTTTGGCCATATCCCTGCTCGAAGGTTGAGCTTCCGGAATATAATTGCAGAGAATCAACACCAACAGGATAGTCCATGGTTTTTTTCATTGTTCGAGCACATGCCTGAGGTTTAGCTGGAGGGAGTTGGACCCCAGCTTCAGCCGATCTTGCAATTATGAGAGAGACCAGAACAAACACGTAGTCATGTAGATGGAGACGAGCCATGATTTGTGAATTGTGGACTGTACAAGTAACTCTGGTTGATCGGCAGGCCCGATCTTCTGGATGGATGGGGAGAATCAGCCAAAGCGGCATTAGCAGCTTTCTCTGCTAATTATATGGATGACCTGCACCAGGTGCATAATTAGTACAAAAAACATGAAGGTTAATTTTGCAGATTTTATCAGAATATTTTAATTGATTAAATAAAATTAACTAGACTTTACCAATTAATTGCACTGTAACCAGATGCACAGTAGAGTTAAATTCTGGGAAATTGGAGGTCTAGAACACATGACTGGGATTAAATGACAGATGCAGGTGAATAAAACTAGTAGCAGCCAATCAAACTCGGAGGGCCAGCTCAGAGCTTATCAGTTTGGTACATCTAGTGCCCATCTACTAAGTACACTGTTTTTTGCATTTAGTGTTGTCAACAGTAATTACGAACCACAACACTAAATGCCAGTGACGCCCTTCATGTTTACATCTCCACAATTAGTGTTATAATATTTTTTATGTTTTGTGTTTTGTTGCCGCATGGTTGCACCACCACCATCTCTACCACCACTACTTGAACACTATTTGTCAAGTGTTTGGTAGATAGTGTTGCAGGTAAATGAATAGTAACAACATTAAATGCCACACAACACTAAATGCAAAAAACAGTGTAGTGTTTTCAAGCAGAAAGAAAGAAAACAAATCACTCCTGGATTAACAAGGAAAGGTACTATATTCAGTTTATATTCAGACAGACAATGCTATTGCCTTGGTTGTGAAAGTTTCATGTTTGTAAACCCAACATTATCTTTCAAAAGATCAAAAAACTTGTGACAAAGTGAAGTCAAATCTTTAAACAACTACACTAAATATTGTATTTAGTGTCATATGGCATTTTACTGTCATTGTGGTAACTTTTCTAATGACACTGAACTTATGAATAAGTCTACAAAATTTGTCATCCCAAACTTGGTATATTCTGCATCCCAACATATTTGTGATAAAATATTGTCATAAGTGATTGAAATTTGGATGAAAAGTCTCTTAGTAAGTCACAGTAATTGCAACATTGTAAATCTATAATGTCCAAAAACGTTTACAAGGAATGACAACTGATGTGATTAGGTCTACATTTAGTGTTGGTGACACTACATGGGCAGTTTTACAATTAGTATTCAGCAAGACAAACAGAATTGGTGACACTAAATACAATATTTAGTGTATTGTTAGGTTAGACACAGAAATTTAACACCCTATACCCGCAAACATCACACAAACTATCACTATATTCGTTAATTTGGGACTTTTTCGGCATTTTGAGACAGTTACAAATACAAGAACATGGATAAAATCACATAGATATTGGAGAATGTTGTAAGATGCAAATAAGTTGAAGCAGGTGTTCATATCAAGAACCCAATTAAAAACTCATATCAAGATGGTTTAGGTAGGACGACCCAAACATTAGACCATGTTGTTGTGGTCCATACATTAATTTGAGACAAGAGAAAGTCTCAAATTAACGAATATAGTGATAAACTTCACAGGTGATGCACCACAGGTCTCAAAGTTGTGAATCATGTCTACCTATATCATCAGACCCCACCGTCTCCTAATTGCGTATGTCATTGTACTTGAACCTTAATTACACCCTAAACTCCGTAATATCAACCTCCATAATGTCACCCACTCTCTAATATCCCGAAATCCTAGGGAACAGATGTGCGTAGTTCAAATCTCACTCCTTAGTGTTATGTTTCTCTCCCTTATATCACGAATTTTGTCATTACTGCAAACCACCAAAGAAGTCAACCCACACCCTTGCATTGCGCCATGTGTCAATATGTGGAGTGTCACCTTCTTATTCTTATTCTTCTTCTTCTTCTTATGCCACTTGTTGAATGTTGGTGCACGCATCCACCACATCGCCCGGGAAGGCGAAGCGGAGTGGACCACACCACACCATTTAATATGTTGCACTTTGTGTTATTCCATAGTTTCACATGCCACACTAATTCACTAGAATCACACATCCATGTTAACACTACAGGACTCCGTAATATCACATGCACTTTGGTTGCCACAGGTGTGATACTACGGAGTTTAGAGTGTACTTCCCCTAAAAAAAATAGTGTCAGCCAGTGAATGGGGGAAACCGACCTCTAGTTACAGATGAACCAGTTGAGTTTGAGAAATTAACCGGTTGAAGTTAAAGACTTCAAGGAAATTACAGTTCATTTTAGAAGAAATCTATGAAATATACCTCAATCTAATGTAGAAAACCCGCAAGATCACAACATGTAACCGGTTGGACTTGGAAACACTAGGATCTTGACCGTTTTTTTCCAAAAAATCTCCCAGCCCCTCCTACTGCTTCGAAAAAAACTCTGGATTATATTATGTCGATGCCAGCTAGAATGAAAAAGATAAAGGAAAAAGGAAAGAAAAAAAAGTGAACGTTGATGGTCCAATATTAAATGCTTCATCGTTATCACCAGTGAATTTGGTCACAAGGGCCGGGTAGAAGTTCATCACCTCTGTCCAGTATCTAGGAGGGGGGTAGATGGTACCACTGGTAAAAGCGGTACATCTACCAATTCCCTAGATATTGGACCAGAGGTGATGAACTTCAATTGGGCCCCTGTGGGTTGTAATGTAATTACTTCAGCATTAAAATAAATAAATTTAAATTATTTATTAAATATACATTATTAAAAAATGTCTAATTTCCATTCCAGAGATGGTGTCCAATTCATTCCAGAGCTCAGCAATGCTTCGTCAACACTGAAGGTCACAAGGGCCCTGAAGTTCATCACCTCTGCCCAGTATCTAGGATCAGGGTAGAAGGTACCACTGGTAAAAGTGATATATTTGCCAAAAAACCCTCGATATTGGGACAGAGGTGATGAACTTTAATTGGACCCCCGTGGGTTAGCTCGTATGGGAACTTTCAAGGCTTGGTAATGTCACAACAATTTATTAAATCGTTCGGAGAACCAAATGAGGTCAAGCATGTTGATCAGAGATGCTGATTGGGCCCTGAAGTTCATCACCAGCTCTTTCCCAATATTTACACACCATCCTAGATATTGGGAGGAATCCTGCAAAAAAAACCTCCAAACCACTTGTCCATTTGGATCCAGAGACACCACAAGCTGGTGTGGGAACATTTAAGGCATGACTTGTAAAATCAAAACAGCTGACGAACGAATGACCGACACTCTCACATGGAGGACATGGAGTTTAGGGTCACATTTCCTCCCTCAGAACAACAGCTAGCTCTGATGCATAAGAGGAATCTGTCCCACAGCGGAAGAAATCCTTCACTTTTAATTTCCTTTCCCCTCCTGAAGAGGCAAAGCTTGCACTGGATCAGCTCAAAGCATATATAAATGTCAGATTTGCATGCAGATTTGGTAACTTAATTCCCACAGGAATCAACAAAACAGATCCTATGGCAAATACAACTTCTCACAGATCAGGAGTAGAAACGGGTGGTGACACTATTGCTGCTTGCTTCACAGGAATCCTCACAGAGGTATCCTTCTGTGTCTTGCGCACACAAAAAGCATTGAATCACCAATGCACCCTAATTGCATTTAATGCAGCATAATATCCTTGCACATGCCACAAACTCATCATAATTTCCAACAACCAGTCGGACACTCCGTGGATATATTGCCACACTACATGGATCCACGACTGTACACGCACTCGATCGTCATCCTAATCCACCACTCCTTAACAACAACAACATCGATCGGTCTCTGCAAGTCTAACTATTACAGAGGGCAGAATAAAATTAGATGAGATTAAACTCGAACCTGGCAAAAATACTCTAGACTCGATCATCCTAATCGACCTCTCCTCACCGTGACGACGACGATCGATCGATCGATCGATCTCTGAAAGTCTAACTATATATCGCATGAGAGGGCGTAACAGTAAGGAGAGTTAACTCAAACCTAGAAAAAAAACTCGAGACTCGATCCTCCTAATCCACCACTTCTCACAACAACAACAATAACAACGACGACGACGACAATCGATCGATCTCTGAAACTCTCACTATCACAGAGGCCTTGACAAAAAGTCTTCGGGGGTTAACTTGAACTTGGTAAAAAGACTGTAGACTCGATCATCCTAATCCACTACTTCTCGCAACAACGATCGATCTCTGAAAGTCTACTATCCACAGAGGGTTTAACAAAAGTAGAGGAGACTTAACTCCAATTCCCAAGGATGAGCAAGTTACCCCAATTCTTCAGCACCGCCACCCAAATGCAAGTTTAGTCTAACTAAAGTATGCATCAGATGTGAGAGTTTAGATATTATTATGGTGGTCAACTGGGCCGCCATGTTTCAATGCTCCTTGCGTGCATGCCAGAATTTTCTCCACCATTAGCTGCATCCGAAGCAGGTGTGCAATTTAGCTTTGAATTCCTGATTCATCAAGAGTGTCACCGGACTGGACTCGGTTGATATGAAAGCTGGGTTATGGTGGCCACACAATCTACCCTCTTTCTCAGCATTTTTATGGCGGCGGTTAATATTATTGTATTAGCTTGATTTATGTTGGGAGTTGTTGGTTATTGATTATCCCAATTAGTGTGTGGGGTACGGTAGAAAAACCGAAAACGGCAAATGACCACTACATTGTTTATGGTATTTAGTGTCACATGCATAATAGTGGTATAATAACATATGCTATGGTGGGAAAGAAATGCCAATGGGTTATGTTATAAACACATGCGTATCATGTATTCAAGTATCTTTGCAAGGTTGACTACATGATGATGAACACCTTCAGGTGTGCAGCCGTTTTGTTAAACTACAACAAGGTCATGCACATCATACCCACGTCATATAGGGTTGCAAGTATTGTCAATCACTAATAGTCAACAATATATAATCAAGATGTGGTGTTAGTACATTGTTGATATATAGATTTTATGAACTTTCAAAATATCCTAGCTTCCGCTCACCACTCACCGCTCACATGCTAGCTTTTAGGAGGTGAGGCTTGGGACTTATGTTGAGAATTGGGTCGAGCAAAAAGCCAGGCCCAACTCTCAACACAAGTCCCACAATTATTTTTGCATAAAATAATAAAGATCCAACTTTAATGATAATTAAAGTTGATGCTCAAAACTTGATGGTTTCTTGAGGCTCAAAACTTGGGACTTGGGACCCCCATGTGAACCGGCCCTTATAGATAGGCAAAGAAGTTCCTCCCAAATCCTATGCAATTTGATCAATGTGTAGTAATGTTCACTTGTAGAATGTATACAAATTATTGAGTGGATCTTGGAGAACTGCAAGCCAAAATTATTAAAGCTTAAGAATGTATGATTTTAAATTTTATTTCTTAAGGGTAAAGTAACCATTTAAAAATAATTAATCTATAGTTTGACAAGTTTTTTCAAAAAAATAGCCATCTTCCTACAGTACCTATGCATGACATTTTCAAGGATTTGTGCATGTGCCAATCCAAATAGTTTTAACAAACAAATGTAATTGTTTGACAAAGCCTTGGTATTCTTATTTCAAATTTAAATGAATAGTGTCCCAGTGGGTTCACTCTTCATACCATGTACAAATTGACGTGACTGTAGCCATGGGTATTTTTCGAGGCAATAACATACATAGTGCACATAAGGGGGAGATATTGTTATTTCTAGACTATGTGTACAAATAAATAGGCCACAAAGAAGTAGAGTTAGATGTACAAAAGGAAACACTAAAGTTCATAAAAAAAATTAAGATAAATGTAATATGTTACAGGGTCAGATGTGACAATGAGTTACACCTATGGATGAAAAGAACTTCAATAATTGTCTCAACGGAGAGTAAAAGTGGATAGTATACCTAATAAAGACCTCTCTTTTTCATGATTTGTGTGTATGTAGTGGAGACATTCATCACACTACACTAGAAACCTTAGTGTATATACACGTATCTTTGTGTTTCTTTATGAATTTCTCATGTATAAGGAGTTTTATTGGGGTTTTATTTCATCATCACTCAAGCATGTCATTGAGGGTTCCAACTTCCAATGAAGAGACACGCCACGGGAATAGTGCCCATGGTGTACGCCCCATTATTTTGTACCTCCCAAAATAATTCCACCAAAGAAAAGAACTTGTCAACTTAGCACAATATGCCCTCTCCATCCGATATCCTCTACCGACCCATTCATTACATTGGACCCTGGCTTAGCTTTAATTCTTTATGCCAACATATCCTTTTTGGCCCCACAATCAATGAACGGGGAGCACCGGTCGCTAGTTACAGATGAGCCGGTTGAGTTTGAGAAATCACCGGTTGAAGTTCAAGACTTAGGGAAAATTACCGGTCGTTTTAGAGGAATCTGTGGAATATACCCTTAATTTGTAAAGAAACCGAACAATCACAACATGTAACTGGTTGGACTTGGGAAGTCTAGGATCTTGGGTTATGCCCAAACATCTCCCCAAATACTGTAAATACGTTTGGTGGTGGCTTCAGTAAGTCACCAAAATTCCATACCCCACTTCCCTAGTTTGTGGGTAATATTAGCACGTATTACCCAACATTCACCTTTATACCTAATCATCATCTCATGAATCGTTATTTTCATATTCTCACATGCTTGGTGTTCAGGCAATATGCAACACTTAGGGGTTGTTTACATCATGGACCATGAAGTTGTCCCATGTTAGAGAGCATTTTTTCATGGTCACACTTCCATTGTCTGATTTCTAAAAAATGCATGCTTAAAGCCTTTGGGCCCCTAACTAAGTGTAAACCAAATGTGGACCAAGAGAAATGGCCATGCACTAGAAAGTGGATGTGCTCAAATTTTTAATACATGTCCAAAAAAGGCAATTTTGAAATTTTTCTTCATGTTTCACCTTCTCCCTCTTCTCTTCCCTTCTTTCCTCGTAACTATGGAAACGTTTGAGAATATATATATATATATATATATACGCATGGTCCCTTGACATTTGTAGTAAGAGAACCTCTTTTGCTTCTCCCACTGCAAAACCCCTTGGACCGTGACAATGCATAATGCAGGCTTGAAAATAGGCCTTTTGGGGACCTCAAGCTCCATGGTCACACTGACATTTTTTTCTTGATGTAAATTGAAGTGGTCCCAGGACGAGTTCAACAACCAACCATATATTTTAGAGGAGCAAGCGATGACTTCATGGTCCATGATGTAAATATCCCCTTGGTCACTTGTGCAAGGTTGTCCTTTGTAATCCAATTGGTAAAAAAGTTATTGGTTGGTCCAAACTTGTTTACATGGCTACACATGCCTTTCATTACATGGTTTTTGGTATTTAGTGTCACCAACCTAATAGTGTCACTTGCCTTATTATGAGGGCATGTGTAAGTTACATTACTGCCATGGAAGTGGACTCTTCATTGAATACCTAATCCCTAAACCCCTGTATATGAGATTATTATTATAGAAAATAAACCAAATGTATATGTACTAATGGTAGGCTAGAAAATGGACTCATGTATTTATATTAGGCTTTTCAATCTAATCTGATGAATGCCTTCACTACATACAAAAAATATCAATCATGAAATATATAGGCCTTTACTATATATACAAGTTATTGGGGACTATAACCATATGAACAAGAATGAATGAAAACGTACATTGAATGACACAAGCACATCTATTGTCAAGTTTTCCTCTAAACCTCAAGGGCCCCCTTTTGTACATCTACCTTCATTTCAAAAATATTAATAGCCTCTTTGAATCTACACACTAAAGAAAAACAATACCTCTCCCTTTTGTATACACATATGTACGTTAATGCCTCAAAATAATACCCCAATTTACACTCATGTTAGTTTGTATGTGGTATGAAGAGTCCACCCCTGGGCATTAATGATCAACAACTTGACCATTAGTGTGACCTCGTGACACTTGGCATTAGCCTACTCATTAATATTTTGGCATTAGCATGCTCAAAACTAATATTATGAGGTCTATGCCTAGGTTACACAATGGTCAACAAGTTGATCAAATTTTAAACACATGACACTTGGAATCAGTTTGTTCAATGAGATCTCAGGGAGGTGACTATCGGAATTTTAGAAAACCACATGAGATAAAAAAAAATAGGGTCAATTTAATTTGTTTAAGGTCAAATTTATAATTTTGTTAGATCTATCAGAGCATTGGAAATATGTCCCCTACATCATTATATGTAAAATAGGGTGGTGGATAATTCCTTCATTTTAGTAATCAGTAGAAAAAAATAGGGTCATAAACATAAGATCCCCCTAAAAGTGTGTAGTAGGATCAATAGAATAATTATGAGTTTTACTACTTGGATGAAGAAGTGTGTAGGTTTGGTCCAAATTTAAATCAAGCGCGTTAATATGGAGGGAAATGTCGTGGGAGTTTTTGGGGGGAAGGAATGTGTTGGCGCTCCTCAACGGCCATTGGATTTTGCAACAATGCTGAACATGTGGGACTTTGCTAGATGCTTAGAACCTAACAACCTCCACCATCACCCTCAACCGTTTCCTACGATCGGTTTTGATTGTGTCACAACCTAAGTCCTCGATCGTCAAGCTCATGCTTCTTTTGAATATTTTCTAAGGATTCTTTCATGCAGATTGATGGTGCAGAGTGGCCACTTTTTTTGCAATGTTTTCCGCATGTATTTGGTTTAGGTTTAGCTTTCATGATTCGTCTTTTTTGTTGGTTTTGTGATTATGAGTTATTTTTTGAGTTTGGATATGGTCTTGCAAGGTCTAAATTTAGGGTTACGGTTTGGCATAAAAATGAAGAAGATTAAGGTGTATACATTCATTGATGAAAGAACATCTCCAAAGTGCATTGGACCTATGAAGGGGAAGGATGGAGAATCCTTAGCTGACCTAAAAGTGCGCTTAGAAGAAAAGAATATTTTAAAATTTGCATTCCAATATTGGAATCTAGATGAGTGTTGTAGAATGGCAACTGGTCTTTAATTCCTTAATGACCTTAAGGATTAGGTTTTCATAAACCCTATATTCTACGAGGAGGTTGAAGATTTGGCTTGTAAATAACAACGACTTGGGTGAAATCGTTTCTCTACTTGACGGAAAACTAGCCAAGTGGTCAGAAAGCACCTCCTGTGCTCAAAAACAAAAAAAAACAAAAAAAATTCCCTTTGTTAAGACATGTTGAATATACACTCTAAACTATGTAGTATCACACATGTGGCAACCAAAGTGCACGTGATATTACAAAGTTGTGTAGTGTTAACATGGATGTGTGATACTAGTGAATTAGTGTAGCGTGTGACACTATGGAATAACACAAAGTGCAACATATTAAATGGTGTGGTGTGGTCCACTCCACTTGGCCTTCCCGGGTGATGTGGCATATGCATGCACCAACATTCAACAAGTGGCATAAGAAGAAGAAGAAGAATAGGAATAAGAAGGTGACACTCCACATATTGACACATGGCACAATGCAAGGGTGTGGGTTGACTTCTTTGGTAGTTTGCATTAATAATAAAATTCGTGATATAAGGGAGAGAAAGGTGACAATAAGGAGTGAGATTTGAACTACGAACATTCGTCCCCTAGGGTTTCGGGATATTAGAGAGTGAGTGACATTATGGAGGTTGATATTACGGAGTTTAGGGTGTAGTAACTTCCAATTAATTTGATTGACAATTGTCAAATTTTAATGGACTCTTTTTCATACCTCAAAGTGCAGATCTATTCTTAATATGATCTTGAAAGTTTGGACTATTATTTTTATTGCACGTATTTATCACAATTTCTTGAATTTTAATGATTTTAAATGAGTTGTAAACAAATCGTGGAAATTGCTTAATGTTGCTACCGTGTTGATGTGATCTTAAAAGCATTAGCAACAAATTTTTCTTTTAGGGACAACAGAAAGTGAGCTCCAGAATGCTTACTTTTTAGACAATCTAATGAAACCACAATACACTCTAGGAAGTTAAGGGTCATAGGATGTGGGCTCTCGATGTAAGGTAGATGGGTCTTAAGTGGCTCGTCTTCTTAATCAAACCCTATGTTTGACTTCGGTGAGGATCAACAAGCAAATACCATACATACACATGTGTTCGAAGAGGTTGGACTATGTCTTCAACCTATCTTCAAATAATAATAACTACTCTACACTCAATAGTGACACACGATTGCAAGGACCTATGTATCCAATTAAGAAATCAACAAACATGCACTTCCGATAATCATAACTAAATCACGGGAGGCTCAATTTTCAATGCGGTTCTTGCATGTGTTTCATCATAGATTTTGCTGATGCAACTTGAGTTTTGTTGCGTAAATCAAACCGGTAGAAGTCAAAGAACATGAAAACCAAACCAAATAACACCCAAATACTTTACAGCCATATACACAATTTATATGGGCTTCACCAAGTTCATAAATCCTATTTTGTATATTATGTGTTCAAGACCTTCTTATAAACATTGTCTTATGTCAAGGAGAAAATAAAAATATGCTCAATACTAGACATTGATGATCAAAATTCAACATATGTATTTAAAGTGTTCAACTTATTCAACTAGTGCACTTGAAGAAGATTCTAGATTTTAGATAGGTTTGCTTTTGACATGATGAGCTAAAAATGAAAGCATGTAGCTCCAAGGCATTGTTTTGCTTGGCTCTTTGGGCCTCTTAGATGCTTAGGACTTAACTTAACTTAAACCTGGAACCTTCCTCTCCTTGTGAAAGTTAGCAAATCCAAAACGAAGTTGTAGGCCGCTATCTTCATAATTTTGGAACTCATATGAATATCTTGTTCATTGTCAAAGTAAAGATTTGCATGCTCATTAAATGATCATGTAGCTACACACTTTGAGGTAAGAAAAAGAGTCCATAGAGAATTGACAATTTTCAATTAAAAAATAACTTTTCATGAGGAACACAATGATAAATATCGTGGCTTTCCTAGCACCCTCCTTTGGGATGGATTTGCCTTCAAGAGTCATTCATAAGCTGAAAAATGGCCTCTTAGGAAGTTAAGGGTTAACTTATCCCTTGAACCTTCCTCTCAAGTCTTCGCAACTATGGCCTAACAAAGCTATTGAGTTAGATGATGACTCACGAGGTCACCAACAATAAGTGAGTCATCCCACAACAAGAACTAAGCTTACATAGATTTGGGCGAACCAACCCATACACTCATTCCTTGTTGGGTGCCTAAAGCCTTGCTTCCAAGGAACCAGTGTACGGGTTGTTTCGTCCCAACCGCTTGCATAATTATGTTCGGGATCTCCCTACTCAGTAAACCAATTCCAGGTTCACATATGAACTCCCGGATATGATCAAGGTGAAGCATTCCTCATTCACGCCAACATCAAAGATTGGTGTTCTCTCTCTCTCTAACACACGCACGTACCCCACTTCGTGAGGGCATCATTCAATTAAGCGGATAAACTATTCAAGGTGGCGGGCTCAATTTCTATGGTCTATGTGATGGTTCATGCAAGCCCCAAACATGCATGAAAAGTCAAATAGTACTTGGTCTATGAGACTAAAACTAAGTGGAAGTGATATTATAGTCATATGTCATTCTTGCTCTTCCCTTCCCTTAACTTAGGGCCACTTCACACACGAGACTAAGAGCCCGTGACCATTACACTTCAAGCACTCTCATTGGTGGAAAAGGCGGTGCCAGTCCAAGTTCGCTTCACACTACGCTTGAGGGACCAACGGAGTATGTGAATGCAAGATGGATGTAAAGTCTACATGGATTCCTACATGGCATCGAATGTATCATGTATTCATGGTCACTTGGACTATTTTCAAAATCCACTTCTTGGAGGTAGGCCTAACACAAAACCGGGGAAACCATGGCACTCCGAAACGCTCACAACCGTTGATTTATTCCATTTTATCATGCATGAGGACCCGCATGAATAAAAATTCATTGAAATAGCATTTGGTCGAGGGCCCAGTCACATATGACTTCACACTACACTTGAGAGTCCATGACCACACTACGTGATTTTGGAGGTGTCTCGGGATGGCCTTTGGATACTTTCTTTTGGGCTCTCACAATTTCATGGTCACGGCTCTTGGCTCGTGTGTGAAGTGGCCCTCATACCTTCCCCTCAAAGGTGTCACAACTATGGTCTAATAAGCTATTAGATGATGTCTCACGAGGTCATATTAAAAAGAAGTGAGTCCTCCCACATGAGAATTAAACTACCGTGTAGGAGATCAACCGACCTGGCTACATGAAGACATCCGTTATACTTTCTATGGTCCATGTGATATAGTTTGTACAAGCTCCACACAAGTTTGAAAGTCAAATTTAACTTGGTCTATAAGATTGAAACTCTATTATAACACAACATGCCGTATACGAACCGTTACCAAAACATTCAAGACTCTAATCTTTTCAAATCCAAGGAATATGATAGCTTCTAAGAAGTTCCACAACAAGAGAATGCCAAAAAAATGAGCTTATTTGATTGTTCATGCAATGCATTGTATCAAGTGCTTCTTATAAGGTAGAAATACCATAACTTGAGAAAATAAGGTGATTCGCATTGAAGATTTGGTCTGACAATCAAGAGATAATTTTCCAAGATAGACGAGAAGGATTCGTGAAGAATGCAAGTTGTTTCATATTTTTTTGCCCTATACAAAAAATTCTACAATTTTTCAAAGTGGAAAGTTTTCAAACCCCCTACTCGTTCACTAGATTCTCCCTACGCTGAACATGGTAATCCGCATTTCCATACATAACATCACCTAAACCGGTTAATCATGAGTACATTAACACTTGCCTCCCATTGGCTACACTAAATGTACATGCATTGAAGTTGCCGCCGAGGCATGAACCTTTTCAGAAATGGCACTTCACCATTATGATGGCGGTCTAGTGCACGGCTAGAGGGTGGTTAACCGCTTATGGTATTTCTACCTTAGGGGATGTGTGCCCAAGGTAGGCAACCCTAATATTATATGCAAAGGTTATCAACAATACCGTAACACTCACTAGGGGCTCACTAGAGACTGGGTTTGCTCATTTTGAAAATAAAATGTTAAAACAAAAGCTCCAAAAATTTGTGCCCTGTTTTAGTATTAGTTTTTTTAAATTGCATTTTTGAGTGTTGACTACACTAAATATTGTATTTAGTGTCACCATTTCTATTTGTCTTGCTCGATACTAGTAAACAATCCGTGTAGTGTCACCAACACTAAATGTAAACCTAACATTATTTGTTAGTCCTTGTAAAAAGAAATTGGAAATTATAGATTTACAATGTTGCAATTACTGTCACTTATCAAGTGATCTTTCATCCAAATTTCAATCATTTATGGCAATACTTCATTGCAAAATGTCTAGGATGCAAAATATACCGAACTTTGTTTCAATAGTTGGCATGGATTATCATACATTATGCCACATAAGAGTGGCCGAGCAAAAGCAAGCACGTAGCCGCACATTAGTAGCCCCGTGAAGCATGTAGGGTTTGGGACAATGGATGAACTAAAAGTAAGGCCCTTACCACACTGGAGGAAACTTCCTTGAACAGCACTGAGTTGCATGAATAGCATTGGTTCAAATGAGCAAGTGGTTGCCACATGAGAGGAAGTATGGGGAGTGGCAACAATGACTTTTTAGCTTTGGATTTTGCTCTGGGTTTAGGGTTGGGATCTACTTGGCAATAAAGTAGAGTGACATGGCACAATAAATGTAGTTCAATACTTCCGGGCACTACTGTAGTGCCCGGAAGTACCCCAGTTTAAGGAGAAAAACAAGGAAAAGGAGACTTTTCAAAAGCAAAGTGCCATGTAGGAGGAAGTTGGGAAACTTCCTGGGCCTCTAGTGTGGCAAGGGCCTAAGGCCCTTACCACACTAGAGGAAACTTCCTTGAACGGCACTGAGTTGCATGAATAGCATTGGTTCAAATGAGCAAGTGGTTGCCACATGAGAAGAAGTATGGGGAGTGGCAACAATGACTTTTTAGCTTTGGATTTTGCTTTGGGTTTAGGGTTGGGATCTACTTGGCAATAAAGTAGAGTGACATGGCACAATAAATGCGGTTCAATACTTTCGGGCACTAGTGCCCGGAAGTACCCCGGTAGTACCCCGGTTTAAGGAGAAAAACAAGGAAAAGGAGACTTTTCAAAAGCAAAGTGCCATGTGGGAGGAAGTTGGGAAACTTCCTGTGCCTCTAGTGTGGCTCCGGCCTAAGTTGAGATGACGTTTACTTGTGAACTCGTTCATAAGAAGCGTCGTTAGAAAAGTCACCACAGTGACATAAACTACCATAATATGACACTAAATACAACATTTAGTGTGAGCCGAGTAGAATATTTATTAGAGGTCGTAATGGCCAAAGCCTGAGCTTGTTAGGAAGGTTACACAATGGGTACAGTAACCCCAAAACTTGGCTACCAACTAAATTTTCATTCAGAAAAAAAAGGATGACTGAATAAAGGATGAGTTTTCCCTAGGATGACCATTTGCATTGAAATAACCCTATTTATTTATATTTATATATATTATAATAATAATATATATATATAGAGAGAGAGAGAGAGAGAGATTTCTGGAATTTGCAATGCAAGGACTATCGAGAATTTTCCAAAATATAACATATCAAAGGAATCGTGTGGCATTAAAACTAATTATATAAGCAATTAAAATCTAACATAAGAGTTGCGTGCCTGAAATTTTTGCATGTACAAACTGCCATAGATTCATGGATAGCACACGCACATCTTGTTTCTAGATCTAAACAAACAGTTCAAAATTATTGGTCTAACCCATCCTCGTGTACTAGAGCTAAGAGCCACTTCACACACGAGCCAAGAGCCATGACCATGAAATTGTGAGAGCCCAAAAGAAAGTGTCCAAAGGCCGTCCCAACACACCTCCAAACTCATGTAGTGGGGTCATGGACCCTCAAGTGTAGTGTGAAGTCATATGTGACTGAGCCCTCAACCAAATGCTATTTCAATGAATTTCTATTCAGGCGGGTTCTCGCACATGATACAATAGAATAATCAATGGTTGTGAGTGTTTGGAGTGCCATGGTCTCCCATTTTTGTGTTAGGCCTACCTCCAAGAGGTGGTGTTTGAAAATAGTCCAAGTGACCATGAACACATGATCCATTGGATGCCATGTATGAATCTATGTAGACTTTACATCCATCATCTTGTATTCACACACCCCCGTTGGTCCTTCAAGTGTAGTGTAAAGTGAACTTGGACCGGCTCCGCTTTTTCCACCAATGAAATGTCATGGATAGGGGCTCTCAATTTCATGTGTGAAGTGGCCCTAAGACAAGCCTCATAACATTAGGCATTCGCATAAATTAAATAAATTAGCTTATTTTATGCGCAATGTGCCCCGGGATGCCTAAAATAGATGTTCTTCAAGAAATGGCTGGAAAGTGCTTGGAATTGGACAACTGGAGTGTATTTCGAATGACATTGTGTGTGGTGTGTTTTATTTTGTTGATAGTAAGAAAATTTTGATCAGTGCAGATGACCGTTAGGAGCGCGAACTACACGTTGGATTGCGCATACTCGTCGTCAAGATGTGCTCTGGGCATTTTCAGAATGTTTTTTAAAAAATTTATGCATGCCTTTCTAATTGTTTTATGTATTTAATGTGTTTATTTATAGGAACACGGGGGCAAGCACATAAAAGTGGACAATCTTTGATCCTTGCACTCGTTCGTTGTAAGTGAATTCACCACTTGTTGATATCATGGGAACGTGGGAAGGAACATGAGAGAACAAAAAGGGAACCACATGGAACATGGACCTTTATTCCACTTTATATCACATAAAGTATCCATATGTTTATTATAAGTCTACTTGATATGCTTTCTAGACCCAATGGTTTCAAAATTGAAAGGATCCTAAATTTATCAATGGCCGTGTGAAGCTTTACAATCAATGATGATAAAAAGTTGGTTGTTTTTTCATCATTCTTTCGTTAATTACTTGCATTTCTAGTGCTCATTGCATTAGAACTAGTGGATAAAGCACTTTGTTCCTAAAAACATCAAATTTTGGCTATGTAGTGGTTTTTTTAATATAATATATTATAAATTAATTTATCATGTCCTCTGTGTATATGATACTATAACAATTCAAAAAAGAGTGAACCAAAAAAAATTTAATTCACTCTTCAAATAGTACTCATAAGTAAAGTTGCCAAATTTGTGTTTCATGCAAGTGTTTCTTACATTAAAATGAATGATTTTGTTGATTTTTTTCACAAATATATGTATATAAGTATGTTTTAGGTCATCATACAAAATTTATAATTTAATATATTTTTATGAGACTATTATATGTCATTTTCAACCACTTGCAAATCCTGACAGGTTTGTGTAGGCGTTGAAAATGACATATATATATATATATATATATATATATATATATATATTCTAAAACACATATTATCTTCACTTTTCTTTCACTCACTTGATTCCTATACTAGTGTACTATAAGAGCAATATTTCTATATTCATAGAAGAATTACACTTATAATTAATAGTGGTCACTTTCTAATGGCACCTCCAAATTTACATTGACCGGAGCACTTTCTTGGTCCACTTTACCATGCTGGCACCCACACCTAATTTAATGAGGCCTGCCCTAAAAGCCACCCAAACAATGTCCGGGGACATTTTAGGGCATAATTGGTTGAGATCCTGGTGTTTCCAAGTCCAACCGGTTACACGTTGTGATCATCTTCCGGTTTTCTTTTATTCATTTGAGGTATATTCTAAAGATTCCTCTAAAACGATCGGTAAATTTCTTGAAGTCCTGAACTTCAACCGGTTATTTCTCAAACTTAACTAGTTCATCTGTAACTACACTGTTTTTTGCATTTAGTGTTGTGTGGCATTTAATGTTGTTACTATTCATTTACCTGCAACACTAGCTACCAAACACTTGACAAATAGTGTTCAAGTAGTGGTGGTAGAGATGGTGGTGGTGCAACCATGCGGCAACAAAACACAAAACATAAAAAATATTATAACACTAATTGTGGAGATGTAAACATTAAGGGCGTCACTGGCATTTAGTGTTGTGGTTCGTAATTACTGTTGACAACACTAAATGCAAAAAACAGTGTAGTGGTCAATTCTCCTTGTTCATTGCACCTAAAAACTCTCAAACAACCTTACATACTCTAACATTAGGTGATCAATGTAGCATTTGACATCCACACAAAAGGGCTTATTTAGTTGTTGAAACGCCAATTGTGTGGGGAGGTCACCTAGCTTTGAATTTAGGGGGGGGGGTGTTTACCTACGAATCAATTTGATTTCCCTCCTTATACCGTAGTACCATAGCAGGTTCATCCTAAAATAATTCTAAAAATAAAAAAACGTAAAAATTAGAAAATTTTGACGACAAAAAAACGAAAATAGAATAAATTAGTTTTTGAAATATTTTTCTATTTCTAAGCTATTTAGGGTCATTTTTACTTATTTTTTGCTAAAAAACGAAAATTGAGAAATTCAGTTTTTGAGAGGCGAACCTTATTTTTTCAAAAAAATTAAATATTCGTTCGCCAGGTGGCGAACCTGCTATGGTGTTACGGTAGAGAGGAAAACATGCACTCCTACTAAGGAATTTAAAAGAGGGTTCAAATTGGCAAACATAAACACATTCATAGAGAATTAAACTATATAAACCTATAGTGATCTATGGATGAATTTCTTTCATTCATGTCAGTTACTGAAGCAATATGGGGGATTGAGCCCCGATCACACCCCGGTCTTATAAAGACCTTGCCCACATAAAAATTACAAAGAGATAGGTTATATACCATAACATTATTCAGATCCATAACAATGTATTGTGGGATTGACATTATTCTACAGAATATTCCCACATTCGGTATATTCCATGGAATATTGTCAATCCCACAAAACATTGTTATGGATCTGAATAATGTTATGATGCTTGGATCCACCCACCACCATCATATCGGATCCTAGTCTAGAAATTTCTCCCTACCAAATCAAGCATACCCTTAAGTTCCTACCATTTATGATGGTTCCCTATGGTGTTTATACAAAGCCCCCCCCCTCCCCCTATTCTCCCCATGATATTGTGCTTCTATAAATGCATGTAATTTATAGCCTTCATGAATTAAACCCATGCTATCATTGATCTCACATAGTTTTCTACACGCACCTTAGTGACCTCCCCGGGGTCATTTTGGAATGTTTATGATTAGCTAGCATATTAAATATCCAACAAGTGAAATCCACATATGTCATAGTCACGGCTTCATAATAACAAGTATTTTCCTACCATCTATGTTACTAGGATTTAACTAGTGGACATAAGGCCTAGAACGTCCCTTTGATAGCTTTTATGACTACACTAATTATCCCAATTAATGCGTGTTACTATTATGAGTTACGCAGTGCAATGACGTCTTACTCAAGGAGTTCAAATTCTACTAACAAAAGTTCAATAGGTTGTTCAGACATTATAGAACATTGATAACTTTGCTTGGTAGAATATTACATTCTCATTAAATAGTTATAGCATTGTGTAACTCCAAATAGTAACATGCATTATAGGATAATCAAATGTAGCTATGGGACAAAGCACTCAACTACAACATTTATGGTATTTAGTGTCATGTACATTATCAATAAATGATATAAATTAGGTTGCTAGAGGCCTAGAAGTGTCAAGTCCGCTATTTGTTAGCGTGGCACACATGTCAACATAAAAAAACTTTTTGAAGTATATATATATTGGGTGTGTTGTGTAGTATAGCACATTAGAGTGCTTGAGATGTTAGTTTTATAATTTATATGCAAGAGGAAGATCTTATTCTCGAGGCGATCACACCCCCTTACGTTTCATAACCACGTGTGATAATGGGGTATTTAATGAGGGAATATTTATGCACCTCTCAATTTTTTTCCCTCACTATTTATAGATAAAAGCTATTTTGACGTATTTTTTAGCATCCTATATTTATTTAATTGTTTAGAGAGGTTAATTATTGGCACAATTTTTTTTATAAATCGTACAAGTACCAAATAGTGGACGGAATACTATAGCATTGCGAAACTGACTATGTCAGCAACAAACATTTCATACCATTCAAATTGTCATTCATTTGGTTTCAATTATTAATACCAATCGTAAACCATTCAAAGTACCATTCAAAACACAACCAATAGCACTTGGATACTAGTTAAAGGGTTACCAATAAACATGGAGATAACAAAAAAGCTAAAATAGACAAAATATAAATACGGATAAAGCAAAACAATAAATGTAATGAGTTGTGATAAGACATGAAATTTTGCACAACTACCTACTCCAAAAAAACAAAGTTGCATTCAAATATAAGAAAGCTAAACACAGAAAATTTAAAACATTTACTTTAATTGTGTTCACAAATACATTCAACTATAATTCCATTCAAATCTTGTAACAAGAAAACGGTAGAACCGTGAGGCTCTGTCCTTTCTTATGAAAGACTATAATTATAGTTGTACACTTTGCTCATGCTAGTCCATGGCTATTTACTATACCTATAACCAACTATAATCAATTAGAATTTTTTTAATACATTTTAGGCAACAACTATAGTTAACTAGATGTATATAACTATAGTTAACTACATTTTAAAACAACTATAGTTAACTACATTTTTTGGCAAGTCAAATCATGAATAACTATAGTTACAAAAGACAACTAGTTAACTAATAGTTGAAATAGTTGGTTAGTTGTCCAAGGTATGCAAGCTTTCACCATCCACATTAAATATACTGGACCAAAAATAGTAGGAACAAGTAACGTCCAAGTGTGAATGCAAAGTGGTTAGGAAAGTTGCTTTTGAAACATTGAAGTTGATGCATAGTCTCTGTCCTACAAACAAAGTCAACAAACATTTACAATGTAAAGGGTTAGGATATAACCATGCACCCTCCAAATAACTTAAATTATCAAAATATGGTTAAAAGTTATGAGCATCTTCATGAGGCAACCTACAAAATTTTCTATTTTTTTTCAAATGATTAGGAATTTTAGAATGTCATATTAGCTTTTAAGCCATTTTATATTAAAATGTAGTAAAAACTACATTAAAAAAATTTAAGTTGTATATTTCATGAAAACTAAGCTTATATTGGACTAATTAGACGTTTAAGAAGATTAACTATGATATTTTCACTCACAAAGACTTCCAAATATTATAATAGTTTATTTGTTAACTAAAATATAAATGTAAATCAATCATTGGCTTGGAAACCTAAGAAGTGTTTATTTTATGTCACAAGCCTCAAATGTCGAGATTAGCGAATATGATGAAATCCTTATAGATCTATCCTCTTGTTCTAGGGTTAGTGGTTCAAGTGAAGAATGTTTATTACATTCGCAAATTGTGTCAATTGAAGTCTTGACAATGTATATGAAGAGAAAAATAAAATTGCGCAAAGTATTGAAAGATGTTTTTTGGCGGATCACGAATGTGACCACAAATCTTATGATTGTTATGGCAAAGCTATTGTAGTTAAAAGTTTAATAGCTTTTACTATATCAAAACTTTTAACTTTAATAACTATCTAAAAATATAAAATTTATAGAAATAAACATTCTAGTAAACTTGAATGAAGCTACAAAGTTAGTAGTACCAAAACAAAAGTTGTCTCACGAAAATGTTTATAACTTCTAGACAAAGTTGTGAATTTTTATAATATTACTTGTGTTATAAATAAAATTTTAATAGATATCTATACATATAAAATATGTTAAAATTGGACTTAAAAATAAGTTGTGATATATTTTTGAAGTCTGTTGTCATTTTTGACTTAAAATTATTAACTAATGCGACATTCTATAAAAAAATACTTATATTTCATTAACAAATAAAGAGAAATTAGACTGCAATCTCAACACAAAAATAAAAATTTAATGAATTATAAGAAAATATTTTTACTAAATAATGATAAAAACCTCATTTAAAAAAAAATTATTACTGAAACTACTAAGTAACTAAGCAATTGATCATTTGATCAAGAATGGTATTGATAAAAGTTAGAAGTAATTGGAGTTGAAAAAAAACTATATATAAATGAGCATGGACCTCTAAAAGTCCGAAACCAAAAAGATGGGCGAAATCAGAGAAAATAAAAAATACGTTAATAAAAATTCGACGCTCTTAAGTAGAGTTGCCTCACACGGCTAGGGGGGTTTAAGTCCTTTCATTGTATCTAGCTACATCACGTCCCACTTGGATTGGATCTTTTCGAAGACTTAGTCACCGTCGATTTTTTTATCTAAACATTTTATTCATTTTTGACTTAGTAATATCAAAAAATATTTTTAAAAATAGATCTTACATTGTCGAGATGAATTGGTTAAATTAAAAGATATTTTTATCAATCAAACATCGTTTGCTTTACTCGTTTGATTGTTTTGGCGCATAGTCATTTCGGATCTTCAGAATATCTTAAACTCTTATTCTTATCAACTACTTATTGATTGATTTTAATTTAGTGAATCCTAAAATAGTTTTTAAAATAATTCTTTGATGCTTATTCTCTTAAGATTTTATTTATTAAGCTAATATTTAAATATAATGTTTAAAACCGATCCAATTTTTTACTATTTAATTCATATTAACCACTACTACTAGATTAATTGATAAAAAAAATCAATTTAACCCTTCATAAGGTTGTGCCATCATATCCTCAACTTCATTTACTTTGAATTATGTCCATGAAGTGGTGCTCACCTACAGCCGGGAATCGAACCGCCAACCACTCCATTCGCTTTGGGTACCTCTCCACTATCATCTAGTAGTTTAGGGTCATCTTGGACCAAAAGTTAATTGCATTCTTGACTTGAAAAGATTCTTGTGAAGAAGCATGTTCTCAAATTGAAAAGGAGTCATCGCCTTTGACAAGAAAATTGCATGAGGAACACAATGATGCCGATAGTGAGCTTCGTAGCACCTTCCTTTTGGATGAATTTGGCTGCCAAGAGTCATTCATAAGCCGAAGACGGGCCTCTCGGGAAGTTAAGGGGGGAGAATGAACGTGGAAAGGGCGACTTCTGAGGAAAAGGACTTGGTGGTAAAGCAAGCAACCACGCAAGCTTATGGGAGTGAGTCTGCACAGGAAGACCTTCTCCGGAAGCCAACCCAGTCCATCGCCATCGCCAAACCCTAGCTCGTCCGGCCTAGCTTTAGTCAGCGTTGCAACCTTGGACCCCAAACAAAATTGCCACCAAATTGTGGTCAAGGTGGGAAGGCCGTCCATGCGTGGAGGGCAGATCCGCAGGGTGACCAATTTGTTGGGAATTTTGATCCAGGGTTCGGTTTGGTTCGGTTTGGTTGGGGGCGTTGTAGGGTTTCCAGCGAGGACGGAGGGCATGCTAGCGATGGTGGAGGAGTCGTGGCGCGGGCGGTGGAAGGTTTGATTTCGCCTTGTAAATTGTGTGCAATTTGTGGCTGTGGTATAATAGGTACCGATTATTAGGGTTTGAAGGAGGGAGGGGGGGGGTTGTTTGCCAAGAAAATATTTATCGAAAGGTATGGGCGATTCGATAGCTGACGAGCTAGTGCAGCTGTTGAGGGGCATAAGCGCGACCTTAACGGTGAAGCTATCTTACATCCTGGGGTTCATATTCCGCAACAAGAATGCGAGCTCAGTAGGAGCCGCGGCAGGGTTAGCCATTGCGCTGCTGTGGACCTGGAAATGTTGGCGTGGTCCAGGGAAAAAGCCAAACCCTAGGCTGGACAAGAGAGACGGTGCAGCACCATCACCATCATCGGCACCATCCACATCCACATCATCTTCACATCAGCAGCAGCAAACCTCAGCTGCCGCCATGGACCCATCCACAGCCACATCCACAGCCGTAGCGAGATCTATCACGCAAGCTGGACAGAGGGGAATTTCAACCACCGAAGGTAACAAGACACACGAAACCATCACCGGGGAGCTGACAATTGCACAGGTGGTGCGGAGGCAGTTGAATGGAGGCAGGAAGATGACATGTCAGCTGCTGGGAGTGATTTTGGAGGAAAGCACACCGGAGGAGGTTCAAAAGCATGCATCTGTGAGACCTGAAGTTGTGGAGGTTTTGTTGGAGATTGCCCGGGCGTGTGATCTTTACTTGGTAGCCAGGGTGTTAGATGATGGGAGTGAGGCAGCCGTGATGGCTGCTCTTGATGCAGTGGGGTTATTCTCTGATGCTAAGCTGAATCGTGAGAAGGTTTTGTTCTGTAGTACAGAGGCGGGGCGGTCGAGTTTTGTGCGGCAGCTTGAGCCTGATTGGCATGTGGATACTTTGAGAGATATCAATGCTGGGTTGGCTCCATTTGTTCGTCAGCAGCTTCATGTTTCGCCGCCGGGAGCGTCACCGATTGCCTCGAATGTCTTTATAGTGGAGTCCCTAGACCAATACTTCTCGGGTGCTTTTTGTAGTTAGGGTTCTCTATCTCCTTTAGAATGAAGGTGAGTGGGTGACGAAAGTGGATGACGATCATGTGGAGGGTGATGATGTGTTTATAGCGGGTTTGGTTGGGATCACAGATTTGTGGGTATCTCCTCTGCAGTTAGAATTTTTATAGGGTAGTAGGATTCGAAAGGGATAACATGACATAACAGGAACTGGGCATTTCTCGATGATCTGTGATGTGGAGACTTTCTCGAGAAGTAGTTCCCAAAGTAGGTTATCAGATGTAATATTATGCGCAACTTAAATTGAGTAGTTGCATTTGTGACAACAAACTCCCTTTTTAAAGAGGCCAGGAGTGTCATCGGCCTCTGGACAAAGTCTTTGTCTGTGATTGACAAGGCGTTGTTTGTGCGTTCGTCTGTTCTGTTTCGTGACTTGTTTTTGCAAGTCTGGGATTTGGCAAGAGGAATTGGACACAAACGTCAATAAATGTTGGTAGCACCAAACCCTTTTCACCTTTGTTGCGCTCGGCTTGCACAAGGTAATTGTAACTTGCACAAAATTCATTTGAAGGACTGGGCTGTGATGAATGGAGTGGGAAAGAATGCACCTTTGTGTGTCTTCTTGTGTTGCAAATGAATTCTTGTTGCAGTATCAGATTACTCACCCTTCCTCAGGCCTATCAGTAATAATTAAGCCCACATACTGACAATCTTTTGGACATAGGAGCACCGCATTTCAAATTTTGTCCAGAGTGAGTTGTGTGTGTTCCATGAACAAAACTTCCATTAAGTGGATTGAAGTTTAGGACATGGGCTACAATGGAAATGGCATGGCATCTTTGTCTGTTTTGGTTGGTTGTAGACCAATATACTATTAGATTCTAAACTCACATGGAAACCACATCCCCAGCCACTGTCTTGGCTCCACCGCCTCAAGCAGTTTTGCTTAGAAGCAGTAAAATGCGGCACTTTTGTGGTCAATGTTCATGTTCTGTTTCCTATGCGGAGGTTAACAGTCAAGTGATTTGAACTTAGACAGTTGACTGGAAGATTTTTTGTTATATCTAGTTCATCTTCTCTCATGAATGTGCATTGGAATCAGCTGCAAAGGTTGCTTGCAGGATAAGAGGACTTTTTCAGAATAAGAGGAAGTGCATATACAATGACTCCAAGCACCTGGTATGGCAGGTTGCTGTTTGTATGACATGTTGTTGTTTGGAAATGCAATGATGGAAAGGACTGAGAGCTCAGCTTCTTCAAGAGGACACAGGAACTGTGGGAGCTGTGGCAGGTGCGGCAGGAACTGTGTGAGCTGCTGTGTTGTTGTTGGTGGCTGTTGGCTCCGATTGTTGTGTCTTGGAGCAGGACTGAGTGCATGGTGCTTCTCCTAAGGCAGCCCACAATGCAGGGTCATGGTAGTCCTTGATGAGAACTGAAGCACCTGCTTCTTTCAAGACTGGACCTGGGTGTCCTGTGAGTAACCCCACTACTGGTGCTCCAGCTGCCACACCAGCCTTTGTGCCCGATGGGGAATCCTGCAGACTTGCTGGTATGTTATTTCTGATTCATACTCTCATCAACATGTCTGCAAATGAGAAGGTCAGGGACACACTTCATGAACTGTAATGGGGGGAAATCACTTGTTTCTTGACCTTTTGAGGAACCCAAGTGACCGAAGTGGATAATTGCAACCCTAATTGTAGCCTGTAACCTCTATCTGTGTTGTTAGTTTGCTATGTGTTTGAATGAGAATGTCAGGGACACACTTCACAAGCCGCAATGAGGGAAAATTCCTCGGTTCCCGATAGGGGAACCCTTTTTGAGAACCCAATGTAGGATGTAGTGATGCAGGGACCTGTTTTGGGGAACTCTGGTCCTCCTAGGCTGAAGTCCCCCAATTGACAGATATGGACGCAACTGAAGTGGATAATTGCAACCCTGTTGTAGCTTCCAATCTTTACATGTGTTGTGAGTTTGCTATGGGGACGAACAAGAATGTCAGATATAAACTTCACAAGCCATTATGAGGGATAATTACTTGTTTCTCGACTGATGCAGATTCGGCGATGCAGGGAACCTGTTTTGGGGTACTCTGGTCCTCCTAAGTCAAAGGCCCCCAAGTAACAGATTTGGATGCTAGCAAAGTGGATAGTTGCAACCCTGATTGGAGTGTTCAAATTCTACATGTGTTGTGAGTTTGCTATGAGTATGACTGAGAGTGTCAGGGACACTTCATAAGTAGTAATAAGGGGAAAATCATGTGTTTCTCAACAAAAAACCTTCCAGAAATCTATGTGGATGTAGTGATGCAGGGATCCTGATGTGATCTGGTCCTCCTAGGTGAAAGGCCCCCCAAGTGACATATTTTCGATGCTACGGAAGTGGATCATGACTACGCTGTTTGTAATTTCCAATCTCTACATGTGTTGTTAGCTTGTTAGGGTAAGAAGTCGAATTAGTACCTCGAGTACAAAGCACTGTTTAGGTTCCACACCAAAGAAATTGATTGCCTCCAAATATGGATCTGGAAAGGGCTTGGGACGTTTGCATTCATTCCCCACCACCAAAAGCTCAAAGAAATCAGTTATTTTTAGAGCAGTCAACACTTGCTCTGCATTCAACCGCGGAGAGTTTGTCACTGCTGCACGTCGAAGACCTCTCTTCTTCACGTACTCTGCAAACTGGTGAAACCCAGGGATGGGTTGAAGATCCTTGGCTGCCATCCTGTTTGAGTCATCCTGGTAAACATTTAAATGGACTTCTCCTGTCTGCTGTGGATAATTCTTGCAGATCTACTATACTGATTGCAAGCAATAATGGAAAGAAGAAACCTAGTGCCCCAGATGAAGGTTGCCAGAGACCAAAGGTTGTTGTGAGGAGAGACAAGAAAATGAATCCATCATACCAATATTCTATTCTCTGATGACCACTTTCTCAGAATGAAGCAATGTGACTTTCATATGTTACTACTATTTTTATTTTTATGCTACTTTGGCATCTGACAACTATGAAGCTTGGATCACTTTAATTTTTGTTGTTTTGAGTGTTTCCTCTTCAGAATCTAATTGGTTGAAGTGAGTTCCTACATATACGCTGTGCACAATACATGGCATGTAGGGATTATGGTGCCCATTCTATTGATGTCCATGAGTTTGTAATTGACAACTTACTGCCTGTAGCGGACTTCTTTTTTGTCCATCATTTCGATCCGCTTCTCCTCTGGTACATCAGGTAGAAGTTCTTGTGCAATAACATAATTCAGTTTACCACTCATCTGACGAATGAAAAATTCATGGGTAATTGGCACTCCCCCATTATAGCCTGCCTGCACCCACACCTCTGCACCCGTCCTATCATAATTCCACCTTTAATACGCAAAAAGCAAACCTGCTACTTTGAACTGGAAGAGGAATTTTTGGGGAACAAGAGTTCATAATTTCCAATTGTGTTGTGGATTTTGTTCAGCTATGTTGTCATTCACTACTATGAACGTATGTACATAATGTTTTAGTTCTTGTCAGACTGTATCTTGTATCTTCATGAACCCCAGTGCGATGATAATTAAATTTGTGAACCATTGCTTACTTGTGTGTACTGAATCATTTGAGTTCAACGCAAGTTTTCTGAGAAAGGAAAATTTTTGTGAGCCTCTAAACTATCAAATGCTTGTAGTTGGCCACGGGCTATGGGAAGTGTAGCAAGACTGCCAGTAATATGAGTGGGTTACCATACCTCAACAAGAATCTCTTGGAATGCAAGAAAGTGGATAGGATCAGAGTCGGCAATAGTGCCATCAATATCAAACAGCACAGCCTTCAAGTTATCACCCTGTGGCAGAGGCTTATCACCAGTTTTTTGTTCTGCAGACCAATTGTCACATATTAATTAGCATTCTTCATCATCAGCCAAGGCCCAAAACCATGTGCAGAAAGGAAGAAAATCGCATTTTCACAGCACTCCTATTTGACTTCTTTATAGTAGATGAGCAAAGAGAGAGACAAACCCAACCATAGGTTGGTGTGAATGAGAAAGGCTCACCCTTGACCATACCCGCAAACCCATATGTAAACATGAGGGCCCGGTTCCTAGAGCATGGCTATGGGACATGGACTATTGTCTCTTGTTGGAGGTGGTGTTTTTTGGAAACAAGAAGGTGAAGGACTGGCCTAGGTTGGGCGCTCATGTGTCCGCTGTTCGTTGATGGTTTTGGTTTCTACTAGTGTGTTTACCTTGTAGTTGGGTGTCTAGTGGATGGCCTATGCATAATGACCATGCTAATGCTTAACTCATGTTGTCAGTAGCTACTGTCTGATGTCAGATGTGGTCCTTTTTGGTAACATGAAGGCGAGGGATTGGGCTAGGCTGGGCCATTTGGTGTTTGATATTTGTTGATGGTTTTGGTTTATTACTGGTGCGTTTAACTTAAAGTTGGGTGTCTAGTGGAAGACCTATACTATTGACAATGCTAATGTTTTAGCTGATGATGTCAGTTGTATGCCATTTGACATGTGCTATGCTGTTGTGTGGAGGAGTACAAATATTCAATGCATGTTATTACCTGCTGGAGTCTTTGGAGATTGTGACCGAGGTGACTCTCCTGGGGATGTTTGAGCGTGCCAAACCATAATAGATGATCCATTAGCATTTCCCTTTGAATAATTTTCTTTCTTATCACACTGAGCATTGTTGGTGTCCTCCCCTTTGCACTTGGTTGTAGGATCTTTGCAAGTAGCTTTGTCCTTGCACTCGCTTGCAGAAGGCATAGATGCACCACCGTCCGTGAAGTCAAAGCCGGTTGTCAATTTACAAGTAGCACTTGCTTTGTCATTGCACTCCCTTGTGGCTGTGGGCGGTGGGCACTCACCATTTGTGCAATCGATAATTTTCGGTTTGTTGCAAGCACCTGCTCTCGGGGGGTCACTTGGGAGGCATTAAATAAAATTATGTGGAACAAAGTAGAGGGTCTCATATAATCCTTAAACTTATCAAAAGTAAATAGGGTCCAAAATCCATCCACAGAGTATATGTAGAATATCATGTGGATATTCATCAATTTTGTGAAATCTTTCAAGGTTATGTGTATTACTTATAGACCCCCTCAAAATATCCATTTTCCGCATGTGGTGTGAACAAGAGACATAGAGTGCACCCTTCGTGTACCTGCTTTGTCCTTGCACTCCGCAGCGGCGGCAGGTGGCGGGCACTCACCATTTGTGCAATCGACGATTTTTGAAGTGTCGCAAGTGCCTGTTGGGGGGGGGGTCACTTAGGAGGTAGTAAAAAAACCACATAAATTTTGAGGATCCCATATAATCTTTATCTCTCTTCTTAAAATTATTAGATTCAATAAATAGGGTCCAAGATATTCATCAAAAAATTCTTTGGAATATCAATAATTTTCTATAACCTTCCAAGAATATGAATACACCTAAAAACACCCATTTGTTGCTGCCATGGCATGAACAAAATACATAGCATAGTGCACCCATTGTGTACCTGCTTTGTCCTTGCACTCGCCCGTGGTGGTAGGCGGTGGGCACTCACCATTTGTGCAGTCGATGGCTTTCAATTTATTGCAAGCACCTGCTCTCATGTGGATCATCCCAAACTCAATATCAAAAATTTCACATGGAACAAAACCAAGGGACCCATATAACCTTTGAACTTGAAAAATCATTCAAAAAAATCAAAGTTGAATAGAGTCGAGAAATTCATTCGAAAAATATCTGTAGAACCTCCTATCACTAAGAGAACTCATCAGTTTCTGGAAGCTTCCAAAAACACGTACACCACCCAATAAGCCCTTTGTGGAAATACCCATTTGCTGCACGTGGTATGAACAAAATACAGAGACCTAGTGCACCCCCCCTAGAAGAAGAGGGGTTTCCGTGCCTTGTCCCTAACTCCCAAACGGAAGAGGGATAGGGCCGCCCTACCAGGCGGGCGGGGCAGCCTGTTGCCTGCCCGGACGGGCCCGCCACGGATTCATGGCACTCACTTAAAATCATCCATCCTAGATATCGTGGATGAAGTGGCTCCAATAAAAAAAAACCCCCTATGGGGTTGAGGGCCGATTCATTCGAATGTGACATCACTAGACTAATTCGGGGCCTTTGACTCTATTTCCGGAATCAAATTGCCTAAAAATAGTCATTTAGATGATTCCTACGTTTTTTTCATCCGCATGGATGATTTTAAGTGAGTGCCACGAATCCGTGGCGGGCCCGTCCGGGCAGGCAACAGGCTGCCCCGCCTGCCTGGCAGGGCGGCCCTGTCCCTCTTCCGTTTGGGAGTTAGGGACGAGGGTTTCCGTGTAGAAGCAAACTCTCCATATTTATGACCAACCATTTCTTCAGTAATCTTCAAACCAACACAACTCTTTCCGTTATAAATTTGTGCATAGCGACCAACAAATTGAGGCAAAATACAAGAGCTACACTCACAAACAAAACTGAGTACAACTCTGACTCACTTCCATTTGAAAAATCATACCATAAGCATGAGCGGGCAAGATCCAAGTGCATTCAAATGAAAGTTGTAGTACATGATGTACTACATAGTGTCAAAAAGTTTGAAGTGGATTTTAATTAGAGTGTGAAAGATATAAAATGTCAAAATTGGCTCTTCAAATACTCATTATTGTTTGAAATTGTCTAGAAAGCCTTCAAAACATACAAGAATTCGAATGGAGCCAAACTTTAGGCATGTTGCCTCTATGGTAGTGTCAAACATCATGTTAAACATGCACGTGTCCTTTATCAATGGAAATCAACATTTGTACGCTTCCAATAAAATTCAAATTGTCAAAAAATAGATAAATTACAATAGAATGGCATTTGACAATCCTTCATGGAATTGATGACATGGGGTTGTAGTGGACATCATAAAAGACCTCCAAGTACTAATATGGGCTATTGTTGTGTCTATTTCAACTTGCATTTGAATTTTTTTTCAATATTAAAAAATCCTTTATAATCTAAGTTTTTTTTCATGGAATATTATGATATTTTCTTTTCAAAATTTATTTATGTCCCAATATCGATTGATGTAAGCTTTCTATCCACCACATTTGTTTCACTTGTCTGCGCTTATGTACAGGGATTTTGATAAAATAACTACATTCGTATTTTACTCCTTTTGCAAAGTTTATACTAAAATGCTCTTTAAAATTGAGTTTCTACTATGTTCCAATCTTATAGCTGTTATTAACCTCAATTGTATCAAAATTTCAATTTTAAAGAGCATTTTAGTATAAACTTTGCAAAAGGAGTAAAATACGAATGTAGTTATTTTATCAAAATCCCTGTACATAAGCGCAGACAAGTGAAACAAATGTGGTGGATAGAAAGCTTACATCAATCGATATTGGGACATAAATAAAATTTGAAAAGAAAATATCATAATATTCCATGAAAAAAAACTTAGATTATAAAGGATTTTTTAATATTGAAAAAAAATTCAAATACAAGTTGAAATAGACACAACAATGGCCCATATTAGTACTTGGAGGTCTTTTATGATGTCCACTACAACCCCATGTCATCAATTCCATGAAGGATTGTCAAATGCCATTCTATTGTAATTTATCTATTTTTTGACAATTTGAATTTTATTGGAAGCGTACAAATGTTGATTTCCATTGATAAAGGACACGTGCATGTTTAACATGATGTTTGACACTACCATAGAGGCAGCATGCCAGAAGTTTGACTCCATTCGAATTCTTGTATGTTTTGAAGGCTTTCTAGACAATTTCAAACAATAATGAGTATTTGAAGAGCCAATTTTGACATTTTATATCTTTCACACTCTAATTAAAATCCACTTTTATGTAGTACATCATGTACTACAACTTTCATTTGAATGCACTTGGATCTTGCCCACTCATGCTTATGGTATGATTTTTCAAATGGAAGTGAGTCAGAGTTGTACTCAGTTTTGTTTGTGAGTGTACGTGACCAAATTCTCCATCTGATTTTTTTGTTTTGGCTTGAACAAGCAAGCATCCGCAAAAAGGGCTCCTACCTGCTTTATCCTTGCAATCCCCCGTGGAAGCTTCGCCAGGTTTGGGGCACGCCCCGTCTGTGCGGTCGGCGGGTTTAGAAGTCCTGCCGCACTTCTCCTTCTTGCATTCGCACGTCGATTTGCAGCTGCAAGCCTCGGGATTGCACGGACATTGGCCAGGAGCACCACATGCTGTGCTGCAAGCGAGTGCAATCGCCTCCATTTTCTCTTTCCCCTCGCCACTCGGACTCGACATTTATCTCCCACAGGTTCCTAATTAATTACAATCTCCTCCTCCTCCTCCTTGATCTCAGATGATTGAAGGCAGCAGCCGCATTCTCTCTAAAGCACTGCACAATCATGACATCCCACATCCGACTTCTCAAGCTCAATATCACAAAGTTTCAATCACATATTAAGGTGGGTGTGCCTATTGATCCTAAATGGACACCTTTATTGGAGTGGTCATGTGTGGTTGGGTGTGCCTATTGATTCAATGTCTGATCCTATATGGACACCTTTATAGGACACCTATATCAACATTTGTTGACCGTTCTCGACGCAATTGTCAACATAATTGGGTGTGGGGGGACCTATACGATCCATGAACAACTCCAAGAATCCTAACTTTGACAATGAACACGATAGCCATACGAGCTGCAAAAATCATGAGGAAAGTGGCTGCGGACGCGGTTTGAATTCGTTTCTCATTGATCTCAGTAATTGCGTGCTCTGTATCCTACAAGAAGTGGTTGCAGAGAGAAACGTGTCCGTTTAAGCCCCGCTTACCTTAGGTCATCACAATGCATATTTTGCAGACTCTTCTTATTTTCTACACACTCTTGACAAGTCACTCTGTGCAGAGTGCAATTCTGCTGGCAATTTGACACTGTAATTTTCAAACCCCAGTGGCGAGTGTGCACTCTCTGTGATGCATAGTTATGTTGATGGTTGCCATGCGTTTATTTTCAAGCTCATCACAAGTTTTTGATCACATGGGACACAACAATGCATATTTTACAGACTCTTCTGTGCGCAAACTTTTGACAAGTCACTCTCTGTGCAGAGTGCAATTCTGCTGTCAATTTGACACTGATTTTTCAGCAGGGGCAAACCACAGTGGTGGGTGTTGCACAGTTATGTTAATGATTTACATGTGTTTGTGAGAGGGATGAGACTTGATTGGTTCTTGCTGCTGGTTTTTGTGGTACAAATTTCCAAATTGTATAATTTGCACTTGTCATGTAGGGTTTTGTTTTGGGAGTTGAAAAGAGCAGCCCAAAGGTTGAGAGATTCACTGCTCGACTGAATTAATGCTGTAATCTAGTAAAATGTGAACTGATCCCTAGTATAGATGGTCATGTGAGTTATGCTCAAATTAGCAATCCTTAGATGCTATGTATGATCATCAGCACTACAGTTTGTAAACATTAGCATCTCCTGCCTTCTAAACATCAGCAGTTTTTGAGTGAATCTATATCTGCACACCGATTGCAATGCAAGAATGTATGATTCCTGCAGTTTACTTAAAGTGGAGTAGATGTCCAGCATGACTCTTTTTCTTCAAATTTCTTGGCGGTAAATCCATACAGTGTGCAAATAGTCACATGCAACACCGAATTGTTTAGAGAGAGATCTATCACTATCATCACGCGTTCTATTGAGGATTAATTTGCAGTTCGAATGCTCGTGAGCTTATTCTGCTCATGCTGCTGCACACGATGAATTTCTTGAAAGAATTTCTGAGATCCAAGAATCATCTAAGAAGCAAACTCTCACAGATGGTTATGAACAATCATGAGAGCCTACAATGCAATTTAACCTAATCAACATAACCCGCCCACTCAATTCCCCAGACTTTCATGCAAACATTACATCTGTTTGAGAGGGGTAGCCCAATCTCCCCACAATATACTTAGACAAAACAATTAAATGTGAGTGCAGACCAAATAGGATAAAAAGGAGACAACAATTAATCACGCACTCAACTCTGCCTCCTCATACACACCAAAAACACCAGATTAGAACTAGAATTGTGTGAAGCCAGTTAGTAAGAGGATCGTTCCACTCACCTTGAAACAATCAATCAATCAATCAGTATGGCAGCAAGTAGTAACTTCACAATTCCACAAAGGAATGTCGGAGTTGATGATGATTTGTTGTGGTTTTTGTGGTGTTGTGAATGACAACCCCTGGTGGCTGGTGGGATCTGAAGAATGCCCATTCATGGAGAGGCACCGCCTGCATGCCCTCCCAGCCTCGCACCTGGGCCAACTAATTTAACGGCCGCTGACCATTCCTGTCATGGCGCTGGGAAAGGCACCCATCACCGTGTCTACAACAAGGTTGGACAATAGGTGTGATCATAGGTGAATGCATGGGTATCAATAATCAACATGAAATGGTGGTAGGTATTAAAGCATAACATTACATAAGGCGGCCACTACAATGTTCCATTGGCCCATGGCACTTGCAGTTTAGATGTCTGCAAAACACCACAGGATTCGGATCCCAGGCTCAAGTCATCTTGAATCGGCACTAGGATCGCGGCCAGTAGCGAGAACCTGTAACAACAATTGGAGGTCTTGGAGAGGGACCAGGCCCACTATGGCCTCCCTCTCCCACCTCCCATTCAGGCCAGACTATTGAGACCTAGTTGCTGATTAAACCAACAACCTAGTGACCGGTTGCCGTGGCCTCCACATCCTAGGTTCATATTGGGTCCCGTTCTCTCTCTATTTGGAGAGAGAGAGAGAGAACCTTCCCACGGGCATCAAAATTATGTTTATTACCTAGTGTGATATTGATATTGGTGGGTATCTCAAGGTAATCGAGAAGGGTTTTGTATATGAGTTATGATTTGGGTCAATACCATTCGATATTATATTGATACGAGGGAGATTTCACTTAGGTATGTTTAAGGTTCTTGCATGGTATATAGACCCTAATGGTTTCGAACTTACAAAAGCATCCTCAAATATCCATATTGTACTGGTATTAATAGTGTGAAATTCATTTTTATATAAATACCTGTTCAAGTGGTACCGAAAAAAAAAAAAAACAACCACCTGATACCAGATCAATAATTGAATTGACCCATTCCAAATTTTCCTTTGTTATTTGAGGTCTACTTATTGTCTGCAATTGCACGCCACGTAAGGTATCACATATGCACACATGCAAGTTCTGGCACACATTATCGAAAGTGCATAATAGTTACGTTTTTGGCAGGGCATTTAAATGATTTCTTCAACCGATCAGAGTTGTTGAGTCCATTATGAGGAATGCGCGCACTCATGCTCGTCTTCTTCCCTGCATGGTGCCTTAACTTTCCATAATCCACTCTCCCTCATGCATTGCCTATTCTAGGAGACCTTCGATTTTGAATTTGAAATTCTTCATTCATCAATGTATTCATCACCTGATGCTAAGTAATGTCACGTACTGTCACAAATTACTGTAAAAATCTATGTCCTTACTAATGCTCTAGTTTGGGTATATGCCATCCTAGTCTATTACAAATATGCATATGAACGAATGTCCAGGGCCATTCCTGCACCATCTTGGCATGTTGCATCCATGAATGTGAAATGATGCTTGTCCCTCCATTTATAACAGAAATCATTCAATTGTCCACTGATATGTTGTAGAGGGCCTTTCTTTGGAGGGCTTTGCTAGGTAAATGTTCTCACATTTGCAATTGCATAGATGTTAAACAAGCGAGAGGAATGCGATGAGTAAATATTGATGAGTACGAGGGGAATAGCAAATCCAAATCAAGGGTGTAGATCAAGTTTTGTAAATTTGGAGCTCTTCTGCATATCTTATTCATTATCAAAGTGAAGATTACTCTGTGCATAGATTGTGAGGGCCTTTGATTCTCATCCAAAGGCTGAACCATTGAAATGGTCTGCCGGAATTCATGTCAGGCCTACCTCTTGGAGGTGGGCCCAACACAAATTCTGGTAGACCATGAAACATTATTTATAGTCTGCCATGTAGAAATCCATGTAAATTTTCACCCATGATAATTTCTTTGGACCCTTAGGCCTTCACCTTCTAGTGTGAAATGATGGGCTCGGCCTTCTGTAGAAGAAATCTTGTCCATTACAACCATCCGTTGCTACTCATGACAAGAAATTACATACATAAATCATATTGGTTGTCAATCGAAAGTTTTCGGTTGCAATTTTGGACAATGGGTAACCAAAACCTCCAGTTGGCAACCAAATGATTCATACATACAGTTTCTTGCCATGTCCAAGTCGCAACGGATGGTTGCAATGGACGAGTTTTTTGAGACTATTGTAGTGCTTTTCAACCAATGAGAGATCTTAGAATGCAATGGTCACGGGCCTTCAGTCTCATGTGTGAAGAGACCTAAGGGAGCACAGTTGTCTCACCACATATTTTTTATAAACAAATTTAATTCGTCGGTGCGCACTGATGATCATGATAATTCGAGGCTTCGGTCAGGGAACTATGAAAGCATTTTCCCTGCACCTTCAAACCGCAAGCTGGTGTATTCACCCTCACTGCCAATTTCCACCACCACCTAAATCCTCAAAAACAACTGTCAATACAGTATGTAATGTTGCACCTGAGGGTTATAACTTATAAGCTCAGATTCTGCTACTTCCAGTATTTAACACTATATTCGTTAAATTGAGACTTTCTCTAGTCTCAAATTAATATATGGATCAAACAACATGAAGATGCCCGAAACTATATTGTCAACAATCTCAAATATATTATATGTTCTAATACCCCAAATCTATGATGTGCGGACATAAGCACATATGGTAGAGCACTCGACACCAACTTCATCAACAAAAACACATTGGGTAGAGCACTCCAAACAAAATTCACCCAAAAAACATATAAAATGATTTCTATTATTAGCATGGTCAATAAAATATAGACATTGCAACATACGAAGTGCATGTAATAAATGCATATTTCTTCAATGGACAATTTAGTCCCAAACTTAATAATAAGATGAACTTCACATTTGTTTTGAAATATAGTAAATGGATATTCATCCATCCCCAAACAATATAGCATTCGTAAGTTCAACCCAAACTCTACCCCAATTTTGAAGAGCACACATATGAGTAATATATATTGCTAGAATTACATATGAAACTATAATCATGCTTACACAATCCTACCAACTCTCTCATTCAACGTGGGTTGCTTCTTGTGTGATCCGAGCAAGGTTGTCTTTTGCAAAAGTTATGTACTTTTGAGGGATGGACACTGATCCACTATGATTTTTCCGTGGTTTCCATGCTATGAATATGGAATCTGTATCCACCCAAGATGGACCGTGCTCAGAATCCACCTTCCACCGAAAATTATGGTTTGTATCCCAGCCTGTATAATGCCGAATCACATCTTCGTTCCGTGCTGTCGGTCTGTAGTACTCCACTTGTATTTGTCGAAAATGAGGGCTGGAAGTTGCAAAATTTGGTTTAGACAAAGCTCTTGCCACCCACACTGGCTTCGCATATGTCTCATCTCCAGGACGCAAAATGAGCATATAACCTTCATGACAATCCACCGCAATGCGGAATGAAGGTGGGGGACGTTGACTAGCAGGCCCAACGTAATGGTCGTCCACATCAAACTCCTCACGAACCTCTCCATTTTCCAAAAGGCAAGCCTCCGAAGCTTGTACTTCGACACGAGTTTGTGGCCAAAACCCGTGCCTCAATGTATGAGGGCTATCTTGGTGTAGGTCTGACAAGGCGGCACGAACACGTGTCCAATAATGTATCCAACTCCCGTAACGATGCCAACATGATCCACCAACATCCGCTATCTTCAAACTCTCCCAATATTGTATGAAGCCTGATATACCTTTCAAAATATCCTCCAAATTCTTCATGGGTATTGGCTTGCAAGGCCTGGGCTCTCCATCCGGTAACATCGTCTTTCCATCCGCATCCACGCGCCAGACAAGGAGACCTTCCGGCGGGCTCCAGTCTTGTGTCGTGCACAACAACTTGTATTGCATGGCGGGTACACCATCGTCACGCATGTAGAAGCGGAATTGTTGTGCCTTCGTATGCCCGATCAATCGGTGAGCTCCGCTTCGAATAAATGGTTCTATAAATGCCTTAAAGTCAGACACCTCCTCAATCATATGGGGGATGACGGGAACGTTCTCCAAATCCATGTACGACTTCATCAATAATGGGATTGTTGGAAAATCCTCCTCCCTCAACTTCATGCTCCACCGCCCAAAAGATGCATCAATATCATCGTGCGTGTGGCCTACCAGTAGGAAGGACACAAAAACCTCCTTGAAAATGCCTTTCGCAACCAACAACGACCAATATGCAAATACATATCTACTTTTATTGTCCTTGGCACAATTGTCCAATTGGACACGCAAAGTGGGGGGCAACTTCTTGGCAATCACGGGTTCACTGGGTGGCTCTGGCAACGAATGCAAGCATACATCTTTTCCATCCAACACCGCTTCATATAAAGGTGTTGAACCCGTATTTTCAAATAACAATCCTGAAGAATAGGCCGGCGGTTTCTCCAAATCACGTAAAAGCCTTGCGAATGACCCTATCGTGTGGTTTGAATCCGCTGGATACAAATCAAGAGCATAATGAGCAAACTTGACATCCCCATGTCCATGTGCAATCATTCCTGCAATGCCAACCCAATGTGATTAGTATCTATGAATAAATAAACCAATTTGAGGGAATCCATGTTCTCAAGCACATCACGTAATAAAACACCACAACATTTAGGGTATGCGATGACATTGTTTCCAAATTCACCTGTAACCGATACAGGCAGCTTAAAAAGTCCATCCGTGGCCTTGATACGATTTGCAAAACATGGGGAGGCTGTTTTGGCATGATCCATTTTGTCATGGATGACCGTAAGAACCTCCAAGGGTCTGGAGATGGACAAAGCTCTATTTGTGTAGTAATCATTACGGTGTGCCTCTTGCATGTTTACATGCTTGAAATAGTTCAATTGATGTGCCGCATATGACTCGGTGCCCATCGTGTGTGCATCGCGAAGGCGCTTCAACTTCTCGCAATTAGAGCAACGGGCAAATTTGTCCCCTCGTCTTTTTGTAATGTATTCGCTAAAGTTTGCTTTCTTGATTGCACTCAAATTTGACAATGAAATAGGCTCCAAACCGACCTTCTCGCCAACTGCATTCACGTCCAACAATATGTCTTTCCATTTTGTGCCTGTGGGAAGAACTTTCTCCACAACCTTTTCCCCGGTTGTGAGTGTGCGTGTTTTGTGTGGCATTGCATCGGCAAGGGGGACGATGATGGTCGCCAGAGTGGCCGTTGCTTGCCTTGTTGCTTCCCTGGGTTTCTTTAAACCCACGTTCCCATGGTGACGGGAACGGCGGCCTTCCTTGGCATAAGCAGCTTGTCTATAAAAGTCCGCTTTTGACACACCGTGAATGGTGTACCATGCCTTACAACACACGTCTATGCTTTCAATGGTGATGACCTTGCGACCCGTCCCATTCACATGTATCGCCCTATGGACATCAAGTTTTTTGGTGGATCTTAGACGGAAATCTCCAAGCCACATTTCTTCGCGGATGGCCTTCAATTTATCCCTTGGAAACAATTGGCAACAACGATGCACACAACAATCCTTTGTGGCAACTTCTCTAATGGACTCCTCGCCGAGCAACCTTTGGCGTTTACAATCAGTTGCAGAGGGAGTAGGACGTGCCAATGTCTCGTACTTTCGTAAGCCTTTCGGGGCCGAATGTTTGCTTGGAGCTCCATTTGGTTTTGCATGTATTGTCGTTCATGGTCACGCAAGCTAACTCCATCAATCGTGACATTCCTCAATGGCCACCTGCGGAGGGAGAACCTATGAGTGGGATCCACCTCGGAATGAATGAGTGACTCCAATATGACAACTCCAACGTCCTCTGTGCCAAGTGGGTTCTCATCAATGCAATCTTGTGGATGGGTGTTACGACAAATACCATCCGCCACAGCAACTCCACTATCATTAACGAGTACCATCTCCAAATTCAGCCACGAGGCCCTTGAAAGTCCCGAACATTCAACAATGGGACAGTGCGGTAGGGAAGGCGAAGGTAAATCCAAATGATCTTCATCTAGACTGTCATCCATAGTAGCCTCCCCGACAATGTCTAGCTCATCCTCAGATGCAGATGGCCAAGTGGCCATGTCTTCAGATGACCAATCCCCTCTTTCACTAAACCCATCCATTGTGCCTACACACATGAACATACCACCTTGTCAAAAAAATCACAAAAATTGTAGATTCCAAACGAAGAATACAAAAACCAGCTTATATAATCAAAATTGCAAATACTCAGTGCTCATACATGTTCATATGACAGCTATGCCATTGGGTTTGCAAAGGTTTGGGTTGTCCAGCGGACACACTGTCATCCAGAGCCCATCCACACTGTGGGGATGGCTTTGGGTCGAGCGGCCCAAACCTTGTGGCAGGATGGGTTCATGGTCTTCCAGAGCCCATCCACAATGTGGGGATGGGCTTGGGTCGAGCGACCCAAACCTTGCGGGGGGATGGGTTCATGGTCATCCAGAGCCCATTCACAATGTGGGGATGGGTTTGGGTCGAGCGACCCAAACCTTGTTGGCGCAGGATGGGTTCATGGTCTTCCAGAGCCCATCCACAATGTGGGGATGGGCTTGGGTCGAGCGACCCAAACCTTTTGGGGGGATGGGTTCATGGTCATCCAGAGCCCATTCACAATGTGGGGATGGGTTTGGGTCGAGCGACCCAAACCTTGTTGGCGCAGGATGGGTGTAGGCTCATCACAGAGAGCACCCACACTGTGGGGATGGGCTTGGGTCGAGCGACCCAAACCTTTTGGGGGGATGGGTTCATGGTCATCCAGAGCCCATCCACAATGTGGGGATGGGTTTGGGTCGAGCGACCCAAACCTTGTTGGCGCAGGATGGGTGTAGGCTCATCACAGAGAGCACCCACACTGTGGGGATGGGTTTGGGTCGAGCGACCCAAACCTTTTGGCGGGACGGGTTCATGGTCATCCAGAGCCCATCCACAATGTGGGGATGGGTTTGAGTCGAGCGACCCAAACCTTTTGGGGGGATGTGTTCATGGGCATCCAGAGCCCATCCGCAATGTGGGGATGGGTTTGAGTCGACCGACTCAAACCTTTTGGCGGGATGGGATCATGGTCATCCAGAACCCTGCCCACACTGGTTAAATGGGTTTGGGTCTATCAGGGTCAAACTAAAAACCGCCCACACTAGGGCAGGTGTTTGGGTCGACCGACCCAAACTTTAGAAGGGTCATACTAAAAACCGCCAACACTAGTGTAGGGGTTTGGGTCGACCGACCCAAACCCACCGCAGAATCCGGCGTATAATGCGGCGGAAATTGCGAGGTGGGATGAATTTGAGCTCATTCCGAAGTTCACAGTGGGGTTGCATGCTGTGGATAGCTGCTCGTGAACGGCAGCGTGCACGAACCTTGAAGTACAGCTCCGACTGAGAGTTCTCCCTACGATTTCAGGAGTGGGAGAAGAGCAAAAAGAACCGACTTTTGGGGGGTGCGCCCCTTTATACTATCCACCTCCGCTTCCCCAACTTCCTCATTGGATGCCTTTCCCGCCTAGTTCTCCTGCAGAGGTTATTTTCAAACCTCCTAACAGAATTCCCCGCCTTTTGTTAATTATAAAAAAATGCGAATCTAACCTAGCTCTTGGATACCCCAACTGTCATCTGACGTTGTGTGTGTTGAGAATGTCTATTGAAAGTAATGTGGATATTTAATCCGTTTCATATTGTTTTGTGTGGATATGACATGCACCATTGGAAGGAAGGGTGGCGGCCACATGTATTTTTCCAAGTGTCATGAGGAGAAAAGGTTTGGGATAAGTGATTTATATTAAAGACTTCTAGAATGTCACTCTAATGCATCATATACATATTAAATCATGATACTAATCTACTTGATCTCAAACATTACGGTATATTTTAACCAATATGTAGACAAAAGAAGTCTAAACATTGTGTAACGCCTTATGGTAAGAGTCACTAAATACAATAGTTAAAGTAGTTATTAAGATCCTCGCATGAGGAATTATATAATGATTGCATACAACATTGCTCTATTCTCTCGCATGCAAGTGTGGCAATGACGAACGTATGTGGACGTCGTTAAGGGGATACTAACCACCAATGTCGCTTTTTAGTTCAATCTTTCAATGATATTTGAATCTAATATCCTCAAGTTCACTTCAAGTTTACTAATGTGTGTGAACAAAACATCCAAAGTTGGACCCTAAACCCTTATAACATCCACAACATGAAATGTGTATTGAATAAACACAAGACCAATTAGTATAGCATGTTTAAACGTCCCAAATAACATATTAACACGATCAAGATTGTATTTACTCTAACCTTCCTATTAGACTCTTCTTCATATACAAACAACATCTATTATATCTTGCGCCATTATGTAATATACGTGGAGGGGACATTGAATAAGAACATGATTGCGTGAATGGCTTCATTTGATGTTGTGCTTCTCCGATTTACTTTTATATCACATTCCATATATTACATATATCATAAACCATGGTTTATTGGCAACTATGTGATTCATCAAAGTGAGCAAAACATCCAAAGTTGGACCCTAATAACATCCACAACATGAAATGGCATTTGAATAAATACAAGAACTATCAGTGTATCACGTTTAAACGTCCCAAATAACATATGAACATAATCAAGATTGTCTTTACCATAACCTTCCTATAAGACTCTTCCAAACCTTGGACAACTAACTAAGTGGCCAGCTATTTAGTTAGCTAAAAGCTCCAACTAGCTAAAGCTACGTAGGAATTTGGTGCCTCAAAAGAATAGCTAGCTAAAACTAAGTGCCATAATCTGGGCGAGGAAAGGTAGCTAGCTAAAGCTAGCTAATAGCTAGTTGGAATGTAAAACATACATTATTTTTTTAATATTAGGGGGGATCCCATATAGCAAAAACCTTGTTGTCCAAATTGACACCCACTTAGTTAGTTGTCCCATGGCTACAGTTTAGGTTTCGATTATGGTATCTGCAATCAATTTTCTGTAGGCCATTTCCAAGCTAATTCTTTTGGAAACTCTCAATTTTTACATTGAGATGTTTGTGTAGAAATCTCAATACACATGGCACGGTCTTCACTGTTCCTAATAGTCAATAGTCACATAGGAATCTAGTAAGATCATTAGTGTTAGCCGCTCACCCTAAGTGGGCATTTCATTAGGAACAATCTTCTAGATTAGTTAGTCAAGCTTATAATTAGGAACAATCTTCTAGGTAGGTTAGTCAAGCTCATGGTTGGGCTCACTTGTATATATATAATGAGCAATGTAGCACCAATGCCAGTTGAAAGTGAGGAAGCCAATGTATACGTGTGGATTTTAAAAATTCAAGTTTCCTTGTGCACCAACATGAAAATAGAGAGGCAACCACGAGCAATACAACCAACTATATATTGTTTGGTTTTGTGTGAATGGATTTCTCTTTGGTTTAGAATGAATATGCATGTCACACAACTTTCTAGCTAGTTGAAGCTAAGTGAAAATGAGAGTTCCGAAAAATTTAGCTAGCTAAAGCTAAGTAGGAATCCTAGGTTCGGTGAACCTAGCTAGCTAAAGCTAAGTGACAAATAGGGGCCCGACCTATTTAGCATGATGGTGATACAAGTTGGCCAACTATCCAAGGTCTGGACTCTTCTCACCAAAATGCACAATGTTACCCGTTAATATTGGATAGATTAATATGTTATAACCCTAACCCCGTATCCCCTAAACCCTAAACCCTTAACACCAAATATCGTAGTTGATCACTGATGCCTCCATATACAAACAACATCCATTATATCTTGCGCCATTATGTAATATACGTGGAGGGGACATTGAATAAGAACATGATTGCGTGAATGGCTTCATTTGATGTTGTGCTTCTCCGATTTACTTTTATTTCACATTCCATATATTAAATATATCATGAACCATGGTTTATTGGCGACTATGTGATTCGTCAAAGTGAGCAAAACATCCAAAGTTGGACCCTAATAACATCCACAACATGAAATGGCAATTGAATAAATACAAGACCAATAAATACAAGACCGATTTACTTTTATATCACATTCCAAGTAAATATATGATCATCAATGGTTTATTGGCGACTATGTGATTCATCAAAGTGAATATATAAGGGATTTACAAAAAACTTGAGCATGTTAGCATTTTGAACTAAGGATCATGCAATTCAAAATCCTTACAAAATGCACTTGGGGAAGGCATTCATTTAGGCTCCACACTGAAGTATTCTAAATTTCCGAATTTCATGTTGGGGGGTGGGGGTTATATTTCTTATTCATTGAATAATGTGTGAGTTGTTGGCATCATTGGTAAAGTCTAAAAGTCAATGATTACATCGTTAAATGTCACGCAATTGTATTATTTTTCTAACGTGCTCAAACAAAAGAGAAACAAATGACTTCAACTTGTTTGGAAAATTTAGGGCATGGTGTCATGTAAGTAGGGGTTAAGTATTGGTTTTAGCATAAAGTTACGTTGTAAAAATGCATTAGTTGTATAAATGGTTAGTCTTGTAGAATACCGCATTTGATGTAGCACCTAAGGGTACTCCAAAGTGTCTTCAAATAGCTAATGCCCGCTAAGGGGTTAGAGTTAAGGTTTAGGATTTAGGGTTCCCCGTAACCCTATTTCCGTTGGTGCCCTAATCCTGTGGGCACCCAATTCCCGAGGCAAACAAAACCCCAGCCGCCACAGTTTCTCCTCCTTTCTCTCTCTCTCCGCGCCAAGCATTCGCTCCGCGTGTCTCTTGGAAGCGCCGCCTCTCCTGAAGCGCCGCTTTCACGAAGCGCCGCTTTCGCGAAGCGCCGTGGCTATTCAGGGCGGCATTTGATTCCTTCTCTCTCTCCCGCCTAGTGTTTCTTCTCCTTCCCTCCCTTCTCTTGCTCTTAATCTTAGAAGCTAGGAGGTGTTTCCAATAGATCAGAAACCTACGGAGGAAGTTAGTCGAAGATTGTTGAAGGGTTTTCGAGCATTGTGTGGGAGCTTTAGCGAGTGCTTGCGAAGTCATGTGTTTGTAGATTATTTTTCTTTTGGAGTTTGTATTGTATTTGGAGTGTTTGTGAGATTCAGGAGTTCTATAAGATAATCAGGAGGTGTTTGAGACATATAGAAGTGATTTGAGAGCTTCAGTTCTTGTTGGAGTGATTCAGTTGTTGTTTGAAAGATTTAGCTGTTGTTTAGAGAGATTAAGCTGTTATTTTGAGAGATTCAGCTGTTGTTTTGAGAGATTCAGCTGTTGTTTTGAGAGATTCAGTTGTTGTTTTGAGAGATTCAAAAGTGCGTTGAAAGCCTGAGGAGTTGTATGAGAGATTCAAGCTTTATTTGAGAGAAGTAAGAATTATTTGAAAGCTTTAGTAGTTGTTTGGGAGTTTAGCGTGTGTCCGAATCACATTCAGCTGTTTGTGTGTTACTGGACGAAGAACACCAGCTCTACTCCACAGTTTTTGCAACAACAGCTTTAAAAGGTAATATCTTTTGTTATACCCAACATGTATTAATTAATTCATGGTGCTGTAGCATACACAACGCATAAGCATTGTATATGCTCTGTGCCAACCTTTAAAATATATATTAAATAGAACAGTTTGGGGAGACGACCCAAACACGTCATGCTGTTTGGGTCGGTCGACCTAAACCCAGCCTCCTATTTGGAACGCTCGGCCCAAAAACATCCTCATGTTTGGGTCGCTCGACCCAAACACGGCATGATGTTTGGGTCGCTCGACCCAAACCCAACCTAATGTTTGGGTCGCTCGACCCAAACCCGTCATCATGATTGGGTCGCTCGACCCAAACCCAGCCTGATGTTTGGGTCGGTCGACCTTAACCCAGCCTCCTATTTGGTACGCTCGGCCAAACACATCATCATGTTTGGGTCGCTCGACCTAAACCAATATTCATATTTGGTACGCTCGGCCCAAACACATCATCATGTTTGGGTCGCTCGACCCAAACCCAGCCTGATGTTTGGGTCGGTCGACCTTAACCCAGCCTCCTATTTGGTACGCTCGGCCAAACACATCATCATGTTTGGGTCGCTCGACCTAAACCAATATTCATATTTGGTACGCTCGGCCCAAACACATCATCATGTTTGGGTCGCTCGACCCAAACCCAGCCTGATGTTTGGGTCGGTCGACCTTAACCCAGCCTCCTATTTGGTACGCTCGGCCAAACACATCATCATGTTTGGGTCGCTCGACCTAAACCAATATTCATATTTGGTACGCTCGGCCCAAACACATCATCATGTTTGGGTCGGTCGACCCAAACCCAACCTCTAAATTATTATTTTATCAATAAATCCATGATGTTAAACACAATATAAAATGAATATCCACCCAAAAATTAATAAAATAACATATCACCATACAAATGATGTTCACATATATAACAGTGCACAATCCACCAAAATATATGCGCCAATCCATTAAATTTCCCTTAAAACAATTGAAAGAAGTTTGGGTCGAACGACCGAAACTAACATTAAGCTTGAAGAAGTTTAAACTATCCATTAAGCTTGAAGATGTTTGGGTCGAACGACCGAAACTAACATGGTTTATTCTTTCCTTACAGATGGCCCCAAAGAAAAGACCCGGTGAAAGGTGGTTCATGCTTGCGCCAGACATGTTATGGCAGGAGCACGAAACACCGCAGGATGACTCCTATGTTCCAAAGGACAATCTTATCCTCGCTTGGTCAATTCAAGTGGTCAAAGCCTCGCAATACAAAATGATATTTGTATTGAAAGTTGGCACCATGGAGAACCATACATGGGCCACAGTCACGGGGTGGGAGGTGGCATCGGTTCAGTCGCTTGGTGACTACGTGGACGTCATCCTAGAGAACTCCGCGGTGCAGAATGTCCATATGTTCATGCACCAGTTCTCCGAGCCGTTCGACGCAATCTACGTAAAGGAGTCCTGTGTTGAGCCAGACGTCATCAAACCGGAGTCGATATTTATCGATAGCAGTATATCGAACACCAAGGTCTCTAGCCGGTTTACAAAATTAAAACATGCAATCACCGTGCTGAACAAGGCCATGCAGAGCAAAACAAAAAGTCAGCAACCTGCGAGGCGGAAAGCAACAACTGAGGAGGGTGCAGGGTCGTCAAGGCCTCAAACGGTGAGGAAGCCGCGACCAGTACCGTCTGACTCAAGACGGACGACTCCCTCAGAGACACCGGCGGATAGCGAGACGCCTACGCCTTCTGCCAGCCGCCAAACAACACCATCGAAAAGGGCGAGAGAGTCATCTGTGATGACCGAGGAGCCAGTTTCACCTGAGCTGCGCATGCCAAAGCCCGGACAAGAGGTGGATGCGGGGGAGATACAGAAAATCGTGAACAATTTCACGTCCAAGTGCTCCCACTGTTTCTTCATGGGTAGAGATTTCAAGTTCGATGTCAACATCAGCCAGTGCCATCTAGCGCCACCAGAAAAGTGCGTCCGGGCAAAAGAAGACGCCTACGTCGGCTGGATAATCGCGCAGATCGTCAGCGAACAATTCAAAGACGACAGGCAAACAATTGTAGTCATGCCCCAGGGACAGAAGAAAATGCCTACCCCTGAAATGTGGCCTACAATTCAGAAAGGCGATTTTTGGCTGATAGACGGCCAGCACAGTGTGGAGGCATCAAAGAAAATCCAACTGATGACCGAGTGGGATGATCCCAACCATCAGAAGGAAAAGCTGAAGGTCTGGAAGGCATTGGTGGTGTGGTCCGACGACGAGACCAGGCTCAGCGACATCTCCCGATACTTCAACATGGGGAACAAGAAGAGGGCCTACCAAGCTTCCTGGATAAGGAATATCATGGCCTCACGGGAGGTGTGGGAGTTCTATGGCAGGCCTCCAAAAGAGAGGGAGAACGCCAAGGACAAGAATCCAAAGTGGGAGGTGAGTATTGTTTGGGTCGATCGACCCAAACTCTTGTTTGCAGCCTCGTTTTTTAGTTTGGGTCGATCGACCCAAACTCTTGTTGCAGTTATTGTTCATGATATGTCTTGGAAATCACATGTACATATCTAACACGCATTCAAATGGTTTGTTTTGGGGAAATGCAGGATTTCAAATACCAGATGATAAATAAATTCTCCTCAATTGACAATGCTAGTCAAAAGCAGAAGAAATACAACGATCTAAGAGGGGAGATTTATTTAATCACAGCTTCCGATTTTGTTTGGATGAAATGGAGGAGTGTATTTGAAAAGCATGAGGCGGGTGAGCTAATCGACCCCGACACTGGCATGCTCTTCAACCAGGCATCGCGCTTCAAGCAGATGAAGCCTCTCGTGAGGGAGTTCTTCAGAACTCTTCAAGGGCTGTCGGAGGCAGAGATGGGGAAGGCGGCATCCCACATCCTGCACATGCAGCCGACGGTGAAGAGATGTTGGGTCCACCCGAAGATCGTCTTCAGCAAGCCCAAATGCTTCGTCCCTTCATGCTACACCATGAAGGAATGGACGGAGAACAGGAAGAAGAAAACGACCATCGTCCAGGAGCTGCACAAGCTAGTTCCTGAGAAGAAGCTCATCGTGGATGGAGAGGTTCACGAGGCGCACTGGAGGGCATTCAAAGCCGAGTATAAGTTCACCAGTGCGTCCATGGCGGCACTCATGAGGGAGGCGGGAGACGACTTCCTCAGGTCGAAGCTCGTGAAGGGGGGGAAGAACCGGGCGCTTCCCGAGCACTCCGCGCGTGCCTTCTCCAACTTCGTAAAGGAGAAGCAGATCGTCAGTTCCGAGGGCGACGCGCATTTCAACTTGGTCACCCTCGACCCTCTGAAGATCCAAGGCTGGCCGGGGTCTGATGCCAGGAAGGCCATCAGGACGAAAGCCGGGGACCGCTTCCCCTTCGGAATGATAGACTTCAGGAACATCCCTGGAAGCTCATTCGAGGGGACAATGAGCACCCCGTTTTACGAGCCATTCCTGTCAAAGTTCGTGGACTACAACAGCCCCAAATTTCGGGAGGTCGACATCTGGTTGTGGATTGTCGAGGACAGGAGGGCGGAGCAGGTGTACGGGATCGTGCGGAAATTGCAGCCAGAGTACGCCGTCTCGAAATCGCACTACGTTGCTGCACCGGCGGAGGGGGCGTACAGCACTTTGAAAGACAAGAAGACGAAGGTCGTCAACGTGCTGTGCTTGTACTTCGTGTACAAAGCTGAGCTGCTGAAGGTGCCAAACCATCCCATAGGCCGGATGGAAAAACTTTTCCAAGTCCCAGAAGGGTTGGGTACCAGCAGGAGCTTGTACGACGAGGCGAAGTACGCCAACTACCCCGCGGATGAGCTGCGGATGGAGTTCTACCTGCGGATGATGAGGACCCTCACGAAGAGAGGGGACTGCATCTTCAACGTCTTCGGGGGCTCCAAACCAATTTTTTCTGCTATGGTAAGTAGCTCTAAATAAATTGTCGACAGTTTGGGTCGAGCGACCCAAACTACACACTGCCTGCTCAGAGTGGAGCAACCTAATCTACACAAAGCCAAGTTTGGGTCGAGCGACCCAAACCAGGCATTGTATAAGTTGGGTTGCTCCACTCTGAGCAGGCAGTGTGTAGTCTGGGTTGCTTTGTGTAGTCTGGGTCGGTCGACCCAGACTCCACACTGGCTGGTCTGAGTGGAGCAACGCAACCTACACAAAGCCTACTTTGGGTCGCTCGACCCAAACTTGGCTTCGTGTAGGTTCGGTTGCTCCATCCAGACTAGTGAGTGTGTAGTCTGGGTCGACCGACCCCCAGACTAGACACTGCCTGGTGTGAGTGGAGCAACCCAACCTACACAAAGCCTACTTTGGGTCGAGCGATCCAAACTAGGCATTGTGTAAGTTGGGTTGCTCCATCCAGACCAGGCAGTGTGTAGTCTGGGTTGCTTTGTGTACTCTGGGTCGAGCAACCCAGACTACACACTGACTGGTCTGAGTGGAGCAACGCAATCTACACAAAGCCTACTTTGGGTCGCTCGACCCAAACTTGGCTTCGTGTAGGTTCGGTTGCTCCATCCAGACTAGTGAATGTGTAGTCTGGGTCGAGCGACCCCCAGACTAGACACTGCCTGGGTTGAGTGGAGCAACGCAACCTACACAAAGCCTACTTTGGGTCGCTCGACCCAAACTTGGCTTCGTGTAGGTTCGGTTGCTCCATCCAGACTAGTGAGTGTGTAGTCTGGGTTGATTTGTGTACTCTGGGTCGAGCAACCCGGACTACACACTGCCTGCCCTGAGTGGAGCAATGCTATCTACACAAAGCCAACTTTGGGTCGAGCGACCCAAACTAGGCATTGTGTAGGTTGGGTTGCTCCATCCAGACTAGTCAGTGTGTAGTTTGGGTCGCTCGACCCAAACTATGCAGTGTTTTTGTGAGATGGATGCCGATGTTTTTGTTTTCATTTTCTTTAGATTTGGTGTAAATCTAATGCAAGTGATCTGGGAATGTGCAGATGTTGGGGTTGACCATCTATTCGTACATAGATGACGCCGATGTTCTTTTCTACAGAACGCAGAAAGCGTTGGCGAGAAAAATGGACATCCTCGATTGGATCCCTGGAAGCTACGCCGAGGAGATTGTTGAAGGGGGCGAGAACCCTTTGGATAGGGCGAGGCGGACCAACCCGGAGGAGTTCGTTACTCAGGCCCCCGTCGCAATTCCCGAACCCCTGGTGGAATTGCATCCTGGCACCTCGTCACGGGGCCCAGGTGATGAAGCGGGAGAGGACGAAGAAGAGGAAGAAGAGGACCCCAAGGCGGAGGGCGAGGTGGAGGAAGGGGCAACGGGGTTCACGCAGGAATCTGAAGCCCCCCAACGAAAGAAGGCTATGCGGGTGGCAACTCCGCAAAGTAAGCTGGTGCCCGTCCTCACTGTGGACGACGCGAGGGACATGTACTCTAGGGACGCGACCGCCGCGTTCAGGGAGAGGAGGAGGCTGAAGGGGAAGAAGCTCTACGGCGACTACGCGGTGCAAGAGACCATCGCCATTAGCAGCGAGGACGAGGACGACATGGAGCTCGCCAAACGGCTCAGGTCGGATCCCCCCTCCCCCACGGCGTTTGCCGGCATGGTGAGGGTGAAACCCGAAGTCCTCACTGTGGACGAGTCTAATGAAAAGATGCGGAGGGACGAGGAGCAGCGCGTCCGGCTGGAGAAGGCTGCCGCCGAGGAACCCTCGGTCCGCAACGAAGTCGCGGAGTTGAGGGCTCTCCTCTTGGAGCAGGAGCGGCAAAGGGCGATGGCCCAACCTCCGTCCAGCGCGGACCTGATCACGCAAGTGATTCAGGGCATGTTGGCGCAGGGGTTGGTGATGGCTCCCCCGAGTGCATTTCCGCACTTGCCCGCCGGCTTCCCTCCCCAGAATATCAACCCGCCGCCCGCACCGCAGCAGTCCTTCACCTTCGGCCCTATGCTGCAGCCGCAAGCCCGCCCGTACGCGCCCGTCCAGCAGGTGGACGACCCCAGCCTTTGGCGCGTCCCCGGAGCTTCAAGTCCCTTGGGGCCCCCCCCGCTTCGGCCTCCCATCCTCGTGCCCCCACACCACCAATAGGACGACCCCCACATGTTTGGGTCGTCCGACCCAAACACTGCCGCCCTTGCACCGCCAGCCAGAGACCCGCTCGAAGCAGGAGGGTTTGGGTCGGCCGACCCAAACCCCGTCTCAGCGACGGCCCCGGTGGACGAGCCCATGCTAGATGTTGAAGGCCCGCAAGGGCCTGGTGATACCTCTACTCCTAACCCAGTCGATGAACCAATGCATGATGCGCATGCGGAGGTTGGGTTGGGACAAAGGCCTGACAGTCAGCCTTTGCAGGAGCAGGTTGCTGCTGACGTTGCCGGACCAGGCGTTGGTGACGCAATTGGGGAAGCGCACGCGTTGGCGGCGTCAACGGCGTCAAGGCACGACCAAGGCGAGGTAATGCACTGACCCCACTCAGTTTGGGTCGCTCGACCCAAACCCCCTGGGTGTTTGTCTTCTTGCCTTGGTCGTGTCCCCTAGCTAGGAAGAACCGACCCACCCGTCCCCCCCCCCTTCTTCGCCCCCACCCCATCCCCGCACTCGCCCCCCCTTTCGTCACCCCCCCGACCATCCGTTTCGGGCCCCCCCCACCCCGGCTTGCGACGAAGTCCTCATCACGGCGGCTCGTCATTCAAATTTTGTTAGATGTAGACTTAGGCTAGTTTGAACACATCGTTCAACGCGGCTCTCCCTCAATATCAAAATGTACATGGAGCATTGTATAATATAAAATCACCATTGTTTACTCCCATATATTTGTATCTTGCGTTTGAATGTATACTGTATGCTCTTGCCTCTCTTGTATCCCTTGTTCCCCCCCCCCCGGGCCAATGAATCAAATGGTTTTGTGTATGCACCGAGTGCAAATAAATTTCCTTAATTCTTCGTTTGGACATAGCATGACATAAGTCGCCCCCGTTTTCTCTCGATCGTCCCCGCAGGGCTCGGAGCATAGCGTAGCGGCTCCCCAACGCTCTTCTCCCAGGAGCGGAGAGGGCAGCGCGGCGGCGCCCCCGGTTCTGCCCGCCCTGCGCGCGCTGCGGAAGGAACGATTCCTGGTGTTAGACCTTAACGGGGTCCTCGTCCAGTGCGTCCATTGTCCCAGGGTCCCCACGGTGCCCTTTTGCAAGCCCGAGGACGCGAACTACGACGGGCCGCCCACGCACATTAAGACCAAGCTGGTGCACCTCCGCCCGTGGCTTCGGCGCTTCCTGCAGATCGCCCAAAACAAATGGTGGGTGGTCGTGTGGAGCTCCATGACGGCCGAGAACACCAATGCGGTCGTGGAGTTCATCTTCAAGGGCTTCGAGCCCCCCTGCTTGGTCCTAGCACAGGAAGCGTGTAGAATATTGTACACACCGGACGGCAAAGTCGTCAAAAAACCAAACAACCCCGCGTCCCCCCAATATCTCAAGGTCTTGAAGCCGATTTTTTGGGACCAGCGACCGTCCTTGATAGGCGTCCCCTACGACGTCCGTCCCACCCGCGAGAACACGCTCATGGTGGACGACAGCGCTTCCAAGAACTTATTGAACCCGACGGCCAACTTCATTGTTTGCCCTACGTGGACGATCGAGAAGGTCCGGGACCGATTTTTGTTAGACCTTGTTAAGTACTTGCAGACGCTCTGCGGTAGCGGGCTGCCCGTAAACCAGTTTGTTAGGAGTAATCCCATAGGCGAGAGATACTTGGATCCACGAGACCATTTGTACAGAGAGTTGTTCTCCCACGCGAAATTTAACAAGCTCATTTGAGAGAGTACGTGTGTGTGTGTGTGTGTGTGTGTGTGTTTGTGTGTTTGTGTGTTTGTGTGTGGGGGCGCCCCCACTTTGTGTAATATATTCTTCATATGTATCTTGATTTTCACATGCTCTATCTCTCCCTCTTCCCTTTGGGTTCTGTTTTGTTTTGTTTCCATTTTGGCGCCAGCGTTTGGAGCCCTCCATTGACATCGTCAGTGACTCAAACTTGGGGAGCTTCTTCTATGAGACCGTTTATGACGCCGCTTCAACCATTGACTACTCCAAGGAACCTATTGACGCCGGCGTCGTCGATAGCCCCCCGCCCAAGCAAATGTTCCGGCAGTCTCCGTCTCCGTCGCCACTCAAGGGCACAAAGCGCGGCTGCGTCCGGACGTCCCCCTCTCGCCCCGGCGGCGCCGTTGCACCCCGACGACGACTGGCGATGGGCGCTCGGCCTGCAAAGAGTGGACCCCTGCATGTCCCTTTGCGCGACGCTTTCCCCGTCCTATCCAACTCAGACGCGAGCGCCCCTACTGCCAAGGTGATCGCCCACAATACATTACAATCCCTCTCCCTTAAGTGGGGCGTGCAATATATATATGGGTTTGGGTCTTTCTCCTCAAACTAACCCGTGTTTTTTTTGGTTTTCTTTGATCACTTCCAGGTTGCGTCCAGCCCCAAACCTCCGCGGGCCAATGCGTCCATTGAGCTGGAGCGTCACTACGCCATGCGCCGATATGCCGGACAGTCTACGTCGTCGTATTCGAATTCCGCGTCTTATAATTCGGGCGGTCGACACAATCCAAAATGTGTTATGGTGGGCCCACATCCAAAACTCGGCTATAGTCGAGGGCCAGAGATTCTCAGAAATGTTGAGGCGATGCGAGCTAAACAAGCGGCGGCAAAAGAAAAAGATGCGGTCTCCCAGCCTAGATAGGCCATTGTAGGGCGTAGACATTGCATGTAGGCGGGATGATTTTAGGCCGCACTATCCAATGGATTTGTGCCATTAGTATGCTATTCAGTTTCTCATGCCATACATTGTATATGGTACTTGCAATAATATAAGTGTTATGGGATTACCCCTTCAATATGGTCTACGGTTTGGATTGCCCTACCTAAACCATATTCATACAAGCTCTCATATTTTGTGTGCAATAATATGAATGTTTTGAGATTACCTGTTCAATATGGTCTCAGGTTTAGATTGCCCACCCTAAACCATCACAAATATGAGTTATTAATGGGCTTCTTGGTATGAACACCCGCTTCAAAGTGTTCCAATCTTACAACTTTCTCCAATATGTGTTCCATTTATCCTTGTTCTTATTTATGTTAATGTCTCAAAATGCCCAAAAAGTCTCAATTTAACGAATATAGTGTTATTTTTCATGCTTGAAGAAGACTCAATTTCTCTAGAAATTTGGGTGAAAAGTAGGAAAGCTTCATGAGTTTGGTGGGTTTTCAAGCAGACTAAAAACCATTTTTTTCGCAGCCTGAATCTCGCCCTACTCTTTAGCAATTACTATGTAATTGAAACTGATTATGAGTTTCAAGGCAAGTCAAGGATGTGAAGGTTCGCCCTCAAAAACATTGGTATTATATGTAATGTTGCAGCTCTGAACTGAAGTGAACTGAAGTGAATGGTGATGAAGTTGATCTGCTACCTAGTGGTCTTGCTTGAAGAGGGTCACTCATATTCTAGCGAGATAGACAAGCCTGAATTCAACATAGCAATAAGTTGAACACCTTTGTTTGAGTGGTACATGATTATGCATGGATCTGAAAGCAAACACTGAAAAAGGCACATGCTTAAACACAATTTGCTCAAAATATGGTTTCAACATGTCAACTATTCTAGACTCAATAGTCAGCATGATTGGGGGGACCTATATGACCACCCACTTTGATAATGAATTAAATATCTATATGAGCTCCAAAACCTATGAGGCAAATGGCTATGGGCACTCTTTGAATTTGCTAATCATCTTGCATTAATTGCATGTTTCATGTCCTATGAAAAGTGGGTGCAGAGACAAAAAGAAACAAGGAAAAAGAAAGTATCCGGATAATCATGACTTCACTCAGCTGATGAGTTGTGCTCATGGACCCAATAGTAGATTCGAGAATAAAGATTCTGGATACTAGAATCCCACTACTTTAGTCCGAATCTGAAGTCAAGGTAGCTACACGAAGCTCATCAGTTGAGTAATGTTATGACACATATCTACTTTAGTTGGGTGAAAAGTAGGAAGGAGAGGAGTCATGAGTCTAAGTTAGTGGGCTTGCAAATTTGTAGTCTGCAATGGTGTGTACAATTGGGTTGCCTTTGCGATTAGGTTGCCTCTTTACCCATGAAAATTATCTTGGGTCAAAACCAAATTACAAAAGCATATAACTTTGCTTATTAATCTGTAAGACAACCACAACAAAAACATCTTTTAGTATTAAGTTTATTGTGGAAACATATATCCAAAATAATGTGGCATGTCAATAGAAAAATTAGCATGGGGCAACCTAATTGCACATGTCGGTTTAGATTAGAGGAAAACAAAACAAAAAACAAAAACAAAAAACCTTTCAAGGTGAGTCAACGATGTGAATAGTTGTAGGTACGTGAAACGGAAGCAGAGACGGTCAAACGGCAGAGTGGTGTTGCCTCATCATATCTCAAAAAGTGACACTTCGCATGCTCAATCCTAGTACTCCCGATTTGAACAGCCTACCTATGACCCCCAAAACATTGTAACAAAAATATTTGTTGGACACTGGAATCGTGATGATGATATAATAGACTAACTTGAGGGTCACCATATCCTAGAACTTGAGGGTTATTATGTGCATGATTTCCAGCACAAGCTGAAGGACTGATGCACATGCTTGAAGGTGCTTTCAGTTCGTCATGACTGGACTGGTGTTTGAACTTGAACTTCTAGACCTGAATCCACCAAAGTCCAAGATTCAAACACTCTGAAGTACTGACTGTGAGGTTCCTAATAAGTGCACATCCACGCATGGAACATGACATTCGAAATGACTTTTGAGTGGCGTTCCAATCTTATTATTTTCTATCTTCTTTAAAGAGACGACGAGATGGTCCTTGAATTAAAGTCAGGCATCATAGGACCAGTGATCGGGGAGATTTTTGGGCATAATCGGTTGAGATCCTAGTGTTTGCAAGTCCAACTGGTTACATGTTGACATCCTCTGGTTTTCCTTTGTTGAATTGGGGTATATTCTATAAATTCCTCTAAAATAATCGGTAATTTTCCTGCAGTCTTGAACTTCGACCGGTTATTTCTCAAACTCAACCAGTTCATCTGTAACTAACTGCCGGTTCTCCCCGATCATTGCATAGGACATGGTTCATCAAGTGGAGGAGCCGCACTTGAGAATCTTACGTTTTGTAGTGGTTGTAACATTTTGATCATTTAGTTGACCAGTTTGATGGAAGGGATCGATCACATACTGGATTTCCAATGCAGGATGGACTCTACTAAAACCCTTGGCTTCTGGCCTGCAGATGAACTTCTGGAGGATGGAATACTAGCTGCGGTGACTGCTGGAGTGGCAACAGCTTGGATTATGATACAAAAAGTTTTAATTGAATTTTGCCTTATAATGGTATCAACGATGATTATTAACTTAGAATTTTTTTATATGTTAATAAAGTGAAAGTCAAGATGAATTCAACGGTATCAAAATTTATGTAAATAGACAAGTTGTATTATAAAATATGATGGTTTAAAGTTGTATAATAAGGTATTTTTATATTATGGGGGTCCTAGTCCAGACCTTGGGTTTTTTTTTCATCTTATTAATGATTACAATAAGATCTTACAATAAAAATTAAGTATTATAGTAGAACATACAAGCATTATAGTCGTTTCAGTCCAGCTCTTGTTTCTAAAGTCACTTTTAATAACTCTATAATACATTATTATAGAGCCATTATCAGCTCTCAAATGATCTTATTATCCGAGGACCCCTACAATATATCCTAGTTGTTGTGACCCCGGACGGTGACTAGAACAATTTTGTATGGTGGAGGTGGTGGCATGGTGAGAAATCTCTTCTTTATTAGATACCTTTCTTTCTTGAGACAAATGAAACAAGCTTTTATTTCTCTTCGGAAACATCTAGTAAAATTGGCATGGTGATGAATCTCAAGCAACTTGTAAATAGAAGAATGAGCATCTAACTAAAAGTAGAATTGACTCTCCCTCCTTGATCTACACATGGGTCCAAGTCTATGTCCAAGACTGAAGCGTCTCTCATTCACATCAACCCTCAGTTGGCATCATACCTTTCCGCTCTAAAACCGAGTTGGATAACATAATGGTTCAGAATATGCATTTTTATATCCACAATGCACGGACTTGGATCTAATTAGCTTCAACTAAATTGCACATGTCGACAAGCCATGATGAGAAACTAATGAAGTTCAGATGATCAATATTCAAGCTACCCAACATTGCTACTCTATAACTTGAAGGCATCAGACTCACCCGTGATAAGAAATTACATTGCAAAGTATGATGTTATTTGTTGATCGTAATCGATAATTTCAGTGCCTGCAACAGAAACCATTCAAGTGTTCAATGACAGTAAGGCCATCATCTCTTGCAAACCTGAGTCTCTTGAATTCGCCTGCTGAGAGCAACTGCAGGCTCGGGCCAGAGAATCCCGTGATTGTTACATGACTATCATGTCGTATTACATCTTATTATGGATTCAATACCAATTTGAATTCGAAACTATCAGTGTCGATGTATAGTCTAGGAAACCACAACAAATCCATCAATACGAAAGTTAATGCAATTGTATGTCAAGAGCAAGTCGCCGACATAGTCAGTTGAATTTGTGTCATATAGGAAAGTACAACTGCAAGCCTAGTAATTCGTGTCCAGAGATTGCATTGCTTGTCTACATTAAACATGATTAGTTTAGAAACTATCAAATTACACAAAATTCATAAAATATGTTTAAAAATCCTTGTTATAGTTTGACTTCTTGTCCACCACCTTCTATGATATGTGTATGAGAACCTATTATGTAACTGTATAATTGGCTCTGACTAAAATATGATAATCTGAGAACCCCCAGGCAAAGTAATATAGGAGTTGCCGTCCTGATGAGACTGCAGGCTAGCTTGCAAAAACTTCCCCGCACTTCATCGGATGGACTCCATCCGAGCTTCATATTTTTGATGAAATAGAAGCCACTAAGGTATGCCACAGCCCTTGTACCTGTCTTTAAGCGGTCACCCATCTGAATTGGACACCTTTATTTGAGCACTTGGTATGTAGCGAGGCTTGTAGTTAAGAACAAAGGACAAAATAAATACGTGTTACGATGAGATTGGACTATGTGCACTCAAAATTCAGACACCATCTAAGTTTAACAATGCATGCGGTTTGTTAGTGCATGCGTGATCACTTGAAGATAGAAACAATATGTTTCGGTTTCAATTCTACATATGAAATTTGAAATGATAATCTTCATGATTCATCAGCAGTGTTGATCAAATGAATCAAGTTTTGGTCCGATCCAATGACCGAAACTGTACGTGAAGTTGGAAGTGCCCACAATAAGGTCGCACACCGTAGCCATTGCTCATCACCATGTCCATGGCACGCGACTACAACGAGGACAACCCGGGGCCGGGCGCATACCATGCGAACTATAAATTCACGCGGGAACGTGCCCCGAAGCACACGTTCGGCTTGAACACCGCAATATGGTTCGACTACGACAAGCCCGGGCCGGGGACCTATAACCTCCGCAAGGATGCGAACTCGGCCCCCAAGTACACGATGGCCGACCGGTTCAAACGGCCGGCCGGGCTCAACGTTCCCGGCCCGGGCACGTACAAGGCCAACTACAAGCACACCGTGTCTAAAGCGCCCTCTTTCACAATGCAAGGGCCGACCATGTATAACCCCGACCGGGGGGTCCCGGGACCCGGGACATACGATTTGCGGGACCCGGTTCCAGTGCCGGGCGTTACAATAGGTCAAAAACTATTCTTCAAATCCGATGAAGGCGTCGGCCCCGGAACTTATAGCCCAACGGAACCCTCGGGTGCCCCTTCTTACACTATCGCGCAACGGTTGGTTCAAACACAATTCAAGACACCCGGCCCGGGCACTTACAAAATGAGGTCGGCGGAGTTCGATGGACCCATGTACTCGATGGGTCGACGGTTTTATCGGCTCCGGGATCGGAAAAAGGAGCGGCGTTACTCGGCTATCTTGCAACATAGGCCCGAACACCCTCGCCCGAGTACCTCCCAAGGTGAGTCACGTCGAGTGTTGGTGATTGGTGCATTCCCTTTTTGCTATCTATAGTTTTTTTAATCGTACTAAGGTACATGGGCTTTTTAAATGGTTACTTTTCACAAGTCGCCCACTTCTCCTAGGATATGAAGCACGCGGTTTGTACGAGATGGTTAGCAATTCTAAATCAAGATTGTATCCATGTTCCACTTAATTTCTAGGGGTGCAAGCATAGTAAAGTGGACCAAAAAAGTGCTCCGGTATATGAAAGCCATGATTTTCTTGGTCAAACGCCTATAAGTAGTAGCAAAATGTTGTTTAAAATAGATTATTTTTCATGATGACCTCTATTGTTAAGTTAGGTACTCAAATATAGAATATCAATATGAGATCTTCAAAACCTATCATCAAAAGTGACGCGTAAAAGCAACTGACTAAATATAGTTTTGAACGTAAATTTCATGACCTTAAATATTTTGAACTTGGAATTTCTTTTCATATTCCTTGAATTCATTATAAACTTGAGGTCATCGTAATTTTTTTTTCAAAAATTCATCAATTTAATGTGATGTAATTGTATTTTAAACAAGTTTTTGACAATTATCTTTTCAATGACACCCACTTGCACCACCACTTGCACCGTCTTCTAAAATACATATACGTTGTTTGAAATTGTTTTTTGTGAACATAAATTGCTTGGCTTTGTAGATTCATATGTTTTCTAAATGTTTATGAATTTTTATTTCATAAAATTCAAAGTTAGTATATTGTTTTGGATCACTTTCACTTAAACCTGAGCAAGGATCAAGAGCTGTCCACTTTACCGTGCTTGCACCCCTAGAGCTCATAAGAATGTCTTATTCAATATCAAAATGACGATTTATGTGCTCATTAAGTGGTCATACATGTCCTCCCAAACATGTTGACTATCGAGCCTAGAGTTGTTAGCATATTCTGAGCACACAATCCAATCTTTTATAAACACATGTCTTTTTGGTATCCGTTTCTAGAGCCACACCAAACCTCGTATCACTCACATATAGCCCGGTTGATGAAGATATGTAACCAAGACATGCACATCTACCTTGGCTTGGGGATGGGCAACTACACTTTTCCTTCCATCTAAGTAGCGTTGGCCCCTAAATAACGGCCATCATATTAGAGAGGCCCACTTTGATTGAAGTTCTTTTGTGAAATAAAGTGGCTTAATAAAATAATTGCCGTCTGCATGAACCATAACATTAAGTAGATATGTTAGAAGGGTGCCCTTTGAGTACCCGCAATATTACCTCAACAAGAAGGGAAAAGCTTACAAAGCAAGGGTGAATGAATGGATAATCTATAAAATATAGTAGCTTCAAAAGGGTATCAAAGAGGTTTCCAATGCGGGTGTCAGGAAACTTTTCCAAAACATGCAACTACCTTTTTGACGTCACCAATTTTTCCCATTGCTTTATAGCTATTTAGATTTGTTTAGATCGTAGTTTAGCCTAGATTAGAACCTTTACCACCACTTGGCATTAGTTTTGTCCTAGAAACCGACATAATTAATTCTAAGCATTGAAAGTAACTACTCAAATAAATTAAAAGTAGCCTGCTAAGTAAAACTCAAAAGTAACACTACCTTTGCTTTTGAAAGAGCATCAAACCAGCACGCGCCGGTTTGATGTTGTTTTGAGAAGGTCATTATGGGCTTGCTACTTAATGTTATGGCCCTTGCGTGGCCTTCCACTACCACTATTTGGTTGCCACCACTCCTTATACATAGTCACCCCTACTCTCAAAATAAACAATACCTTTAAAATATCTCAAGACAACTCGTCATGCCGTAATTCTACCACCATTTGACATAAACAATATGCATCAACGTTTTATATTTTGTAGTCAAGTGTGGGGCTTGCATATTTAAGCCCACATTACCTTGTGAAATATAATGTCTTGCACACTACATTAATTTCTTTATTTGCATAATAATGTGGTGTTCTACTATAGTTTGTACCACATTAGATCAAGATAACTAAATCGGCGAGAAAGCTTCGAGCCAATAAAGAGAGCCCCCACCAGATAGAAGAAAGAATGTAGTTGCCACCCACCCACTGAGTGCAAGTCGATGATTAATAGTGTGGGTCAACGATTAATAGTGTGGGTTTTAGTGCAGCCGTCTCAACTCTTGAAGGTGCGACTATGCTGAATGCCCAAACAAACCCTGAAGGTCTTATACTTTTACATGTGCATTACAATCTCAGAAATCGGTTAACCTCCTTCAAGTCTTTGTCATGAAACCATGGCCACCACTAAGTTAGATAATAAAGCCCATCATGAGTGTTCTAACTTGGACGCCGTCACCTCATGAGAGCTCCCCACATATGATGTGACATATCATCATGGCAATGAACGGGGAGAACCCAACCGCTAGTTACATATGAACTTGGTTGACACTAGTAGAAAACTATGCCCCCAAAAAAACCGCAACCGAAATCAAGTACGGTTCTTTTGACCAGCCTGATCTGCAGTCGCAACCTATTGTGAGTTTGAGAAATAACCAGTTGAAGTCCAAAACTTCGGGAGAATTACCCATCGTTTTAGAGGACTCTGTGGAGTATGCCCCAATTTAATATACGAAAACCGAACGATGTCAACATGTAATTGGTTGGACTTGAAAACACTAGGATTTTGAACGATTATGCCCAAAATATTGAACATTCGAACACGGGTAGTCATCCCTCGTCGGCCGATCTCTTTTGAACATCGTTAGACATAGTCTTTCTTGCTCTTACACCTTGGACAGCTCTCTGCACCTATGTCCCGGAAGAACCGGGGGTTAGTTACAGATGAAATAACCGGTTGAGTTTGAGAAATAACCAGTTGAAGTTGGAGACTTCAGGGGAGTTACCGATTGTTTTAGAGGAATATATAGAATAATATACACCTCAAACTCCATAATGTCAACCTCCATAATGTCACACACTCTCTAATATCCCGAAACCCTAGGAACGGATGTTCGTAGTTCAAATCTCACTCCTTATTGTCACCTTTCTCTCCATTATATCACGGATTTTGTTATTAATGCAAACCACCAAAGAAGTCAACCCACACCCTTGCATTGCACCATGTGTCAACATGTGGAGTGTCACCTTCTTCTTCTTCTTCTTCTGCCACTTCTTGAATGTTGGTGTATGCGTTCGCCGCATCGCCCAGGAAGGCCAAGTGGAGTGGACCACACTAGCATAGGTGGCGGGAGAACGAATTCAAATCGTCCTCACATCTCCTTTGTGTTACTCCATAGTGTCACATGCCACACTAATTCTATAGTATCACGCATCCATGGTAACACTACAAAACTCCGTAATATCACGTGCACTTTGGTTGCCACAGGTGTGATACTACGGAGTTTAGAGTGTACCTCAAGTGAATGAAAGCAAAACTGGAAGATGTCAACATGCAAGCAGCTGGATTTAGAATCGCTAGGATCTTGATCGACTACATATGCCCAGAAACTTCCCGGGCACTGCTCTGCACCTTCTTCTACAAGAGGAGTAGTTATTGTCTCTTTTGTGTTTGTACAGGAGGAGGTCTCATTATTGATGTTCCTATTGCGTTACTATCAATGACCGGTGCTTCAATACTATTTTCGATCGTACACTCTACGTTGAACTTAGACCATTTCAACACGTCATGTCTTTGTTGCTACCTCCTGGGAAGAAGTCATTGTTTCGTATGGCAGATGAGCCAGATGAAATAGTACTTGTTCCCCCGACACCACTGAGTCCATTTTCCAGGGGAAACCCAACATTTGACAGCCATGACCGGGGAGAATCAAACCGCTAGGTAAACAGATGAACTTGCATAACATTATTCAGATCCATAATAGTGTTATGTGGGACTGACAATATTCTACGGAATATTTCAGCATTCAGGCTGAATGTGAGGAATATTTTATAGAATATTGTCAGTCCCACATAACACTATTATGGAACTGAATAATGTTATGTGGTTGAGTTTGAGAAATAACCAGTTGAAGTTGTTAAGGGCTTCAGGAGAATTATGTACCCATCGTTTTAGAGGAATATATATATATAACCAACCAACGTCGGGCAATCCGACGTGAATTTGAGCATGTTGGCCCCTATCCTGCTCAAGAATCCGCTTGGTGCAAGGTGGGGTTTATTGCCTACCTTACGGTGGGTGGGCTCTTGGCTTCCTACCTGCCTAGCTAGATTTTTTCCGTCAAGTGGAGAGAAGATTTCACAACGGGAATCGAACCGCCAACCACTCCATTCGGAAACGGGTGCCTCTCCACTATCACCCGTAGTTTAGGGTCATCTCGGACCCGTTTTAGAGGACTCTATGGAATATACCTCGAATCGATAAAGTAACCCCAAAAGATCACCAACATGTGACCGGTTGGACTTGGGAACACTAGGGTTTTGACCAATTGTTTCCCAAAAAATCTCCCCGGACATAGCATCATAGGACAAACACCACCCTAAATATGATGTTTAGTGTCACTTGCTATTTGGAATTATGCAATGCTATATTTGTTTATTGTATGTCTCATATTCTACCGACAAATGCTAAATTGGTTGTTTGGACATTATAAAACATTAACAACTTTACTTGGTAGAAAATTACAACGATAATAAATAAATAAATAAAGATATAGCACCGTGTAAATCCAAATAGTAAGTGACACTAAGTATCGTATTTGGTGTAGTTTAGGCCCGACCCGGCCCCCCGGCTCATTGCACCATGATTATGAATCACTCGCTATGGACCGGACTATCCCAACATTGCTTGTCCTACGTGCCCGCCATTGACCTCTTTCTCGAGAATCGAGTAACCTTGTCAACCTTGTGCCCTTATTCGTTTTACAAAGTATTTTCTTTGTTGGTTGAACTTTGGGCTCATCCAATGTGAATTCCCATTGAGAAGCGAAAACGGACATTGATGTACTCAAGAATCTACGACACAACTTAATTCTCAACTATGGATAAGGCTTTCCACCTCCTCCATTGCTCTACTACGGGTTTTATAAAATGAAACGCTTGAGGTTTATTAAGGGCCACTTCACACACGAGCCAAGAGCCGTGACCATGACATTGTGAGAGCCCAAAAGAAAGTGACCAAAGGCCGTCCCAACACAGCTCCAAAATCTAGGTACCATAGTTACCATGGCGGGTTGAACATTTTGATTATGTCAAATCGTTAAAACAAAGAAATTCTCATGCCACATCATGTGTTTCAAAGGTTTCAATCACTGATTTTATGACACGTAGCACTATCACTTCAAAAAAATGAAACAATCAGTGTTGAAGCTGCCATGGAGTTATAATATTTATTTTCTATATATTAATTGATTGTAGAAATATTAGAGTTTATTTGTAAAGTACCTAAAGAGGGACCAAACTAGGGAGTTGGTGCGTCTTTGAGGGACTTTTTTAATTAAGACCATGATTAGACCGTCTTATGCCGGAGTCTACTTTTGAGAGTCCGATAGATTTCCTTGGAACAATTCCTCTTTCAATCCAAAAAACTTGGGCAACCTCAAACCCTTGGATAAGAAACTTGACCTCCGGAGACCCCCAACTTGAGTCTTTTTCTTCTTTTTTCCCATCTTGTTTGCCAAACCAACAGTTGCATCAAATGAACTTGTCTTAGGCTAAAATTCTTGGCCGACCAGTGCACTTCTTCACTATAGCCTAAACCGGCCCTCATATGTTGATATTGTTTAAGGTCTAAGTAATTTTTATCCTTGGGACCTGCCACCCTAATTCATGGATCAACCTATGTGAGACTAGCTTGACCCTTGATCCTCATATGACAAGCTAAAATGTCAGAGGCCTTATATGGTCCAACCCCACTATTTTAGCACTTTAATTTAAGGCTTAATAAAGCTTGGGTGACTTCATCATTCATGTATAAGTCTCAACTCACCTTTTGGCCAACTGACCCAGAGTTTGACCAAGAGACTTAATGAAGAACTCTATTGCATCACGAATATATGAACTTTGAAAATGAAATGAACACATGCAATTACATCAACGAGTTCTATGATAAGAGTGCCAAAATAGCTTCCAACATGGAGTACAATCACTAGTAGAAAACTATGCCCAAAAAACCACAGCCAAAACCAGATGCGGTTCTTTTGACCAGCCTGATCTGCAGTTGCTAAACGAATGCATATTTGGTTTTTTTTGTTTAGCAACTAATATTTTAGGAATTTGGGGGCGTGTAATATACTATTGGAAGGGTCTTGAAAATACCTTTTCAACGGTACATTTCAGGCCCCAAAAAATTTAAAATTTTAGTCGCAAAACCAAAAAAGGAAAAATATGTAGTCAGCTAGCGACTACATATCAGGCTGGTCAAAAGAATCGCAGCCGATTTCGACTGTGGTTTTTTTTAGCATAGTTTTCTACTAGTGAATATTATGTTTGTTGTAGACACATTCATGTTGCATCTACATTATGATATGTACATTGTTTGTGGGAAAAACACATACGTAGTCGTTTTACAACTACATTTATTTTCATAGTTTTGTTTTCCATCATATGTTTTTTGTTTAGTTTAGTTTAGTTTTTGTTTTCAATGAGAATGTCAAGAGTGACCTGGCGTAATATTAAGTAACAAACTCGGAATGACCTTCTCAAAAGAGCATCGGTTTGATGCTCTTTCAAGAGCAGATGTAGCGCTACATTTGAGTTTTACTTGGGCTTTTTTAATTTATTTGGGTAGTTACTTTCAATGCTTAGAATTAATTATGTTGATTTCTAGGACAAAACTAATGCCATGTGGTGATAAAGGTTCTAATCTAGGCTAAATTACGATCTAAACAAACCAAATAGCTATAAAGCAACGGGAAAGTTGGTGAGGTCAGAAAGGTAGTTGCACTTTTTGGAAAAGTCTCCCGACATTGGAAGCCTTTTACATAACTTTTTGAAGCTACTATATTTGATTAATTATCCATTCATTCACCCTGGCTTTGCAAGCTTTTCCCTTCGTGTTGAGATAATATTGCGGGTACTCAAAAGATACCCTGCTAGCATTGCTACTTAATGTTATGGGACCCATTCAATCTCTAATAAGTTCATGGTTGCATCCCACCAACTCAGTCCTCCTTGCTAGCTACTTAATGTTATGGGACCCGTTCAATCTCTAAATTCATGGTTGCATCCCACCGACTCGGTCCTCCTTACTAGCTACTTAATGTTATGGGGCCCATTCAATCTCTACTAAGTTCATGGTTGCATTCCACCAACTCGGTCCTCCTTGAATGCACCTTGTGTCAAAGATTTTGGTGCCCTAGGTGTAAATGTATTCCTCAACAATGAACAGGGAGAATAGACCATTGGTTACAGACCTGGTTGAATTGAGACTTAACAGGTCAAAGTTGAAGACTTTGGGAAAAAATTACCCATCGTTTCAGAGGAATCCATGGAATATACCTCAATTTCACACAAAACAAACACCCAAAGATCACAACATGTAACCAGTTGGATTTGGAAAAAACACACACTAGGATCTTGAGCGATCATGTCTAAAAATATCTTTGGACACTCATAACATTATTTAGATCCATAACAATGTTATGTGGGACTAACATTATTCTGCAGAATATTCCACCATTTAGGTTGAATGTGAGGAATATTCCATAAAATATTGTCAGTCCCACAGAACACTGTTATGGATCTGAATAATGTTATGTTGTTTCTCAATGACAAAAAAATACTTTTTGAATTTATTTCATATCCATATATATAAATGAGGATATAACTTATGTTGTGTGGGATCTTATTCATGGGTACATAGCGCCTCGCCGGAAAAAATGGATCACACCACAACCGAAAATGTCTCAAAGCATGCCAACTTCGATGCCAAGCTCCATACCCTCGTCTCCCGGCCTCCCGGCCACCCCCCGCGTCTCCATCAAACCCGAGTGGGATATTTTGAACCCGAACCGCAACCCCCTCCGGCGGCCGAGGCCCATGACCTCCGCCGAGCACGCGGCCCGGAGGCAACCCACCCAAAACAAGGGTTGGAACCAATACCTCTCCGAAATGCTCCGATACATGGCCCTCAAGGGAGTGGCGCACGCCCACGTGGCGCGGTGGGGGAAATCCCCCTCATTCATCCGTGAAACAAAAGGACGGAGATTTTGAAAATGCGACGTTTTAGAGAGATGGGCTTAAGGGCCCTTTGAATGCCAAAAAATTGTAGATTGAATCAACTTTAGCAACATCTATTAGAATCACATTCATTTTGCATGGGTATTTTACTATCTCATGGTTTCTATGTATATATGCGTTGAAGCTGCTGTTTTTTTTAAGTGGGTGGGGGGGGCTATTTGTCGTACATTTTTCTTTTTAGTACCCTTTTTTGTCACATTGTTTTGCACCCTTTGGTAGTTTGAACTTTGAAAAACTCCGTTTAAACTTAACCCTATGTTAAATTCAAAAAATGCCTCTTCTAGGTTGTTTAAAATCACCGTATGTGTGGTGTTTTAGGACACCCTTTATCAACGGACTTAGTAACATAAGCAAGACATGTCTTATGTTACTGGGTTGCCTTATGTTACTAAGTCTGTTGATAAAGGGTGGAATTACAGTAATGACAAAGGATTGAGACACCAAACAATGATGGGGATACAACGTGATGAACAAGAACACTACTAAACAATACAAAAACACTACAATAAGACAATTGAACACTACAAGAACACTACTAAATGATTAACAGTTGAGGTTGTGAGTGGAAAAACCTTGTGACCCTCAACAAGTTTTTACCATCTTAAACACAATACCCTATACATAGTTCTAATAAAAAAACAACACATGATATTATAGGGTGCCATATAGTATTCATAATGAAATATGTGAATAGAAATGATGCTATATTATATTGAATATTTTTCAAAAAAATTGCTTGCAAAAATAAAGAGTGCCCTATATTAGGTCTCACCCTATTTCTAATATTTCCCTAGTGCAGTACATGTGTCCTTTTGGCATACTTAGGTTTCTTGAGGCATTCAGGGGTTAAACGTTACAATGCTTCAACATGACCTCATAGGTGAAAAATTGGAAATTACTATGTGATGACTTCCCGGGGGGTGCACTCCATTGTCAAGCTGAACACCACGTGCAAACAAAAACAATCTACTTTTTTCCAAAAAACATCACCAAAATGGGTCAGAATTTTATCAGTTTTTTTCATGAGTAGATATACACGGTATCTATTACATAGTAAAAAAATGGTAACTGAATTTGATGATTTTTTTTAATAAAACATAACGTTCCTAATTAGAACGATGCAAAATTGAACTAAAAAAATTACTACAAAAATGAAGATGACTAAAAATTTCAAAAGAAATTATACAAAAGATATTATCAACGGTTATGTATATGTAGAAAAAATATCATAAATTTTAAAATTATCTATGGCATATAATATAGGGGTAGCAAACTTTGTTCGCATGTGGTTACGAAACGTAAGGGGGTGTGATCACCCCGAGGATGACTTCATCTTCGTTGTCATTTCTTTTTAAATATATCTATCTTAGAATAGTTTGGTTGTTCCAAAGAGGTTCTCCAATTGAAGAAATGAATTGAAATGGGGGTGTGAATATAGTTTAGTAGTTTGGTTAGTTTTTGAATTGCTTATATAGTCTTTTAGTTGGGGTTTATGGTTAGACATGGTCTAGTATTAGGGCCACTTCACACATGAGCCAAGAGCCATGACCTTGTAATGGTGAGGACCCTTGACTCTCATCCAAAGGCCGTACCATGGGTGTTGGGAAAGCCGTTTTATGTAGTCACGGGCCCTCAAGCATAGTGTGAAGTGAGAATGGACCATGTTGCGGGACCATTGCATATTCTGTTGGCGGAAAAAGAGAGGAGGATTTGGTTTAATATAATATGTCTCAAACTTTATCAATTTAAGAGAATTACTTGGTGGTGTTTGTATGTTCTGGAATTTGTCATGGAATCTATTCTAGAATCTTCCCTAAAATCTGCCCTGAAATCTGTCCTGAAATTTGTCATGCTGGAAAAAATATTAAAAAGTTCATGGTCTCCCGGAATTTTCGTCAGACCCACCTCTTGGAGGTGGGCCTGACGCAAATTCCGGTAGACCATGCACCCTTATCCACAACCTGCCATGTAGGACTCCATGTAGACTTTTCATCCACGAACTTTTCTTTGGGCCTTTAGGTCTTCACCTCCTAGTGTGAAGTGAACTTGGACGGTCTCCGCCTTTTCGACCAATGAGAGCTCTTACATTGCCATGGTCAGGGGCCTTCAGCCTTGTGTGTGAAGTGGCCCTTAATAAGAAATGAAGCATGTTGAAAACATGGGCCTCGGGATTTATGTGTAATCAAAGATATTAAAAATACAAGTCACAATGAGATTCTTTATAATGCTCGGGTCTCCAAAACTCCTAGAATCCGACATAATAAGCCCATGATGATACAGGGTTAGCACACATGTATACAAAACAAAGAGGGTCCCTTCCCCTCCCTCCTGTATTAGCATAATGTTGATATAATATTAGCATATTGTCCCAACAACAATACCCAAATAGCCGAAAGATTACCGGGATATCCCAATATTCTAAGAGCCGAGCTCAACGCCATACTTATAGCCATAAAAACTATACAAACCACCCAAATAGACACACATATATTCACCGACAGCCTCAACAGCATCTACCTAATAAACAACCACATCCAACACCCAACATCTCAACACCACCACCCCGATAAATTACTCATCGCAGCCATCGTTCACCAAATATATTGGACCCCACACACAATACACATACACAAAGTACGCGCACACACGGGAATTAGAGGCAATGAAATGGCGGACGCACTAGCCAACGAAGGGACACTCAAAGACAAACCAGAAAACACGCCACACATACACATAGCACACGCTACCCCCTACTGGCTAGCAACCTCCCCCACGGCTACACATGATGGAGCCATCCGCAACCTCCATACATTCATAATGAAAGATCACGAAAACCGAGAAACTTCATTAGCCAAACAAAAATTCCCATACGTAGCCAAATGGCTCTCAAATGAAGAAATCAATCAAAAACTCTCCAACCATTTTTGGAAAAATGATAAAATCCTTGACACACAAATTACCCAAACTCTAAAATTTAGATATGCCCAATACATGGGTAACCATAGGAAAAATATATTCTGGCCCCTTAAATACCAAAACCCCAACTGCACACTATGTCGCACCAACGATAGAGACACATGGCCACACCTACTATCCACATGCGAACACCCATACTTAAAAGGTCTACGAATAGCAAGACACAATAAAGCCGCCCACCTCATTGTCCAAACCTTACAAGCCAATAAAAACACTAGGTTCTTCACCTTGACCAATGCAGGCAAACTACCCAACCAACCCCAAGACCAAACAATTCCCGATTGGCTCCTCCAATGACGCAAGAACCATGTCAATGTCAAGCCAAATTAAGACCAGACATAATGTGCATTATCGGAGCTCCCAACCAAACGCAAACTCCAATTCTACCCTCCCCAAACCACACCGTACAATTCATTGAATTCACCTATTGCCACGATAGATTCCCCGAACAAGCCCGCACACACAAACACAACAAATATGACCCGCTAATTACCACACTAAGAGCTAACGGATGGAATACCAACCCTCTCATCACTATCACCGTAGGAGTAAGAGGTGCTATTCACGAAAACTCCATCGAACAATTAACCAACTTGAAAATCCCCAAAATCCACATCAAAACCCTCATGAAAAACATACAGCACAATGCCATTAAATACCTTACCTATTTGGTCTTAAATAAACGGAAACTTGACAACAAACAAAACCCTATCTCACCACCAGAAGGTGGAAATTATTTTACACTACATCAGAGCCCACCTCCCACAGGAGGCATAACGCCCAATATTGCTCTCGGATTCCCGAGATCAATATAGGGTTAACGGGCTCACATTCACGCCGGTATGCATAATACGGGCGTTATCTTTTCTTTTCTTTTCTTTTCTTTTTCTTTTTCTTTCTTTCTTTTTCTTTCTTTTTCTTTTCTTTTATGTAAAGGTGTGTCCACCATCCTCTCTATATGTGTTCTTGGCTATCATAAATGTTTGAAGCTTTTTAAAGTATGACAACATGTTTGTCCCACTTTTTATAACCAAAATTGTTCATTGTCCATCAGTTATGTAGTAGAGGACCTCTCATTGGAGGTCTTGACCATAAAAAAATGTTCTTGTAATTGCTTAACTAAGGTCTCCAAAGAGACACATTCTTTATCATTATTGGTTTGGACAATGAGAAGATTTGCATACATATGGTGAGATGATTGTGCCGCCTCACCTTATAAATGTCAAATAGCCCAATGGTGGCAAGAGGATTATCCTATGACTGGTGAGCAATATGTAATTGGAACTATTGCAACTTAGTTCAAGTTTAGGGCAAGGTCAGTCCTATGAATGATATGTCCACCTAATTATGATCCTAAATGAACAAACAAACAAACAAAAGACGACCCCTATAAAGTCTTGCCTAGAATGAGCATGGTTCAAACATGAGAGCCAAGGATCACTTTTGAACACATCTTTAGATACCACTTTGAAAATACATTGTTCATTCATACAATGTGTGAGAACTATATGCTTAGATGTGTTGAGACCCAATAGAAAAAGTTCAATTTAATAATAGGAAATGAGCTCAAATGCTTAAAAGGATAATTGTAGTGAGCATATGTTTATGGGAGAACAATAGATCACAACACTTGATCATATCATATCATTGTGAATTTTGATTTTTTTTGAAAAAAAAAATTCTCAAAGTTCACTTCATCACATGATCAAATGATTAAGTGATTTCAATATTGAATGTCATGTGACTTGATGCGATGTGATAGGTAGGATCAAGTGACATTTTGAAATGCACATGTAATCTATTGTACTTTTAGTACATCAAAATAGAGCAAATTGCTTATTGATCGGATTCCCACCGACATGGAACCTAACTAGTTTGGACCTATGTTGTCCCGGCTCATTGCACCCATGTAAATGAATTAAAGTCCCATCCCATCCCCGCATCATCCACTGAACATGTCAATGTCGAGATCGACCGTTTTGGAACTTTAGAATGGCGATTGTGTTAGCGTCCACCCATCCTCATCGTAGGTTGTCTAAATGTAGAAATAACTACACTAAATATTGTACTTAGTGTCACTTCCTATTTGAAACTACGCAATGCTATAACTATCAACTATATATCTCAATTTTGCTAACAAAAGTCAAATTGGATGTTTGGACATTATAGAACATTAACATCTTTACCTAGTAAAAAAATCACATGAAGAGTAAAATGATGTAGCAATGTGTAACTCCAAATAATAAGTGACACTAAATATAGTATTTAGTGTAATTTGGGTCCATGTCATCCTAGTCCATTGCATTCATGCACACACAATGTACATGAATCAATGTCCCATCCCATCCTCAAACTGTCCACTTGATATAGCACCGTCAACAACCAATAGTTTTGAAACTTTGGAATGACGACTACGTCCATGTGCACCCGTCCTCGCCCTAGGTTGCCTATATATGTATATATGATGTGCAATGGAGGATATGTATGGCAATGATAAGGCCATTGCCCCACTGCTCCCCACCACTTTGAAAATGGTCAACTGTTGATGTTGACATGTTGAGCAGATGGTGCGGGGATGGCCCATGACATGAATTCATTGCTTTCTCAAAGTGCACATAATACCACAAGAAGTCAAAATTTATGGCATAGCATTCAAAATGCCAGAAGGCACCAATAGGTGGGACCTCTTTCCATGCATTAATGAGTGTTTTATCGCACAATGCGGCCATATTCAAAGAGATGGTGACATGCATGAAGTTCCAATTTTGTGGACATGCCATTGTAAAAGGCTAATAACACCATGTCAATTCAGGCAATCCAAATCGTCAAGAGACACATGCCTTAAATGATGAACTAGTGTGTCTTTGAAGATGCATTGGTGCCAAGTCAACCTTAGCCATATAGTCCACGCATGGTGTGGGTTCACTACCCAATTTGTATACCGGGTTGATTGCGAAAGCCCAAATGCATTGAGATTCATCACAACACCGTAACTACACCGTCTATGGTATTTAGTGTCACCTACTATTTGGAATTACGCAAGGCTATGACTTCTCACTATAGACTTCATTTGTTCACATCAAATATTGATTAGGTTGTATGGACAATAGACAACATAAATGGCTCTAGTCGTTAAAAAGTTACATTCTTAGCGAAAAGTTATAGTGATGCGTAACTCTAGATAGTTAGTGACACTAAATACCATAAACGGTGTAGTGGAGCTCATCCTCTGCAACATGGTGTAGGCGTAGTGGAAAATCATTGTTGATTGTCTGGCATATGCATCCACGCCACTACAATGCTTATGGCATTTAGTGTCACATGTGTAATAATGTCACTTACCATGTTTTGAGGCGTATGCTAGGTTACACTAATGATCAACAACTTCACCATTAGTGTCACCTCATGACATTTGGTTGTCAAGTGTGGTTACTAATATCTTGGCAAAAACATGCTCAATATTGTTATGAGGTGTATGCCTATGTTACACAATGGTCTACCAGTTGACTAAAGTGTATTCAAATGACACTCGCCCAAGGGGTGGACCTACCATAACACGTATGAGTATACATGAGTGCACAAAAGGGGTATTAATTTGAAAATTTTCCCATACTACATATACATATGCCACAAATTATAACTCATAGTTATGTACATGTACGGAGGACCACTAGAAAATATATAACATTTGTCCTTGTATGGAGGATGTCTAGAAAATATACAACATATGTACTTGTTTGGTACGGTCACTTATTGAAGCTCATTTATTTCGAAGCACGGAGGAGGATGAGGAGTATGATTATGATCACACATTGATTGATGAATCTAGTGCATGAGGTGGTGACCAAAAACACTGTAGTGTTGGAGAAGACAATTCAAACATGTGCAAGGATGTTATCATAGAGACGGAATTGATGTAGCCACAAGTTGAAAATGATTTACATGAAGATGTGGAGTTCCAAAGTGAGCTTTGACATGCCTTAGATGTTCTGATTGATGAACATGAAAATGTTGAAATCCCCTCTCAATCTAATGTAAAGTCTCTTGTGGCTTATGTAGAGGTAGGGGAGTCTAGAATTTTCAAAAGTACACTTGTTCATCAATTGAATGGCAATCCAACTTTATCTAAAGATCAATTGACTCGGATTAAGGCTAGCATATTACATATGAAGCCTGAACTCCTTACCATTGCAAATTATGATACTATGTTAAATTTTGGTTGTGATTGTGAAGTGTTTTTTGAACACACATGAAGCTAGAATTGTCAAAAAAAAGTTGTGGACCATAAAAGTTAGCTCCAATTAAGGTTTGGTTTGTTGGGAGGGTTTCTAGGATGCGTAGAAAATTTGGTAATCGTTGGGTGAAGTATAGGGGTCCAATTGACTTGATGTACCGTCCATCAAACATGGAGATTGGTTTTTGTTGGCATAAAAAAGGAACCAACAATGAGTGGACTTACGATCTTATAAATCATTTGATGGTAGACTTGGAAACAATAACTGCAATAGCTACTATGACATATATTGTAGACTTAGATGCTTATGAGTTACATTTGGGGGATGAAATTTTTCTCAACAACTTTATTAATGAATGCAAGGGTCTTACATTATACATAAGATAGGGGTACATTGTTATTCAGAAGCATACTTGTATACTTATGTTAATGACTATATATGAATGTAAATTTTTTTGCGTGTACATATTGTCACTAGTATTTTTATCATGGAAATTGTACGTGTATTGCTTGATTTTACACACAAGAAAAACTTGTACGTAGGGGGGTTTTAGAGCATGTTGCGAACGCACATGGTTCTTGGTTTTTAATGAAGGTGTGCCCCCTGGGGGGGCTACACAACTACCTCTTTGAGTTGGGCCCCCACCAACAATACCCAAGATGAAAATGCAATTAATTATACTAGAGCATATGGTTTTCTTTTCTAGACGATTTGACCCTGAAATTAACACCAAAGACCCCAAATTAGTCTACAGATACCCACCTTGGGGAGATCACTGGCGAGAATCGTAGAAACAACGTGCGATAAAAAATAGGGTCCAATATATTCATTGTAGGTAAATTTAAAAAAAAACATACATATAATATAGGGGGTTTTAAAATAGTGAAACGTGTTTACATGTAAAATACCATGACATATAATGGCCTCTTTTATCTAGTCAGTACATGTAAAATAGCATGGAAACAATTACTAGGGGTAGTGGGTGTAGGGTAGGGTTTGTGCTAGTGGATGAAAAGAGGTAATTTTTTTGTAGAAAAAGCTTGGATGGATGACTTCCAAAATGCCATGCTTTGGTTTGTCGGTGGTGATATATAAACGTGTGTTGGAATCGCGTGTTGGGAAAAAATGGGGTGTAAGAAAAAAATGGACAACAATTGGGCTCCGAGAAAAAAAATTGGTTACTTGGGGTATAAGGAACAAAAATGCAATATAAGTAAAATAGGGTATTTTTAAATGATTCCCCCAAAAATTTATAATTACTGATAGGGTGTATTAAAATACAAGCATTTACCTTTATTTTGAAAAATACCATACCTTAAAATATTTTCTGCAAGGTAAATAGCCCCTCGATAAATAGGTCCTGAGAGCACGTGTATGCATCAATTAAAGAGGGAGTGATCTCCCCGAGATACCCACTTGAGATGACTTAACCACAAATCTATGGGGGGTCATGTTTTTACTAGACCCCCTTTACCTCGGTAATGTTGATGGGCCCAACTCAAAGAGGTGGGAGTCTAGCCATGGCTAATGTTAGTGGGTTGGGTTAAGCCTCCCAAATCGTGAAGCTAGGGTTCAATTCAACACTTATCGACCTTTGAGAATATATTTCAGAGGAGAGAAGGGATCATCGCATATGAGGACAACTCCCATCCATCCAACACATCAACTTGAACCCCTATAGGTTTGTGAGCAATTCATTTTAAATGACTTGCACTAGACTAATTCGGGATCTTTAAAAGTACTTCCAGTGTCAAATTGATTTAAAAGAGTAGCCTTTGAGTTGTATGCAGTCTAACTTTGTTAATACAACACTCGTTTATACAACACCCTCGATATTACGACACATTTTTGTGCGACCAAACTTTTTAGTTCAAAACTCCCTCTTTTATACGATTACGACACTCGATAACATGACATTTAAAATCTCTGTTTTGTCATATTAAAGAGGTAATTAATGCTAAAATTCCCTTCATCTATGTTATGTACATCTAAAATACATCCATTTTCACTTGGGAACTGCTTGGGAACTTCACTTATCATTGGGAACCTGATGATAATTAGGGTTACTAGTGTAGAATGGACTTGGTTAGGGTTAGAGTGGCCTCCTTCCTATTCTTTTGTCAAATTATGTGCTTGAAGATGTTTACAACATGGATGAGACTGGATTGTATTTTAGAGCACATCCTAATAAAACATTAGCACAAGGGAAGGTGAAGGGTTGGAAATTACAGAAGGAGCGTGTAGCACTTGCTTTTGCTGTTAATTCAACTGGGACTGATAAGTTGAAGTTGCTTGTGATTTATACGTCTAAGCAACCACGATGTTTTGGAAGGTGGCAACCTCATGAGTATGTTTGGTGACACTCAAATAAAAACAGCTTGGATGAAGGGGGATATATTTGAAGCTTGGATTTTGCAGCTCAACAATTAGTTCACATGCCAAAATCGAAAGGTGATTATGATTTTGGATAATGCATCTTCACATGTTGTTAACTCTGCTAAAGTTGGTAAGTCTCGTGGTTTTTCAAGCTTGGAATTGAGCAACATGAATTTGGTATTCCTTCCTCCCAATGTTACAAGTGTAGTTCAACCCTTGGATCAAGGTATAATATCATCTTTCAAAATTCAGTACAAGAAGAAACTTTTGCAGTGGGTTTTATTACAATATGATGATGCTACATTGAAGGACTTAAGGAAGGTGGTGCCCAAAATCAGACAGGCTATCATGTGGAGTTATGAAGTATGGAGTGAGTTGGATGCACAGATAGTCATGAATTGTTGGAGGATGGCGCATATATTACCTGCAACATGGAATGTTGATTTTGCCCTAGTTGATGAAAGGGAGAAGAATAGAATGCAAGAAGAATCAGATGGACTTGGTGCTCTGATTTCAAAGTTGTGATTGGGTGATGATGAGATGTCAATCAAGACTTACATTCATATGGAATGGGAAGAGATTATTGAGCTAGAATTGAGTACTAATGAGTCGGTGGATGTTGCTTTGGCAATCAATCATCCACAAGGCTTTGATCTTAATGTTGATCTACATTCAGTAGATGTGGATGATGTTGCTCCACCTACAATAAAGCTTAGTGATGTTAAATGTCATGCATCATTGTTGCCTAATTTCTTATTAGACAACTCTTTACATTTTGGTGTTAATGAAATGATTAGTTTTCAAAAGCTAGTATGGAATTTAGATAAGATGACAATTGCGAACTTGGGTAGGCAACACCATAGATCTTTGAACTCCTATTTCAAGAGTTCTTGAGAATATTTGTATTTGGAGTTATAAGTTATTATTTCATACAATATATATTGCTTAAACTCATTGTAGATATTTTTAAGCTCATATTGCTTATGTTTGTGTATTCCCTCGATACTACGACAATTTTACGCCATTTGTCATATTAAGGAGAAGACGACACCTCAATAATACAACTTTTTTGTGTTTCCCACACATGTCATACTAAAGAGGGAGAACAATATATTAAGAATAGACATACACTTTGAGGTAAGAAAAAAATCCATAAGAAATGGACAATTTCAAATAGATACTATAAATACTCATGGTTCAATAAAGGGAAAAGTTAGTTCATTCTTGACTTTAAACATAACATTATTAAGCAGTGTGTGTTCATTCATGTGGGTCCCAAGAATATGACCAAGGGATGTTGCAACTAGTGTAGATTAAGTTTGAACTTGTGAAAGATACTTGTGAACAAGCATATTTTCATATTGGAATGAAATCATTGCCATTGACAAGAGGATTTCATAAAGAACACAATAATACCTATTGTGACCTTCCTAGCACTTTCCTTTGGATGAATTTGCATTCAAGAATCATTCACAAAAAAATCATATAATTATATAACTCATAAAAAATTGAACCTAAAACACACGTCATTTGGATGAAATAAGGTAAATTGGATGAAACTAGCACATTTGTTTATAAATAAACCTTAGGGCCTGTTTTGCAAATTTGTTTAACTTCAAATATCTAAATAACATTTTGAAGTGTACACTCTAGAAAAAAAAACCTCTCCATTATGTATATTTTGTATGCTAATGCCCCTTTGTACACTCACGTTCATTCGTACGTGGTGTGAAGAGTCCACCCCCCCCAAAGGACTGAACTGCGTCCTCAAAATATCCTAACCATTCTAGGCTCAATAGTCAACATGATTGCAATAGGCTTATATGACCACTTAACGGGCACAATAATCTTCACTTTGATAATCAATAAGATGTTCATATAAGCTCTTCAAATCCTAAGACAAATGGCTACGGGCACAATTTGGATTTACTAATTATCTCGCACTAATTGCGTGTTTCATGACTTATGAGAAGCCCACGAGAAGTAGGTGCAAAGAGGACAGTATCTATCTAAGGAACATCCACCATACCAACTGGATTGACTCATGTGAATTTGAAGGCAAAAGAATTTCAGGTATTTTACATCACGAAAGTTCATAAGCAATCTTAATTAGATAATTCTATTGAGTTAGCGATAAGCGAATCCATTTGCTTCCTTGGCATTGCAATGGGATGCTCAATGATTTCCTTAAAGTTTGCCTATAATTCTTTCTTCTTCAAGTCTTTTGAGTTTTCCAACGCCCTAGTTCAATCTAAGCAAACATCATCAAACACAATATTCAAGATTTTGAGAGTTTTCCACTGAATTGGGAGTACATAAAGCAAACTATTAATCCAAGAATGAAGTGAAAACCACTAGAGAGTTGCAGAGTTCAAGTAAAAAATAACATTTGATTTCCCACCATAAATTGCGGAGTGATGTGCTGCCTAGAATTGACCATTTAGGATGATAGTTCAGGTCGACTCAACCTGAATTGACTAACATATTGTCCTCATTTAGGTCGACTCAATCTAAATTGACTAACATATTGTCCTCATTTGGGTTGACTCAACCTAAATGAGTCGATTAACCAGCTCAACATACTCTCATTTTAATGGAAACTACTCGTCTGAAGTATAATCTAGTATTTATCAACCTAACATGACTTTTAGGTGTCCAAATGGACAATATTATTTTGAGAGGATCCCACTCTCTCAAAAATTTGAATATTGTGTTATCAACCTATGTCCAAACTAAGTCAAGTAACATTCAACTTTCTGTTGATCATGTGATGTTTGGTGTCGATGGCCTGTTGTGCTTCGATCCAACGTCCCACACGCTCATTCAACACTCCCTCCCAACGTAACTCATCCTCTCTATGCAAAAATTCAACCGCACCGTTCTTCAAATGTGCCACGAGGGGACGCCATGTCATGAAGGTGGAAAGTCCTAGAGTGGACAAAGGATCTGCAAAATATGCTTCCACTTGCAATACTAGGTCGTCACAATTCGGAGTCGCAACATCCACGTCATCTTCGTACGATGCGATGTTCTTTGATGTCACGTCGATTGTCCGACGTAAGAAAAGTTGGTCCATCACTCCGTAAACATTATCAAGCAAGTTTAGGGCAACCGCATCAAGTTCGTAAAGCTCCCCTTGCATGTGCTGAGCTCTCGCCAACGGCTCCGGACGGTGGAGGAGGAAGGGCCCCCATCCGAACGAGAATCTCTTCGCGGTTTTTGCGGAACCCAAGTATCTTGCGTGGCCCGTGGCGATCGCAACCTTGAGAACCCAATGGTAGGGATTGCCCCAAGCCAAGGCTCCATAGATGAATGCGATGCGTTTCGGGTGTGTTGAAGTGCTCGTATTCGTGTTTCGTGTTGTGGGTTGGGACTGCTTTAGCAAGTGGCATACAATTGCAGCTTTGTCGTTCGAGGCTGCATGATGCTCACGTGGTTTAGTGAACGTGGATTCTGTTGGAGGAGATTGTGATTGCGTTGCCTTGATCGGTGGCGTGCTGAAGTGCACCATCTTGCTCGTAATCTTGGGCATTTGTTTGCTCCTCACATCGATTTTCTTGCACACAATGTTATGGGACCATGCCAAAGGCGAAGCCTTGCAGAGCGTGAGCGCATGAGTTTGGGCCATTTTCTCACAATGCAATGGAGTAGTTGCTAGTGGAGCTGAAATGGAATGACGAGAGAATGAGTGAGTGACTTCAAACTTATAAATATACAACATGATGGGGTAGGTAAATAGAAAGTATATCAAAGCAAAAGTCTACTGGGAAAGTAAAAGGAACAAAAGCAAAAGGAAAAGTAAAAAGCAGACAAACACTTTTACGCATGTTGTTAGCTTTTATTGAAATATTTCCTTTGTTTTTTTTTATCAGGACCAAGAAAAACATAATTTACAATGGTGTTTCCAAGGTGCACATCCTCCTCTCTCTATATAAAAGTTCACTTACCAAGCAACCACAAAACCATAAAAACCAAAACCTCTCATTGAACACACAATACTTTGTATATGATGATGTAAAAACATGTGTGGACCTATTTTTTAGCTTTTCGTTTTGGACATGGAAGGATATATTGTCACAAAAGCTACTAAAGACAAAACATCAGTAGCATGTTCCGATTGAAAACTCGACACAAACTCAAATTGGGTGCAATTGGGTGTCACTTATAGGTGCATAAGTTGACTGGTATCTCCTAAGTCAATGTCATATCCAAGCGTGGCTTATATATTACGACATACAACATTGTTTGCCCATAGTTATGGGATATGGGTGATGGGTAATGGTTGAGGGGACCTTTCTTTTGGTAGGCTAAGTTTTTTTTTACCTTTCCATGTGACTTGCATTTTCTCATTTTTGCTTTTCTTTCGACTAGCAAGATTGATTTCAAATTTTATATGCCTTTTGTTTGGCTTGTGACGGGTGCAAAAAGGGTCTGTGCATGTGGTTAATTCTCCCTACCATGATAACTATACCTATGTAGTTGTTAACTTAACTACGTAGGTAGCTTCACCTATGTTCACACATGTAGGCAATTACCTATCTTATCAATTGACATAATGTCTACACTACATTGATTATCCCAATTAGTGTGTGCGGTACTAATTCCCGAAACACGCACTATTTTGACGAGTCTTAGAATTAGTGAGGGTTGAAATTTTTGTTGAGTGATACTAAATTCATGAATACATGCTCATTTACCATACATTTCAAGAAATTAATGCGTGCTATAAGGTGCTTGTAGAGAGATCAAAATTTTATATGCAAACACATGCTTAATAATGAATACTGCCAGGATGAATAGTGTTGGTACTTTCAATGAATATTGTTGCAGTGAATAGATGCTTTAGTAAATAGTGTCATGTTGAACAATGCTTCCTGAATCTTTTGGTGGCACTAATTTCATAGTGTAAAGAAATTCAGTATCACCTTCACTACTTTCCCACACACACTATTAGCCCTTCCTCACTAATTGGGATAATCAATGTAGCATGGTTCACACATACATGTAAGTTACCTTACGTGTGAACACGTGTCATATCCTTAGCCCTCCCATACCTTGGCTCATCTCATCTCATTAGAAAGTCATGATAACCATGGCCTCAACCCTCCTCAATGGCATGTGGTAACACAACCACACAAATGAGCATGTGTTTGCCATTAGTGTAGGTAAATTAAATATGCGATGCATTATGTTAGGGTAATCGTGTGAAGTGATGTAGAGGTACCCACAAAGTCAAGCAAACTTACACCATGTCCACACCAGGTCAGTGGTTGGTCCTATGCAATAGGAGGAGTCCCTCTTGATAGGGAAAGTTCACCTCTTTATGGAATTTACTATTACCAAGAAGAAATTTTCATCTTACTCATAGTAACTTATTGGATGTAACGTACGACAATTTCGCCGGTTCATACAAGACAAGAACCCCTATCAAGATGCAAACTCTCCCTTTGGTGTGGTCCAATTGTTGGTCCAATTGTTGGTCCAAGTGTGGGTGTTGTATTACCCACACGTGTGAACTTTGTATGAACCCTCCCTTAGATAAAATTAATGTTTTAAGGTTGGGGATTAAGGGCCACTTCACACACGAGCCAAGAGCCATGACCATGAAATTGTGAGAGCCCAAATGAAAGTGTCCAAAGGCCGTCCAAAATCATGTAGTGTGATCATGGACCCTCAAGTGTAGCGTGAAGTCATATATGATTGGGCCCTTGAGCAAATGCTATTTCATTGAATTTTCATTAAGGCGGGTCCTCATACATGATAAAATAGAATAAATCAACGGTTGTGAGCATTCGAAGTGCCATGGTCTCTCGGTTTTGTGTTAGGCCTACCTCCAAGAGATGGTTTTTGAAAATAGTCCAAGTGACCATGAAACATGATCCATTCGATGCCATGTAGGAATCCGTGTAGGCCTTACATGCATCTTGCATTCACATGCTCCGTTGGTCCCTCAAGCATGGTGTGAAGCGAACTTGGACTGGCTCCGCCTTTTCCACCAATGAGAATGCTTGAAGTGTAGGGTCACGGGCTCTCAATCTCGTGTGTGAAGTGGCCCTAAGAAGAGTGACCATATAGGCCCTCATATGTTAGGGATTCTGAAAGAGCTTCAAAGCAAATGGTTGAGAGAGCCGCCATCCTCGCAATTGTGGCGGGACAATATGTGGTCCAATTACTCCTCCATCACAGTCACGTGTTGCTTTGAATTAAGCTCCAATGTGTCCCATGGAGGTGACTGCAGCAATTGGACCAACATTTGTCGACTAATTCACTCCATCCACACATACTAAGGACTGCTTTACACATCCGGAGCCGTGACCTTGGAACGATAAGGCCCCTCAAAGATCATCCAAAGGTTGTACCATGGGAAAGAGAAATCTAATTTTGCAGTTGCAGGGTCTTCAAGTGTAAAAGTGAAAGTGGACCATGTTGAGGGGCCAAGGCATATTTTGTGGAAAATCCAAAAACAATGGGTAGTCTGAGACCCCCACCACAACAATACATTATTTCTAAGAGCAAACAACAACTTAATTAATTGTCACGGTCTCTGGTTTTGCGTCAGACCCATCATTTTTTAAGTTCCTAATGCAAACATCTAATAGACCATGAAACATTATCCACTTTGTGTCATGTCGGGTGCCATGTAGATTTGTTCATCCATTCAAATTTCTTGGATCCCTCGGACCCTGAGGGTCTAGTGTAAAGTGAACTTGGACCGTCTCTGACTTTTCAACAAATCACGTAATTTGGATACCATGTGTCAAGGGCCCTCAAGCTCTAGTATAAAGTGGCCCTAAGTTGTTTAGTCTATTGAGTCGTCCCTCAAAGCCGACAAACTCCGGGTAGCCCGACAACACTCCAACGTCAACTTCAACTTTCTCAATCATTCATAAACTTGTGGCTCTCTCTCTCTATACATGGGGATCTCTCAAACAATAAATTCTTTTTGTGTGTGTGGGGGGGGGGACATGGGGATGAAATGCTCTATTGTGTGGATGAAACTTTTAAATTGTGAATTTAACGTGGAAAACACAATTGGGGCTTGAATTTGTGTGTGTTTAGAAGTTTGTGGGTTAAGATTTTGGCAGCCACGTTAAGAAGCCCGGAAAGAACTTAGTACCTCCTTATACATTTTTTTTAATAATTCATCCCAACTTAATCTTACAGTTCTTAGTAGACTATTTTCAAGTCTTTGGTGCTATAAAAATCATGGACTATGTTGGTTGTTCAACATTTTACGTTCAACTCTCATGGTCGCCTCAAATCCTTAATGTTTGGTAGTTTGAGAGATTCCTAGGGGCATGATGTAACTAAACTCAATACAGTTACAAAATTCTATAGCACGTTTACATTTCTCAAGCTCTGATTTTACCTGTTGAATCTCATGACATGATGCTTCCTATCCTCATGTTATAGCAGCCAAAGTAGCATTCACCGACATAGTGAGATTTGCTATTCCATGGCAATACTTGAATAGAATGTCACATTCATCTAATAATCTATTAATATATGCTATAATATCAAATATAGAGGAATTTATTTATTTCAAATTTAAAATTCAAGTGAGGAAAACTAGTGAAGAAAAATAGTTTTCTTTTGACCAATTTCTTTTCTTCATATTTTAACATTTGAGATTGCCACTTGGCAAAATTTCACGAAATTAAGATACCATGCTCATGAGTAAAAAAACAACACCACATCTTCCTCACTGGATCATGATCACTTGAGTTGCATAAGTCACTTTAAACTCCCTTAAACCTCTACTTAAACTAAGTCCATGGTGTTCAGATGTTTGCCAGGATATTGCTAAGGACATGATCGCAGTTGTATTGTTGTAACAAAATTTAAGACAAGCTACGAAATTCTATGACACAAGCACATTTCACAAGCTCTAGTTTTATCTCTTGAATATCATAAAATCACTACTAGTTGTACATAGAAGTGGAGAGGCACTTCTAATAATGACCATGTGCGTTTTAATATGCACAAAGATCAATCCATCCATAACCTTTGGTTCTGTCCATGAGCAAATTGGGTATGCCCTCATAACCAATCGCTTGTCCAAGAGCAAAAGGTTATTAGAACTCATCCCCATTTTCATCTATGGAAGAAGCACAATGTCATCCATAAATTTCAAATTATGAGCTAATAAATTATGATTGATAACCATCTTCGAGGAGGTGGATGCCTCACCACTCTAGTGGGCCATCATCCACTCTCCTCTTGTTGGTTATCTTGTCCATAATCTCCCGAAATTTTCAACTTTTTCATCTTATAATGCCCTTCTTGCGCATCTTAAGGTGCTATGCTCTAGAAGGTCCACGAGCACCCAAACTTTTGTAGTTAATTTTAAATGGCCCCATTGCAACATGTGACCTTCGTTTTGAAAACTATTATGTCTCATATGTGTGTTACTATGCGGCGAGTGAAATACTCGTAGAATATTATATTATTCACCACCCATTTACAAATTGTACACCTTGTATTTGTATATGCCTTCAACCCATAAAAGTCAATGCAAATTTTTTGATCCCTCTCAAATACAAAAAATTATTTATTTATTATTTTACCATTGGAGATTTCATTTAATCAAGCACATCCAGCATGGTTGCAACAATGGACCATTTTCCGCTAATGGTATCCACACCAATGTTGGATTGGTATCACCAATTTTTATACCACTCGGATATATATAATAAGGAATGTGTATTTTTCAATATCGGTACACTTCATGGATTTGAAGATGTTTTAGTTTTTAATAAAAACATCTGGTATGTATACAATTCAAAAATCTTTGTACTCGCATCACATTATGCAATAAAAGAGTGTTGCATGGTGGAGCCGGAATTTTTGCGAGCATAATGCCCCTTTATATTGGACCACCCTCTTAAAAGAACAACACTTAGCCCAAGCATCATTCAATCTACAAGGGTAAACCAACATCTAAACCAACACTCGCACTTGGGTGAGGAATTTTACACCAAAATAAATTAGAATACTTTGCCAACAATATATGCCTCCTTGTCATGCCGCCACATGGAGCTCGACACCAACTGGACAGGTCAACGTGAACTTGCCATCCTGCCAACCCAGGAATCTTGTGCAATTATCAAGGCTAGTGGGGCCATACTACAGGAGTAGGTTTAGTAATGTTATGTGGGCAAAGTACCCTAGTATCAATATATTATTGAACCAAAAATAATGACTCGAGTATACACATGTTTTCTTACTTTATGATACCCACCATGTTTCAACATTTGATTGCTCTTACAAATTGGGTACCATTAAGATAGATTTTTTTGACACCATGACTGATCTTGTGTATTGTACCATGCATTCACCTATTACATTACAAGTCCAATTACGTTTGCCCAAATGAGCCGTGAGCGAAACAACAACACCACGTTTTCCTCACCGGATCACGACAACTTGAGCCTCGGACGCTTCAAACTCCCCGATCTGCACAGAATTGTCACTCCATCTTCACTTTTTTTCCTCAATTCATTCCAGTTTGTGGAGGTTTTTGTAATCGAGATCATGACACCTTGATTCGTGAGCACTCCAAACTCCCCGATCTGCATGAAACAATCAAACCCATCACCGTGTTTTCAACACTCGTTCGAGATTCACTCATTCCCATTTTGTGGTTGCGTCGATTTGACGTTTGCAGTCTAGGCCATCTGTTGCATTGTCATGTGTAAAGACGATCTCATCCTTCAAAAATTTTGATGCCATCACTCACCTGCCATAAGATTGATAGGTCCCAGATGACTCGACTTCAAAGTGGATTTCGAATCGGCTTTTCAAAGCTTCCAAAGAAGAAAGATCTCAAACCGAGGTTATAATGCTGCATGCATCACCAATTAGGTACCTGGAGCTCAAGTGTAATCAAGGGACAAGCAACAGGAACACGTATTGCTCGATTTCATCAGTCGTTTTGGAATAACTCGACTCAAGGGAACGAATGTCCTTATATATGTGGAACTCAGGATATTCTGTGGTTGTTATTCAGTTCCTTTTATTAATTGGACACCTGTATTTGTTTGTGTGGTTTGCTAAAGATCAAAGGACAAACACCATCAAAAACTCATGCTTAAAAGGAATTGAACTATGTCTTCAAATGTTTTTAGTTATATTCCACATTTAATAATGAATATAATTGGGAGGACTAATGTATTCAGTTAAGGAATCGACAGACATGTATTTCCGATAACTATAACTAAAGAAGGAGAGGTCTGATTTTGTTGATGCTTCATTGTAGATCTGCTAATGCAACTCAAGTTTTGTTGTGTAAATCTAATCGATAGAAGTTGGAGAATATGAAAAACGAGACGGATAACACCCACATGCCTTATGGTCATGCACGGATACAACTGCGTCACCAATAGGTGCCTGGAACACATATCTAAACAGGGAACAAGCAACAGGAACACATATTGCTCGATTTCATCAATCGACTGGAATAAGCTCACTTGAAGGGAACAAATGTCCTTAGAAACACATCTGTACAATTTGATTACGCTAACTCCGTGGTCTACATGCAACCTTGAAAGGTTAAAGCAATGCGACTTCGACTGCCAGCACTTTGGCCTTGCAGATTGCAACGGCCCATGTGCTTGAGGTGAACGGCCAGTTAAACTTCTTCAGTGGATTCAAGCATCGAATGAAAGCGCATGAAACTGCCAAGAGAGATGGATTTGTAAAGTCCCAGCTGTCCCTGCTTTCAAAGTTGCTTCCCACACATGCTTCTGAGTTGCTTCCAATGCTTCCAATGAATTGACTGCTGATAGTTACAGATGAACCAGTTGAGTCTGTGAAATGAACGGTCCACATTCAATACTGGAGGGAATTTACGGATCCATTTTGAGGAATTACAAAATATTCTTCCATTCAACCAAGAAAATCTGAAAGATGTCAACATGTAACCGGTTGGTCTTGGAAACACTAGGATATCGACTGATTATACCCAAAAATCTCCCCAGACACTGATTTATGCTTTGCTATTTCACAAAGTAAAGCATCATCATGAGGTAGATGTGCCTACTTCCAATATACCAGTAATTTGGGCACATGTATTTGAGTGGTATGTGGTATCTTGGGTGTGGATCTAAGAACGAACACCAGAAAGACATGTGTTCATTAGAGATTGGACTACGTGCTCACACGTATAACACATGTCTACCTTAGATACTTAGACAGATGGCATTTAGAGAAATCCATTAATGCCATTTGTGGTTAAATAAGATTAGCTTTACATCTCCAAATGTCGTTCTTGGATGGAATTAGCAAGAAAAAATACAAAGCATGGTCACTATCTAGACCCATAGGTAAATTCTTCACTTCCATAACATTACTCAGCTAATGACTTGTGTTCAGGTGTTGTGACTTCATATACAATCTGAAGCACTAGGATTCCGGCATCCGGAGGCCTTATTCTTGAACCTAATACGGGGCCCATGAACACATCTCATTAGCTAAGTAACGCTATGTCAGAGCAAATATATTCAGTTTGCATTTGAAATATGTTTGTAACATGAAAAAAAAATCAAAATAATGCTTCTTATAACAATTTTACCCGTTCTAAATCATGTTCTATAAGATGTTTACCCATGTGACTGCTACATGTGAGATCTCAAACAAACACATTTAGTTTTGCACTCACTTCTTGTAGGATATGAAACGCACAACTAGTGTGACACAATTACTTGCAAATGGGTGCAAGCACGGTAAAGTGGACAGCTCTTGATCCTTGCTCAGGTTTAAGTGAAAGTGATCCAAAACAATATACTAACTTTGAATTTTATGAAATAAAAATTCATAAACATTTAGAAAACATATGAATCTACAAAGCCAAGCAATTTATGTTCACAAAAAACAATTTCAAACAACGTATATGTATTTTAGAAGACGGTGCAAGTGGTGGTGCAAGTGGGTGTCATTGAAAAGATAATTGTCAAAAACTTGTTTAAAATACAATTACATTACGTTAAATTGATGAATTTTTGAAAAAAAAATTACGATGACCTCAAGTTTATAATGAATTCAAAGAATATGAAAAGAAATTCCAAGTTCAAAATATTTAAGGTCATGAAATTTACGTTCAAAACTATATTTAGTCAGTTGCTTTTACGTGTCACTTTTGATGATAGGTTTTGAAGATTTCATATTGATATTCTATATTTGAGTACCTAACTTAACAATAGAGGTCATCATGAAAAATAATCTATTTTAAACAACATTTTGCTACTACTTATAGGCGTTTGACCAAGAAAATCATGGCTTTCATATACTGGAGCACTTTTTTGGTCCACTTTACTATGCTTGCTGTAAAACCATTTTTTTGGCCATCGCCTGTCCGAATTGGGCTATTTTCGACATTTGATGACTTTCATCCGGCAATAGGCAGTTGGAGGCCATCCAGATCAAGAAACTAAGGCGATTGCCGTTCGGAAGCGGTTACAGAGTCTAACCGACTCTTTCCCTTCTCCAACTTGATGAGGAGGTGGCTGCCGAAGGAAGAGCAGGCTATTTTCAGTATTGCAGATATCTTACATAGTCTCAAATCATAGCGTAGCTTTAGCAATAGTCTTAGGAGGCCGAGACTCAGTGATTGAGTCAGGCCATAGTCGTATCCCAGAGCATGAGGCTTGTAGGGATTAGCCATAGGCTGAGAGTCGAGTGATTCGAACTCTGAGATGTCTTACAAACTTTGATGAGTAAAGACATAGATTGTATGAGCAATTGTCTGAGTTACTTTGGAAGAGAAATCAAATTATGATTGTTACTTGGCTGTGTGTGAGTTGTGATCTGGAACTTGTCTGTGTTGATGTGAATCAGGGCGAGTAGTCATGTGTTGTGTCAGCGAGTGAATCAGTAAAATTTGAGCAAGTAATATTGAGCAGATAGAGAAATGCACTTAGGCTATTGGCCGAGAGTCGTAATGTCTTAGAGGCAATTAGCCAAGAGAAATACCTAAAGTGTGGATGAACCATGAAGGTTGAGTAATAGCAAGGCAATGTGTGAGGCAATAATCTTAGCCTGAGACAATCAGCAAAGTGAGGAGTGAGAAAGGCCATAGTCTTGAGAGAATGATCAAAGGAACAGTGAGCGATAGTCGATGGCCAATCAAGAAGGCAATAGGCTTAGGGTTAGGCTATAGCCGAGGGCAGTGAGTGCAGGCGATTAGCCAAGCCAAGAGGGCTGAGAGCCATAGTCGTGAAAGAGGGTTGTGAGAACCCAGGGCAATGACCAATAGCCATTAGAGAAGGCGATAGCCTTTACACAGAGAGAGAAGCCTGAGAGACATTGAGAGGCTATAGCCTAGGCGAGTGCCCACATACCACCGGCCATTAGCCGAGACTAGAGAAATACAGAGAGAGAGAGAGAGATAGGACCATTGCCTGTGCGCAGGGTATGGAAGGAGTAGGTACAGGCTATAGGCTGTCAAGATGCTACCTTCCCGAGAAGGAGAAATTACCATATTGGAGTAAGACTTTACCATTTACACGCTATTATTAGTTGAAATAGACTAAAGCCTTAAGTAAAGGATATCGCCTAGCTGTTGATGTATTGATTTCATATTAACCTGTGGATGCTTGCTTGAGATGAGTCACCAGATGATTGAAGATGAAGGTGGTGACTTTGGCATTATGAAGACATGCATGATAATTGTAAGTTGTTAAATAAGGAAGTAATTAAGGAACATTTCCAATTATGTACATGGCATTTTCAAGACTATTGTCGTAGCACGGTGGTAACGTATTCAGTTAATTAACCTAATTAACGCGGAAAACGTCAAAACCGCGCCGAGTTCGTTCCCACGAAGAACCTGCGGTCGTTTACAAGACAAGAGAGAGGAAATCGTTGATGAACACACACACACACAAGAAACACCATAAACTAAGATAACACAAATCGGATTAAGAAATCCGGGATATTACGGAAATCATAGCACGAAAATTTCCGCCTTCCCGGTAGTGGACCGAAGTAGGGAACACAAAACAAAGTATGGACAAGCTCCCACCATAGAGTAGTAACAACAATAGACTCAGCGTCCCGAATCCATAGTATAACAACTATATACACTCCATTCTAAGATTCCTTATTACGGGTCATGACTTCCGGGATAAGGTTTCCGCGATAGAGGTAGCGGATTTGACTTGTATTTCCACTATCCGCTAGATTTTTGACCGTGTCACAAGGACAATAATTCTAGTGTTTTAGGCTAGAATGCTCAGAGAGACTTGGTAGTTGTTCATCAGGATCTCGCCCTTTGGGTTGATTTCTTAGGGTTGTCTCCCTATCTCCACTTCCTCCGCCTAACTACTACTCCCTTAGATTGGTGTTATGATGGGGGCAGCCCTCCCTTGGGAAGGAGTCCCACTCAAGTATCCAACGCGTGCCACCCCCTTTGACGGGGGAAAAGGTGGAGGAAGTTTTGGGTCTACAAAACCAGCATGATCCGCTTTCCGTGATGGCACAGTTTCCACTATACCACACGCGGAAACCGAATCCTCCCTCGAGAGAGGTGGAAACGCAACATCCGCGTCCTATCTTCACAATGGGTAGCTTGTGCTGCTCCACCGGTCACACAAGATAGGACCTAAGGTCTGTTGATTTCCGTGACGGCGGGGCTAACATAGGGATGGGGCTACCACGCCTACCATCCGCGGTGGGAACCAAGCGCCAGTCGCGGCAGGTGCATGAGTGTTCTAGACCATTCCGTTACTGCTGATCGGTGTGATCCACCTCCAGGTCACGGCAAGCGGAAGGCGTAAACCAGAACCCTCCCCCTACTATTGGACATGTCTATCCACTGCTACTCATTGTCGGTCCCTAGTTGGACGGAGTAAGTGGGGAAGAACCTACCGTGTGTGCGGAACTCCCCTTGCCCAACAACCCCACGGTGGGGTTCTTTCCCCTTGCTCGTCCAATCATTTCCGCCTTTCCGTGCTTAAGATTCCTCCGCCCATCACCTGCTCACACAGGGGCGTTTTAACCACACGCACCTTGGGGTGTTACTGACCCCCTGTCCTATCACGGAATACTAACCTAACTAACCTACACAGTGATAGGGAATGGCGGAAAACTCGGAAACCTCAAGTACGGAAAGGAGGGACCACTTGCATTACACATGGACTTAAGACTCAACTCATACCGAAGGTGAAGTGAAGCATAAGGTCTGAATTGAACAAAAGAACACTTGCATTGCAAAATGATGAGAGAAACACCGAAGTGTTCTCCCTTTAAAACCAAACTAACACCCACATGCCATGGTTTCCATGCTGGAAATCGCGGGCCACGTGGCAATCCTGACAATCCACCTCATTGAGAGGTCAGGCCCTAAACAAAGAAAATGACAAAGCACACAACTCGGGGCCACCTAACTACTTGCCCAAAACAAACCAAAATGGAATCCTAACTAAAATCTACTCCTTATCCTTCCGCTTCTTCAACTTGGCTTCCTTCTTATTTTGCTTCCGCTCCTCGCGGCGGTCCGCACTGTCAATTGCCAAAGATGGAGCACGTGGTGGTGGCACTGACACCTCGTGTCCATCGGGTCCGAGAATCACTCCCACGTGGTCCGCCGTCCCCGCAACATCCGGTGCCAGTGGTGCGGACAGTTGGTTGCCCGGCGGAAATCCCGGAGCAAGAATTGCAAGTGGCGGCGGATCCCGGGCAACCACTTGGAAGTCCGTGGCAAGGCTCGGTGTTGTCACCTCGGCCATGTGGCAATCATCCCGGGTTTCCTCTCCAACCGTGGCGGAAACTGGGGTGGCATTGAGAACCACCACCTCGGTGGCGGAAACCGGCGGGACCGTGAGCGCCGTGATGTCCTCCACCTGGTCCACCTCTTCCGCATGTGGGTTTCCACCTTCTACCGCGGCACCTTGAATTTGCACCATGTCATGAGGGGTCAAGTCCGAGTAGCCCGATGAGGACTCCCCTTCCTCCGATGACTCAACTACGTCGGGAAACAACTCCGTGCAGCTAGCAATGAGGGCCTTCATTGCTCTCAAAGATGCGTCCATCTTACTCCCTTGATCCATGATGAAAGTAACCATCTTCGACCCGGAAACGTGGCCCGCGTTCTTCAATTCCGCGTCGAACATCTTGGCTTTCCACCACACGTTCCCCGGGATTTCTACCATATCACTCAATTTTTGTACCGTGAGAGTGGTATCCTTTACCCGCTTAAGGAGCTTCTCTCGCTCCGCCTCCAACTTCCGCACTCGCTCCTCGGTCTTCCGCTTTTCCGCAGTAAGGTGGTCCACCTTACACTCCAGCTTCCGCAACCGGCGCGGATCTTGGATGGCCTCCTTTATTGCGGCAAACAAACTCTCCCGCGGCGGGTTGCCCACCAATTCCCCTACTTGGTGCATTTGCAGCTCATAGTCCACAATCCGGGACCGTACTCCCTCCAAGTCGCGGATAATGGAGTCCACCGGATTGTCCTCCAAGGGAAAGGTGGAGGTTCCACCTCCTCCGGGTTTGGTGGCGGACTTGGTCCGCGTCGCACGATTCCCCAACATGAGTTTCCGCTTCTTGGTCGCAGGCCGCTCTCCACTGCTCAACTCCACTATGTCTTCCTCCTTCGGACCCTCGTGGCCCATCTCCGGCTCCGAATCGGTAGTCTGGAGTTCCCGCATGAATTGGTGCGACGTCCATTGGGTTTCCTCTTCGTCAGTGAGTAGGTTTCCGTGTGCGTAAAGGTGGAAGAGGAAAGGCCCAATGTAAGAAGGGTGGCCGCGTTTGGTGTTGGTTGCCAACTTGTGCACCAACTCTCCGATGATGCTTCCCCAATCCACCACCTTCTTCTCAGAGTACGCAAGAAGCAAGGTGGTGGCGAGAGTAAGAGTGATGTTATAGGGCTTCTCCGGGCTAAAGATAGGCACAAAAAAAGCTAACATCCTCCTTTCCCTCTCGTTTTTACAGTCCTTCACAAAGTAGCCATACTTAGGGTCCAACCTAGAGGAGAATTTATCCCTCGTACAATCCTCTCGTTTAGTGGCCATGCCTTCCCCTCCCGGTTTGAACCCGTAAACGCCACTCCAAAGTTCCGCATTCCACCTATCCGGTCGGCCCCGGATGGTGGAAGCGTAAACGCGGTCCACCTCCCCGGTGACCAGTTCCCTCACCATATCCTCACTCCGCACTCTCCACGATTTCTCCCACAATCCGAGGCAGCCCATGCGTCTCAAATCCGCCTCCAACTCGTTGTTCTCCTCACGGTCGGAGGGGGTGACCACGTGCACCTTGCGGAGGGCTACCTGCTTCTCCGCGGTCCGCTTCCGAGTTTGGGTCGCCATGGCGGTTGCGGCCCGCTCTAAGGTTCCCAAGCCGAAAATGGAAACCTTAACACTAAACTAATTTAATGGTTTTAGCTACTTTAAGGATTCAACTCTTTCTACTCGATTCTAAATAGCACACCTAACAATCTATCTATAAAGTGCTTAATTTATGATCTTTTACTTTGTCAAACCTATCTTTTAAACGTAAAGTAAGGTTACTTAAGAACTTTAAGTAAAAGTGGGCCGCGACAACTATGCGGTTACAAAAAGACATTACCCCGGACTTCGGTCCTGACAAATTGCCAATGACAACTTGCCAAGCTATTGAGCTCACGACTGAATAGGTCAAAGACATAGAGTGATAGAGAATTCCCTAAGATAGGACGGAAATCACTCACTACGGAAATATCACAAATGAACCATAAGAGTGGAGAGTAAGCCGAGTAATGAAGGAACTAGAGAGTAAAAGACGTAGATTGTTATTGTAATCCTTAATCCAATGTGACATTAACCCTTATAGACACTAGCTTAGTCTTCCCTGTGACCTAGTTCCCTGGGTTGTTGTTTTTAAGTGATAGCAAAAAACTAACTACACTTGCACCCAAATACATATCGTGCATGAAGCCATTTTTCTTTTTAGTTCGGACATAATATAACTTGGTTGTAGGCCGTTGTACCGTGGCCCAGGGATTTTGAAACCATAATGCCCCGTTTATTAAGGGCCTCCCTTACAAAGAGAACCATATTAGCCTAGGCATTCTTCACTCAACTGTTATTTAAGTCATATTGGACTAAGTCCAAGTCCATAATTGTAACATGTTGAATTTTATCGTAGAATCCTCCAATAGGATTGTATTATAGGATCCTCTGATAGAATAGGCTAAGTTGATTATGATAATATTATAGCAGTTGTTTGATTATATTTTTTATTCAACATTTAATTATATAAATTCAACATCAAAATTTATACTTTTGACTTTTTTTTCATCATATATTGATAGCATAACATTCAAGTAATCACTAAGGATTCACGTTTCTTCCATTTCAATTTAGTTGTATCAAAAGTGTGTTGACAAATCCGTCCATAAAATTGAAGCAACCAAAAAGTTTAGATTTTGAGAATATGTTCAAATATACTTAAAATATAAGTTACTTCATGACAGGCTCACAATACTAGCAACTCTGTTTTTTTTCCTAAATCTGAAACTTTGTGTTGGCCATTGGCATTGGGCTCTGCGTAGTAGCAAACGCCTGCTCCATGAATAATGGTCAAGTAACCTCTTCATAACCCGGAATAATGGCCTCTCACTATGTTATCCCCACTTAGAAAGGAGCACCAATGAGAGGTTGTGTAATATTATGGAGCTCATATAAAATATCTTGTGTGTTGTCAAAAGTGAACATAACATTATTCAGGTCCATAACAATGTTATATGGGACTGACAATATTCTATAGAATATTCTTGGATATTTTCAACATTTGGATTGTATGTGGGAAATATTTGGGAATATTTCGTGGAATAATGTCAATCCCACATAACATTGTTATGAATCTGAACAATGTTATGAAGATTCTCTTCCTTAATTAATAATATTATATTTGTCCTCCCCTCCCCCCTTCAAGCCTTATCAACAATTAAGCTTAGAATGATTAACGAATTTTGAACACGTAATCCAATTTCTTTTAAAGACGTGTCTTTTCAGTGTTCATTTGTATATCCAAACCTAACCACACACCACTCAAATATCCCTAGGTGTCCATTTTAGACTAATAACTGACTTGGGTCCGCTTACCTTACCTTGGAACCAACCAAATCACATCCTCATTTTCATCAATCATTTGGAATAATTCAACTCAAGGGAACAAATGCCCTTAAATTGATATGTATGCCACATTAAATTACCATGGCACATATATGTGATGTCAACAACGGTCCAAGATGACCCTAAACTACCGGGTGATAATGGAGATGTACCCATTTTTGAATGGAGTGGTTGGCGGTTCGATTCCCACCGTGAAATCTTCTCTCTACTTGATGGGAAACAAACTAGCTAGATGGGTAGGAAGCCAAGAGCCCACCCACCCCAAGGTAGGCAGTAAACCCCACCTTGCACCAAGAGGATTTTTGAGCAAGGTATGGCCAATGGGCTCAAATTCACGTCAGGTTGCCCGACGTTGGTTATTTATTTATTTATTTATGACGTCAACAACACCCTTAACATACACGTACACACTCACTCCTACATTGATGAGTTATATTTCATTAGGGTCATCCATCAAATGTAGTATCTCGATTATGAGTTGCCAACAAACCTATTAAACAACAACAAATACCTTACTATGACTTTCATGCTGGCGCAACCCTTGCTAACTTTCCTTCACTTATCTTGTCCGCTCTTCAACTCTAGCAAGTGTCACGAACGCTCACCTACACATCCCACACACGTGCACGGTTAGCTCCCCATACCGCGGATCATCAAGCTCATGGTTTGGTCACCAAACCCCCTACACATGCATTCGAGACTTTTTGCTTAATAGATAACCAATGGTTAGATGTGGATTTCCATCCATGGAAATCCACTCTTGAGTTGATCATTGTGTTGCCAAAGCAACACTACAACTACCCAAAACATAGTTGCCAACTATGCTCCGGGGGGTTCGGTCAGCGAAGTCGCCTCACCCATATAAGCCTCTAGGACTCTAAGAAGGACCCCAACACCACCGTCAAGAAACCTTTTGTCTCTCTACCTAGAGTTGGGGCCAACTAGACATTTTCCCTTAGCCGCTAGGGCTAGAAAGCCCCCCACAGCTTCAGACTGCCATAACTTCTCCTTGTGATCTCTGATGCTATCAAAAAACCACTCCATCAGCATTTACGTTTTACGTAGATGTCGATGGACTCCTCACTTGCCTCATTCGGGTAAGTATTGAGGAAGTTATGGCTGTTCGAAGTTAGGCAGTCCCAGGCGCCACTCCCAGGTTACTGCAGTCACATGGCGTTTTCCTGGGACAACGCCCCACTCAAATTGCCATATCTTTTAGCTCACACCTCCAATTGAGGTGTTCTTTAGCATTCTAGAATCCGCACGCCATAAGCTACTCATAGCTAATGGCCTTACCCTTGTGACTCCTAGTCTTCATAGGTGGGAGACGTTCTCAACGCCTGGGGCCCTCACCCATACAAGGATCACTTAGGCTCATCCACCCATGGTGCCACAAGTCCCAGGTGTCACTCTGGGGTCCCCCTTGTGCCCATGGTGTTGCGGGCACTCCTCCTGGAGAGGTGCGTGACACATGCATTGTAAATAGCTTTCGTCATCTAGAGTCCTTCCGTTTTCACTAGACGTGGTCCATTACCTTTTAAGATGTTTGTCCCTTGATCTTCACCTAAGGGACACTTCGCACACGAGTCAAGAGCCGTGACCATGAAATTGTGAAAACCCAAAAGGAAATGTCCAAAGGCCGTCCCAACACACCTCCAAACTCATGTAGTGTGGTCACGGATCCTCAAGTGTAGAGTGAATGTCACGGTATGCGACGTCAGCGTCCACACCGCATCCAGGGAGTTTCATCCATTTAGAGTTGGATGAATGAACCCTAGGAGTTGGAGATGTTCCTAAGTGAGGAGCCTCCTCCTTGGCTTGGCATTCTTGCCAAGTCAAGCCTTGTGAATGAGTATGTGGACATAGCTTGTGTGAGGTGAAGATTGCATATTGTTGCATTAAAATTTTGAGTTCTTCTTCCTTACTTGCACTCTTAGATTCTCCCATGGTTGAATGAGCGATAACTTGACTTATTGTATGCATTTGAAGAGAGAATTAGAGCTCTTGCTAGGGTTTGTCTCTCTTCCTTCTCACTTGGCAAAAATGCTTCATTCTTCTTCTTCTTCTTTTTGTTCTTGAAATATAACACGCAAGGGAGAGCGTGAGGACAAGGAGCGACGAAGTTGTGGAGTGACGATGCGAGGAACACCTCGGATTGGCAAAGCAACAAGAAGAAAAATATTTGCTTATGAATGGCACATCACGGTGAATTGTGGTGAAGATTTATTAAATTATTCGTGGAATTTCTTGTGAATTGGTCACTTGCAAGCAGGAATTCACACCATTGAATTTTGAAAGAAAATTCTTAATTCTAATTGAATAAAAATCGGTTAAAAAAAACGACTCCGGGAGCCGGAGTCCCTAGCCGGCTCACGTCCTTCCTCCCTGCTGGCGGCTGGCCAGCAGGCTGCAGGCAACAACCCCCCCCCACCCCCTTGGGTTGGGGGCACTTGTATTTCATTTTGAGAGCTAAAATTCTTGGACTTATGAAAGACGAACTTCTGTGAAAGCATTATTTAGGATATTTTCATTAATCAACAACGAAATCTGGTAGCTCGAAGACCTTATGAGAAATCAAGGTATTTGGTTTCCGGAGCAAGGTTAGAGCATCACGAGAAGAGTTCACGGGGATATCCAGAAATATGCGGAGGGTGTGGGATTGCGGCGAGCTTGCGATTGGCTCACTCTTCTTCCAAGCCAACTTGTGGGAGGTACTTGGCATAAGAGCGTCTTTTTCTTTTCTTTTGGTTTTATAAAAAAAATTAAAAACTTAAGCAACCACATATTTGGATTCTTGGGGGTAAGTTGGCCGGCATTGGGATTTATATAGGAATTGTAATGCATGGGATTGCCGAGGGATTGCCATTGAGAATTGTTTGGCATGTGGAATCGATGTTCGATCTAAAAAAATAATTGTTAAAGTTGAATTGTATTTAGAAATACAAATTTAAGGGATTTATATAAGGAGGGAGTTTTTAGGTTGTAGTAGAGAAATGAAAGATGTGTTCAATTGCAATTTATTTTCCACGGTAACATGGATCCCTCACGTTTGACTACCAACCGCATGCGGATATCAGTTATGCGCGGTTAATTTTAATTTTTGCTTAGATATTGTTTGGGGAAGAGAATCCAGTGTTGTAATTGTATATCTTTCTGTATTTTGTTGTGATATCTTCTCTCGTTGCGGACTGTATTGCTGAAAATTACCAATATTATCCTATTTTGTATTGTGTTAGTTTGTGATAGGGTATCATGGGGGTGAGGTCGGAGTGATGATCAACATGACCTTTATATGTGCACCAAGTGGGTAGTACATGTATTCCCTAATGATGAGGTTGGATTACTAACCAACAGACTATAAGATTGGTGGTGGTTAGAGGTGTAGGTTGTCTTTCACATTTTTTATTTTTACCCGACACCGGATTAATGTAGGTTGTTGACTCTAGTGACCGGGCTCGCTATGGATTTATGGTTACGACTCAGAGCCAACATTATCGTTCCATGTCTCTAGAAGCATCGGAAGGTCAACCTTCTGATCACGTGGACGCTGAACTAGTGGTATTACCCGACCACGCTTTTCAACCTACTTCGGCATGGGGGACTACCACTCGGTCTCACATTCTTTGGGTGGAAATTTTTAACGATATTGAGAAGCAAACACGAGAAGGAATACGGGACTAGTTTTCTGATCGAGTAGGAACCATTTTTCTACAAGACTGGATAATTCGGTTTAGGATATGAATAAGGGAGAAATACCAATGCAATTCCAGTTTTAATGACTGATTTACGTTTGAGTTTTTAATCCCAATATTTCGAATATGAAGCGCTCCAATCCTATGAACAGTGGAAAAATACTCGTTGAATGGAGCTGCGCCAGATGGAGCGGTACTGGGAGACTAGAGTGGAGTCGGTTTCCGCATTCAAGGATGACGTGACTTCTAGTTCGTTGGCCGTTCTTGTGGTTAAGACGGAGACACCGGAGGAAATATTTGTAGTAGATATGAAGTGAATTTTCTTTAGTAAACCTAAAGAGAAGGTTCATACTTCCGCATCGACGAGTACATCGAGTCTAATCCATCTACTCTCCCGTTATGCCGAAGCTATCTAGGCAACCTTAGCTTCTTTATGAGCTCTGCTAGTTTTTGAGCCTTTATAAGTATTCATTTTTCATTTGGAGGAGGAATACAGAGGTTTCCGTCGGAATCAGATGTAGTGGATACAAGACTTCAAGCGGGAGAAATACGATACACCTCGTACTATGTACATGAGGTTGGTGAGGTTTGCAAAGGAGTCTGGAGGTGTTTTCGCGGAAGGTCAGTTGGTGAAGGTTTTTTTTATCAAAGATTGACAAACGCCTCCTTAATTTAGTAATGTCCATTATCATCATGGATTATGGTGGTCAGGCGACATTCGCACAGGTATTCGTCGTTGTGGAGTAGTGTGATCGTGCATTGTGTTAGCACGATGTCACTAACTTGGTATCCTTGCTAGTGGATTCTAGCAAATCTCGGAAGACTCCGATCGTGACTGCAGAATTGACAAAGGCGAAGGTGGACAAGACTTTATACTGTTGGTCTTATGGGGAGTCAGACCACGCTAAAAGGGATTGTCCTTCGAAGCAAAAAAAAATCCAAACCGTAGAAAAACCGAAGCGGAAAACAGTTGTCTCCGCTAAGGATTCAATAAAGGAGGCAAAAAAACCTTCACCAAAGTAGTTGAAGTATTCTCACAATGGGAGGCTTAATCACACGAAGAACAATTACTTTGTTCTCCATCCGGACAAACACCCTTCTTTTGCACGGAAAAGACGTTGGAGGCAAATATTAACGCCTTGGAGAAGACCTTCAAGAATTTGGCTTTATCTAGCCAAATCTTAGACTCACCTGCTTTATCCAAAGCTAAGGGTAGTTTTTCTACTCCGGATTATTATATGTTTGGAGCTTTGGGGGAGGTGGTGAGTTCGGCAGCTGTGACACGTTCTCAATTCGTGTCACGCGCCATATCTTCGACCACAGGGGAGTCTGTAAAGAGCTTATAAGCTCGGGACAATGGTCCCGCAGATCAAATTGATTAGGTACGGCTGCCATTCTCTTTTGGATTGGCAGATGTTGTCCAATCTGTTAGTGGTTATAATTCGAGCATGAAAGCTTCGAATTCGTCGACCGACATGGTGCACACATTTGTGTCTAAAGTGTTATACATACATTTGTTCACAGTGATGGAATGGTGTTCGCTAGGATTCCAACATGCTAAGGCTTTCCATCTAACAAGTAGGATTTTGGAAGGGAAGGCATCCTTGTTTCCTCTTACCGTAGCTCATGCCACCGCAGACAACCCTTCCATTGAGGATCTTGAGGAACTGGCCAAACGACGAGCAAGGCTTACCACGGAGGTCACTGCGTCTTTTGACGCACACACCTCAGATGATGGGGGTCATCCACATCTTATGATCCACTAGTATCTGCTGAAGCAGCTTATATATTTGATGTAGTTGCTAGATCTACTCGCAAGCGTCGGGGCATTTGACCATGCATCGTACATATAGTAAATGACACCGATATTCTGATAGTCAGTCGAGTTGGGGGCAATGCTATTCGGATTGCTCTCCATTGTGTAATAATGGATTCGAAGACATAACCAGTTATGATCGACAAGAGGCTTGTCCAGGAGTTGGGGTTGACGGCCGAGGACTTGGTTCTTTGCCCATTCACCATCGTCACATCCATTGGCCACGTGGAACGGGCCACTGGTTATACTCGAGAGCCATTACAACTTAGCTTCTGAGTAAAACCTGAAGATCCACCCGCACCTCTTCTTCTTAGGTGTACGGTGATGAATGCAGCCAACTACGGTATTTTAGTTGGTCAACAAACACTCTACCCCTTCGATTTTGGTTTAGACAACTAGATTGAGGAACCATGGATTCGACCAGGTTGGTTGGCTGGGGACGGCTGGAGGGAGCTTATTCTTGTGGCGTTTGTAGTAGTCGCGACCATAGCATCATTATCCATGGTTTTTGGATATGGTGTTACTATTGACACATCGCCATGTGACTCCGTCTTATTGGAGACACTAACACTCATGGGGAGTATTAAAGATCAGTTGGAGATGACACCTAAAGGTGCATTGGTGCGCCATCCCAAGGATCTTCTTCCTCCCTGACGCGATTCCACAGAGCTACTTTGGAGATGTGAGGACATTATCTTCTCTTTGGATTCTACAACACCAGTCATACCGGATACGCCATTGGCATTAGCACATCCCATTTCACGGCGCCCGCCAGATGAAATGATCAGTTTGGTGGAAATGTTTGGGGGCATCGGGACATGATTGGCGGCCATGTTGGAGGTTGGCCTCACGGTTTGACAAAATGTCTATGTGGATGACTGTAGATAGTTTTTGGTTTGGGTTCCAATCAAGAAAATCGTACATGGAAAACCAAATGAGTGTCAGATTGAACTCTAGATGTCACGATTAGGTGAATTGATATATCACAATGGATTGGGAATAAGTTTATGAGGATAATCCCATGAGAAACATCTCTTTAATGTAGTTGGAGAACTCATTAAGTGAAGAAACGGGACACAAGGGTCACTCCATGTTGTACATGCAATTGCTCAGTTACTCCCTCACAACCAACCCTCTACAATAACATTATTCTTATTGTAAATTTTTTAACGCATGGAGTCACAACTCAACAATAATCGTTTGAATGGACCATAGTCTCATACACCCAAGGCCAAGGCACCTTGTTTTAGTCCATAGTCTCTTCTTTAAGTGCCCAATGACTATAGGCCACACCACAAGTTAGTATCCATTCACAATCTATTTCCACCATATCCCTCAGAATTTTAAGTTAATAAATTTAAATTGATATTATGACATTAAATTCCTTTTTTTATCTCTTCAGAATTAACAAAACAATATTGCACTTAATTCATTAAAATTAATTATTATAATTTGCAAAAGTCTAGTTGCGAGTAACGGCAACCAAGTATCCGACCCTAAGCGAACTGAACCGTAATTAAGCGAGTGCGTCTAAATCACGAGTCCATAGTCTAGCGAGGGTCGGCCATAGTCTAAGTGACCAATCACAAGTAACAATAACCAGTTCCAAGTTCCAAGTAACGAGTCTCACAGAGAGGGCCATAGTCTTAACAACCAGTCACAAGTTAATGACAAGTCCTCGAAAGTGGAGCTGGCCCCTTTTCCTCTTATCCTAGCTCTTAGGCCTTTCCCCAATCGATATGGAATAAAGGTCCAACTTTTCCGCTTCACTTCTTTCTACCATCGTCCCCACTGCAGGTTATGGATTCCCTCCAATCCTCCAACTTCAATTTGCTATGATCATACTATGACTTTGAATGTGAAATTCTATCACCTCCAGCCAATACAAGGGAAATCGAAGGTGTCACCCTGTTACAAGTTGATTTAGCAAGCACCAAGATCTCAACCGATTATGCTCAAAAATCACCCCCAATCATTGGTACACCTCCCGGCTCTTACGCACAAGAGCTGAGAAGACGATCTTCCCCCTTTAGAGAACATAATGCATATGTGCTCTTTACCGGGAAGTAAGAAATCTATGCATCCCATAATTCTTTCAGGGTAAAGGTTCAAGGAAATTCATCAACCAAATGAAAAAACAATTACAACCGACCGAAATTAATCACTTCAAACATTGCTTCCAAAGCGCATAATTAAACTTCAAGAATCACTCCCACTCTCTTCCCGAGAATTGGGGTAAAGGCTTCAACAATTATATATGAAAGGCATCGACATATTTAAACGTGATGGACACAAAAGCGAAGTGGTCAAAGCGGTGGTCATCCTCACTTGTGTCTTAACCGTATACAATGGCCATGCACCTTCTTAAGACACCAATAGAACCTCACACATAATTATAATATGATAAACCATTCACTCCATACAATCATGCCAAGACAATAGTCATAGCCACACGAGGATTGCAACCGACAATCTCACAGAAACAACGGGTTTCACACCCAGTTATTGATGTGAGACAATGGCCTTAGCCAATGGAAAGTCCCATGGAATCTATTCTCTTCACGAGAGGTGACTCTGAATTTGCACACACTATGACTGTTTATATCTTGAGTCTTTCTAGATTATCCATTGAATTCACTCCATTCCAAACAACTACGAAGAGTATCTCTCTTCTCTAAAAGAATCCCAATTCTCTCAGGCACACACACACTCAATTATATTAAATGAGACATTCACACAAAGAGCTTCACGCGTAATATAATCAAACCAACAGTGAAACTTGAGGATAATGATTGGTAATATTTTTTATATCAAAAAAAAAAATCTGATACACATAAAAAGGGCTTTACACCCAAGAGAACGGCCACACTATGGACATTCCAAGTTATTGGGGCGAAAGAGATTCTTTTCTCGAGAGAAACTCAACTATCTTCCCCCCCCCCTTGTCTATCTTCCAAGAACTAACATCTTCAACTGTTGTGCCATTCTATAGCTAGATCTCAAGGGTCCCTTCAAATTAAGCACATGTCTATAGTCCTGCCCAAATGACTTTTCCTTTCCTGAGTCTTGGTTTAGGTGAGCAAGGTAAAGTCACCTCTTGCTCACTTCCGTTAACTAGTCACTAATCACCTATTTCATTGTTTGTTCTACATTCTAACCTTCATTCTGAGTTCCTATTTCATCAAAACTTGAAAATTCCTACTTCTTGACCAAAAATCTGTATCACAATGACAGTCATGTGTCCACATGTGTGGCTCATCACCATTTACACCAGTTGATGATATTGTACCCACAGTAGTTAAACCCGACTGCCATCCGTGGGTGCTTTGGATGTCTTCCTCGTGATATTACACTTATCAGTGAAGAAGACTTACGAAGGTTGGGTCCTGTGGATCTGGTGATTGAGGGATGGCCATGCCAAGGCCACTCACATGCTAGAGCAGGCCGAGGTTTAGAAGATTCCAGGTCTAGTATTTTTTGGGACCTCATCCGGCTCCTGCAGTGGTGGTTTGTCCACCAACTTTCCCTTTTAAGGTACATATTTGAGAATGTACCTCTGTTGGAAGACTCTCGAGATAAGGTATTGGAGTGTAGATATTATACTTGACAACACCTTGGGGATCCCATTTTTATGGATATCACGGGACTTGGTTCGTATTCCCACCGTCCTCGGTGACTTTGGACCAACCTCGCACTGCTATCCACTTTAACTACAACATTTTTTACAGTGCCTCCACCCTCTAATGAGAAGGTGGATGACATCTTGGATCCAAACCGGACCTCTTTGTCATTTGTTCAAGATGATTTACCCCTGTTGGCATTGGTCAACAAAGTGGGGATACCACGGAGAATATTTCCAACCTTTATGATTTTTCTACAGTCATTCACATTCCACAATCGGGGGCCTAGTATGGTGTGGGATGATCACACTAAAATCCATTGTGAATTTTTTTCGATGAACGGGAACGTGCCATGGAATTTCGGACTGGACCCACAGTAACTCCTGGCCTTTCTAAAGGCCAATGACGGTTCATGTTGGACCAAGCCATGGATCTTAACACCATGGTGTGGACTGTTGGTTTATGCCTTGCATTACAAAGGCATCGTAGTGATCAATTGTTATCTATGGGACAGAACACTTTAGTCAGGCAGCACAACGGTCCACATCCATGGAGGAGGGAATCAAGGCCATGGTTGTAGAAGCCGAACAAATCTCTCAATTTGAGCAGCAGGTGATGAAAGAGCTTCGAGCTCAACGGATTTATGCTATTTTGGCTTCCGAATTTGGGAGGGGGCCACAAAGGATATTCCCATGAATGGTTTCATTCGATTATCCGCCTTTGGTGGTGGCTTCATCATCACATGTTGATGGTAATCAAGAGAGGTCAGACTCTATTGTTGGCATTGAGGTTAGGAGCATGGTTAATGTCCCTTTCTCTTAGTACTAGTTAGAGTTTGTACCAGTATCAGATGGTCCCCCTTTAGTGGAGAGGGAGACCACAGAGTTTGACAATTGGCCATTGGAATTAGTCCCTCATCTCACTGGTGTTGGGACATAGAAGGTACGAGCGTTCATTTGCTTGTACCGTAAGTGTTTTGCTTTTAATCTTCAAGATCCTGAAGGCTACAAAGGAAAACCCATCCACATTCACCTGAAGGACGACCATTCTATATTTTGAAGATCTTATAGGCTTAGTGTCTCCGAGAGGATTGGCATCCAGGCTCGTTGTCAAGAGCTCTTGACAGCAAGGCTGATCGAACTCTCTAACATAGAGTATACTTGTACTACGGTTATTCCATCAAAGAAGAGTATCTTTGGCAATTGGACGGAGAAGTGGATATGCAGGAATTACCGTCCAGTTAACCGGAAGACCAAGTCGGATCGGTATCCCATGCCAATCCCGGATGAGTTGTTCGATACCATCGGATTTTCTCAAGTGTTTAGCACCCTGGACTTGAGATATGGCTATCACCAACTCCCATTACTTATGGGAGATTGAGTGAAAACTACATTTTGGAGAATTGATCAAGATGGAAATGATCAACTGTACAATTGGAAGTTTCTTCCATTTAGCTTGAAGAATATATCTGCTTAGTTTCAAAGAATGATGGACCAGGTCCTCTCTAACTTGTCCTTTGCTCGGTGTTACATTGATGACGTGATCATCTTCAGCAGAACACCATAGAAGCATATGATGCATCTGTAAGCCGTTTTTGAACGGTTGCATCAGTGGGGATTGCGTTTGCACCATGGCAAATGCCAATTTTTCCATGACCGACTGGCATATCTAGGTCATATTATTGTTCCATGAGGTTTTGGAGTGCAGCAAGCTAAGGTGGACGCTTTGCAAAAGATGCCAACACCGGTCGATGTGCCGAGACTTCGTACTTTCTTGGGCTTGGAAAATTAATACCGACGATTCGTCAAGAACTTTAGCTTGATTGCCAAGCCTCTCACCATTCTCATGAGCAAGGACCAACCTTGGACTTGGGGTCGTGAGCATTAGCAAACATTCGAGACATTGAAGCAGAAATTGGGTGCGGTTCCAGTGCTTCGACGTCATGATGTTTCCAAATCTTTCCAGTTGCATACGGACTGGAGTTCATTGGGTTTGGGAACAGTCCTCACTTAGAAAGATGACTTTGGCCGGGAGTATATTGTTGTTTATGCTTCACGAAGCAGCAATATTGCGGAGACCAATTATTCATCCTATGAGGGAAAAATGTTGGCGGCGGTATGGGCTATTATCCATTACCGGCCATATCTCTATGGTCAGCGCTTTACTTTAGTGACTAAACATCAGCCTTTACGGTGGCTCATGGAGTCGGATAAGCTTACTGGCAAGCGCGCCAGATGGACTTTATTGCTCCAGAAGTACGACTTTGAGGTGGTACACCTTGTCGGTATTACCAACTTGGATGCTGATGGATTCTCACGCAATCCAAGTCCTTTAGACGATGATTTGACCGGAGCCAAGTGGCATGGAGATTATGATCGAGAAGTGGTTTCAAATTGGCACACAGTTGTCTACCCCACTTTGTTTTTTGGCTCTATTGCTGAGGTTCCGATACAAGGCTCAGATAATGATATTGATCGATCTTAAGCTATTGCGGATATATGGAAGGATCTTCTCGTATTGCATAAGCTTCAGCAAGGGACCTTTCCTTTGTCTATCTTGGCAATGGAAAGAGATAATATTGGACATCGAATAACAAGGTTCCGTTGGGAGAACGGTTTGTTATTTCGATTGTGGTCGGATGGAACAAGGCGTATTGTTCCTAGACCGGATCAGAGGGCCTCTTTGGTGCAGCAAGTGCACGAGGAACTTGGCCATTTTTATCACGTACCTCTCCATGAGGAGTGCCCGAAACACCATGGGCACAAAGGGGACCCCAGAGTGACACTCGGAACTTGTGGCGCCGTTGGTGAGAGGGCCCAAGTGATCCTAGTGTGGGTGAGGGCCCTGGGCGTTGGGAATGCCTCCCACCCATGGAGACTAGGAGGCATGAGGGTGAGGCCATAAGCTATGCGTAGCTTATGGCTTGCCAATTCTAGAATGCTCAAGAACACCTCAATCGGAGGTGTGAGCTAGGAAATATGGCAATTTGAGTGGATCGATGTCCCAGGACAGCGCCCTGGAACAGCAGTGGCCTGGGAGTGGCTCCCGGGACTGCGAAGCTTTAAACAGGCATAACTTCCTTGATACTTGCCCAAATGGGGCAAGTGAGTAGTCCATCAACATCTACATGAAACGTAAATGATGATGAAGTGGTCGATTGTTACGATCAGATATCATATGAAGAAGTTATGGGGTTCTGAAGCTATTGGGGGCTTCCAGCCCCAGCGGCTAAGGGAAAATGTCTACTTGGCCCCCAAGTGTTGGGAGAGAGACAAAAGGTTATTTGATGGTGGGGTAAGGGCCCTGCCTAGAGTCCTAGAGGCTTATATGGGTGAGGTGGTGTGGCCTCACCTATCCGAGGCCGAACGGCAAGGCCTCCATGGGCATTGGCCCAATGTGAAGGCATAGTTGCCTAGTATGGTTCGGGTTGTTGTAGTGTTGCTCTGGCAACACGATGATCAGCATAAGATTGGATTTCCATGGGTGGAAGTTTATATCTATGAATTGGTTACCGATTAAGGGGTGAATTCCGAAAACCAAGTAGGAGGTTTGGTCCCCCTCCTATGGACTAAGAAGGTCCGCGGTATGGGGAGCTAACCATTCGCATCGCGGTATGCGAAGGGTTAGCGCTCGTAATCCTTGCTAGAGTTGAAAAATGGACCAAGATAGTTAAGGGGAGCTAGCAAGGGTTGCGACAATTTTGGCATACGTAGGACACATTTGATGTTGCGTAGCCAATATTGGTGGATTGGCATGTATCAACAAGTTGTTGCTTATGTCGGGAGACGTGAAGTTTGTGACCGGGTCAGATCTAGCTTCAACACCTTGTCGCCTTAACTACATCACTTACCTATCATGAGACTAGACTACCGCTGGTCACTGGACTTTGCAAGACCGTTGGTTGTCGCATCATGTGGAGCAAAGTACGTGTTGGTGATGGTGGAGCATTTCAGCAAGTGGATTGAGCTTATCGCTCTATCCCAAAACTCTAGAAAGTTGGCCGCGGCATCCTTTTTGGATCGTGTGTTGGCACGTTTTGGAGCACCGACTGAGGTATTGACGGACCATGGCAGAGGATTCTTCGGTATTTTTGAGGAGTTGTGCACTAAGGCTCTCATAGATCACCGTACCACCTTGCGGGATCATTTGGAGGCGGATGGCTTGGCTAAACATGTTATTCAGACAATCAAACGTGGTTTGAGGAAGTATGAATCATGCATTCCTATTCCTCCAACCTAATCACATGTCATGACATTATTAAGCATGTTTCCTCTGTGACTTTCTGAAGGGGTATAGATAGGGGTGGGCATAGTACCACCCCATTGTTCTTAAATGAAATGCACAAATCCCGGCCCCAACATGCCGGCTAGTAGACATTGCAACACGGGAAGGTTACTCCATTGTCAAGTTGAACACCACGTGCCAACAAAGTTTTCTACCCTATATTACATGCCATAGATAATTTTTAAATTTATGATAATTTTTCTACATATACATAACCATTGATAGTATCTTTTTTATATATTTTTGAAATTTTTAGTCATCTTCATTTTTGTAGTAATTTTTTTAGTTCAATTCTACGTCATTCTAGTTTGAAATGGTATGTTTTATTAAAAACAAATCATCAAATTTAATTACCATTTTCTACTATGTAATAGGTACCATGTATATCTACTCATAAAAAAACAATTGATAAAATTTTGACCCATTTTGGTGATGCTTTATGTAAAAAATATAAAAGTGTTCGCATGTGGTTGTTCAACTTTACAATGGAATGACCTCCCCGTGCATTGCAACAATCGACATCCATGTCCAACCCAGTTGATTCACCCTTGCAAAGTGAGTGATACTTACATTGAACTTGTTCATTTTGCAAGGGTGGGCCAATATAAAAGGGGCATTATACTCATAAAATTCCCGGTCCCACAATGAAGCACCTTAATGATGAGTAATGTTATTGCCTCGTGAGCTTCACCTAATATTATTTACCACACAAACAAGATGTAATATCTAGATCATTGGGTTCAACATTTCCCCCTCATTGGTCATGTTATAATCTTGCACATATAACACACCTCACCAGAGCCCTACATTGGGTGCCCATACCCATGCCCATGCCCAAACCCACCCATGCCCATGGGTTTTGGGTGGGCATGGGTTCAATATTATTGGGCATGGGTGGGCATGGGTGGGCAAGGGTTCGATATTATTGGGTATGGGTGGGCATGGGTGGGCAAGGGTGGGCATGGGCATGGGTGGGCCAAGACTTGGTGTAGGCGGGTAATGCACATTACACAATTTTTGAATACATTGGCGGCAATTTTAATAGCATGGGTGGGCATGGGTCATGCTATGGGTGGGCATGGGTGGGCATGGGTTGGCACGGGTCATGCTATGGGTGGGCATGGATGGGCATAGGTTGTTGTTGATGGGTATGGGTGGGTATGGGTACAAATTCGAAGGAAAATGTTGGGCTCTACACCTCACCCCACTAGAAGAAATCTTGTCCATTTCAACCCTCCTTGCGACTAGGCCATCAAGACTAAACCAAGAAAATGCATAAACAAATCAATTCGGTTGGGAATCGGGGGGGGCACCTTCCATGGGTACACCACGGGTACCTTCCGGTTGCCTACCAATTGAATTGTTTATGCATTTTCTTGGTGCGAGTCGCGATGGCCAAGGGTTGAAATGGACACGATTTCTTCTAGTGCCCTTATTCCAAAAGCCATAAAATGGGCCCAGCTATCAGTTTACATATACTCAAAATTACCATCACTTTTGTCATAATTCATGATGAGTAGACTCGTGACAATGTCAACCCCCTTCAAAAAAATTGGCATACTCTCAATTTTCACAATATCCCCCCCCCTTTTCCACATGTTACAATACCTTCCGCCCCCAACTCTACCCACACACTACAATCATAAGGATCCCATTTGTATATCCATATTATCCATCACCCATAACCCTACTTAAACCTCCAAACCATACTTCCTACAAACACTCCTCCCTTGCCCTCCTTGCCACAAGTATCACTTATGCCAGCCCCTCTTTCTCTACTTCACAACGTTCCTTGGCTACCTCAAGACACTAACATCCGATACTAACTTTCAATGACCCACTACATGTTAATATTGCCACTAAATGGGTGTTAAATCCTCGGCTGCCCCAATATTGTGTAAGCCTCACTATACATACTACTTCTAGTACTAAAACATATCAAAGCACTTACCAAAAATATAATCGTCTTTATTAATAGTCTAAATAACATACATTTGCTTCCCAACCATACATTAGAAGAAACTTGTCCGTTATATTTTGAACCATCGTAGAAAAGACCGTTGTTTGCAACATTCTTTCATTCCTCTTGCACCTTTGTTTTGGCATGATTTGGATAGTAGTATGTCAATTTTTTTTAAAACATGAAGGGATATATTACTGATGAGGGATCATGTAGAAAGTCACAAGGAGAGTCATCACAAAATTCACAATGGATGCAATAAATAATAGTTCTAATTTTAAAAATAATAGACATTGATTTTTCAAATATTGCATAGTCCCAATATGCTCCCCTCTCATTCTAAAATATTTTTCCTTCCTCCAATTACCTCCACATTTAATTTTTTGCAAGGAGGACAATTAAAAAATCTTACTAGAGCTAGAATTTTGCAGGGAAAGGAAGAAATAACAACAACAACAAAAAACTTGTTGAAAAGAAAAGAGGGCATCCAACCAAGAAATAATAATAATAAAGAAAATTGACAAGAAAAATATGATTGATGTTGGCGAATTTTATGAAAAATAATAGGACATGGTAAAAATCAAGTGAAGAGATTTTGAAGTGCATCACATAATTGTTGTTCGAGGTGAAATGAATGAGGAATTTGCAAAAACAACAAACAAACAACAATAGTTTGAAAATGTAATTCTTATGTACAACATACTCTTAACTTTTTTATGTTGATTTTTCTTTACCTTCACCAATTACAGTTCCTTCTTGTTTGTTTTTTGGATTTTTCATTTTTTTTTGTATTGCATGCAAGTAGAACTCTTGGCTCAAACTACAAATTTGATTGGTGACTGCAATCAAAAGTTTCAACCATTATTGATGATCGTGTAAAAAGAAATACAAGTCTAATATGAAATAATACATGACTGATATGATGACTAATGAGGTTTCAGACTTTGATAGGAAACAAAAATGTATGTGATTTTATGAAATGGATAAAGAACATAGCAACAAGGCAAATGTGTACAACCAAATTCCTACAAATACTACAAAATCATGGGAAAACTATCATTCCAATTATATATACTTCATATCAAACACTATTGCTACACTACAAACTGTTACACAATCAACTAATGCAATACAAAATAAAAACAAAAACTCAATATAAAATTGAAATTATCCTAGAACATGTTGTTGGTAATTTTGGGGTTTTTCTTGTATCACTCCAAAAATTCACAAATTTCATTAAGAAACATGGATTAAAAATTTGTTGATATTCTAGATAATTTCTAGTTACTTTTCTACAATATTTGTCCCATTATCATTGTTTGTTTCTATAATATTGTATTTTTTGTGATTTTTATTGCCAAAAAATTTCGGCCAATAATTCGTGCCTCATAGTGGCTTCATGGAGAAGGTCATTTGCTTTCTTATTTGTTCTAAGTAAAAATAAATTAATTTTTATATTATTTATTTCATTTACAATTGGAGCATCATCCCTAACTAGAATATTTATTTTCACTTCATCAAGTCCAAATATTTCTTCTTGTAAGTCCTATCCTCTCATATTTTCCCTTGCTAACTCTTCTAGATAAATTATTTTATGTTTCAACAATCATTCATCTTCAATCCCTCGTTATTTACAATGCACAAATTATGCAATAATATGCAAGTTGCTATAATATTGGGCACATTTCTCAAAAGTACTTTGAATCGCTTCATTATCAAGCTCCACCTACTATTCAAAATGCCAAATGTCCTTTTCAAACACACCCTAGTTAAAGACTAAATGAAATTTCAATTTGTCTCCTTCCTCGATAATACAAATTTTTCACCCTTAAATAGATAGTACATCCAAGGCCTCACTAAATATGCAACATTTCCTATAAGTTTATATAGTTAAATCTTACCTACTATACATCCACATCCGATTCTTGTAATTTGAAATACAATTCAATCATAAAGACTTCCTATCCAACCAAATTCATAATCCTAGAATATATAGTGTAGTCCGATAATTCCCTGTAGAACTGTTGAATGAAAAAACTTTATGCAATAGTAGTTTTCTCTGCCAACTATAGGAGCTAAAACAAAAATATGTGACCCATTTATTATCCTACAATGCAAAAAATATCATGCAACTGCTCAAATTTTGAAGCTAAAATCCTAAAATGTGATTCACTTGGGTTTGCATAAAAACTAGTTGAAGATGTTTCCTAACAACTCTACAAAATTTCCTTACTATTTTTGATAATTTACTATTGTGAACTCCATATAAGTTTCCTATGTCTTGCAATCCATTACCACTACCTAACCTGTGCATTGTTACCCTCTCTTGCACCAGCACAATAACTCCAAAACAATTACTATCTTTCTTCAAATAGGGGCCCAACCTCTCACATAAAAATCTAAATGTGATGTATTTTGCTCAAGTTCACTTCCTAAAGTCTTGTCCTGTCCACGAATCCAACAACAAGTAGTCTACAAATATGTACATCTGTTCTTGACTCCATATGCTTCTCTTTCTAAGCCCCATATTCTCATAAACCAAGCTCAAAATTGCAAACTTCTCTCATTCTCCTTGCAAAAACAATGTTTGAATGTCCACAACATGTTACACAAACATTTACAAAGACATGTATAATCCTAAGAGCAAAACAAATCTCCTCTTCCTCTCCTTCATTGCAACCATGCTTGTTAGAATCCAAGGTGAAAACAAACGAAAACAAGAACTCAAGATAAAAAGAAGGAAGAAAAGTGAAGCCAAAAGAAGACAAGGGAATGCTCAAACTTGATTTTTTTTTTTCAAAATTTCCCTTTTTGGACATATGTTGGAAAAGTCAAAACATTCACTTTTTGGTGCATGGTCATTCCTCTTGGTCCACGTTCGGTTTACACCTAGTGAGGGGCCCAAAGGCTTTGTAAATTGTTTTTTTAAAGAAATCGGGCCATGAAAGTTGGACCATCAAGTCGGACCATGAAAGAAGGCCATCTTCCATGGTCCGACTTCATGGTCCATGGTGTAAACCGGCCCTCAGTAGACTATGTGGCACAACATGTACATAAGATAACATCGTTAGGCCAAATCAATGCATGATGGCGAGTTTACTACTCGAGTATCCCGGGAAATACAACCAGGTCAACCTAGTGACCTAATTTAACTGCCTTGTCCTACTTATTACCCCCTACTACATACACTCTAAACTCCGTAGTATCACACCTATGACAACCAAAGTGCATGTGATATTACAGAGATTTTGTAGTGTTAACATGGATGTGTGATACTGTAGAATTAGTGTAGCATGTGACACTATGGAATAACACATAGTCGGTCCACTTCACTTGGCCTTCCTGGGCGACGTGGCGGACGCATGCACCAACATTCAACAAGTGGCATAAGAAGAAGAAGAAGAATAAGAATAAGAAGGTGACACTCCACATGTTGAGACATGGCACAATGTGAGGGTGTGGGTTGACTTCTTTGGTGGTTTGCATTAATGACAAAATTCGTGATATAAGGGAGAGAAATGTGACAATAAGGAGTGAGATTTGAACTACGAACATCCGTTCCCTAGGGTATCGGGATATTAGAGAGTGTGTGACATTATGGAGGTTGATATTACGGAGTTTAGGGTGTAACAGTGTTGGGAGAGGATTTTGTGGTGATCTTTAGGGTTTCCTTTATTAATTGTAGGCATATTCCACATATTCCTCTTAAATGATGGGTACTTTTACCTGAAGTCTTGAACTTCAACCAATTATTTCTCAAACTCAACTGTCATCTGTCACTACACTAAATATGTCACCAATTCTAATTGTCTTGCTCAATACTAATTGCAAACTGCGGTATCGTCTCGCCAACGCTAAATGTTAGCCCAACATTATTTGTCATTCCTTGTAATTGTTTGGGGGGATAATATAATTACAGTGTTGCAATTACTGTCACTTACCAAGTGATTTTTCATCCAATTTTCAATCATCCATTACAATATTTCATCAGAAGTTGCTAACAAGAGAAGGTAGGGTTTTGGCCAATGGATGAACTCATCCATCATCCGTGACAATATTTAAGAAGTGTCATCCAAAAAGTTACCATATGACACACTAAGTACCATATTTAGAGTAGTGGTCCGTTCTCTCATAAGAAGTGTCATCCAAAAAGTTACCATATGACACATTAAATACCATATTTAGAGTAGCCGTCCGTTCTCCCCGTTCATTGCTATAAACTGACTACTGTAGCCTTATTAGGATAAAGATACTTACCTTCACAAATTCACTGCAGTCTCTGATTAACTGGGATTAAATAAACTAATACTCATTCATATATATACACAATATGCATATATTTATGCAATTAGGACGACCGGGCGGAGGCGTCTTGGCCACCTGGACTGATGAGATTGCGGCGCCCCCATTAAGAACAAAAATGGATGAACGCAGTCATCCATCTAACCTGCAACCCTTCCCAGCCAAACCCCGCGTCCATCGTAAAGCCTGGTGAGTGCTACATGCATGGGTTTGTCTTTTTCGCGCCTTATGCGGTGGAAGTGACCGCCGCGTATCACGGCGGGACTTTCTGAAAGACGTAATTACAGACGTCGATTACCTAGATCCAACGGTGTGAAGAGATATGTGCCTCGGGAGGAGGAATCAGGGTTCATCCACCCACTCAAGTAGCGGCCCACTCATCCATCCCATCCCATCCATCCATCTGTCCGTCCGTTCATCCATACCGTCCGCCCCAAGCATTTGTCTTTCGGCGGGCAAAGGCGTCGTCGCCTCCAGTCGCGTGCCCTCGTTTGTTGGTGGTCGCTCGCGTTAGGCTCGCAGGGGAAGCTTCACAACCAGGTACTCACTTACTCATCACACTGTCGCACAAATCCTTTCCACTCCCGTTCTGATCACCACTTTCACAACCATTTCTCACTCCAGTCCCCCTGCCACTTCACTCCTCGCAGCTGTGTTGCTTGAGGCAGTTGCAAATAGCAAAAGGAACGCGCGGCCATGGACAACTGACGCTCTCTCACTTGCTTGCAAACAAACAACGCAACGGAGGGGCGACGGAAGGACGGACGGGGGGAAATCAGATGTGCTGCGAGATTGAAAAGCTCGGTGAAGGAAGGAAGGAAGGAGGGAAGGAAGTTTCAAGGCTGGAGGAGTGAATCGTAGGGAGGTAAGTTGCGCTGGTGCTTTGAGGCCTTGCTTTCGTTTTGCCCGTGGTTCCTGTGAGTGCGTGGAGAGGAATGAGGGACAGGGTTTGTAATCTGGAAGCGAGGGGAGGAGTGGAGATCTGCGGTTGGTTGGTTGGTTTGTTTGTTTGTTTGTTTGTTTGTTAGTTAGTTAGTGTGGTGCGGGGGCGGTAGGTGGATCTTAGAGCGTGGTTACTACGTAGTGTTGGTGCGTGCGGTGGGGGGGAATGGAGGTCAGAAGAGGGGAGGAGGAGGTTGGAGTTGGAGTTGCGAGGGAGCTTGTCGAGGTCTAAGAGAGAGGGAGAGGGAGAGTGTTGTCAACTTTTTAAATTATCTTTAGGGGATTTTGCGTTTGGCGCTTCTTTGAACTGTATTGTTCTTGAGTTTTTTGTGGTTTGTTAATTTGATCTGGTGTTCTAGTATGGCTCGACCGCGAAGTTAGTTGTGGATTCGCAAAGATACTGAGGCCAGCGCCTCAAGACTGAGTCCACGTGGCCAGGGTGCTAAGGGGGAGCGGATTTTCTCATATCGCATCTAATAGAAATCTGAAGTTTAGGGAGTCACACGAACGAATGAACGTTGCACTAAGGGAATTATGTGAGAAGGCGGATGGGTGTTGAATGTTCGTTGCTCAGATATGAGTCTGCAGGCACATTGTGTTTCTGGGAGGTTTTCGGAATTGTTGCACGTAGAGGACGTCCTAGTGAAATCTACCGGTCGTACTGGTCATGTTCGCTAATTGCGAGAATGAATCTTACCTGGACCCGAAAGTTCAAGTCCCTTGGCTCAGGATGGACCTGACTCATACGTTTTTGAACGGGAGCTTATATATGTCGCTAGCCTTTTTGATTTGATTCTCTACCTCACGTTTCTTGTTGTGTCCATTTAGCCCCATCTCTCTCTCTCTCTCTCTCTCTCTCTATACTAAAAGTCTGAATAGTGCTGTCCCGGCAAAGTTTCTCAATCATTCTCCTCATTGATTTTGTGGATCTTGACGGCATCTGCATCATACTGAGCGAGTGTTTCTCTTTAGCATTTACATTAAATACCCTTGATTATTGCATTTCCAGGACTCGTGAGGGAGGGGAGATATTTACTTACTAGTGGACTCTAGCACTTTTGAGGAATTTTGCTCAACTTTTATCCCTTCCTTCGTGGACGTCGTCTGAGATACTCTCAAATACTACACGAATTTTGTATACGTAACGGAGGAGAATATATTATCAGTGCAGTGTGTAGTAGATAAACAACCTTCCCATGTTCTGTGACGCCCTGCTTCTGTCCTGTTGAGAGCAAGCCCCTCTTTACATAACGAAGGAGTTTAAGGTCGTGGATATTCTCATTTTCAAGATTTACTTGTGCAAGATTTAGGTGTTGGTTTGGGTGGGGTGTTGGTTTTAGCACCATCTACCTTATGTTTGATCATTATGTAATCCGAGTTGATGAGCCAAGAGTTAAACAGTCTTGTATCCAGTTGTGATCTACAATCACCAAGAATAGAAGTAGGCTTAGAACAATTCGGTGAGATATTTGAAATCGTTTCTCATTCTTATAGTTGTTGACGAGCTCTTGATATTGGTGTTGGTCTTCTTGATTGTAGACCTGATCTACGCCGCATGGTCTTGCTACAATAGGAAAGTTTACCTGGAAGAACGTCTACTAGGCTCAGCTAGAACACCAATTTGGTATCAGATAGGCTTTCTGTTTTCTCTTACCTTGCGGCTCTTGTCGGCTTAAAGAAGAGTGCTCTCTTACTAGTGGTGTTGGAGCATTTCTTGGCTACATCTTATGTGAGGAACTAAATATGGTCGTGCTTCAAATGTTATTTTCTTCGCAGGTTTTATCATTTGATCGGGAAGTGGAGCATCAGTGCGGCTGATGAGGTTAACAGAGGTGCAAGGTACTGTGCCAATTTGTCATAGGCATGATGTTATTAAACTTCCCAACTAAGTGTTTGATTGTTATGTAGTAAGATACGTCATTGAAACTCTTCCAAGTATAGTGGCATTATTTACACGTGCTCTATCATCACGTAATAGGGATTATGTGGAGGAGAGGACCACCTGTTAGGAACTGTCTTCTGGCCAGTTTAGGAGCACTATTTGATGGGCATTAGAACAAGCAAACCTCCTAATCCTCGACCTGTTCTTCCTATTCCTGTAAATTGGTCAAAAGATCAGGATAGTATTGTCATCCCTTTTCCTAATTTTCAAAGTGAGGCAGAGTCCACTTTTTATACACGGCAGTTGTTTGGGAGCTAACTCCAAGTTCCAATGGCAGCCCATCTTGGGATTTGCAGGGAGAGGAGGACTCTTGTTGATATTGTTATGCAGAGCTCTCTCTTCTCTCGTTTTGAAGTAAGGTAGATGTGCCTAAACAACCCCAACAATAATCTGGACACCCTATATTTGAGTGGCATGTGGTTAGATGTGGATCTAAGAACTGGCACCAACAAGACATGTGTGATACATGCTGAAAATATGCTAACCGGTTTAGGTCATTAGTCAACATGTTAAGGGAACCTATATGACCGCTTAATGAGTATGAGAAACTTTAGTTTGATAATGAAGAAGTTTTTCAGATGCTCTCCAAAAATTTTTAGGCGAATGGCGATGGGTGGGTTTGCTAATCATGTTGCGCTAATCCTATGAGAAGTGGGTGCAGAGAGAAACATATCCATCTAAGGCATGTCTACCTTACATAAAATTGTCTGGATTTTAACAAGACCGGATGTTAGCAGTAAGATGGGGTTAGTGATTGTGAAGGACCCAATTTTACAGTAACGAGAAGCAGAAATTGAGCAATAGTTGCAAGTGACAATATGAAGTTACAACGCTTGTACAAACCTTCTGTAGAAAGAGAAAGAGAAAGAGAGAGGGGTTGCTTCATACACTGTAGCTGTGTTGGACCCCACTCTAAAGTTCTTTGTTTACTATTAGTAATACCAAGTTTACAGTTACTGTCTTCTGGCAGGAAGGAAATCAGTCATTTAGTCATTTCATGGAGCATACTGAGCATATTACCACTTACTTTTAGTTTGTCTATGGCCAGATGCCTTGAAGAACTTACAAGCTTTTTTCTTTGCTCTTTATGCAGAATTCTTGGATCGATGTTGTGAACCGACATGGACCAGCACATGAATTTTTTAAATGTAGGGCAGGAGGTTGAAGCTAAATTCAGCACTTCTGGATTTCGAGGTGCTTGGTTTCTATGCCGGGTAGGTTCAATTGAATTCTACTACAATCAAGGGTTGCATCGATCAGTTTCATAATGTTCTATTTTTGAGCTATTGTTCTATGGACCTTGTCTTGTTGTAATGCGTCCAAATTGACCTTCCTACTTACTCCTTTTCCCCCCTCTTGGCTGTAGCCCTTCTGGCTTGCTACATACATAAAATGTTTTTGGTTGTTACTATGTTGCATGGGAGCAGAGTAGGCGAACAAAGTTTTTGGTCAGACATGGTTTGATATATTGGTAAAGTTTCCTTGTTGCCAAGGAAATATCAGGAGGTATTTAGTACTGACATGCCAAAATCATGCACAATCGTTTAGAGAGCTGGTTTTGAAAGTCTAAAATGTCATAAGTGGTGACATGCAGATTCTAGAAATAAAGGATGGGAGAGGTGAACCGAATTGTCTGCTGAAGTATCTAAACTTTGATGACGGTTTGTGACTTCCTTCTCCCTCAACCCATATGACATGTGGTTTGTGCTTTTATATTCTGAGTAGTGTAAGGTCAGCAGGTGGCACCTGACTCTTCCAAATATTGTCAAGGTTTTATCCAGCTGGCATGTGAGACTATGGCAAGTTGAGGATTGTGTTATTTGTGTAGATCAAACTGTGGATCATGGTATTGCTGAGGCTGACAACCCCTACAAGTTGCTTGTTCACCGATACTAATATTTTGTATTATCTTTGTGCTAAATTTACTGATGCTAAATTTATGGACGTCATGTAGCTCCCACTTGGCATAAAGCTCGTCAGCCAGATCCTGCTGCCAAACCTAAGTATTGGATGAAAGTAAAGAAGACCTTGCAGTGGATGATTCGACCACCAGTCCCTGCAGTAATACCAGAGTGTGATTTGGAGGATTTAAAAAAAAGAGCTGCATTGAAGGAAAAGAAAGATGTGACTGTAGTAGCTCTCTTTGATAATGAGTACATGGTTGGAGATATGGTGGAGTGGTGGAAGGATGATGCCTGGTGGACAGGGCGTATTACGGAGCTTTCTACGACAGACAAGGGTGCCGAAGTCGTCACGGTATGATTGGTGATCTTGTGTATGATGTGAGGTTACATATGCTGCTGCCATGCTATCATGCTGTTACACATAAAATGCTGCTAACATTAGTTGTATTTGTTGCTGATATTAAATTTGTCCAGAAGTCTTGCAAGGAAGTTGAAATATGGCCAATACTTAGCGTTCTTATTGTGCAGTTGGCTCTGCTTTCCTTTCCACATGGAGAAGGACTTACTTGTAGAGGAATAAAAACCTCTAAGCTTCGCCCAGCATTTTCCTGGAGCCGCCAAAACCAATGGAGTTTGCTACCACCAAAGGTAAAACTATGACTGAATTCTTATGTATCATTCCTGGCTGGCTCCTTGCAGCAGCGTGAATTTGACTTGAGTTTCACTCCAATCATTTAGCTGACTTGTGCATTACCACTTACTAAAGTCCAAAGGAAAGTTCTTCAAAGGCTTCTACTTTCAGCCGAAGCTTAATTCTCAAACGCCCAAGAGGTTCATTCTGGGCTTTTGTGATATGTATTTTATATGGTTCACCTTCGTAATGATATGTACATGATAATAATGTAAGCCAATCTCTTGGAACTTTGACCCCTATTCAAGTTGTCCAATTTATTTCTAGAACCATTGAAATCGTCAAAACAATCAACCTCAAATGTAAAATACACTTTGCATAAATCATGTATTCCAAAGTCAACATTTTTTGACCATTCTTAAATATTGGAGATTTTTTCCACTCACTATGAGCTTTTTAAAGAAGTGTCTCGAATGAACATTTTAATAATATGTGGCTTGAGAATGCATAAATCTATGTTATAATCGTCCTCCAAAACTGGGATAAACAAAAAGACAAGCACTTTTTGATGCCCTCCTTTAAAAGGTTGGCAACCTTTGGTAAATATCTCAAATGAGGTGAATGTTAGATGTTTGGTTTTATGGTAGTGTTCACTGCGGTCTGTAAAAGTAGTCCTACAGAAAAATATACAAGGAATAAGCCAAAAATCACGTTCTAGTAGTGCCATAAACCCATGGTCCTTCAAGGGTTAATATGCATTGTATTGTCTCTGCAGATTTGTGCCAGACGTGCTATAGGAGAGAAGCCAGAGAAGCCACGTGTGCAGATTATATACTTGCCTGGTGATTCAAGCAGCCTATCAAATCCTCAACAATGTGGCTTAAAGGATTTGGGTTCCGTTCATAGTAGCCATCAATCACAAAGCACAAATATGCAGTCTGAGTGTAACGGGCACCTGGCAAGCGTTCATTCAGAATGCATTTCTGAGAAAAGGCACTGCAGTAGTGATCTTACTGACCTGGTGGCCACTTCATCCACCCCATATTCTAGCAATGGCAGTGGAGCTCATGAAGTTGGCAAGAGTGGTAAGTGGTTGCTGAGGATTATTACAACTCCATTATGAGATTATTGTGCATCTTGCAATTTCTTAGATCTTGATATTCCTGAGTTTAGTAAATGATTGGAGCTTAGTATCTTAAGTAAACGTTCTATTTCTGAACATCCAAATTCAAAATAATCTGCATGTCTCACATAACAAACTAATGTATCAAATTCATCAAAATATGGAGTAGTTATTAGTAAATTTCATAGTTTCTTTGGACTTTGTTCCTCCAAATACAATGGATCTGTCGGATTCCTAAGAGGGGAGCTTATTAAAGCCTTCTTAGCTAAGACTGGGCGCTTTCTTGAATAGGATAAAATTTTGAGTATAGTTTGTTCTAATTCAGAGATATGTCTTATCTCCTGATTCCATTGTGTCAAAAATTGAGGTCTCGGTACACATGCTAGGCAGCAATTTGCTGGAGTCTTCCCATGTCTCCGGAGATGTAGCAGAAAATCGAGAGTAGGATCCACTGTCAGCAACTGATGAAGTCAGTAGGGGATGTGTTGTTGTGGATGGCCCTGGTCAAATGGTTTGTCACCATTCGGCTATTGCTGCATGTTGGATCGGTGTGTAATTTATTTTGGTGTATGGTTGCTTCTTTTACCTTGCTTCAGATTGAATGTGGAACTCTAAAATTTTAGGATTAACCATCTTTTGTGATACCTATTTTGTTGTTTACTGGAGGTGTTGTCTGAACCTCGATGCCTACAATGATTTCCATATATTCTGAAGCGTGTACATGTTCTTTGGTGGCAAGTACAAGCCACTGGAGATGATATGAAAGTGGATTCAAAGTCTAGAGTCTCTCTGGCATGATATATTATTAGTTAAGGACAACAGTGCTCATGAGAGGCATTGTACTTGATCTTTCTGTTACTTACATGTTTAATGATTGTGCAGCTAATACTTTTGTGACTTTTGTTGTGCTGGTCCTCATCTTATCATTGTTTGGTTTCAGATTGTTCCACAAGTGCGGAAAGAAGAAGGCATAGATCGACGTCTTTGTCAAAAGCAAAGCAGGATACACCCAAAGAGAAAGGAAGGAGGAATATCTTTAATACTAGATCGTTTTGTGTTTCGGATTCAGATACAGATACAGATGAACTGGAACAGTCCGTGGCTGAACCTAAGCCTCAGCAACGTTCAGCAAAGATGCGAATTGGTAATATTTCTCTTCAGTCTTCAATACATGAAAGTGAGTTTCTTGGTTTAGTTTGTCTCCTGTTACTTTGTTGGCAGAAGGGAGACTTTACTTTGCTTTAGATTTTCACATGATCTAAGACTTTCATGAGGTGAAAGTCCTCTAGATTGATTTCTGAATGTTTTGGTGTCCTGTGTACAGCCATAGCAGAGGATACCAAAGTCCACGTCAGTGTTCCTGGTCATGATGGTGAAGACAAAAATTCTGGTGTGGATACCGAGGGGCCTATTCCCACTAGTGATATGTGCCCACCCACTGTAGAAACAAGTTCTGAGAAACTTTTGAACTCAATTTCATTGGCTGAAATGTCTTTGCCACATGGTGATTTAACCAAAACACGAGTTATGAGTTGTAAAGAGAGCTCTAATATGGAAGAGTCGCTTTCACATGAGCATGTAGGCAATAGGTCAGTAGAAGTATACTTACAAACAGAAAATCTGCTAGAAGATGCAGAAGAGCCACAGTTATCTTTGAAAGAAACTCTCCTTGGAGATAAGAACAGCCATCAGATGCTTGTAGAAGATGCATGTAGGGAAGTAGGTGAGACAGGCCACAAAATGGAAATGGCACTGGACTCTAAACGTGAAGCAAAACGGAAAGTTTCTACTACCGATCAGCCCACAGCTAGACAGATCTCTGGATCCCCAGGTTGCTCTCAGGGAGGAAGTACCTCTTGCTCAGGGAGGGCAGATGCTGAGGTTTGTGAAATGGCTACAACTTTAGTCAATCGTGAAGCCACAAATAAGGTGGATGATATCATTGGTGAAAACATCACGTCTAATTTCAGTACAGGCACTCAAAGCTCAAGGAGCACTCAGCCCAGCCAAGTGTTGGAGCCTTTGATTACTGTGCAACACACAAAGCAGAAGCAGAGGGCTACTAAACTCCAGGGAAATGAGTTCCGTCTGAAAACTGTGAAGAAAGCTAAAGATGTGTTTCAATTTTGGAGGAAAAGAAAGTTTGCAGGATCAGAAGCTGTTCCAGCAGTAAAACGCCTACGCACGGGTCGGTTAAATGCTAGTAGGAAAATTCCTGCCATTAATTGTGATGGTAATGAAAGAGCTGAGTCCATTCGAGATGTTGTGCTGTCAAATGCTCCATCTACTCCAGTTTGTGTTGAAAATAGAGACGACCACTCTGTATGCCATACTGAGTGGGATGTGCCAATGGAGGAAGAGAATAACGAATGCCTTGTGACAGAAGAGGCCAAGCTGGTTGACACACTGGAGATTAAGGTAACTTCACAACGAACCATCTTGGTTGTTTAACCTCCTTTTAAGAACATAGTTTGATGGAACCCAATCATTAATGCATTCTGGGTTGAATTTGGTCCAACTCAATTACTGTGCACTTGTGCAGAGTGGGGAGTGTGGGGTATCTGTTGCACCTGTTCACTCAAGGACAACCGCACTAGAGGGTGACAAAGGGCGAGTAACTTTGTCATTACTTCCAGAGTACTCTGAGAAAGTCACACATGCGTTGGTGGACAACATAAGCACAACTGGTGAGAAATTTTTATATCCATACAATTGTGGTTAGATGTAAGTAGGATTCAAACTTTAATGCATAGACATTGTTGTTAGTGCTCAATATATTCTGGTCAGGGTGGTCACTGATTTTTTCTTGGACACAACAGAACGCAGTTGTAAGAAGCCTGCTGCTGAGAAAAGTGACATCTGTCCAGCTGAGGAGATTCAGGTCAATGATGTTGACCTTGAAGCCGAGCTTGATGCTCTAGAGAGGCTGACAGAGCGGATTGATGGCTTGAAGTGGCGAGTAACTGCAATGAAGAAACGAGGTAAAAGGAAAAGAGCTGCTAAAATAAGCATGGGGCTGGACGGTAACAAAAAGGATTCAAGGGACGAACCTGTCAGCAGTCCAATGGTTTGTGGTGAGCCACCTGTGAAGAAGATGTGTGTGGGTAGAATGGAAATACCTACAGAAAGACCCTTGGACCTGAAGGATAGAAAAACAAGAGTAGCTGACAGTACAGGATCCATGGAGAAGTGTGCTGGTGCCTCAACTGAGATTCCTTGCATGAGAGGTGCATTGAATATGAAAGACCATAGCCAGATAGCAACAAAGGAAACTGGCAGGAATAGACGACGAAAAAACAGTACACCAACAAAGATTCCAGTACCTTTGAAGGCGGAGCTCCCTGAAGGGCCACTGGTGCAGGTAAAGGGGTATACTGGAAGAGAAGGGAGAAAAGGAATCAACCTCTCTGATGGGCCAGTAGCTTTTGAGCCGCAGGAGTTGGAACACAGAGTGCCCATGGAGCACCAGAAGAAGGTACCTCACGAAAATGTAGCACTACACCGTTTATGCTATGTAGTGTCATGTGCACTATTGGCAAACAGTCTAAACTAGGTTGCTAGTGGCCTAGAAGTGTCACATCTGCTAATTGTCAACATGACACTATGTGTCAACATAAGTTACTAGTTCTAATTATTTACATTATGACAATTATTGTAGCCCTTTGGAGTACCTGAGATGATAGTTTTACATTTTAGTATTCAAGAGGAAGATATTATTGAGCATACAAGTATCAATTCTCATGTATTTACACTTATGGTCAACTTGTTGACCATAGTGTAACTTAGGTAGCAGGCATACTCCTTAATACCATTGCTCATGTGAAGATATTAGTGTGGACACTATTGCCAAGTCTCATGTGGTTACCATAATGGTCAAGTTGTTGATCATTAGAGAAAACCTACATGCAGACCTCATAATAGGGTAAGTGACACTATTAAGCTGGTGACACTAAGTACCATAAACGGTGTACCCCTTTGGTAGCAGGGAACAGGCGGCTGTTAATACTTATTGATATGGTGATCAGGGATGTTGGAATTTGCAAGAAATACTCCAGTAAGAGGAATAACCCAGTTCGTGCAGCTCTGGTGGCTTGTACATGTGATGCAGTCAGGTCTAAGTCACTTGCAGTCAGAAGCTTATCCAAATAGAAAACTTGGAAGTAAGCCAAGATCAATGTTCACTGACAAAGAGTTGTCTGCTGTCTTTACAGAAGCTAGGTGGACAAAGGTCAAGAAGAGAGACCCCATCAAATGTTGATCCTTCCAGTGTTAGCAAGCAGGAAGAGACTGCATTGAATTCCAAGACAGTTGATAAGTTGAAGATTAAAGAGACTCAGTCAGTGGAGCACATGAGATTGTCACCCTTGAGGTACCAATCTCTTATTTGTGTGCAATAAATGTGAGAAATAAATGAGTGGGCACATAACGGGAACACTAGTAACATTAGCATTCGGTCCAGTTGGACTAGGGTATATGCCTGGGGTGACGGTCACAAGTGACCATGAATTAAAGGATTGTTGAAATTTGGACCTAACTGTGAATTTAAGGAATATTAGTGATTCTTGGGGGTAAATCCAGGTCTTTAATATAGACTGTCATAGATACTTTTAAAGCATTATTAGACAAGCTCACAGTAATATCTGGAGTAATTTTTTTGAAAAAGTACAAGTTGAATCTATGTCTTGAGTTGGTATTGTTGACACCATACGTACAAGTTGGTATTGTATCTTGAGGTAGAAGGTTACTTGTACAATCTTCATCAAGTTAACTAGCAATCTCTGATATCAAGACATTATGGTTATGGCTTTGTCACGACTACAGTTGCAAGGATAAATTGGGTAAAAATAAAATTGGAAGTGTGCGGGAGGTTTGCTACTTTGTCATCTCCACACCATCTTTATCGATGAAGTTGTAAAATATCCATGACCTTTATAAGTACACTATAGATATGGACTACATCTTTATCGACGGAGTATAAATAATGGAGTATAAATATCGTACTTTTGATCAGTACACTATACAGACGAAATCATGGAATTCTGGTTTCTATGAAAATTAAAATTTGCCAAATAAGAGCAATCATTTTGCACTTCCCAAGGTGGTCATTGGGTCATAGTCCTCACTAATGCATTGTGAGTTGAGATCTATTTACTTTTCTTTTCAAAGACTTTGTCCTTGCTATTGCCTCTTCTTACTGATATTTCACGAGGTTTTGTTTATCAATATCAAAGTGGGATGCATTAAACACTTTGTGGTTTTCAATTTAACAGGGAGACGCCAGAGAGGCCTTTTCTGGCAGCTGATTCGATACCTAAAGCCACGCAAGCAGGGAGTGATGGCCTTGTAATGAATCCTGGAGTCAACTCAGTTGCATCTCAAGCTGTCAAGATGGGCAAGGTCATCAAACCAAGGGAAGGAATATCAGGTGCCGGGACAACTAGCCCATCTCTGCGAAATGTCAATAGAGGTGGGACAGAAAGCCAACTGCAGGTCTTTGATAATCAAAAGGGATGTTCTGAAAGTGTATGTGGAGGGATTCCGGACAGGCAACAAGCACAAATTCAGTGCAATCCAGTTATTCAAGGAAATGCGCTAGCTACAACATCTTGTAAAGGGGCAACTGACAATGGGACTGCAAACACTTCAGGGTCGGAAGATCTCTCAGCAAGGTTGCACAGGAGTAATGTTACAGTGGTCGATCAGAGAACCCTTGAATCACCAAGAACAATCCCAATTCTTACTTTAGCAGGACAACAACCACCTCTAGGAAGTGCTGGGGAAGTATTTAGAGCAGTTAAAGACATGGACTCAACCAAGTGCAATCAAAAGAACCCTCTAGTCAGTATAGAGGTACATGAAAGATCATGTGCTTCGATGCCATTGAAAGTAATATCCAGTGCAGAGATCATCCTCTCTGAGAATAATGGTAAGAAAGTGAAACGGGAGAATGACCTAGGCACTGCCTTTCTTAGGTGCAATGAAGTACTTGTGCATTCCCGGATTAAAAATCCTCAGAGCAAGTGCCAACAAAGTGAATGCACTGGAGTTCTGGAGGGGCTAGAAAAATTAAAGGACGAATTTAAAAGTGCCAGCCAAAGACCATTCAAAACCATTCAAGAGCAGGCAGCCGTGGCTGAGGTTGTTATAACTCTCTGGCAAAGTATCCATTGTGGGGTGCAAGATCCTCCAAGTGCTTTGCAATGTCAGACTATGTTGAAACGACTCAAAATCATATCTGAGATGTTGAAGATCACTGATCACGACCCAGTTGGGAGCACTTTTAATGTGGTTCTGCGAGCTTTTAATTCTGAGGACCTATATATAGGTCTTTACAAGACAGAGCCTGAGGCAATTGCAGTGTGCAGTATGATTTCTCGGTGTCAAAAAGTCATCAGGGAGTTCATCTCTACTTACAAGAAGTCAAGCACACCAACCATGGAATTAGCTTTGACCTCAAATTCTGGAGAAAAGCAGGTCAATACATACTTTGAAACTTGCTCCAGCTTTTGCAACTCTTACTGTGAGTTCTTTTGTGCATGTGTCTGGTAGCTTTTGACTAAAGTGTAGTTCTTAACACCCTAAAGGACGAGACCCTCAAAAGAAATGGCAAATGGGAATGTTTTCCAAATTTTATGTTTGTCCCCCCTATCTTCCCCTATTTTTACTATTTAAATTCACCATACTGACCTGCAATTTCTTTCAGTATATGATGTTTATGTATTTCGTCTACTGAGATCAGGTGCAACCTGTAAGTTTGACCAAAACCACTGGATCCCAAGTGATTTTGTTTGGTTGGAGTGAGTTTGGCAATGTCCAACTCATTTCTGAAACATACACATGTATGATTCGGCTTACTGCTTAGGACATTGAGTTGATAAGCTTATGGAATACATTGTATTTCCAATTATCACATTCTACAGCAAAAGAGATTCCAGCATAAAGATTGACTCCTGGTGTTTAACACTGCAGCCAAGCTTTGGACAAAGGCTAGGACATCCTGTGCCTAGTACATCCAATGCGCTGTCAAACAACAGGGTCCAGAACAGCATCCCCTCAGCTAGTGATGCATGTGTACAGAACAGATCAGAGGTCCTGAACATGCAAGCTCCGAAGCCAGTGGAGACCGTCACCACCAGTCAAATTGCAGACCAACCTTGGAGACAGAACTATCCTGGAGTTCATACAGTAACTCATTCTGCACTGCAGCCTTCAGGGGCTGGAAATATCTGCACTGCTGTCCAAGTTTCAACTGGGGTTCCAATCTCAGAACAGTTGCCAGCGAGGAATCAAGTTCAAGATGTTTCAGGCAGATTTGGAGGATTCACCAAGCAAGCCCCTGCATCCTTGCTACAGGCTAACAACCACACACAACCTCCACAAAATCAAGAACATCCTGTGAATATCTCATCAAGAGATGTTTTGAGAAGGCCTTTGGCAACGCCAAATAACATTATAGTGTTAGATTATGACGATGATCATGAAGATACATGTATGTCACGGGCTGGAGATATCTGCACTGCTGTCCATGTTTCAACTGGGGTTCCAATCTCAGAACAGTTGCCAGTGAGTAATCGAGTTCAAGATGTTTCAGGCAGATCTGGAGGATTCACCAAGCAAGCCCCTGCATCCTTGCTACAGGCTAACAATCATGAACAACCTCCACAAAATCAAGAACATCCTGTGAATATCTCATTGACAGATGTTGTGAGAAGGCCTTTGGCAATGCCAAGTAACATTATAGAGTTAGATGATGATGATGATGATGATAATGAAGCTCCATGTAGAGTCATGCCTCCAGGAGCCCCAATAGTGGTGAATTCAGGCTCAAGAACTTCAAGGGGCCACACTCTAGGGCAAGCTGGTAGTGTTCGCTCTGCGGCCTTTCCTGAGGTTCACTTTGGAGGTCCTCCAGGATGCAGTGATCGTCTTCAGTGCTGCCCACAACCTGCAGGAGTCACAGGTCTAACAAGAGAAATTCCTGTTAATAGGCACACAAGAGAGGTAGGCAGAGGAAGCATGAGTGTGCCCACCAACATTACAGGAGGTCAAACAATCAGCACCAAAAGACTATACAATTGTTGCATGGTACACCTCTTGCAATTTCTACCTGGCATTTACTTCTTCTGCATGTGATAGTGCATGAAATATTCTCTTTTTAAACTTTGTGGACAGGATGCTACTCACCTGTCAAATGGTATAGAAAGTCCTTGATTAACCTTCACATTCAAAGCAGGAAAGCTGGGAACTCCATGTTTGCCACTTTAATAACTCACTCTGTCTGAGGTTCTGATAAAACTTAAGACATTAGAGTTATCCTTTAATTAAACCAGAGTTTTGTTCAGGAGTTGGTTGTATTGCATGCAAAAATTTCCATGTGTCGGTAAATATTTGGTGCATGTTTGGAGTCGGTGTGGAGGTTTGATTGATGGACATTCTACATTGGTTCAATGGGGGCCTAACTCATTTTAGCACCTCTTGGCATACCAAAATGAGTTTGACCCTCCATGAACCGATATAGATAGTTCTTCATTCAAACTTCCACACTGACTCCGAGTATGCACCCAAAACTTACTGAACATGGAAAGTCACCAACTCCTGACCAAAACTCCAGTTGAATTAACAGACAACTCTATTATATAGTTCTCATAATCCAAAGGAACTTGTAGAAGGAGGGTTGTTTGAGGAAGACTTTGAGATTTAAGGAGAATTGTTGAGGATGCCAAAGGTCTCAAAAGTTAACTATTTCAAATTATTTCAATTGGATGGAGGCTCAAAGTTCTGTCTTATTTTTGTCAATATTTGCAACCTTCAGTTCCACGGGTTCAGCAATATGTAACCATTTAGGTAGGGATGTACTATTGGATGGTATGTGTTATTTATGATAATTTAGTGTCTAATTGGGTAAAAGCAGGACTAATCTCTGAAATAGGACATGATATGTCTCTGCTTCTGGTGGTTGTGTAGGGGACTGAAGCAACTAAACTTGATTACGTTCTGATCAGAGCGCTACAATGTGACCTCTGTGATTGGCTTATGCACACTGAATGTGCTATTACCCAAAGGAAGTTAGCTCTGAAAAGATTTTATTTCAATGGTAAGGCGCCTACTTTCATTTTGTGAATGTAGTAGTCCCTCTAGTGTACAGTTATGTCCATTGATCTATTGGGACTATAAATGTATCGTTTGTCATGGGCTAGTGAAGGGTCGTTTACACTACAAAGGTGGTTGTTTTTATGGTTAACTACCACAATCAACCATAACTATAACTATAGTTTTTACCATTCACGCTAGTCTTGTGCAGGTCCTTGTGGTTGTGGTTGACAGTGGGGTGGTCCCCTGATTTGCCATCTACCACTGGTTTAGGTCTTGGGCTCAAGAGGAAATTAAAGTGATTATTATCCTTGTTGGCTTGGATTGTAGTGCTAAAGTGGTTGTCTCCTCAAAATTCTCCCCGGACCTTGCCCTTCAAGCTCTCTAGTGATGCCACATTACCATGAACAACCATCCTTAGGGTGGCTAACTACGTGGAGTAGGGGGGTTGATGGAGCAAGGGGTGGTCGTAGGGGTGGTTAGCTTTTTTTATGCCTTTTCCATAGAAATAGAATGAAAGAAAGTAAATGATGCTTGAGTGTTACTTTTATACGGCTCCCGACTGTGTAGTTTACAAGTTGATATGGAGAAGATACTAGATCACAATTCTCATTGCCATTGCTGTATCATCATATTGTCAACTTTCTTCAGCCACTTACATTTGAAGATTGTTGTTCTGGCTATTGTGGAGTCTAATGATCTTGAATGTGTGGTGATGGTAGGTGAAGAACATGAGCAAATCATTTACATTTGTAATTGTAATAAGGCATGGGCTGTTCTGCCTTCACTGCTTAGCCGCATCAAGTATTTTCTGGACTTGATCTCAAGAAAACAGAAATCAGCAAACAATCAAGCTGGTGGAAATCCTGCAGCTGTTAGAGTTGTGGAACTGATTTACACAAGAGAGCTGCTCTTAAAAATGAAGCAGATGCTTCAACCTACACGGAGTCCTGTCCTCAGATGCATTCACATCATGGTTGCTCAGATGCTCATCAATATATGCACGAATCCTAATGCAGTGAATTTTCAAGTGTTTGTTGACAACATTGACAACGCTGTAAATTTGATCAAAGGTAATAGTTGGTACCTATAACTCTGCCTATAGATTCCCTAGTTCTAGAGATATGATTCAATTTGTTGCAGCTCTAAAAGCATATGTCTTGTTTAAGTAGAAGATGGTGTATACAGTTTGTTCTAGCCTGAACATAGTTACTTGAATGCTGGACTAGCATATAATTCATTTGGATAGAAATTTTTAATCTAGACTCCCATGGTGGAAATGGACCAGTGTAAGTTAGAATGATATATTTTTTTGATCCTATTGTAGGGACCTAATTTTTCATGGTGATCACCGCAGGCATGTGGATATCACCAAGTAGAACAATGCTTCCTACAGCACGAGCCCAGTGATTTAGACCATCTCCAAGAAACCTCTGTACTAATATCTCTGTTCTTGCACCTCTGCAATTTTGTTGATGTTCTTATGTCAAGAACCACAAAGACCTTTCACATTGTGGAGATAAACTTCATTTGAGATGGTTCAAATATGGTGTATGCTACCTCTAATAATAGGTTGAAACAGTGATCTACTAGACTGAAACAAGAGGAATATGAGAAAACTTCGTTTGAAATGGCTGTTAGCATCCTAAGTCACACATGTCATTTTAATGCAGAATTATGCTCTAATATGTATCTACTTTGCTAAATGCACGGGAATGAAATAGGTGCAACTATAATGTCTATTTTCTAATTTCTCACATGTCATTTTATCATATTAGATTGTTTGTTTTGGTATTTAGAAATATTTTATGGTACATGGAAGGAAGACCATGTTTCTTTTGAGATGGGTTGCCATGTATCCCTCTATTCATTGACTATTTTGTTCCAGACACTCAACTTCCAGATGTTTCATTGAAGGTGAAGAGTTGGCCACTATGAAAGACCTAGCAAACTGCAAGATATGAGATATTTACAGGTAAACATTTGAGCTTTTAAAATGGGCAGCCAATGATATCTGTGAGTCAATTAGTAGTTTTTTAATGCAGTGGCTCAAGAGGGATTTCCAGCTTCATGGGCTATTGACATTATCCAAATAACCTTTAATTTGGCGAAACAGACTCTTTGGGTCACTGAAGAACCTTTATTGTTGGGTACAATATTTGACAAACTCATTATTTCGTCTTTGATAATTCATTTAGTCAGTTGGAGAAATGGAAAGATGTGAGTGAGAACAGCAGGTCAATCTACTTTGGACCACATCCTTAAATCACATACTTCAATTAAGATATATTTATTGGTTGAAATCCATACTCCTCCTTTGTCTGTTCAAAAAACTTGGCATTGTTCCACAAGACAAATTTTGTGAGCATCTCTAGTGTCTTGGTGGTTCATGTTATCTACAATAAGATCTGAAAGTCATGTATGACATTTGTGCAAACTTGCCAAAGTAGTGAAATCTTGTTTGACATTGGTGTTGAACAAGGAGGTCCCCTTTCTCCCACACAATTTGGCTTGTACATTGATGAACTTGATACATTTGGATAAGATTGAAGACAACTTTTGTTCTTGTTCAGCATTGTAGTTGTCATTCTCTTTTATGTGGATGATTGTCATGCTTCCCACATTAGGTGTTGGCTTATGACGACTCCTCTACAAGCTACATGATTTATGCAGTTCTTCTAGCCTGGATGTTAATTTATCAATGTTATGATTTTTGGCCAAATTGTGGGGCAATCCGACTAAGGGGGTTTTCACCTAGGTGGTGACCAAATAGAGCTAACTCATGATATGAAATATATTAGAGTTGATTTGTACTCGCATTGTTGTTTAGAGGTGTCCACTAAGAGGTTGACAATTGCACATATGAAAGTGACTTTGAGTGTAGTAGTTGGAGGCATATGTTGGAAACTTGAATCCCAACTATTCAAACCTCAAATGCTTCCAACTTTTCAATATGGTGTTGAGGTTTGGAGAAGATTTGAAAGAGTGTTATTGGTAGGTTTTTGAAAAAAACATAAGGATATATATGATGACTAATGTGTGTTTTTGGACGTCCAAATGTACTTTGGAAAGGCATGACATCCCAACACCATCCAAAATCAAATTTGGTGATCACAAGGAAGCCATTTTGGCTCAGGCATGGGACTCTTTGCAACTCCCATGATAGAAAGTAGACTACCCTTATCTTAAGGATTATCTTAAGAAACCATTGTAGACCTTGGACAACTACCAAAATAATTATAGTTAACTGGATTTTTCTCAATACATTTTAGGGAACGACTATAGTTAACTAGAAAAATTTCATACAACTATAACTATGTAATTGACTAACTATAGTTAACTAAAAAAATTAAGTCTCAAGAAAAACATAGTCAATCGTAGTTATTAAATATGAATGTTAAGCTTTATATTCATCATCTCTCTTGATGTCATTGTTGTTTTCATTGTTGGTGTTGTATTTTGGCATAGCTAGTCACTTGGGAATAAAAGACTCCCATTGCAAGTTAAGCTTGACTATCTTAGATATGTCAAAATTGAGTAAATACTTGTTTATCTTCAAGAACATGTTGACCTCAATCAGTTATGCTTGCAGAGAAGATTGTTTTAGAGCAATGACATCATTCATACCACCAAGATTGCACTCCAATCTGCCAAATGAAGTCATGTTAGCAAGGAGTGCCAATGTGACTTTCGACACATGACATTGACTATTGTTGAGACTTCATATTCCACCATTTACAAGCTTGTTGAGGCTTCACTTCTCTCTTGAGATCCAACGCCTTGAAGATATGGATCTTCGCCTTGGCCATAGATTTTGGAATCAGTTTAGATTGAGCAGCTGGTTGATCCGGACGCAAACGTGACAAAATGGATGAGATAGTCGTCAAAGTCTTTGGGCGTTTGGTTGCAGGTTCAATATCACTAGTTGGCGGAGAAGAACCGCAAGCTGTGTTTGATTCTTTTTCCATGATCAAGCCCTCGGTCACCACCTTCGCCAATTTTGTCATGAAACTCCAAATCTAGTCCTTGAGATGGCCAATGAACGACTTGCACAAGTATTATTACACTAACCAACTGTTTGGTACGTTCTGCTCCTCGATCTCCAACGTTTGCACCACATTGCCAATGAGTTCACTGTTCTGGAGACCCGAGAATTGCATGACCTCCATATCGATGATGTACGAGAACTTGAAATTGTTATCATAGAATGAAGAACAATTGAGATATCCTACGGCTTCACTATCAATGATGTGCGTGCGGTAGAATAGGTTAGAGCATTAATGTGATGATACCGGTCATAGAACCTCTTACAAAATGCTTGTTGCAAAAGCTTTCGAACATGATGTGTTTTGGAATCGATCATGGTCGGGATGCGCTCCTCCTTCGGGGGGTGGGGGGTTTCAAAGGGGATGTAATTGCGGAGTAGTAATGGGGACATTGGGTCGAAAATGATTAGCAACAAATAACACATCATGACGTAAACATCAATAACCACGAATGTTTTCATGGATTGCGCCATTGTTTGAATCTCGTGAATAGGAACAATCACGGAGTAGAATTCCATAAGAATGTTCTTGTGTTCGGTGACCTTGCATACTCTTTGTTGTTGGTGGAAGGCAAAGATGATTAGAGAGCACACACTGATAAGTTGCTCAAGAACAATAGCATTAGTTGACCATTGATGCCTAGGCGCATTCATTTGCTTGATGAAATAACCGAACTCGTCCTTGGTGGATGCATCCACAACGTCCTTCAATGCCTCCGATTTATTGATCGTCTCCACCATTGAGTGGACATCTACAAAGACTTTTCGTGCATCCTCGTTCTTGCACTTGGTTGGATCGAGGTGGATGTTGAAAGCATCAATGAGGAAGAGGTGACACAAGTGGGATTCACACCATTCGTGGATAAACGCCATGACAACTTCAACGCATCATTTGACATTGGAGCCATAATCAGAATTACCGGTCATCACATGCACACAGAGCTCAATATCAAATTCCCACAGAACGCCTCTAGCCCAACTAAACAAGTTATTTGATGCTTGATGATTGTTGCGCTCCTTGATCATTGGAGCATATCAATAAATGGCCAAGTTGTAGCTATGTGCTAATGACCACCGAAGCCAATTTAGATGTAAAGTGGGCAATTTCAAATTGTTAAATATGTTGGGATAAAGATCTAGATTGAAGGACATCAAAGGGATATGAAATTGTTGCTTGGCATGATTGATCTCCTCCACTATTCTTCGCTTGAGCGTCTCATATAGCTCAACTATGTGCTTATAAAGGTTGAAACCAATCATCTCGCCAAGTCCAACAAGTAGTTACAAGGCAATATGTCTCCAACATTGTGTCTCAAAAGCAAGGTACAATAACAATTGCTTGGTTGCCCATGCAAAGATCTGCACCCGGACCCACCTAAGCGAGTCGGCTTTGAAATAATACAGGGAGAGATCGATATGCTTGGAGAGCTAATGAATTGTCCGTTATTGTAATATCGTCTTGCTAGAGACAATACAATGTTGGGTCTTCAAATGTTCGATAGCATTCAATGAAATGTTTTGCTACATTTAATCCAAACTGGTTTGGACTTTTCGGAGCATTGTCCCAATAGACAAAGGTACCATTCGCAACCATCACTATCCATAGCGTGTACCCTGTTCTCCGTCAAAATCGAAGAAGTTTGCCTCTTGATTTGCTTCATTGAGGGTCTTTAATATGCTTGGGCCACTGAGGATCATCAAGAAACGCCTTTATACAATAACTCACAGTGTTGGGCTCCGGAACAACCTCCATGTACACCACCAACACAAATAACACACTGGTGACACTACAACACTACAACAAAATTACATGAACATGTTGCGCTCAACTTTAGTTAACCAATCAATTGGCATTGTGGTGTGATGCCAAGAACTTGAACAAACTGTCAACCTTAATCAATATTGTCATTATCAAACTCTAATTAAAAACTATTCAACCCTAACAGATCTTAGCACTTAAAATGCTTTCCGTATAGAATTTTTGGTCCAAGTTAGTTGGATGTTGTTCGCTCACCTTTTGATACATCAGAAACATGCACGTTCTCACATCCCTAATCTTAATTTATTTGGGGAATTGTTTGACTTCAAAACAAAAATGCTTCCATAAAATCCACCAAGGTATTGGAGGACACCTGGATCTGCTCTTGAAATGGATATTAACAATTTGGTTCACAAAGTTTTTACATGCTAGCCTTGCAACAGTCAATCTATAACAAATGAACTCCAGCTAGAATCCCTAAAGCAGTAAACCCAAGTGCGTGATCATAGAGCGATGAATGCATTAACCACAAAATTTGAAGATCAATTAGAAACGTATGAGAATCTGGGTCAAGGAGGAGCTCAAGCCTAGTTCCACCTTTACAGATTACATTTTACACAAGAGAATCTCGATCGAAGAATTGATGAATACATAACCCCAATCCTTAAAACTGAAGTGGAAGTGGGTGAGAGTTTGCATGTAGGCAGCGTTGTAGGCAATACATGTGCCTCGACACTGTAAGGAATGTGTGAAGAAGTTCCATTCGCAACCGTCACCATCCAAAGCATGTACCCTGTTCAACGCTACAACATAATTCCATGAACATGTTGCGTTCAACTTTAATTAACTGCATATATATAACTATAATTAACTAGATTTTTTGGCAGACCGAATTTAGAACAACTGTAGTTAACTACATTTTTTGACATGTCAAATCGCGAACAACTATAGTTACGAAAGGCAACTCGTTAACTAATAATTGAAATTGTTGGTTAGTTGTCCAAGGTCTGAAAGATTCATAAAATAGATGTTGAAAGTTTTTTTTTTTTATAGTGTTGCAAGGTGATGAATTGCAATGCACTTATTTTGGGCCCAATATATGACTTGGGGAAAAGGAGTCACATTCTAGGCACCTTATCCCATAAGCCCTTGCAAATATCCATAAAACATATCCTAAGGCTCATGGTTGCAATCATTCTCTCCTAAATTGGGTTTCATAATCTCATGTTGAGCAATTATGTGCCATCAAATTTCCAAAGTGAAATCCAATTTAATATTTTGGTTCTTCCAATTACCTCATTTTGAACACCTAAAGATTAGAGGTTAAAAATCACTTGAAACTTTTGGGGTTGCACAAATTGTTGGTAAAAAATCTCAAAATTCAAAATGAAGTGAGTGCGTCACCCTTAGATTTATCACCCAATGATACAAAGTTTTAGGTGACCAAGAAAAGATATTCATAGAAACTTATAGGTAAGAATTCGCCTCAAGTTTTCACGCAAGTTGGTATCAAGTGTAATGGTAGTCACTCAAGTTATCTTCGCCTGACTTTTCTTGCTATTATGCACCAAGACTTAACCATGTAGACATGTCTTCAATCTCTTTGTCCAACCTTGTTCTTTATTCTTTTTGTGTGATGCACAAAAGGGAGGTGCAAACATTCAACATAATTGGGTCCAACCATGATAAGGTGAACCACTAAGGACTAATTAGGAAAGAGTCCTCATATTCCATAAGGACTCATATTTAATGCAATGTTATCCATTAGATTACAAGACATTACTCAAATGTGGTGACAATATCTATAATCATGCTAAGTCTTGACTATAAACCTAAATAAAGTTCAAAACAAAAGTATGATAACTAGCCAAAGGAGTGTCAAGGACTAAGAAAAAAGGGTGACGTGTGATACAACTTTGATACACCTTATTGTGGTTGGACCCAATCTATCAATCCCAAATGGCTTATGATTCAGTAGCACAAGGTGCCACCGTCGAGCAGCAAAGAAGTGCTTCACGACACCTACTATGTCATATCCAATATATAATTTTTATCTTACAAATGTTCTTAGTGAACGTAAAACCAAAAAAACTCTCTATTCAAAATTCACTACAGTGGATGTTTTCAAGAATACTTACTTGGATGCTACACATGTACAAAGAATATGGGACACGTTCATTGATGGGGTTATCATCAATCAACGGTATTGTGGTTGCGGGAGACATGTGACTGCAATAGCAGCCGCAATTGCTAAAATAGTTGCCAAAATTTAGCTTTTACTTGCTGGAAGTGCATGGGGTCCGGCAATGGTTGCCGACAACTACCAAAAGGTCCATCCATGGTTATTGCGGAAGCACCATAACATACAAATTTGAAGCAATGGTTGTCATGAACATTAGTGCGAGTGTGCCAAACTTACGACAATGGTTGGCTTGTGTTGGCAAGTAGATGATGGTGATGTGTCAATACATTTGTACAATCGTAGCTACCGCATGTAAACAAGGATTGTTGTGCGAGCAGAGCAAAGAATGGAGGGATGAAGAGTCTTCTACTACTCTACTTACAACTACCTAGGAAGGCTCCGAGATGTCAGTCGATCAAAATTTCAGTGTTGTACAATCGCTACAATTCTTCTGTTAGGAGTGTGGGGGAGGGAACAAGGAGGGCATCGAGTTTTGCAGTGACGACGAGCATGGACGGGCGGAGGTGGAGCTCGGAAGTGCAGCGGAGGGCGAGGGACGTGAAGTGGAGTAGGGAAGTGAGATCGGCCGTTTGTGCGACAACAGGGTGGAACACCTCGTGGTGGCGGTTGCGCCGCGCGAGGTGGCTCACCCACTCCACGAGGTTGCTGCCCTCGAGGCCGTGGAAGTCGGGCCCGATCGGGCGCTTGTTGGTGACGAGCTCGAGCATGACAACGCCGAAACTGTACACGTCGCCTTTCGCGGTCGCCCGCCAAGTGCACCCATACTCGGGCGGGACGTAGCCGGGAGTTCCGGCGACGATCGTGCTCACATGCGTTTTGTGCGCCTCCATGATGCGGGCCAACCCGAAATCGGTCAAGCATGCATTGAACGCGTCGTCCACCAAGATGTTGCTACTTTTCATGTCGCGGTGGATGATCGGCGGGTCGCACACGTGGTGCAGGAAGCGGAGCCCCTGCGCCGTCCCGTGCGCGATTCGCAAGCGGCGCTCCCACGAGAGTGTCGCCGCGCGCTCCTCGCTCTCGTACAACCAGTCGTCCAGGCTGCCGTTGCAGAGGAACTTGTAGATGAGCAACCTCTCTCGCAGCCGCGCCTCGCGGCAGTACCCCAGCAGCGGCACGAGATTCTCGTGTTGTATCCTCCCCAACGTGTCCATCTCGGCTCGAAACTCACGCTCACCTTGTGCACCGTCGAGCACGAGCTTCTTGACGGCCACCGCCGTCCCGCACGCGAGCTTCGCCTTGTACACCATGCCGAATCCGCCGTCGCCGATGATGTTGGCCGCGTTGAAGTTGTCGGTGGCCTCGACGAGGTCCGAGTACGTGAGCGACTTGAGGGAGCCGAAGCTCGTGAAATCGTCCTTGGGATCCGAAGGTCCCCAATTGTCCTCCGCCTCGAAAGAATTCACGCCCTCGAAATCCTCACGACGTTGTTGCCGCCGAGTTTCCCGCCGTCGGCTTTTACACCTATGCACCAACGCAAGCATCGATGCGGCCAACAAGACCACCACGATCGCGCCGAAGATGCTCACCAAAATGCACACGAGCGCCAAGTGTCTGCGAAACCTGGTCTCGACCAACCCTCGCATCGGAACTTCCGGAGCTGGGGCTGGGGAACTGCACACCTTCATGGTATTAGTATAATTAATTTGTTGAGTAGGATCCACAGGTCGGCAAAGGTTGATGTCAAGCAAATACGCATCAGGGTTGAAGTTCTTGAACTGATTTAAGGTCGGAATAGACCCTTCGAGTAGGAAATTGCACGAAAAGTTGTAGAACGAGAGGAAGGTCATGATGTTCAAGCTTTGGGTGGGCATCTGGCCAGAGAGGTGGTTGACGGAGAGATCCAGACTCTGGAGAGTGTGGTTAATTCTGCTCATGTTGGGGATGGAGCCATTGATTTGATTGTTGGAGAGGTCCAGGTTGATGAGCGGGCTGCTACTTATGTTGACGGGGATGGCACCAGAAAGTGTGTTATTTGCTAAGAAGATGCATGCCAATGTCGAGTTCAGAACGGACCCAGTGGGGATCGTCCCCGTCAAGGAATTGTTGGACAATTGCCAATACGATAGCGCCGGAGTTGCCCCTATCATCATTCCTCGCCACCCCAACTGACACGCATTGCGCTTCAAGCTCGACGCCATCTCCTTGAACGGGTAGCCATTGCTGGGGATCCAGCTCTTCATCAAAGAGCACTCACCAATATCCATGGGCAAAGGCTGCAACAATTTCTGGTTCCTAAGAAATATTTCTTCAGGCTGCGAACCAACACGGAAGAAATCCCTCGGAATCTCCCCAGACAGCTGGTTATTTCGCAGATTCAACCACAACAGACCTCTGCAGTTTGTGATTTCCGATGGAATGGCACCGGAGAACTTATTATGCGACAGCTGCAACCACATCAAGTATTGAAGGTTTCCGAGCGTGGAGGGGATGCTCCCATTCAGCTGATTCTCAGACAAATCCAACCCTTGCAAGCTTGTCATGTTTCCGACCTCCGCAGGCACCTCGCCCGTGAAATTGTTATGTGCCAATCTTAGAAACCGCAACAAGGTCATGTTCCCGATGGCCGATGGGATGGTACCGCTCAGAGAGTTGTACCCTAAGTCAATATGGTACAACTTTGGTGCAGTCACAAGATCCACTGGAAAAGTTCCCGAGAACGAGTTGCTGAATGCCATGAGGAATTTCAGGTTTGTCAATTGGCTCAGCCATGCAGGGAAGGTTCCGGAGAGTTTGTTGGAGCTGATGTCGATGAAGTAGAGGTTTCGACATTGGAGTAAGCTCCTTGGAATTGTGCCAGTGAAGTTGTTTTTGCCTAACCCTAAACACTCGAGGTTGTGTAACTCTCCCAATTCATTCGGTATGGCCCCACTCAGGTTGTTGGTTTGGAAGTTGAGGATGCGAAGCTGTTGGTAGTTTCCGATTACTGGAGGGATTTGGCCCAGAAACCTGTTAAAGGAAACCATGAGGGATCATGAAAACTATGAATACGCTCATCCAAATCATATCATATTCTCTGTAGAGGAATTTAGGTTTAGGTTTAGGTTTAGGTTTAGATGAATATGCTACTTTCCTCTCCAAGGTTGATGTACTCACAGTAGGATATGGCAGTACATTGCATAGTGATCAGGCTATTGTAAGTTGCAATTCTAAAAATTGACAAAAAATTCTCATTGATTGATATTATGACTCAGGTTCTTGATGTTAATGAAAAGCTCTCTTTACCCGTTAAACCTGTTAAAGAAAATCATGACACATGAAAACGATGAATAAAGTCATCCAAATCATTTCATACTTTGTAGTGGAATTTGATTTACGTTTAGTTCCTTCGAGACTATGACTCAGATTCTTGATGTTTATGAAGAGCTTTACCTGTTGTGAGAAAGATCGATATACTTGAGGTGGGAAGCGGACACGAAATCCAGAACGGTCGAGATGCTTCGGGTGAACTTGTTCTGATCCAGCGCGAGTGCCGTGAGGGCCAGGTGTCGGTGTGATCTGTTACCAAAAGACAGATCTCCAGTGAGGTTGTTCTTGCTCAGAAATACTTTCTTCAGATTCCGGCACCTCCATAGCCAGTTTACTATTAGCGGCGATTCGAGCTGGTTGGAGGAGACGTCGAAGAATTTCCACGTCTGGCAGTTGGCGAACAGTGCCAGGGAAAAGTTCGTGAAGGAATTAATAGAGAGGTTCAACATCTGAAGATGAAACCTCAACAAATTAATATCATCATCGTCATCGTTCCTTTGCACAATCAATTCTATAAATGGGAAGAACTAGATGTGTGCATCCTAGCCTCTGCAAAACGAGCTTAGATCAAGCGTTGTTGGTCTTATTTTGAAACACCTACTCTTGTTCTTACTGTTCTCATCACAGATTCAGCTGTAAAAGAAGCTCCAACATACTCCACATCGCTCACTTCAACATACTACATTTTCACCCAGGAATTTTGACTCAACAGGGGTTGTTGGGATGCTGGTTTGGTTTGAACCTCATTTTAGTTTTCACGATTCTTATCAGAGATTCAGCTGGAAAAGAAGCTCTGAGATACTCCACAAGACTCCAACATACCACATTGTCACCCGGGAATTCTGACCCAGCAAAGGTTGTTGGTTTTGTTTGAAACCCATTCTTGTTCTTACAATTCTCATCATAGGTTCAGCTAGAAGAGAATAGAAGCTCTGAGATACTCCACAACACTCCCAACATACTGCATTGTCACCCAGGAATTTTGATCCAGCAAGGTTGTTGGTTTTATTTGAAACTCATTCTTGTCCTTACAATTCTCATCACAGATTCAGCTGCAAAAGAAAATCCGACATACTCCATAACACTCACTCCGACATATTTCATTCCCACCCGGGAATTATGACCCAGCAAGGGTTGTTGAATTTAATTTTTTTCCAATTTAAAATTCACTCTTGTTCTTACAATTCTCATTACAAATTCAGTCGCAAAATAAGCTTCAACGTACTGCAATCTGACGTGGAAGTTCTGATCCAGCCTGAGGTCGGGGTACCCAACCACGATTAGGGTGGCCGTCCCCAGGCTCGGATGGTCAAGTTGCATTTCAGGAAATAAGCAATTCTAATGTGCCCCGGGAGCACAATTCCTATGTTCTTCCGCCAACAGATCAAAATTCCAGCAATGCAATCTTACTTCCTACCTCAAGTCACTTACACATAAAATGCAACCACTGCAACCTTTGCAGTTTCAAAACTCTGAAAGAGACAAGATTAATTCCTGGGGAGGTCACTCATTTTAGGATATTAAGAACCACGTCCAAAAAATATAGGATGGAAAAAAATCCAAAGTAATAAAAAATATTAAAAATTGCATAAATATAGGTTACTATAAATTCATTTAAAGAACATATTATATTTTTCTGAGAATATTCTTCGAATATGTGAAATGTCCCATGAATAATCGCATTGCTTCTTAGCCCCCCCTAAAAATACCCCTTTATCGCACGTGGTTCATATCCCTACAAGGGAGTTGCCCCCTGGAATCAATTACCAGAAGTGGGAAGAACTAACCAGCAGGGATTGCCTGTAGAGCTTTGGAATGCACTATTTCAGCAAAATGTGGAAAAGGATTTAAAGCCAGCACACATAGAACCAAGCCATTAAATTGTTTGAAACAATAAAATAAAATAAAAATCAATAAAAACAAACAAACGTGAAGGTAGGTCGTTTGTATCTGATGACTAACCTGAAGATTGGTGCAATTTCCAAGGTGTGAGGGAATTTCACTATGGAGCGTGTTATTGGAGGCATCAAATGATTTCCATTTCTGGCAGTTGGCAAAGAGCCCTGGTGGGGCCTCCGAAAAGAAATTGGAAGAGAGGTTCAGCATCTGATGACACCACAACAACAACAACAAATTTTCACAGGAAATTCTACAAGGGAAAAATATATATTTTCAAGGAAATGAGAGATTCTATATGTGCCTGAAAAACAATTCATCTCCTTCCAAATTCCAACAATGAAATTACCTCCAGTCACAAACTTTCCTCCATAATGGAGTTCACAGAAATAGAAGGCACAAGACAGCTATTGCAGTTCCGAAACTTGTAGACATACAAGTAATCTTGAGAAAGTGAGAAGAATCAATCAGCAAGGGTTGCTCGGGAAGCTTTTGAATACACTATTTCAGTTGGAGCTAACATACATAGAACCAAGCAAACTTAGAGCGTCATGGCCATTGGCCCAACTTACACCACAAACTCGGTCCCTGTCCTGACAGAGGAGAACTGGATGAGTGGAAATGGATAGCTACTTTAAACATTATATTTGTCGGGTCCCCTTGTACTCCTCTCCCGCACCAAAAAAGTTTAGCAAAAGGGGGAAAACAAGGGATCCACATCTTGACAAAAGTGAAGTATACTTGTGCAAACTTGTGGTTGCACTAATGCAAAAAATCCTTTTTGAAGAAGGTTGCTCTCTTCATATATATGTGCCTACAACAGCCTTCCATTTCTCAAGCAGCTAAGTGTTGCAGTGATTAACTTGATTACTTGGTAGTCACCTTCCATGTTCAAGCATCCTAGTGTTGAAGTGACTAACCTACTTGAGACTCATTTTCCTTACTCGCTATGGGCAACTATTCACATGTTGGTTGAAGTTCACACACTAGTGATGCTTCCTCCCCGTGGTTCACACGGTTAAATCAACCAAAGATCAATATGAAATTGATTTTTTCTCCACTTCTATACTGATTATTCCAATTAGTGCATGTTACTATTCGAAGTTACGTCTTACTCAGGAATTCAATTTTTACTAACGAAAGTTCAATATGTTGTTCAGACATTATAGAACATAAATGACATTGCTCGGTAAAATATTACATTCTCATTACATAGTTATAGCACTGAGTAACTCCGAAAAGTAACAATCTAATTGGCATAATCAGTGTAGTCCCTTCTTTTTTCATAAAAACCCATCACACATTAACTAGCAGTCGCCGGTTTCAATGGTGTTGGTTTATGAACAGAAAGATCCGACCGCTAGTTACAGATGGGCCAGTGGAGTTTGAGGAATAACAAGTTCAAGTTCAACACTGTAGGCAAATCGTCAATCACTTAAGAGAAATCTATAGAATACACATTAAATTGATGAAAGAAAACCAAAAAATATCAAGATGTAATTGGTCGGATTTGGAAACACTTGGATCTCGACCTATTTTGCCCAAAATCTCCCCAGATTCTTCTAAGAAAGAAAGAAAGACCTTGAACTCGATTAAAAAAAACAATGTAATTAATTTGTCACTGAAGACTGACCTGGAGATTTGTGCAATTTCCAACGTCGGCGGGAATACTGCCATTGAAAGAATTGGATGGCATCAGTAAATGCGTGAGGCTCGTGAGGTTCCCGAGCCCCATAGGCATAGGCCCCGACAAATTTTGTTGACCCAAATAAAGTCTGGTGATGCGGTTGCTAGCACACTGGACCCCCTTCCACGCACAAGGAGAGATGGCCAAGGCATTGCTGGATGTCCAATTCTGACGCAATGCAATGTTTCCTGGAAAGCTTTCGAGCAAGCCTACCCACGATAGCAGAGTTGCTCCATCATTGGAAATCAAGGTTGACTCTGATATTTCAGTAGACTGCAATCCTATACACAGAATAATAATGGCCCATATATTAGCACAACCTGGCCAGGGTAGGTGAACTGTTAGGAACTTTGCATACAGAATTTGAGCTCTACAGTAGATGGGTCTTAATGGTTAATTTTTTCTGACTAGACCACTTTCTCCTATGATATGAAACACATGATTAGCACGAGATGGTTAGTGAATCCAAGTCAGGGCTGTAGCAGCCGTGTTCCTCATAATTTTCAGAGCTCGTATGAATGTCTTATTCATTATCAAAACAAAAATTCTCGTGCTCGTTGAATGGTCATATAATTCCCCCCAATCATGTTGGCTTTTGCGCCTAGAATAGTTATCATATTTTGGACACATAGTCCAATTTCTATGACACACACATCTTTGTGGTATGCATTCTTGGAGCCACACCTAACCACATATGACTCAAATATAGGTGTCCGATAAAGATAAGGAACCAAATTAAGCATGTCTACCTTAGAATGCGGACATGATCTGTGACCTTGGGATGCTTCTTAAGATCAATCAATTCACCTCAAATATAAAATAGAATAAAATCCTGACCCATTCAGCATAACCGTGATTATCCACACAATCCCACCAGGGTGAATTGTTGCAATGGTACATTAGAGTGTTTCAGATATATCATATGGACATGAAGTCCAACCTCGGGGACGCTTCACATGAACTATCAATAAACCTCAAAATATCAAACAGAGTAGAAACCTGCAGGCCCGGGGTGGCAACTATCTGTAGCACCCACATGGTCAACATCTTTAAAACCTTGTTTGAAGCTACTAAAACATTCTTAAGAAGCATCCCCTTGGAGCTGCTTTCGTATTATAAACACTTTGAATCCTACGAAACGAATGAATATCGAAAGGTCTGAACGGTGACCCCTGCTTTAGGAATGTGGGAGAGTTGCCACCCCGGTGTTAGGGTGTGCACTGGGAATTTGAGAGAAAGAGCATGAGTATGATTTATTACTCTTTTCGTGCTATCCCATCCTCGACCTTCCGTTTGGATTGGTAGAAGAATTTCTTCCAATTAGTTCTAAAACCGACAGTTGAAAGTGGAAACCTATTCTAATTCAGACACAAATGGTATTCACCGCCCTCTTTTCTTCCAAGCCTGTTGCTCTGACTCTTTGTGAAATAACAAATCATCACATCATTAGAGGCATCCAACGCATCACTAAGAAATGCATTAGAACCGGCTGTTCTAAAGGGCATCAGAGTTGAGAAACTTGACAAAAGATTTGCGCAAAGAATGGATGAAATTAGAGTACTCACTTCGTACGATGCCCATCCTGGGCCTCCCATTTGGATTGGTATGGTGATGAATGGCGATGACCCCCCTCTCCTGCTCATCCTGTGACGACGAGCTACTAGCCGCCGGTTGCAGATGAATGCAAAAGCTAAACGCAACCAAGAGGAGAATTACAAGGTAACACTGTTGTTGCAGCATTCTACAGCAGATCCCAGCCAGGCGGTATGAGTAATGGGGATGAAGGTTGAGAGGAGGAGGAGGATGAGGTAACCTCTCGCGGGGGCCGGAACCTTTGTAGCCCATCTCATGGCGATGATCGATCAGAGTCACTTAACCCAACCTCTTCAACAACCACCTAACTTTACTACTGCAGAAGATGAAGCTGAATTAATTTCATCCTTTTTATTATGAATTAGGTCACATGCGCATGTGAAGAATTTCTTTCTTATGTGAGCTTCCTCCTCCTGCCTTGAAAAGTGTCTTTGATGAAATTGAAATTGAGATTGAGATTGAGATTGTTATAACTCCCAAAGACATCCGGTGAGGACTGCTTGGCCTCCAAGCACTCTGTTCGGTTACACCGTCCTTGTTGCAATTGCGGTCCCAGTTTCACACCCAGCTTCGAAACCAACCTTACAGCGGTACTTGTTAATCGTGAGCAATGTGTATGAAAATTATAAGCCATACCTTGGCCCCCCTACATTACAGATTTGTTGTCATGCATAAAAAAAGATGTGATCCCCGGCCCCCTGGAATGTCCAGATAGATGATAGAGAATAGAATAGCCTAATTCTGCAAGAAGATACACGATGTCGAATTGTGGAATTGGCAACCGCAGAATGATCGGCCTCGGTGGAATTAAAAACTCCATCAGAAACAGGGAAAAAAAAACGATTTACATCGTTGCTGAGTCCGACCCCTGATGCAGATCTTAAGACCAAGGAAAAAAAACACTCGAGAATATCCGAGATCACCAGAATCTGATGCCAAACTCTCTGAGCTATCTTGATAATCTCCCTACGGAGTCAGTCCAATTCCTGGAGCACATCGGAAAAAAAGCCATCATCATCGTCCAATTAACCCTGGCACTCAATCCCACGACGCGAAAAATTCACTTGCATATAAGATTCTCCGTAGAAGAAACACTCGATCTCAATTCAAATTCCTTAGCCCAATTGCGGTGCCTCCTTCTCCTCCTCCTCCCCCCATGGATCCTGGCCAATGGAAGTACTGAATACTCTCACCACCCCCATTCAGGATTGCCTCGCTTGCAATTCACCCAACTGCATAAACACAAACAAAAAAACAAAAAACAAAAACTCTAATGTGACGATGGCCGGCCGAGAACATGAAACTCATCACCTCGCCAACAACTAGAAACTCAGAAACTCTCACTGCCAATTAACTCCAACTCTCCTCATCGCCCTAATTAACCTCCTCCTCCGCCTAGACTCTGCCGCCCCAACTTGAACACTTGCACCCAATTTGCACACCTGGAGATTCAAGCTGCTGTATGCACCCATCATGATGATGATGATGATGATGATGACGACGACGACGTAAATCCTCCTCCTCCACAGCCCCTAAACCACCTGAATCGCCACTGGAGATTCTCGGAGTCCACATATCATCACTAACCCCAAAAAAATCACCACCACTGTGATCCCGCTGCTGCAGCATCAACATCAACTCCAACAACAACATCCTAAACAACACTGAAACTCTACTTAAGTGATTAGAGAATGGTGGGTGTGTGTGTGTTGTTTGTGTAAGTTGATGGTTTGTTCGCTGTGTGGATGATGTTTCCCGGGGGTTTCATGGGGGTTCCTTTTCTTTCCTTTTCCAACTAATTTTCTTTAAGTTCCTGCTGAAGTTCTTGCTTGAAGTGCACGATATGGCAGACAGATCATCATCATCGTCGTCGTCATCAATATCTGTCGAGTGAGTGAGTTGAGTGTGGCAAGTGAGCGAAGAGAGTGAGTTCGGAGTGAAAGGTTTGACCATTTGGTGCAGTCAAAGGTGTGACCCACCGCCTCTCTTAATTCCTTGCCTTTCTGATCACTGAAGTTTCTCATCGCTTTCCCAGCCTTGCCTTCGATAGGTCCCAAGCTCCCACACTAGAGTATCTACTAGTGTACACCCTTTATGGTATCTAGTGTCACCTACACTATTTGCAAAGGGCCTAAACTAGATGCCTAGAGGTCTCAAAGTGTCACACCCGCTAATTGCCAATACGATTCCATTCATCAACATTAGTATCTTTTTGAACTGAAAACTTATTTACATCATGACATTTAGCAGAGCACATTGGGTACTTGAGATGATAGTTTTTGTGTTTTAATATGCAAAAGGGGAAAAATTTATTGAGCATACTAATGGCAAGTGTCACGTGTTTACATTTTAGTATGCAAGAGGAAGATATTCTTGACCATTGTGTACACTTTAGTCAACTTGTAGACCATCATGTAACGTAGGCATACACATCATATCATTATTGAGCGTACTCATGTGAAGATATTAGCAAGTGCACTTGAACACCAAGTGTCATGAGGTGACACTAATGGTGAAGTTGGTGATCATTAGTGTAACCTAGCATACGCCTTAAAATAGGGTCAGTGACACTCATGATCCACAACTTCACCATTCGAGTCACCTCATGACACTTGGCATTCAAGTGCACTTGCTAATATCTTCACATGAGTATGCTCAATAATGACATGATGTGTATGCCTATGTTACACTATGTATGATGTCGTGTAAACTAAGATCGTTAAACACAACAGATCGAGTGTCGTCATCAACATCAATTAGCAAAATAAACATAGCAAACTAATATGCTAAACAACCACCTCTTCAAGATGAGGGTTTCTTTCTCCAAGCTCAAGAAACTAAGAAGTCTCCTTACAAAGCTTAAGAAACTCTGAAATTCACACACAAGAGTCAAGCTATCTCTCACTCCACGAAGGGAGAATCCAAGAGTGCAAGTGATGGAGAAAGAATGCAAAGGCTTTACTCATGATCTACTACACCATAGCCACAAGATAGCAACAACAAGCTCTCTCTCTCAAAACACACTCACAAGACTTGACTTGACAACAATGGCAAGTCAAGATGCCTTCCTCTCCACATAACCCCCCGTCTAGGTGGATTTCATCCATGGAGTGGATGAACAACTATCTAGGACTTCCAATGGAGTCCATTACTCATCCAAACACACATGGACTCCTAATGGAGTCCATTGACTTCTAATTTGACGTGATTTAGCCCCCGATGTCACCTCACGTGACAGCTGTCGTGTAAACTAAGATCGTTAAACACAACAGATCGAGTGTCGTCATCAACATCAATTAGCAAAATAAACATAGCAAACTAATATGCTAAACAACCACCTCTTCAAGTGCCCCCCCTAGCAGATAAGGAGCCCCTCCAATCAGCTAGGACCAAACACACTCATCGGTAGAGGTGTTGAACATGATGAAGTTGTTGTTACATCTGTACATACTCATGTTGGTGTAGTGGTAATCTAAAGAATTAAACTCATGGTTGAGGAAGTAACCCAAGAACTGTAGGCTGGGTGCAATGTGAGCCCCATCCTTAATCGCCTTCAACAATTTATGTTGAATTCTTTGATAACTCTCCCAATATGATTTTCAATCCCATAAAACTACCGACCAACTAGATAACAACTTCATCACTAAGACATGTGGGAAACATCCACAAAGTCCTCAATCATGACCATTAACGGCCATGGAATGGGAGGATTTCCGACAACGAGGACAAACCCAATTGCCAGAAGGAAGAGTAAAAAGGGGAGGTGTCAAACATGCCATGTGCCATCCACGTTGACATTGATCGCACAATAACATTGTTGCAGCTCCTTTCTTCTCTCCACACACATAACAAGGCAGACCCTGTGGTACAACCGCCAATTCGGGATGCACAGAGCCGTCGATGGGAAGATGACATGGAGCACAATTCTTTGAATGCTCACGACATTCCCGTCCATCCTTGCCTTCAAGCAATAATATACCACTTGGTAAAACATCTTTTACTCGCAAAATTGTGCGCCCAGCCTTGACATCCAATGTCGTAGGCGCCTCCCGTTGCAAGTAAACATAATCCCCCTTGGAAAATCTACGAACCTGAGGTCGATAAGCACCACTGCGGATCCGGGCATACCGTAATGTATCACGATGTTGAGCTATATTTAAGTTCTCCATGGCCATAGGCATGGCTTTTTGAAAGAACACTGCTCGATCGTGAAGACATTGAGCCCAAACATCTGGATCATCCAAGTTGACCACATGAGCCAATTTCTCTCGCACAGAGCTAGGTAAAATTGGCTCCCGACCATATAAGAGTTGGTAAGGACTATAGGATGCCAAAGATGCTTGCCTGCTGAAACGGTAATCCATTGCTATCCATGGTAACATCAAGTCCCAATCGCGATGGTTGCCATGAAGCAACCCATACTTCCGCAAACCGCGCTTGACAGTCTGAACAACTCGTTCAGCTAAGCCATCTGCCTCAGGGTGATCTTTGGAGGTTGTTCGGTGATCAATCAAAGCCTTGGTACACAAAGCCTCGAAAGATCCAAGAAATTCTCTCTCTTGATCCGTCAACACCTCTGCAGGTGCTCCAAACCGTGCCAAAACTCGATCGAGAAATGCCATAGCTGCCAATTCTGAGGAATTTTGGGGAAGAGCCACGAGTTCAATCCACTTACTAAAATGCTCCACCATCACAAGTACATACTTTGCCCCACGTGGAGTGACAGTAAGCGGTCCGGCAAAATCCAAAGACCAACGATATCCCAAACCCATAATAGGTAAAGGCTGAAGTTGAGGTGATAAAGTATTAAAACTTGACCTGACTCGGTCACATACTTCACACCGGGAAACATAAGTGGCAACCTGTTGATACATACCAGTCCACCAATATTGGTTGCGTAACATAGAGTGTGTCCTTCGCACTCCAAAATGTCCAAGCTCCTCGTGCACTTGCCGTACTAAAGAAGCTCTTTGATCTGGCCTTGGAACGATGCGCCTCGTCCCGTCCGGCCACACACGAAATAACAAGCCGTTTGTCCAACGAAATCTTGTTATTCGGTGACTAACTCTATCTCGCTCCATAGCGGATAGTCCAAAGGGATATGTCCCTTGTTGAAGTTTGTGCAAGACCGCATGGTCTTCCCACACATCACTAACAATGAGAGATTTATCGATCTCCTCATCTTGGTGTTCCACAAGGATCTCAGCAGCCAATCCTGACATAATTGTGAGATATGTGGCAGCATGCCAACCCGGCACCGCCTCACGATCACAATCTCCATGCCACCTGGCTCCAGTTAAATCCTCATCTGAAGGACTTGGATTGCGAGACAATCCGTCTGCATCCAAGTTGGCAATTCCTGCTCGGTGGACAACTTCAAAGTCATATTCTTGAAGTAACAATGCCCACCTAGCAAGTTTCCCGGTGAGTTTATCTGATTCCATAAGCCATTTTAAAGGCTGATGATCGGTCACCAAAGTAAATTTTTGCCCATATAAATAAGGTCGGAAATGTGCAATGGCCCAAACGGCCGCCAAGGCCTCGCCTTCATAAGAAGAATAATTAGATTCAGCACTATTATTGCTTCTAGATGCATAAGCCACCACATATTCCTTTCCCTCTTCATCTTTCTGTGTCAATACCGCTCCCAATCCCACTGCACTCCAATCCGTGTGCAATTGAAAAGCTCTAGACACATCCGGGCGTCGAAGCACTGGCGCTGAACCGAGCCTCTGCTTCAATGTATCAAATGCCTGTTGTTGTTCCCGACTCCAAATCCATGGTTGGTCTTTCCCCGTGAGAATGGTGAGAGGTTTGGCAATCAAACTAAAGTTTTTGACAAACCTTCTATAATAATTTGCCAATCCTAGAAATGCCCGAAGTCGTGGTACATCACTAGGTGCGGGAATTTTGTATAAAGCATCCACCTTTGCCTGTTGCACACCAAGACCGCCAGGAACAATCATGTGGCCCAAATAGGGCAGTTGATCATGGAAAAACTTACAATTTCCATGATGTAAACGGAGTCCCCACCGTTGTAGCCGTTCAAATACCGCTTGCAAATGTCTCACATGATCCTGTGGACTATTACTAAAGATGATAACATCATCAATGTAACATTTAGCAAACGGTAAACCAGCCAATAATTGGTCCATCACCCGCTGAAATTCAGCTGGTGCATTCTTGAGACCAAATGGTAAAAATTTCCAATGATAAAGTTGATCCTTGCCATCTTTATCAATTCCCCAAAATGCGGTCTTCACCCGATCACCCGACAACAAAGGCAATTGATGATAACCAGACCTCAAATCCAGAGTGCTGAAAATTCTAGCAAATCCCAATGCATCAAACAACTCCTCTGGCATCGGCATTGGGTATCGATCCGACTTGGTCTTGCGGTTGACTGGACGATAATCACCACACATCCGTTTCTCCGTCCAGTTGCCAAAGATATCTTTCTTTGAAGGCATAACCGTGGCACAAGCATACTCTCCATTGGAGAGTTCAATCAATTCCGCTGCCAATAATTCTTGACATCGAGTTTGAACACCCAACCTTTCAGATGTACTAAGTCTGTACGGCCGTCTGAAAATAGGATGGTCGTCCTCGAGCTGAATACGAACAGGTTTACCTTTATATCCTTCAAGGTCATGAAGACTAAAGGCAAAACAATTACGGTAAGAGCGAATAAATGCCCGTACCTTTCGTGCTTCGGCACCAGTAAGTTTTGGCCCCACTTCAATTGGCCAATCGTCAAACTCCGTGGTTTCCTTCTCCATAGAAGGATTGCCACTTGGTGCCAGCACAGCTTGTGATTGCTAGTCCGTGGAGAGGGCAACACCTTTGCCCCCATCATCTGCACTTGAAATCAAATGCGTATCCTCTCCACTACAATCAGACACACCAAAATCTTGGGCCAAAGCAGCAAAAACACGTTGAGCTCGAAGCTCTTCTGCAGCATGCTGCTTCAAAGAAAATAATGCCTCAGCATCATTGACCTCCATGTGAAATTTGGATTGCAGCTCCATTGCCCCCTGACCATTGTCCTCTGCCCTCAGAGTAAGCAATTGGTCATGAAAATATTGTTGAGCAGCAAGACAAATTCCAATAATCCACACCATGCTATTGAGATCCATAGCTTGTCCCAATAGAAAACGTCTCTGACCTTCTTGAAGCCCGTGAGCAGCTGTGGTACCTGTAGGAAAACCCATGGCTCGTTCCCGTTCATCTGCCGTAGGCTCATCATAAGTTTGGGATTTTGAATCCCAAACCATACCTGGTCCACGAGATCGAAATGCAAAAGACCGTGGATATGTCACAAAAGTCGGTAGTGCACCTCGCGGAATTCCCACCTTGTTAATTACTGCAAGTGGCAAGGTATCATTCTTGGTAACCGCCAAGGAAACACGATGATCATCTAAAATGTCATCTACCTTGCGATTCATAAGCCGAGGAATTCGAGCGACTACCGCTGAAAGCACCTGAGGTGATACCAAATTGGTCCAAAACCAACGAGGCCGGTGAGCAAAGGATCCCAAGGATGCAGCATCCAGAAATGTTGGAGTACCCAGAAGTTGGTTAATGTACTCACCATCCTTCACCACTTTGTGCCGTGTATCACCCAATAATGATACATTTTCCAAAATGTACCCTGGCGGAGTTGATTGATGGGCAAACCACCATTGTATCAATCGCATCAAATCCGCAAACAAACTAGACCTAGGGTCATCCAAACCTTGGCCAGTTCCTGCACGCGAATGGCCTTGACATGGCCATCCTGCAATAATCAAATCCACATGGCCCAACCTTCTCAAATCCTCATCACTAATCATAGTGACGTCTTGAGGGAGTTGACCACAACATCCATGAATAGCAGAGGCTGACAATTGTGTGGGATACCTCAACAACAATTGTTGGATGTGGTGTCGAACGGCTCTGTTGGCTGCATATCCATTATCCACATGAACATACCGCCTAACTGTAATCCCAGCCTCCAATACTGCAGCCAAACCTGTGCCAATGCCGCCAAAGATTTCTACAAGGACGATACCTTCAGGTGACGGTTGCCAACGAATGGGTTGGGCAAAAGAAAATGAGGATGATATTGGAGGTGCCTCTCCAAGCTCCAAAGCCGCTACAACGTGTCGACAATGGTCAGATAACTCCTTAGAAGTACGCCATGGTGGAGATGGATCTCTGAAATGTCGAGCAGGAATTTCGGTACATGGCAAAATTCGTTGCTCTGCTACATTACAAGTGTAGGCCAATGTTTCCTCCAACAAAATTGGTGAACAAGGCAAATCTGAAACTAAACCACTACAACCAAACATTGCCTCCGCAACCATAGTCATAGAAGTAGCTGCAAACGCTACAGGAATAAATACCTTCCTGCCATCACCAGTAGACCATCCCGGTCTAATCCACGCCTCCTCGGTCCAATTATCCAAACTAAAGCCAAGTGGATAAAGAGCTTGCTGACCAACTAGTATATCATAGTTGGTTGCATTGGTAACAACACACTTCATTGTCAAATGAGTGTAGTTAGGTCCTGCCCCCACGTTAAAAATCAAACGGAGAGGTGCCTTGGTGTAACCTGTTGCACGTTCAGTGCCCCCCACTGAAGTCACAATTGTGAATGGACAAGGATCTAAATTGGTTGGCATCAACCCCAGACTGTCAGCAAGTCCTTTGCCAATCATAACCGGTTGAGCACCAGAATCCATCATAACTCTCAGTGGTGTAGCACGAATAGCGGGATTATCCGTGCGTGACACGACAAACAAAGCTTTGTCGTTCACCAGACGTACAACCCCAGGTTGTAAATTATGCCGTTCTCGAGCAGATCTTGCAGAAACATCTGCAAGATAGGCTGCTCCTGCTGCACAATGTGGAAAAGACGTGTCCATTGATGGAATTATTGGAGGAGGAATATCAGTGTGCTTACCAAAAGCAATGATTGCCGAATCTGCAAGGTTCGCTCGCAAATTGGCTAAGTCCTCCACCTCCTCAGCCACAGGCACGTCAACAACAGCTTGGGATACTTGAAGGGATGGCAAATCCGCCTTGCCTTCTAACATTCTCCCAGCTAAATGAAAAACTCCAGCAGGTTTGAAATCCGGAGCCATCAACTCTGAACCCGAGAAAATTGGCATATGGAGAATTTTATGTGCCAATACCTGCATAACGTCCTTTGAAATGGAATCCCCATCTCTCAAAGGTAAAGGATTTTTAGCCCCAACAGCAGTGGTAGTGTCTGCCAATCCAAATGATAGAGGTAGCCGTGCTTGACCAACCTGGTCTGCTGGACCGACATGGCGAGGACGTGAAGCCTCGTTGCTCCCAGCACTTGTGGAAGCCACCGAATTTGCCAATGTCTGTGCGCGAGTAGAAGCTGCAGCTACCACCTCTCCAGATGCTCCGAACATATACATGTCAGAACCGGAAGTGCCAACAACTGCATGCGGCTCAGAAATTTGAGCAAAAGATGCAGAAGATTTGAGCTTTTGCTCAAGCTCTGCAACCTTAGCCTCAAGAGTCTGCTCCCGTGAAGATTTGCCAGTCACATAACTGGCAGGCCGCCTCTCAGGATGAAGTTGGAAACAATGATCCACATCGTGGTTAGTGCCGCCACAATGGTTACATTTCAATTGCCTCTTCTTAGAATTTTCCCCCGCCTTTACCGGTTCTATCTTTTGTTTTATTTTTCCCAAAGGCTGGTTTTTCTTCTTCTTGGGACAATTGGCATCATTCTTCGAATGACCAGCTTCTCCACAACCCCAGCAATACAAAATCCTTTGTTCCTTAACAGGTTGAGTCTCAGCTAAATTACTAGTAGCTGTGACAATTCTTTTTGATTTGCTAGTCTCTGTCATCCAAGATACCATATCCGTGGTATCGTGTTGACAGAGTGCCCGATCACATCTCTCAACCACGGCAAACGCTTGTGCAAGCGTAGCTCTGCCTTCGTAGTCCAAGATAATCCGAGGTGATGCCAACTCAAGTAGCCGCTTATCAATCTTAGACAAGAAGATTTTGACAAGCTGGCTCTCAGCGAAAACACCTCCCGACTCAACAGCAAATCGCGCGAGTCGCGTGTACATGGTCCGTGGAGTGTCATCCTTCTCCCGGCGAAAATCCTGGATGCGCTGCATCTGGTCTCGCCTAAACCCACCATACTCCACCTCCAAATGTGCGACAAATTCAGCAAGGGGATTAAATGGAGGTGGTGGACCAACAGCCGTCAATGCTGCCTGTGTAGCACGTGCCATCCGTGAAAGAGTAGCCGTGCTACTGCTAGCCGCTATTGGCCCAAGTGCCAGTTCCTTGTCTTTAGGTTCCTCCAGTGGTTCTTCCTCCTTTAAGGTGGGTGGAGCTAAGGTAGCAACCGCCCCATCTTTAAGAGCTGAAATAAGCTCAACCCGAGCCTCCCAATACTGCTCCACCTCCCGAAGTTGTCGCTGATGACCTTCTGTCCAGCGTTCATAGGTTTGGAGTGCCTCATACTCCAAATGCTGAGGCAGAAGTTCAAAGGCATACCAATCATTGAAATTGGAAGACCTTTGACGTTTCTCTTTAATCCATGTACGAAACCGGAGTTTCCAATCGGGCAAGGAAATGCCCCCAGCTCGACCTGAGAACCGATCACGCACTGAACCGTGGTGATCGTCCTCCATTTCGTCGAATGTGCCGACACTCCAAATCCGAAGCCTATTAGTAGTGTCCAACGCCGAAATAGGCTCAAAAGCCTCGTTGGTATCTACCTCTGGCTCAAGATTTGTGGTATGCACGTCCTCCAAGTAATCTGGTGATGGAGATCGATAATATCGGCTCCTAGTTTGCACCATAAAATAATTACTTGAGTACCTGCAACTATCTACAAGGTAATGGGCAACCTGCACCTGTTGCGGGCTATCTAAATGGCAATCCCTTGCCAAATGCCAAGTGTTTATTTATGCCCCCAGAATTCCAAAATTGTGCAAAGGTTTGAGATTGGTAATTAAAATCAAAAATCAGCGTTGAAAATGCTCATTTCCAAGGTGAATATGGACTCCAATCAACAAGCTAATTGCACCAATGGACTCCTAGGAAGATTTCACACAAATTAGGCTCAAATTTCACTCCGTTCGGAGTTAATTTGCTCCCAGAAACAAAAATCAGCGTTGAAATTAATAATTTCAGCAATGATTTGGAATTCCAATCAACAATCCAATTACACCATTGGATTCCTTGGCAAATTTCACACAAGATAGGCTCAAATTTCACTCCAATCGGAGCTAGTATGCCCCCAAATTTGAACCTCAAAGTTTGTGAAATTAAATGCCAAGTTTGAAAGGTGAAAGTAAAAATGTAAAAACAAAAATCTAAAAATTAAAGTAAAAAGGTGAAAAGTAAAACGTAGCAAGTGAAAAGGTAAAATCAAAAGTCAAAATCAAAATGTAAAAAGTCAAATGTAAAAGTGAAATTGAAAACTCAAAAGCTAAAATGTAAAAGTAAAATAGTAAAAAGTAAAAAGTAAAAATGAACTTTTTTGCGAGAATCTAGGGAGGAAAAGTAAAAAGTCAAAGTCAAAATCTGTAAAAAAAAAAAATTAAAAAATTAAAAGTCAAAAAAAAAAAAATTAAAAAGTAAAATAAAAGTCAAACAAAAATAAAAAAAATAAAAAAAAAATAAAAAACCTTACCTGGGGGGTTTGGCCCACCCCCAGGGCCTGGCCCGCGCCGCCCGCCCCTGGCCCGGCCTGCGCCGCCCGCCCCCGGCCCGGCTTGCGCACGCCCGCCCGGCCCGGCCTGCCTGCTTCCGGCAGGGTCCAGGGAGCTCCGGGAGGGAGCTCTTGAAGCTCTCTCCCAAAATTTTAAAAACAAATTGGAAAAAAAAATAAATAAATAAAAAAAAAATTCTTCTTGCAAATTGCAAAAAATAATTGTTGGATTTTGGCCTCCAACCTCCTAAGCTTGCAAGCAGAAGTTTGCAAGTTGCCAACAACTAAATATTATAATAATAATAATAAAATCTCTTCTTGTTGGTGTTGTTCTCTCAAGAAGGTGAAGAGAGAAAGAAATAGATAAGGAGATTCCTTGCAAGATTTGTCTTGCAAGCTATAATGAATTGCAAACTAAGCCTCTCAACACATGTATTACTCAGTTGCTCATGAGTTCTTGACCATTTGAACTCAAAATACAAACTAAAATTGAAAAATTCAAAGAAATTGTTGTCAAGTATGAGGGTTTCTTTCTCCAAGCTCAAGAAACTAAGAAGTCTCCTTACAAAGCTTAAGAAACTCTGAAATTCACACACAAGAGTCAAGCTATCTCTCACTCCACGAAGGGAGAATCCAAGAGTGCAAGTGATGGAGAAAGAATGCAAAGGCTTTACTCATGATCTACTACACCATAGCCACAAGATAGCAACAACAAGCTCTCTCTCTCAAAACACACTCACAAGACTTGACTTGACAACAATGGCAAGTCAAGATGCCTTCCTCTCCACATAACCCCCCGTCTAGGTGGATTTCATCCATGGAGTGGATGAACAACTATCTAGGACTTCCAATGGAGTCCATTACTCATCCAAACACACATGGACTCCTAATGGAGTCCATTGACTTCTAATTTGACGTGATTTAGCCCCCGATGTCACCTCACGTGACAATGATGATATGATATGTATGCCTATTGTCTACAAGTTGACTAAAGTGTACATGAATGACACTTGGCATGAGTATGATCAAGAATATCTTCCTCTTGCATACTACAACGCAAAACATTCATCCCAAGTATCCCAATGTAGCTATGCTAAATGTCATAACGTAAGCGAACTTTCACTTGAAAGAGTTACTTATGTTGACGAATAGTATATTGGCAATGAGCAGACGTGACAACTTTAAGACCTCAATGCATCTAGTTTAGGCCCTTCGCAAATAGTATAAACAATGTAGTACTAATTGTCGATATGATACTATTTGTCAACATCATTAACTTTTTGAAGTGAAACTTTATTTATATTATGACATTTAGCGTAGCACTTTGAGATAATTGAGATGATAGTTTTTGTTTTAGTATGCAAGGGAAAGATACTTTTGAGCATACAAATGACAAGAGTCATTTGTTTACATTTAGTATGCAAGAGGAAGATATTCTTGATCATACTAATGCCAAATGTCATTTGTGTACACTTTAGTCAACTTGTAGACCATTGTGTACCACATGCATACACCTCATAACATTATTGAACATACTCATGCTAAGGCATACAAGCAAGCACAATTGATTGCCAAGTTCATGAGGTGACACTAATGAGAAGTTATTGATCGTTAGTGTCACCTAGCATGCATAATAGTGTCACTTACCCTATTTTGAGGCATATGCTAGGTTACACTAATGACCAACAACTTCACCATTAGTGTCATTGCATGACACTTGGCGTTCAAGTGCACTTGCTAATATCTTGACATAAGTATGTTCAAAGTGTTATGATGTGTATGCCCACGTTACATAATAGTCCACAAGTTGACTAAAAGTGTACACAAATGAAACTTGACATCAATACACTCAAGAATATCTTCCTCTTGCATACTAAAATGTAAATACATAACACTTGCCATTTGTATGCTCAATGTTATCTTCCCCTTGCATATCAAAATGCCAAACCATCATCTCAAGTATCTCAAGTATCTCAATGTGTTACGCTAAATGTCATAATGGAAATAAGTTACTTATGTTGGTGAATAGGATCATATTGGCAATTAGCGGACATGACACTTTGAGACCTCTAGGCATCTAGTTTAGGCCCTTCGTAAGCAGTGTATGACACTAAATACCATAAACGGTGTGGTTTAGTAGTGGTGAATAGTGTGTGTGTGTGTGTATATATATATATATAGACTTAGAGCTTGAATTGGCTCAGTCAAGGTTGGTTGTTGAAGGTTCCATTTGGATCGGCATGACCTAAAGGGGAGGCCACACTTGTTCAAAAAAGTCGGATTCGAAATGGAGTTTGGTAAGCCAAGGTAAAAGAATTTTGGCCTTGACGTGTGCCTAACTTCAAGGAGTTGGGTTTCAAGGTCGGTCCCTCTCTTTTTTTGGTTAAAACCATATTTTCCAACTACAATGTGAAACGGAGGTTTTAAGCCTTGCAAAATTTCCGACTTGGATCGGAGTTGGAAATGGATGGTTTTAACCCCAAAAAAAGGGCCAACCTTGAAACCCAACTCCTCAGAGTTAGGCACATGTCAAGGCCGAAATTTTTTTTACCATGGCTTACTTGAACCAACTTTTTCAAACATGTATGGCCTCCCCCTCCCCTCATGAGAGTTTCAGTGTTTCCCTTGCACCTTCGGACCATTAGACCTTAGTACGGTAAGTAACTTATCACTCATCGTGTACCACAACAACTTGCAACAAGCATCAAGGCCAAGTGTAAACACCCATCTCCTTGAGTTGGGGCCTTACCACTATTACCCGAGGTGAAAACACAAGAAATTCATTATAGCACATATACTTATTTCATTGGAAAATTTAACCTCAAAATTAGCATCAAAGGTCCCCAAATTTGTTTAGAAGGACCCACTTAAGATGAATAAACCACAAACCTATGGGGGTCATGTTTTTACAGGGCCACCTTCACCTTGGTAATAGTGGTGGGGACCCAACTCAAAGAGGTGGACATCTAGCCCACTTCTATTATCCTGCATAGAATTATTTTTGGAAATTTTGATCCAAAAATTAGCATCAGAGGCCCCAAATTAGTTTAGAGGGGCTCACTTGGGTTGAACAAGGAGCTAGTAGCAAGAGTGCTATGTCCAACTATTATTATCCTTCACACATGACCAACTCTAGTTGGTGGTCCAACCAAGGCCAAATTAAACTTTGGCTCCTCCTTCGAGAGACCGCTTGAAATAAAGAGAACTCCAGTTCAAGAACAACTTGCTAACACTAACACTTCCAAATCACATCACATCCATGGATGGTTTCGATTGGCTACCAGACTTTGGCCCATTTCAAAAACCACCACTAGGTCTCTTCCCACATGGCCACTAAACCTCAATCCTATGGAGGTCATGTTTTTACAAGAGCCCCTTTACCTTGGTAATAAGGATGGGGATCCAGCTCAAAGAGGTGGGCATCTAGCCATGGCCATGCATCAACACGATCGATGAACAGGGAGGATTGGTTTCAGATGCACCGGTTGAGTGTGAGAAAGAACCAGTTGGAACTCATGTCTTCATGAAATTTACCAATCATTTTAGAGGAATCTATGAAATATACATCAAATCAATAAAGAAACAACCAAAGACCACAACATGTAACCGGTTGAACTTGAAAACACTAGGATTTTGACCGGCTATGCCCAAAAATCTCCCCAGACACTGAACACAGTGCTTGCTACTTAAACCTTACAATTTTCTTCGTTCTTCTTCTATTCTTAGGCTGTGAATTCTGAGTCAACTACACGACCATCTCATCACGACTGCTGCCTCTACAGTCTATAACTTATGTACAGTAGTAGACTACAGTCCAGATGAGGCCCTATAAGGTGGGGGGACGCTAAAGGGACCCCAACGAGCTTTGTCCGGCATGACAGACGATGGTGGGGCCCACCACCACCTCTACCCCCCGAAACTTTTTGCACCCTTGCCCACGCGATTCAGGCAACGTTGCCCGACATCTCTGCGATTGTCCTTCACTAGGATTGAAGGCCGCTTGTCCATATAACCCATATTGACTGCACTTCATCTTCAAGGTCCAAAATCCAATATATATGTTCACTTCCATTGAGTAGATAAGCAATTGGGATTTCCTTTTCAAAGTGAAACTGTCAATATAACATGTAATTAACTTCAAAGTCAAAAACATTACAAAAGCCTCATTACCACTTAGGTTATATTTATTATGACTTCCCATTGAAAGGGGCTTTGTCATTCTAAAATGGAACTAAAATTAATGTTTTTTTAGTGTGTCATGCAAAATCTATCTGAAAAATCTGTCTGAAAAATGTATCATGCAAAATCTATCTGAAAAATGTGTCATGCAAAAACAGTTTAAAAAATTTGTCATGCAAAAACTATCTGCAAAATGTGTCATGCAAAATCTGTATGAAAAATGTGTCATGCAAAATTTGTTTAGAAAATGTGTCATGCAAAATGTGTCTAGCAAAATATGTCATGCAAAAACAGTTTTTGCATGACACATTTTTTGCATGACACAAATTTTGCATGAAACACTAAAAAACATTAATTTTAGTTCCATTTTAGAATGACAAAGCCCCTTTCAATGGGAAGTCATAATAAATATAACCTAAGTGGTAATGAGGTTTTTGTAATGTTTTTGACTTTGAAGTTAATTACATGTTATATTGACGGTTTCACTTTGAAAAGGAAATCCCATTCAATTTCTTATTTACTCAATGGAAGTGAACATATATATTGGATTTTGGACCTTGAAGATGAAGTGCAGTCAATATGGGTTATATGGACAAGCGGCCTTCAATCCTAGTGAAGGACAATCGCAGAGATGTCGGGCAACGTTGCCCAAACCGCGTGGGCAGGGGCGCGAAAAGCTTTGGGGGCAGAGGTGGTGGTGGGCCCCACCATCATCTGTCACGCCGGACAGAGCTCGTTGGGGTCCATTTAGCGTCCCCCATAAGGTGGGGTACACGTAATCCAAATAATGACCTATTCTTAGCGTTTATAAAGATCCAGTTTACACCATGGACCATGAAGTCGGACCATGGAAGTTGGTCTTTTCCATGGTCCGATGTCTTCAACAATTTATAATTTAAGTATTTGGGCCACTCACTAGGTGTCATAACATTATTCATATTCATAATAGTGTTTTGTGGGACTGACAATATTATAAAGAATATTCGTATATTAAGGTTAAATATGGGGAATATTCCCTATAATAATGTAAGTCCCACATAACATTGTTATGGATTTGAATAATGTTATGGTAAAACGAATGTGGACCGAGAGGAACGACCATGCACCAAGAAGTGAATGTGTTGGTTTTTTTAATATATGTCCAAAAAGGCCAGTTTTGAAAAAAAAATTGAAGTTTGACCATTCTCTAGTCTTCTCTCGTTTTGACCTTCTCTTCTCCATAAAACTTTCATTAGAAATTTAGTATAACAATACTTCTTTGCCAATGGGCCCTTGTCTTTTTCTACCATAGCACCTCTTTTGCCTCTCCCACCGCAAAATCCGTTGGACCATGTCAGTGGATAATGTAGGCCTTAAAATATGTCTTTTGGGGACCTCGAACTCCATGGTCACTCTGCACATTATTTCCTTGGTGTAAATCGAAGTGGTTGTTTACACCATGCACCATGAAGTCATCCCAAGGCCCTGTAAAAGTTGTGATTGGTTGTTGAACTTGTCCCACGACCACTTTGGTTTACACCAAGGAAAAAATGTCAAAGTGACCATGGAGTTTGAGGTCCCCAAAAGACATGTTTTAAGGCCTACATTATCCACTGACATGGTCCAACGGGTTTTGCGGTGGGAGAGGCAAAAGAGGTGCTCTGGTAAAAAAAAGCAAGGGCTCGTGGTTGAGAAATGTTGTTATAATATATTTTTAATGAATTTTTTTTGGGAAAAAGAGAAGATGAAGACAAAAGAGGACAAGAGAATAGTCAAACTTGAAATTTTTTCAAAGCTGCCTTTTTTGAGCATATATCAAATAAATCAACACATTCACTTTTTGGTGTATGGTCATTCCTCTTGGTCCACATTCAGTTTACACCTAGTGAGGAACCCAAAGGCTTTGTAAATTGATGTTTTAAAAAATCAAACCATGGAAGTTGGACCATCAAGTCAAACCATGAGAAAAGGACATCTTCCATGGTCCAACTTCATAATCAATGGTTTAAGCCAGCCCTAACATATAGATACATTATATGGTATATCTAGTGTGTATGTACAGAAAGAAAAAGAAAAGAAAAGAAAAAACTACACCAAATATGGTATTTAGTGTCACATGGTATTTAATGTCACAATAGTAACTTTTTGGATGACACTTCTTATTAAGTTTACCAATACTGTCATGGATGATGGATGAGTTCATCCATTGGGCAAAACCCTGCCTTCTCTTGTCAGCAACTCGTGATGAAATATAGTCGTGGATGATTGAAATTTGGATGAAAATTCACTTAGTAAGTGACAGTAATTGCAACTTTGTAAATCTATAACCCCCCCCCCCCCAAAAAAAATTACAAGCAATGGCAAATAATGTTGGGTTAACATTTAGTGTTGGTGACACTATACCGCGGTTTACAATTAGTATTGAGCAAGACAATAGAATTGGTGACACTAAATATCATATTTAGTGTAACATTGGGTTCAATGTCAACGTGAATTGGAAGCCATTGGTCATAATTGGTTGGGGTTGAGAGGGAGTTATCACATATGAGTGTGTCGTACGAATTTTTTGATTTTTAAAGCCTAAATGACTTTCAAGTGTGAATAGTCACTTCATGAACTAGAAAGGATAGAACTTGGTGGTGTGAAACGACTATTGTCTCGTGATACGTGAAACTAGGCCATGTGAAGTCTATGGTCTGGTTTGAAGAGGTAAAGACGGTTATAACTAATTTTGTGGAAGAAGAGAAGGAGAGAGAGAGGCCATTCATTAGGTATGACTCGTAGGTGAGAGGCCGAGAGCTTGAGAGAGTTTTTTTGAACCTTCTAATTTTTATGTGAATTTTTGTGCGAATTTACCTTTGAATATTAAAGTTTTGTTATAGCACATGTGTGGGATGCACATATGCTCAAGACTATTGTCTGTTGTGGTTATTGTTGTCGTTGTTGTTGTTGTGATAATTATTGTAGTTCCAGGGAGATTTTACTGGAATTGTACTTAAACCATTGTCTGATTTTGGAACAAAGTGCGATGACCAGATTGCTTATGCCTTAATCAGTTTTGGTTCTCGAGTATTAAGTGTATGTTGTAATCTGGAGTTATTTGATGACTGCGTCAGCCTTCATATTCCGTATCAGTTGCTGCTTACTTTCACAGCAAGTCGATTGTCTGAGATGGCACCTACTGGTATTGCTGAGTCTATTGTCTCAGTTCGGCATTTGTGTGAGGTAATTTCGCAGGGATTGATTATCTAAACGAATTATCTGGTTATATAACGGGCAGGAAATTCTGGGGAAATTATATGTTTCAGTAAAAAGTCACAGTCTAATGTAATGCGAATTTGTACGTCTGTCAAGATGAATTCTTGTCTTTTGGGGATAGGAGCAACCTGTAAGCAATTACTGTCTTCAATTATTTGAAGTCTTTCATGCCCGTATAAAAGTTAATCCTTGTTCGGATACAACTTAGCCTGATATTAAAAATTGTGTGGCTAATTTGCTGAGTACGTCGATAGTCTGTGATTAGGAAGGACCCCGTAATTTCAGGGCAAGGGTACTGATATTTCTTTCGAGAGAATTATGAACCCTGAGTGAAGTACATGCAGCAAATTAATTTAATTAAAGTTCAGAACTAGTTCTCTTAAATTAAAAGTCTCATTTTAGGCCATGGTCTCAAGAGTCTAATCTTAGAACCTAATTGAATATATTTGTGCTGTAATCTCATATTGCATGGTTTAATCGTCTGAGAGTGTATTCAGTCGAGACTATGGTCTGATCCATATTGAATTACCGTTGATACTGCAAATTAAGTGATCCGAGAATGTGCAAGGTCCTTATTACTGTGCGTGGCCGATGGGATTAATCTAATAATTTTAGCGTAGATAATTACTAAATATGATTTCTTCAGGGAGTGGTTGTTGTGGGACGTGCAATCTCGTAATCAAAGTTGAATGATAAGATTGAATTGTTTAACGTATCACCCACATATTTGCTTGTATGACATAATACAGAGGCTATTGTCCTTTCATAGATGCACTTACACATTCCTAAATTGCCTTTAAGATTAATTGCACCATGAGTCAATTGACTTTAATAAGATTTCATTCTCCAAATCAGTTTAAGCAAAAGAGAGTATTGTCGTTGTAATATGTGGAAGTCTTAATGAATTGTGGCACCGGATTCCCGGGCACAATTAAGTTGAGTAAGGAATAAGACTATTGTCTTCCATGTGTAAATGGAGAAACTGTTCCGATCTTTCGATGGAAGTGGAAGCGACATCGCATTGAGACCATTGTCTACGAAAGGTTATCCAGTGGCGGAGGAGACACAAGGACGTGCTGATTGTTATATGTGGAGGTCACCTTCAACCTGCCAGCCTTAGACGGTGTAACTCGCTGCTGAACCGGTTTACATGGAAATTACTCTTACCAAAATTAGACTATCTCTTTAGGTTTCGATACTTGGTGAAGGTGTTGTACTCTTATACTTTTGTAGCCTTTGTTGTTCTTATGAATCTTTAAGGATTAAGTGATCTAGGTTTTCAAGTTTATGTTTTCCTGAATCTAATGTCAAGGTTAGGTGACCCTAAACCTTTAAATAGATTTGGAAACACAATACTTTTCTTAATCAAGTTTAATGTGTTCGAGACCCTTTTCATAAATCTCTAAGAGTAAAGTGTCCAAGTTTGTCAAGTTTATGTTCCCTTAAACCTTAATGTCAAGGTTAAGTGTTTAGGGAAAGACATTTCTTTATACATACAATATCTTTCATGGTTTGGATGATTGGAAAGATATCTTGATTCATTTAAGAATATCTTTTACATACAATATCTTTCATGGTTTGAACGATTGTAAAGATATCTTGATTTACTTAAGACTATCTTATACATACAATATCTTTCATGGTTTGAACGACTGTAAAATATTCTTGTTTCTTTTTAAGAATATGCATTCATGAAAATGTCACAATTCTTTGAAAGTTCAAGCATACTTCCTCGCTAAAGTTTATTCACGAGATTTCATTCCTTCACATTTATTTGCATGAACTCCTTTCATTCCAAATGTTTGCCCTAGATTTACTCAAGTTCTTTGTAATTCCTAAGTCATCATATTAAAGTTTCTTTGAAGATTTCTAGGAATCCCTACATAATCATTTGGAGTTCATTGGTTTGACGAGAAGTGTTTAGAATTGACACTTTGGGTTTGTTGATCGATATGGCCTTATTGACGGCCACCTCCCTTCGGTCTTCCTTTGTTGATGAATCCGAAATCTCTAAGTAAAGTACTTTTGTACTTTTTAACTCATGATTCTTCGATCCCGAATCTTAGATGAAGTTACTCCGTTTCCGAAAGTGTGTCCTCCAAGTTCAAAGTGTAATTTCTCCAAAAGGTCCTCCTCTTGTTGCCATTTTAAAACCCGCCTTTGGCTTTCAAACTCCTCCTAAATAAGACTAGGCTTATTTTAGGATCTTACGTCTTCAAGTTCTCATTTGCACAATCTCCAAGGTTCCGAGAACTCTCCGTAGCCTTTTTATAATTTTAGAAAACTTTAGAAAACTTGGATATATTTCAATCCAAGTCCGAGTTTTGAACTTCAAATCCTTAGACTCCGCGAGGATATTTTTCAATCCTAAAACGCCGAGAGGATGTATTTCAATCCTAAAACGCCGAAAGGATATATTTCAATCCTAAAACGCCGAAAGCCTCCGATTTCTTGTAGGCCACCGGTCTTGAAGTCCTTCGGGTCTTGTAGGCCACCGGTCTCGAAGTCCTTCGGGTCTTGTAGGCCACCGGTCTCGTAGTCCTCCAAATCTTGTAGGCCTCCGGTCTCGTAGTCCTCCACCTCGGATAGCTCGTTAATAATGAGGTGTCTTAGGTGCCCTAAGTGGCCCCTTTATATAGGCTTTGAATCTAAAGGATTTTAAGATGTGGCGGTTAGGCCTTTAAATGTCCGAGTTTACTAATTTTAGCCCTGTATCTTCTTACAGTCTAAATTCGGCTCTGTCAGATCTATAATTAGACTGACACGTGCTTTAATTAGATCTACTCATTAAGTACATGCGGCTATGTTTCAACTGCCTAGATGTGCCTTGGGTGGTTATAACTCCTCTTCATCCACTTGGCACCCATCCATTCATTTGCATCAGTTCATTAAGGTGAAATAGGTAGTTATGTTCATCCGAAGGGATTTCATCCCCCTCGGTTAGGTCCTTTCCTCTACCTCTATCCTAAGTGTTCACTACTTCTATTTAGCTACTCTACTAAGTGGCTTCCAGCCTACTAGTGTAAGGAGTCACTAATCAACTTACTCAAAATTGGCCGTCACTTACTAATCTGTAACCCTAATCGCTCCTTAAGGTGGGTCCATAAAGGTGAAGGCCCGGCTTAGTACCCTCACATCCCTCTCTCACACTTGGGCTCTCAGTCTCCTAATCTGTCTTCTCACTTGGGCTCCTAGTCTGTCTTCTCGCCACGTGCCCCGCTCTCCTTCCTCGGAGCCTGCTTCCTCGTTCGCCGCCTGGTCTCCCCTCTTTCCCGCTTCGAACGGCTCCTCCGCTCTGTCACCTGCTTTGTTGCCCTTCTGTCTTCACCCGATCTGCTGGCTCTCTGCCCTCGAAATCCACTCCCCTTGCATCTGCTTTGTTGGTCTTGATAAATTTTTGCCTGTGGTAATCGCTGAGGGTTAGGGGAGGTGTACATTATATCGGTAAACCTTGTTTGTGAATTGCAACCTTAAGGGAATTAAGGCTAATTTGGAAGTTCACCATTTTTAATAATTAAATTGCTTAACATTGATCGTGTTAATCAAATGGAATTGTGAATTGAATACTTTGGAATTTAATGATCTTGAATTGGAATCTCCACCAAATGGAATGAGTTCATGAGTGATGTGAGAATATGTTAACGTGCATACGTGGTTTTGGATTTATTGCCTTGCGGAAAGAGATGGAGATTGCCTTGGCCGATACCAGGTAAAAGACAATTGTCGGACTGCCTAATTAAACTCGAATCTAACCAAAGAAGATTGTTTATCCTGAAAGGATTACCGCACTGACTTTTCAAGTTACATTAAATGAAATTAATGAAGGAAAGACAATTGACTATTCCGAGGTGCCCTTGGCCTCGGTAAAGAGACAAAAATGGGTCACTATTGCAAGATTATTGACTATGGTTGTGCCTATGCTTGTGCACCGCACTTGGTCCTATTAAAATGAACTCACTGCCAGTCTATTGCCTGGGAAAGTAGTGTGAGGTGTGAGACTGTCACATTTGCATGTACTGACATGGAGTGGTTTTTAGAAGTTTTTATCCCTTACCCATGAGCCAATTGTCAGTCCTTATCCTAATTAAAGTGAATTAACCCTGTGTTTTTCCTAACAAACTCTATCTAAGACACCTAGATGTTATATGAATCACCTTTTGAGTCTTCCCTGATTGTTTCTCTGGGTTTGTTTGTTGACCAAAAAGGCTTACTACAGAGTGTACCTCTCATTCATCCAACATACAAGCCTGAAATAGTATGCAGTCCATAGGTTATTATTTTTGGTTAGTTTGACACCGGAATCAATTGTAAAGACCTCAAATTACACTAAGAATGGTATTTAGTGTCACTTACTATTTGGAGTTACACAATACTATATCTTTTTACTATTGATCTAATTTATTACCAAGTATTTATAATGTCCAAACAACCAATCTAACATTTGTTTGCAAAATATGAGATATACAATAAATAGATATCGCATTGCATAATTCCAAATAGCAAGTGACACTAAATACAATATTTAGCATAGTCTACTCCAAGTCATTAGAGATGAGTCGGCCACAAACTTATTTAGTCAAGTTTTTTTATGTTGGATGGATGAGAAGTATGCTCGTGTGCGATAATTTGCTCTCTTTGTCACATGAGCTTGCTCAAGAGCATGTTTGGTGCAAGACAAGGTTTATTGTCTACCTTGAGGTAGGTGGCTTTAGTATTATGTGTAGTATTGCATTTTTTATTCTAGAGGTTGGAGGCGGCATTATAAAATAAAAATAAAAATATTTCAAAACATTTTTAATGTTTTTTATTGAAAAACATCAAAGACATCGATCCGTGAGGTCCTTTATGGCAAATCGTTGTCAAAAACATTCCCCTATTCTAGGATCAATTCTTCGAGCTCTTCTCCGCCCAAGTATTGATCCAAGACTGTGCATGGATCGACCCCAATGCAAAATTCGTCTTGTTCAACGTCGTCGTCATTCTCCGTCCAAGGCTCAGGGCTCAAGCACTACCGTTGAGTTTGAGTGTACTAATACTATATGGTAATATGGAACAATTGGCGAAGTTGCACATGTCTATATTTGGCCTACTAGCATGGACTGACTGTAGTAGTGAATTTATAATTAAAACATAAAAATGCCTCAAAATTTGTTGAGTATTTTCAAATGCATATTTTAAAATAATTTTAAAATAAATGCACCACTAATTATGTGTCATATGTACACTAAGGGCGAGTTTCCATCCAGGCCACTTGCCCACTAGATTCTATTGTGAATAAGGCCAAACCAGGCCAAATGTAGAGGGATTTTGGTGGGATAGGGTTTGTATGTGCCAACTAGCTACTCCCATCTTCTCCAATCCGGGCCCACATACTAACCCCCTCTTCCTAGTTACCAAGGACAAAGTACTAGACCGACATTGGTTCCCTTGAGTCTTCAACGGGTCTTAATCCTTTGGTGACCAACACTTGTAGTCTAAAGATTCTTTAGTGGGTGCATAAAAGTCTAGCGGCATGTGTCCATGGCCCTCCACATTCTAGTGGACCACCAGAATGTGGTTGGATGGCAACCTATGCTTAACTACATGAGAACACCTCCTACCCACTATTACCTAGAATCTAGTGGGCGAGAGGTCTACATGGAAACTCACCCTAAGTAGTCCTATTCACGTGGGCCACAATTTCTTTATAAAGCCCATGCTAATTCTCGTAATGAGAATTAATGTAGGCCACAACAATTCTCAACACACACTAAATTTCTAGTCGAAAATTTAGTATGGACCACATCAATTGTTTTTCTTCTAGAAACCAATGCAGGTGATTATTTTCTCTTGTAGTACTTGTGTCCTATAACTCATATTCAATGTGTTCATTGGAAGCCCTCATAAAGACCTAGGCCCGGAAGACATGGGGTCTTGGACCCATGTGGCCCACATTCATTATTCACCCACATTTATTAGGACTACTTAGTGTAGTAGTCTAAGTTTCTATGTGTGTGTGGGGGGGGGGGGCATGGGCTCCTATAACTCACTACTTCACCGGAGTCTATTTAGTACTAGGTACGTAAGGTATTTGATAACAATTTGGTGTATATTTCTCAACGATTTTTTATACTTGTTGGGGTAATATGGAGACTCTCTACTAGATTAACACTTCTAGTGTGTATGGCTCTTTGGACCTTGGCAATTATATATGTTTTAATTTCCATCCTTGTGCTTGCATGGCTTTGATTAGATTGTATGTAGATGTTTGAAAGAAAATCAAGATAGGAACTATCTACGAGTTTTATTTTAGGGTGCAAGCATAAATAAATAAATAACCCACATTGGGCAATCCGACGTGAATTTGAGCCCACTGGCCCTATCTTGCTCAAGAATCCTCTTGGTGCAAGGTGGGGTTAATGCCTACCTTGTGGTGGGTGGGCTCTTGGCTTCCTACTTATCTAGCTAGTTTTTTTTTTGTCAAGTAAAGAGAAGATTTCATAGCGGGAATTGAACCGCCAACCACTCCATTCGGAAATTGGATACCTCTCCACTATCACCCGGTAGTTTAAGGCCATCTTGGACCTAGGGTACAAGCATGGTAAATTGGACCACTTTGGTACCCTACAAAGGTTCAACGATAGGAAGTTCAAAATTGTAAACCAAATTTGAATCTTGTTTAATTTTTTAAAGTTTTTTAAAAACATGTCAGTATTTAGAATTCCAATAATTCTTGTTTTTAATTCTTTTCAAATTAAATATGTACATATTCTTTAAAATGTAAGAAGTACATTGATTATGGTAAATATTGTGGGCTACCTTATAGCACTAAATTAGTGCAGCCCACAATATCATTCGCATCAAAAACATTGGGATAATAACATGGGTGCACACTATTTATCAACCCCCAAAATACAACATTGGAGGTCCAAAAAACAAATGATGGTATATTCTCCAAATCTTGCTTGTTCTCCACTAACAAGTAAGGCAAGTCATGTATATGTTTCCGTAGCATCTATATCCTCCCCCAGCCAAAAAGCCTTGTATTCACCCCTTTGCTTTTAAAGGCTTCTCTGCTCAGATTCGTCGGGGTCACGAGCGCACACGCTGGTTGTAACTAACTAGCACAGCAACGACCCGCTAACATATGTTGTTATGTTGTCTCTATTACAACATAACAGAGACAGGGAATTATCATATATGAGCGTACTTCTCATTCATCCAACATAAAAATCCTGAAATAATGTGCGGCTTGGAGGTCACTATTTGTAGTGGATTTGACACCGGAGTTGGTTTTAAAGACCACGAATTACTGTAGTCAAGGTCATTTGAGATGAATAAGCAACAAACCTGTAGGGATCGAGTTTTTATGTTGGGTGGATGAGAGGTACGCTCGTATGCGAGGATTCCCTCTCTCACAACATAACATACCTATGATGCTTCTCGTCAGGCCTGCTACTAACTTTCCTTTTTTTCTTTTCTTTTTTGTTTTTTGGAACACAGGAGGCACATGACCACCTGGCTAGTTTTTCCCATCAAGTATAGAGAAGATTTCACGGTTAGGTATTGAACTGCCAATCACTCCATTCGGTTTTGGGTACCTCTCCACTATCCCCCTGTAATTTAGGGTCATCTCGGACCCGCTGCTGACTTTTGAAGAAACTATATATATATTCTCCAAAACAACTTGGAGTCATGAAGTCTGTTGTGCATCTCCCCATCTGCCCTCCTTTCTATGCACGTTTCTCTCAATGAACGTGGAGAATTGAGCACTAGTTAGATACCGATGAACCGATTGAGTTTGAGAAATAACCGGTTGATGTTCATGACTTCAGGAAATTACCCATCATTTTACAAGAATTTATGGAATATACCTCAAATTAATAAAGAAATAAGGAAATATCACAACATGTAACTGGTTGGACTTTGACCGACTATGCCCCAAAATCTCGCTGGACACTGGTTTCTCTTTTCAGACGTTGCAGAGAATCCGGAGGTGTGCCTTTCGCATCAAAGTATGAGTATAAGGGCCACTTCACACACGAGTCAAGAGCCATGACCATGAAATTGTGAGAGCCCAAAAGAAAGTGTCCAAAGGCCATCCCAACACACCTCCAAACTCATGTAGTGTGGTCACAGACCCTCAGGTGTAGCGTGAAGTCATATGTGACCGGGCCCTCAACCAAATGCTATTTCAATGAATCTCTATTCATGCGGGTCCTCACACATGATAAAATAGAATAAACGAACGGTTGTGAGCGTTCGGAGTGCCATGGTCTCCCGGTTTCATGTCAAGCCTACCTTCAAGAGGTGGTTTTCGAAAATAGTCCAAGTGACCATGAAACACGATCCATTCAATGCCATGTAGACTTTACATCCATCTTGCATTCACATACTATGTTGGTCCCTCAAGCGTAGTGTGAAGCGAACTTGGACCGGCTCCGCCTTTTCCATCAATGAGAGTGCTTGAAGTGTAATAGTCACGGGCTCTCAGTCTCGTGTGTGAAGTGGCCCTAATGGCAATGGCAACATTATCGGCCACCAATTGCCCATATCCCCAATAAGGTAGATGGGTCTTAAATGGTTACTTTTTTTTGACTAGGCCACTTCTCCTAGGATATGATACACACGATTAGCACGCAATGGTTAGCAAGTCCAAATCCAAGTTGTAGCCACTTCCCTCATGATTTTTGGAGTTCATGTGAATATTTATTGATTATGAAAACTAAAGATCCTCATATAGGTCCCCTCAATTATGTTGACTTACGATGGTTATCATATTTTAAGCATGTAGTCACATCTCTTTTAACCATATGTCTTTTTGGTATCCTTTTTGGAGCCATACCTTTCAACACACCACTCAAATATGGGTGTCCGTTTAAGAGAAGTGATCGAATTAGGCATGTCTATCTTACGATTGAAAAAGAGCAGTGGACAAGTTTGGAGTCACCTTGACGTCATATGTATGATATGAGCTAACAAATGTGGGAACTAACAAATGCATGTAACCCATACAAAAATGATAAATTTTATATTATTTTCTTACATAAAAAAAATAAAGGGTTAAGGTGATGGTAACCCACCAAATTCAAGTTACATCTTATTGGCATCATGTTAGCTAAGCCTAGTCCTGCCCTCCCACTAATGGCAACTAAGAGTCAAGTTCCATGGGAAGATGTGGCATGTTTTTTTGTATGTCTACAAATGCTTTCTTCCATTATCCCCCCCCCCAAAAAAAAAGGTCTATACTCTCACAAGTTCTTGGGATGAGAGGGACTGAGAATGTGTGCAATGTGCACTTTATTGTCATTTTCCCCCATTCACACAATAGGGTCATGCGTGTTTTAACACAGTCTCTAAGCTATCCTCCAATCAAAACTATTCAATTCATGGGTAATTTTGACCATGCCACCGGCATGGTCAACGGACCTCACAACTTGGAACCTTCATATGTAAGGAAGGGTGGTTAGGCTTTGTAAGTCTTTAATGACCACGTTGTTGTCACTTGACCACAGGTGTTGCCATTTATATAACCCAAATGATAGGTGGGTGTCCAATTAAGAAGTGTAACCACATCAAGCCCACATACCTTAACTTACTTTGTCCTCAATCAAATGACTAAATCATTCATTACCGTTCCGCCAATAACTTCAATTACACAAAAGGGTGGATGCCAATAAGTCAATGGTTGTCATGTGAACACTTGTAGATTATGCATCAATATTCTTGGGATTTGGTGCTCATGCTTTCCATGTTCCCATGAACATGCATAACATTATTCAGATCCATAACATCGTTCTATGGGACTGACAATATTCCACATAATATTCCATGATATTTCCCACATTCAGTCTATGGAACTGACAATAGTCCACAAAATATTCTTTGTTATTTCCCACATTCAGACTGAATGTGGGAAATATCAGGGAATATTTCGGGGAATATTGTTAGTCCCAATGAACGATGTTATGGATTTGAATTATGTTATGTGACACACCAACGCAACTGATTTGTGGTAAGCTTAAGTAAGTTATACCCTCCTCAGATACAACTTATTTTTGAGATAGAAGGCTGACATGCCAACGCCAAAGCACAGGAGCCAGTTGACCACCTAGCAAGTTTATGTCAAGTAGAGAGGAGATTTCACAACCGGGAATCAAACCGCCAACCTCTTCCTTGAGATTTGGGTATCTCTCCACCATCATCCAGTAGTTTAGGGTCGTCTCGGACCACCTCATATACAACTTAAGAGCACTCAATTTTCTATAACTTTACTTTGTCACCGGGTGGGACTCCCATAACATTCTCCAGGTGAAGAGCCCCGCTAGGTGAGGCCGGGAATATGTCAAGTTGGGATCCTGAGAATCTCATTGAGGTGATTCACTATGCAAAGTCTACTTGAACTACTATTGAGCTCTTGGGGTTAAAGAAACGGCCAAGTGGACACTAAATACTTGCAATCCCACCTATGTTGTTGGCCTACTACATTGATTATCCCAATTAGTGTGTTACTATCTGGGGTTACACAACGCTATAATTATTGAATGAGAATGTAATATTTTACCAATCAAAGTCTTTATGTTCTATAATTTCTGAACAACCTACCGTACCTTAGGGGCAGCTTCGGCACCTTGCTGCCGAATATTTAATTAAAGTTCAAAAAGTAGGTTCGGCACCTTAAAATAGTATATTCACATTTTCGGCAATTTTCTCTTTTAATTTTTAAAAATCCGGCTTAAATTCATTTTTAATTTTCTATTTAAGCTTATATCTTGTACATCTCTCTTGCATTGAATGACAAGTAAGATGTGAGTGAAGAGTTGAGAATGCTCTGTGCTTTATGCAAGTAGAGTGGAGTTGTGTTCAACAATGCATATGGGATATGTAAACTTTGAGGTGAAGCACCTAGTTAGACTTCATTTTTATAACACGCATAACTTTTGCATAGAGTCTTCAAATGACATAAAATTTGTTGGAGGTGAAAGATTACTTGATTTCTAAACTTTTCTTAGACCCACAAAATTCCAAAAAAGTTGATCTTCTATGCACAAATGAGCTCCGAAAAACTGTTATGAACGCATTTTAATTTTTTGATCTTTACACGGCTGCAATGTTTTGTCCATATCTTTTGCATAAAGACTTATTTTGACACAAAACGTGTTGGAGGTGGAAGAAAGATTGATTTCTCAACTTTTGGTAGTTGGACAAAATTCTATAAAACTTCATCTTCTATGCTCAATTGGACTCCAAAAATTTGTGTACAACACATTTGAAAAGCCTCACCTAGAGTCTTGCTACTTCTTAACCCATATTCTTTGTGGACTAATGTAAGTGAGCTTGATTACAAAATGAGCACCTTCTCTCCTTCAAAATTCACATATGCTTCCACTTTAAGTAAAACTCTAGTGAGAAGTAAAAAATTCTTACATTTTGGCAATTTTGAAAAACAATTAATTTTATATTCGCCAAAAAATGGCAATAATATTCCAAAATTTTCGGCGTCTATTTTTAGAATTATTTTGTGCCGAAGCTGCCCCTAAGGTACGGTATTGAACTCTTGTTGGAAATTGAACTCTTGAGTAAAATGTTAGTGCACTGTGTAGTATTGAATAGGAACACACACTAATTGGGACAATGAGTGTGGTAGCCTACCCGTGACCATTAGTACCATTACTAAAATATTTTTCATTTGTTTATTGGACTCACTCTTGCCGCTAGGCTCGGCACTTGCTAGTATTAGCTGACGAGTGATAGGTGTGATTATATAAATGCCTCGGCACTCAAAGTGACTAAGGGCCACTTCATACACGAGACTGAGAGCCCGTGACCATTACACTTCAAGCACTCTCATTGGTGGAAAAGGCGGAGCCAGTCCAAGTTCGCTTCACACTACGCTCGAGGGACCGATGGAGTATGTGAATGCAAGATGGATGTAAAGTCTACATGGATTTGTACATGGCATCGAATGGATCATGTTTCATGCTCACTTGGACTATTTTCAAAAACCACCTCTTGGAGGTAATCTTAACACAAAACCCGGGAGACCATGGCACTCCAAACGCTCACAACCGTTGATTCATTTTATTTTATCATGTGTGAGGACCCGTATGAATAAAAATTCATTGAAATAGCATTTGGTTGAGGGCCCGGTCACATGTGACTTCACACTACACTCGAGGGTCCACGACCACACTACATGATTTTGGAGGTGTGTTGGGACAACCTTTGGACACTTTCTTTTGGGCTCTCACAATTTCATGGTCACGGCTCTTGGCTTGTGTGTGAAGTGGCCTTAAGAAGGGTAGTGGCATGTGGTGACCAACAACTCCTTTTGTGCCGAGCCTAAAGAAAAGCTAACCTTCTCTTATTTTCCCTCACTCCCTTTACAATGGGTAAGCACTTGATTTTGGAATGGAATGGGGCTCTCTAGCCGGATAATGTCGAGTCATAAGGAGTTGTTGGGGTGCGTTATAACTTGTAACATTGGTGTCCATTTTGGGTACCGCCTTCTCCACGTAAGACATATGGGTCTTCAATGGTTACTTCTTTTCGTGACTAAGGTAGAGATATCATGAACCATGAAAATAAGGTGATTCGCATTGAAGATATGGTCTTAAAATCATGAGATAATTTTCCAAGATAGAAGAGAAGGATTCATGAAGAATGCAAGTTGTTTCATATTTTTATCCCTGTAAAAAAATTCTACAATTTTTCAAAGTGGAAAGTTTGTCAAACCCCCTACTCGTTCACTAGATTCTCCTTGCACCAAACACTGTAGTTCTCGTTTCCACATAGAACATCACCTAAACCAGTTAACTCATGAGTACATTAAATTGTGATTGATGGTAGTCAAACATGACTAAATTTGATTAAACTGACTGTACATGCATTCAACCTGCCAACCTCACAATGATCAATTTCAGAAATGGCACTTCACTATTATGACAGACGTCTACTGCACAGGTAGAGGGCAGTTCACGGTTTATGGTATCTCTACCTTAGCCCACTTCTCCAAGGATATTGAAACGCATGATTAGTACAAGATGGTTAGCAAAGCCAAATCAAGGTTGTAGCCGCTTTCCTTGTAATTTCTGGAACTCACTTGAATATCTTATTCATTGTGATAGCAAAATGTTCTCACGCTCATTAAATATCTTACAAGTGGATCGTATAAGTTAGGGGTTGCATAATAGATTTTTGTGTGGTGGTGTGTGATGTGGGCAACACTATAGGGTGACCAAGGGTAGGCCGCACTATACATATGTCCACACTATTTACCATAACTAGTGTGGTCTACTTAGATGAATTTTTTTGTTCACGGTCATGGCTTACTAGAAGGATCATGTGATGGCATGACTTCTCCCCCATGTGGTAGATTGGATCAAAATACTAAAGAACGGTAGATTTTGACACCATACCTACGTAGTTGAGCAATGGTAAGACTAGGCTTAGTATGTGGTCCTTGAAGTATATAGCTCTTATCCTAGTGCCCACAATCCATTTGTTGAAGCCTCAATATAACAGAGTCCAGGGAGGATTTTGGGCATAATCAGTTGAGATCCTATTGTTTCCGATATAAACCATTTACATGTTGACATCTTTCAGAATTTGCTTATTAAATTGAGGAATATTCTACAAATTCCTCTAAATTGGTTGGTAATTTTCCTGAAGCCTTGAACTTGAACCAATTTTTTCTCAAGCTCAACTGTAACTACACTAAATAGTCCTATTAGTGTGGATGGAAAATTAGCATGGAAATAATTAGCATGAGCCACACTAATTTTCTAGTCAAGATGGAAATAACATGAGTCCATGACCTTGAATCTTCCCCCCAAGTCTTCATGAAGACTTCCGACCAACACATTGAATATTACTTGTAGAACAAGAGTAGCAGAAAATAAAATAATCGTCCGCATTAATTTTCAAGGAAAACAATTATTGTGGGCCACGCTAAATTTCTACTACAAATTTAGCATGGGTTGAATACTAATGTGGCCCAAACTAATTCTTATTATGAGAATTAGCACGGGCTCTAGAGAATTATTTGTGGCCAATATTAACAAGACTATTTAGTGTAGTTGTTTGTTCGCCCCGTTCATTGCAACATAATTCTTGCCAATATCAAATTCTCAGAAGGTTGCCACTATAAGGTTCCTTTTCTTACTCATGTTGCTTCCAAATTGTGGTACATTGTTTATGGTATCCAATGTCACATATGTAAAAGTGCCACTCACACTATTATGAGGCCAATCATAGGTTGCATTTAATCATAGGCCTTGTCACTAAATATACCAATTAGTGAGTGTGGGAAACTAGTGAAACTGATACTAAATATCTTAACGCTATGAATAAGTGCCACCAAAAGATCTAGGAAGCATTGTTCATCTTGGCACTTGGCACTATTCATTTAAAGTACCGGAACTTGGCATGAAAGTATTGGCACTAATTGGCACAAAAGTACCGGCACTTGGCACTATTCACTAACAAGCTTGTGACATGCACTAATCACAAGCACACACTAATTTTCTTGAAATCTACGGTAAATGAGTGTAGAATTTACTGTAGTCATGAATTTAGTGCCACTTAGTAGCAACTTCAACATCAACTTGAGATGATAATTTTACATTTTAATATGCAAGAGGGGGAATATTATTGAGCACACTACAGCCAAGTGTCACATGTTCACACTTACGGTTGATCATTGTGTAATCTAGACATGAACTTCATAATAGTATTGAGGAAACTAATGCCAAAGGCCTATGATTGTACTAAATCATAGGACACTGCTTTTCATCCAAATTTCAACCATCTATGACAACATTTCATCACAAGTTGCTGACAAGAGAAGGTAGGGTTTTGGCCAACGGATGAACTCACCCATCATCCATGACAACATTTGTTCACCTTTTCATAAGAAGTGTCATCCAAAAAGATGCCATAGTGACACTAAATATCATGTTTAGCATAGCTTATAAAGCACCGTGAAGAGTACATTGTGGGTTTCTTCAACTACTATCTACTACTAACCATTGAAAACTCATGATTTGACCTTCAATACGTAGAGAAATTATGTGCCCACAACATTTGCGTCCACATGGGAGGAAGTCTAAACCCATGTGGTCCTTTAACCCTCAAAATCCGCGATTCTACAAAGAATATCTCGGTCAAGCACCACCGTCAGTACCTTTTGTACATGCGTGCTCTATTCGCCTAGTCGTACACCAGTGTTCAGGGAGATTTTTAAACATACTTGCTTAAAATCCTAGGGTTTCCAGATCCATCCTAGCTAGAGCAACTGACTTTGCAAATCTACCGGTATGATAGATTTGCAATTTGTTCAGTTTTGCGTGTGTTTTGGGATGTGTGTATTGATAGTGAGGTCACCAATCGTGGCCATGGAAGACCCAACTTGCCCAAAAGGTATCTATCCTTTATTGTGGGCACTTCACACACGAGCTTGAGAGCCGGTGACCGTTACACTTCAAGCACTCTCATTGGTGGAAAAGGCGGAGCCGGTCCAAGTTCGCTTCACACTACGCTTGAGGGACCAACGGAGTATATGAATGCAAGATGGATGTAAAGTCCACATGGATTCTTACATGGCATCGAATGGATCATGTTTCATGGTCACTTGGACTATTTTCAAAAACCACCTCTTGGAGGTAGGCCTGACACAAAACCGGGAGACCCTGGCACTATGAACGCTGACAACCGTTGGTTTATTCTATTTTATCATGTGTGAGGACCCGCGTGATTAGAGATTCATTGAAATAGCATTTGGTCGAGGGCCCGGTCACATGTGACTTCACGCTACACTTGAGGGTCCGTGACCACACCACATGAGTTTGGAGGTGTGTTGGGATGGCCTTTGGACACTTTCTTTTGGGCTCTCACAATGTCATGGTCACGGCTCTTGGCTCGTGTGTGAAGTGGCCCTTATGTCCAGTGGTGATTTTTCACAAGGTCCCTAACATGTCTAGGGACATGTTCATAAAAAAAAAACCATTTCCAGTGGACGGGTTCTTAGAAAATGAACCGGTTTTGGGACGTGTCAAATTCACTTTGGACGGGTTCTAAAAATAACATTTAAAAAAAATTCCAAAAAAATAAATGGTACAAATATCAATTACACTATCTCATATATGACATGTGAATATAAGCATAATGCAATCGAACCACTAATACCCAATCAAAATATCAATCTTGAAGTGCTTGATTCACCTACATACATTAATTCATCAACCACAAAATTTAGAACCTTTTTAACATAATGTCAAAGATTATAATTGAAGGTTATCTTAGTAATTGAATAAGAATTAGTATATATAAACATGTTCAAATTTTTAAAAACAAAGAGCTACTTACCCTTCAAAGAAGTGGATGAATTCTCCTATCCTTCATGTTTCTCCAAACAAGCATCACTGCATTCCAATTGATGTTTTCAACTGGAATATTTGCACATGAAATGCGCATCAAAGCATCTAAAGATTCTAACTTCAAACTAGTACGTAGATGACTTTTGATTAGGTTTTGTTTAGAAAAACCCCTCTCACATATTGCAGTGCTCACTGGAATCACCATAACTCTCCTCCACAAGTTACTCAAACTAGGCCAATTGATTGACCACTCTGGAGTGGTACCTGCAAACTCCCGAGCTTCAAATAAAGATTTATTTGGGATCATCTCTCTCATGGTCTCCACCATCTCCAAACACTCACCCCGACACCGATCTTGTTCTTCTTCAGAAGTATGGAACTTCACAAACAACCTCTCCAACCACTCTTCAGTAATACGAGTTCTCTCATCATCATTTGTTGGGTAGAGATTGGGTTGGACTTGCAATCACTAGGATCTCAACCGATTATGTTGCCCAAAAATCTCCATGATCACTGTTCTAACACAATCTCGAAACTTGGTTGAAGATACAGAGAGAATGTATAGAGAGAAGATACTGACAACCCAGAAGAAGAGCTTGAATACCTGCTGGAGGGGGAAGTGCCGAGCTTGAACACTGCTGGAGGGGGAACCTGGGCCTCAGAGAATCAGAACTTTCTCTGAACTATGTGGATGAAATGGGGCAGGTGGCAACTAAAATAGATAAAGCCAGAACACTGATAGAATTGAAGGAAGATACTATTGTTTCCAAGTGCAACCAATCACATGCCGACATCTTTCGGTTTATCTTTATCAATTTGTTTTTTTCTTTAACCTTTTCATGGACGGGTTGGTTTAGAAATTACCAGTTTTGGGACGGGTTGTTTTTTCTTTAACCTTTCCTTGGACGGGTTGGTTTTGAAATTACCGGTTTTGGGACGGGTTGCAATTTTTTTTGCCTTTCAATTCAAGGTTTTTGGACGTGGACGGGTAAAAACTTTGTGAAAAATCAGCCTTGCTTATGTCCATCTTTCCAAGCAACAAAAGCAAAGGTCAACATAAATTGGTCCTCTATATATGTTAAAATCCACATGCCACCATGAGTCCATTCAACGGAAGCATCATGTGGAGTGAAGTGTCTGTGATAGGGTGATGACATCACCAAAAGCTCATAAACTAGGTAGGCTATCATTTTCTTCCAGACTCAGCAAGCTGCGGAGACTTATCTTCCATAGGCCAACTAAAGGACGACGCGGAAAATAACCACATGGAAACTTCCCGTCGCCTACACGCCAAGACTTGTGGTTGCAAACTTCGGAACTTTGTGGATACTTTTGTGGCACTTGAGAGTTCGATCCCGTACTAGGTAAGACTACACCGTCTATGGCAATTAGTGTCACATGCATGCGCAATAGTGTCACTTACCCTATTTTGAGGCGTATGCTAGGTTACACTAATGATCAACAACTTCGTCATTAGTGTCATCGAGTGACACTTGGCGTTCAGGTGAGCTTGATGATATCTTGACATGCGTGTGTTCAAAAGTGTTATAAGGTGTATGCCTATGTTACATAATAGTCTACAAGTTGACTAAAAGTGTACACAAATGAAACTTGACATCAATATGCTCAAGAATATCTTCCTCTTGCATACTAAAATGTAAACACATAACACTTGCCATTAGTATGCTCAGTGTTATCTTCTCATTGAATAGTAGGACGCCAAACTATCATCTCAAGTATCTCAATGTGTTACGCTAGATGTCATAATGGAAATAAAGCTACTTATGTTGGTGAATAGAATCATATTGGCAATAGCGGACATGGCACTTTGAGACCTCTAGGCATCTAGTTTAGGCCTTCGCAAATAGTGTACATGATACTAAATACCATAAACAATGTACCGGGACTTCATCTCAAGTTCATCCCACATGGATTGTTTTGTGGGCATGTTGATAAAAGGGGTATAATTCACAAATCAATGTGATGTATGCCTACATTGTTTTAAATATCGAATGAATATGAGTTAGGTTGTTTGATTGTAAACCGGCACCAACATATTGTAGGTGTGATTTGCTAAAAAATTGGTCTAACACTTTGCATAAAATTATTCAACCTCATCTAGGAATTCCACTTCCAAAAATGGAAAGACTCCCAACCAACAAAATTTAGAGTATAATACGCAATTAGATAGGCCCGTCACATTGCCAAACCGGACAACTCTATGCCGGTCACCCCCCGCATGTGATGTGGTTGAGGCTAGGGGGCTGACAACAGAGGCCCAGTGAGACACATGGTGCCGAGGGTAGTAGAGGTCGCATGATACTCTCCGTGTAGGCTAACCAAGTGGGTCGCTAAGCTAGCTACATGTTGTCAGTAAGGAATATGGGTAGGTCACTAAGCTCGGGAAGTATGTTGCCAAGAAAAATGGGTAGGTTGCCAAGCAAAATGGGTAGGTTGCTACATGGAGTGAAGAGGACACAACCTCTTGACCCATGTGTGGGTGTTTGAAAATTAATTTTATGTGCTTAGCCTACTAAAAATGCACGCAAATTCTCTGCATTCACCCTTGATGTGATTTCATTAGCAACATTGGAGATTTGTGATCTTGCCAATCAAAATTTGAGTGTTGGAAGTCAGTCTAAGAGCAACTATCAGGTGTGTTTCCTCTTCCTCTCTTTGTGGAATTGTTGTCGTCAATGTATGTGTTTACGGAGTTCGTTGCAATGTGGGGGTAGCATTTTCATTGTCATCTCACTTATTGATGTCTTCTTTGGTCATTCAAGTCCTTCCTAAGATAAAAATTTGATATGATTCCTAACAAAGGTTTGGGCAGTCCAATTGCAGTAGCCATTGCCATTTTGTTGTTGATTCTCTATTGCCGTTCCTCTACGGGCATAATTGCCTATGTTAAGGTTGATTTCCACTCATTTGGAAGTGCATCGTCATTTTGGACTTTGTGCTAGTTGTTCTTCCTAGAGAACTTTGAGGGTTGTGGCCATTTTGTTTTATGATGGCTTGGAAATGTGGCGGACTCAGCAACAAGGTTTACCTTGTGTGTGAATCATGGTTCATCAAATCCATGTGACCGACTTCCTCTAAATTTGTGCAAATACACTTCTTGGCCAACATTTGGTTTGTGTCCTTGGATCTTGGACTTGGAATACCACCTACATGGAGGTTCTCCTTCACGCGGATTTGATGTTTGAGCACTTCCATAAACCTATTACAACTAATCTTCCTTAACCATATTAACCTAACTCCTATAATCCAAAAAGGACTTCACTCAGGGTAATTTAAAAGCCACCTCTTGCTTTGGGTTAGAATGACATGCGCATGGTTCGACAAGGATTGTTGGATTCTCCAATGGCGAGTTGGAGGTGGGGACCGTGAACGATTATGTTCCCACTAGTCCTCCTTTCATTGAGTTGATCCCCATTGTTGATGGGTGTAGGGGGGGAATGTTTCCCATGCCAACACTGAACATGCCATGATGGTTTTGCTTGAGCATGTGGAACCCATCCTCCACACCTCTCAAATCATGCATTTGTCTTTTTCCAAATCCGTCACGGAACATGTATATCTCCCTCCACTAGAAGAAAACGTGTCCATTTCAACCCTAGGCCATCGCGACTGGCACCAAGAAAATGCATAAACAATTCAATTGGTAAGCAACTGGAAGGTACCCGTGGTGTACCCATGGAAGGTGCCCCCCGATTCCCAACCGAATTGATTTGTTTATGCATTTTCTTGGTGGGAGTCGCGATGGCCTAGTCACAAGGAGGGTTGGAATGGACAAGTTTTCTTCTAGTGCTCCCCATTCCATCCCCTTGCCACCAAAAGAATTACCCCCTCCACAACGTGATGGATTTAAAGGGGAATGTTCACTTCGGAAGCTTGTGAGGATGGGATTTGGGTGAACCAACCCATACACTTGTCCCATTGGATGCCTAAACCCTTGCCTCCAAGGAACCAATGTATGGGTTGTTTCGCCCCAGCTGTGAGGATGGGCTCCATTGAAGTAGACCAACTAACGCCCATCGTAAACCCCCCCCCACCATCACCTAGCCTTATGGTGTACATATCTAGGTGAGATGTCTACACACATGATCCTTGGTAGGTGTCCACATCCCCACACCCCCATCATTTTCCTCTCACTAAAAACTTTATTGAGGGTGGACAATGGCAATGGATACAATTCCCTCATGGGTGGTTCCTTGGTAGATTAACGCCACCCAATTTTTAGTGCAAAGATAACAACCCCCTATATCCTTTACGCCCCTATGCTTTGGCCGGTTCCGAGGTGGGTCCCACTAATGGCACCAAGGAGTACAATATTAAAACTATGTATTAGATTTTTGGATGTGCTTTGCAATATGCCATGATGTACCATGACAGTCGGATTTCACTAGCCATTGTTGAAATAAAGTATTACATATATTTGGGTATAGATTTTTATTTTTGGATGCCAATCATGTCATTGGCCGTCATGCTTTTATGGCATTTGTTGTGTGATTTTAGTGTTAAGTTATATCTTCCCAATCAATTTCATATGCTTCATATTTAAGATATGTTATTTTATTTTATGGGTGTTGTATTCTCCCTTGCTTAGGCATGGCCTCTATTTTTGAGTCTTCAAGAAAAGCCGGGGGGGGGGGGGGTGGGGGCGGCTTGTCTCTAAGGGCTCCTCAAAGGAGGCCCCCCGCCTCTGCCCACCCGCCCCGCCCGCTCATTTTTTCTCATTGCCCAACCTCTAAGATTTTTTGGGCTGAACTGGTGAAGCTCCCAATGATTCCAAATCCAACCAGGCACATATTAACATCTTCTGGTTTTTCCTTATTAATTTGAGTATATTATTATTTTTAAACATGAAAAAAATTGGTAATTTTTTTAAAATCTTGAATTTCAACCGTGCATTTTTCAAACTCAATTATATCATTTTTAATTACACTAAATATTGTAATTAGTATCACTTTCTATTTGGAGTTACACAATGATATATCTTTTTATTATTTATGAATTTTTTTTATCAAGTAAAGATGTCAATGTTCTATAATGTCCAAACAACAAGTTTGACCTTTGTTGGCAAAAAATGAGATAATATACAATAAATTTTCATAGCATTGTGTAATTCCAAATAGTAAGCGACACTAAATACAATGTTTAGTGTAGTGGTCAATTCTCCTTGTTCATTGGTCTACAAAACCCATCTTAAGTGCACCTCACCTTCAAGGTCCAAAATCCAATATGTATGTTCACTTTCACTTTCACTTAGTAAATAAGCATTTGATTGGAATTTCATTTCCATGTCGCATTGCTCACTAGACTTTCAACCCTTGATTGGTCAAGCACTTTCTTGAATTATTAGATTCATGAAAAAACATTGTTTATTTGTTTTAATCTCTTTAATCATTGCTTTAAGCAAGGTTATTACAACATTATTGATGACTCAATTTGCATGACATCTTATGTTTCATTAAAATTATGAGGCTTTAGGGTCTAAACATGTATAACCTATAGCCCATCCTCATAGCACATGAGATAGGAAATTTTGAGATGAATATAGATATACCAAGCATATTATATCAAGAAGCTTGTTTTAGGAGGATAAGTACTCAATTTCTCATTCATCAATCAAAAAATTATCGCATGGGCAGTTGAGATGGAAGTATGATTCTAACATATTTTCCATAAAATATGTGCTAAATAAAAGGTGAGTGAGTTGGTTTCAATCTCCCATTTCTCAAAAACATTAATCACACAATATTTCTAAATGATTGATATTTAATTATGAAAGCATTTGAAAATTGTGATTGATGATATGAATCACCTCAACATCATGTGTTTAACCTTCCATGGACCATAACTGACACATAGAAAAATATTATTGGATAAATGTTTTCATCATACATGTCAATGGATAACCTGAAAATTTACCATTGCAAAATTGTTGCAAGGATGTCACAAATACATTATTATGTTGTTTACACACCATGAGCAAAAGTAGTTGTCATAATGTGTAGTGCGTATGTTTAAAAACTGTTGCTAAGAGAGTTACCCACTTACATCATATGACCACCTTTATAATAGTTTTGCAATTGAAAAATAATATGTTTGAAATGTGCTCATATCACGTTATAGATATCAATAACACACCTCTATATTGGGCCAATATTATAAAATTAATATATCAAGTGCATTATGATTACAAACAATACTCGTTTTTATTTGGGACATTTGATATATCATATGTTGATTGCAACTAGTTTAGTAACACATTTTCCATTCATTTAACATGTCTGTACCTCAAACTTACAAAAGGTTATATCCATAATCTCAATATTGTTTATGTACAATCCATGTTCTTGATTGATATTCTTGTATCATTCTAGAATTTTTACACCATCAACATATAATTGGATGTAAATTGTATGCATAGTATTTTTGTACAACTATTCTATTGATATTAAAAAAATTATCATACTGATTGTGATAAGTTTAGTAACAAGTTCATAATTGGTTAAACATGTTTGTGTACCAAACTTGCAAAACATTACATCCATAATGTCAACATTGCTTATGTACAATACATGCTTTTAAATGACCATCTTATATCATTACATCATCATTACACAAGCAGGTGCAAAATGTATGTATACGAACGATGTAATGATATGTGTGATGATAATGTAGAATGACATGTGACATCGTTTGCCCCTGGTATTTGTTGTTCACCTTGTCCCACATGCAAGATAATAACATTGGGCTATCTGCCAATTCAACAATTAAAATTGAGGGGACCAAAATTATTGCATGCCAGAGTACAAAGAAGGTCATAGGCACCTTCACTTAGGTGTAACCACAAAATAGTTTGATATTGGAGATAAAAAAAATGACATTCTACCTAGACTTGGGATCGGCACAATGCGTTAAGGCTTTACTGTAAACTAAATCATTCATAACCCTCAAACTCAAACTATAAAGACAAGTCGACTCTGAAAATGAAATCAAGGTACCATCACTTCATCATACATTATTTTCAAAAGCACCATGTGCAACAATAAGGGTTAACAATTGCATAGTCATTTTTATTTATTGAATACTAATAATGATAAACCTCCTTTTTCATCATCAGCCTAGAAGCCTTCCAACTACATGATGGATCGATGAAGTTGTAGCTACTCATCCTTACTGACTACTGGGAACAACTACACCTGGAAAAATCACAAGAGTTCAAGCAAGTGTCATTTTGAGAGAGGAAATGAAAAGTTGAACAATTAAAAATGTGGTATTGACAAAATAAAGGATAAATGCTGCCATATGTTACTCATTATAGTTGTATGGATGAACAAACAAAGTAAGGTGGTTGCCAACTCGGTAAAGTCGCAAATATTTGTAGTAAACATAACATAGCTCAAAAGATTGTTCACCAGCTTGGAGTAAAACAAAAACTGTACGAAAAAAAACATGTGCTAAACCAAAATGAAGTGTTCCACCTTGATGGTGAAAAAAAAATCAAAGTGAAGATTGATGGGTACCCTTAAGAACTTTCATGCAGAAGACTACAAATCATTAACACTCGAACACCATCTATTAGAATTCAAAAATTGAAGAGATTGTTCACTAGCCTAAAACCGGACAAAAATTGTGTGAAAAAAGATCTATGCTAAACCTAAATGAAAAAAATCAACCTGGTCAAAAGGTGGAAAAAAAATAAAGTGAAGATTGACCAGTGTCATGTACAAAATTCATGTTAACTCTTGTCATAGACCTTGAGTACAACAACAAATTTAAAAGTACCTTGTATCAGTTTAGCAACTCAAATGAATCCTTTGGTACAAGTCTGGTTGGGGCTGGTATAAATAATTATATTGAAATTCATAATTCCAATTGGGTCGTTGTTGGGGTTCTCGTCATCATCACTTCTCAGCATGTGTAATGCACCACATGTTTGACTTGATAACTAATTTGCAGTTCAAAATCCACTACAAATTTCAATATTTTAAAATAGAATTGATTATAATATAAACTAGAAGTTAGTATTGAGAAGGGCTACCATAATTTCTTATTTTGAATATGGAATAAAATATGAAGTGGATTCAACAATAATCAAGTAAATTTAGTTAAAAGAGGAATTTGGACCACCCACGAGTGCATAGATATTTTCAACTGAATTGGAATGTGGCCAATATGCTTCATTGTCGTCAATAAAACTAAGTTGTAATAAAATATATATTTATGACATAAATATATTTATATGCAAGTATATAAATATTTATGGCAATATTTCATGTATGCTTAATATTTATGAAAATATTTATGGAACAAATATATTTATATGCATATTGAGCATACATTAAATCAATGAATTAGTAATAAAATAAATAGTTTATCAATAATATCTATAAAGTATTGAGGATTTAGGAGAATAATTTTGAGATGCAAAGGATTATCCAAAAAATGGTCATATTTTTAAAATTTTGGTAAGAGAGCTATGTATTTTATTCATAAAATTATTCAAAAGATGGATGTAATTCCAAACACACAAGGCCGTTATAATTATTACACTGTATAAAATCATTACCTTTCTCCACCCTTGTATTGGACTTACATTTATTATAATGTGCCTTCAGAACCCTTGGAAATATAAATTTTTTATACTTCGAATGAGAATCCAATACATGTGCATAGCATCTTGAAATTGAATGTGAACCATTGTTTTTTTCATGTTCCGGTATTTTCTGTTCTTATTCATGTTCCATTTATTTGAATAGTGACTATAGATCCACGCCGAACAAGGTCAATAATGGAAGGTTTGTTAAAAAATTTTAGACTTTGAAAGGGAGTTAAAAAAACCTCCGTGCAACATCTGTCTTGCGCATAGTGTCTTTTTCACTATAATATTTTATAAAAAATTTCTCTTCATCGATTTTTGAATTTCATCCAATGCATTTATAAGCCCATTTATATACCTATTTCTTTCTATAAATTTTTTTAGTATAATTCACACCAAATGTATCAATTCAAATTGTAAACATTGATTTCAAATTAGGAACATAATCTATATGATCAACAGTTATCACTAGAGGTTCTTTAAATTGTGGATGAAAAGAAAATTTCACAATCAATTGCAATTTCAATATGTATTTATAAGTAGAGTTCCATGACGGACAATCACAAAATAAATGTTCAAAGAAATATTATATTTTGTTTTAATAAACTTTTATTTGTAATACAAAATAACATATGATCCGCATCCATCACCTCTAATATTATATTTTGATTTGATTGATAAGCTTTAAATCTTCGTTCATGTTTTTTGAAATGTCGATGTTATTCGTTAGTATTACTTCTTATTAGAAATATTCTAGAATTATATACATATAAATTATAAAATATAAGATGCACAATTATATGATTGTAAATAATAAGTTTAATTAGTGTAGATTAAAAATTAACCAAATATTTTTATGTATTGATTTAACAAAATCAAACACTTGTTTATTAGTTGTACAATTTAAAACGATCAAGAATAATAGGTACACCAATTCGACTGTCATATGTTGTGCTACTCATAATTGTAACTATAAGATCTCTAGATGTACGGTTCATTTTTCCTTAGAGGAAAATACGCTTGATCCACTTCCAATGTCTTCCTACATGATTTGTAGTATCTATACCTTCATAAACATATAAACGACCAAATCGTGGCCACAATCTTCTCCAAGGCACATTTTCACCAACCCATCATTGTCTATGTAATCTATTACATTGAGTATGTGATCAAAATTTTCATAAATTATTTTAAGATTGATGTTAAATTATTATCCTTGTAAATAATGCATCAAAAAATATAATTTTTTTCAAAGATTTCATTTATCAGTAGTAGAAACACAAGAAAAAATATTCTAATTTCAAATTTTTAAAACTTGAAAATAACAAAATAACACATTGTCACCAACTTGTATTCTTTATATATATTCTTTGTACACCAATATTTTTTTTCAACAATCTTATTAATAATGTTTAGTAATTTATTGTATTTATCGTTAAAATTTTTTTTTTTTCATCTTCAATGAATACAAATGCACCAGTGAGAGCTAGTTTAAAAGCAATACCCTCATGACTTTGTCTCGATTGTTGTTTCACATTTATTGTGCATAACATATAAAATATAACTATATCTTTTCTATTTTGGTTTGAGACAATTGCAGTATAAAAAAACCATATTGATTTGTTGAGAATATTGAATCAAAAGTCGAAGAATTTCCATTTGAAAATATTTTCCCAACATTTCGCATCCATTGATCTTTAATGACCATAAAAAAATGATATTTTCTTGGTCTTTGTCTTTCGGTAAGTATGGTTCATAAAATATGATCATTTTTTATCTTATAATTTTATACATTCTAGTTGAAGGGTATCTCAATCATTATTTCGTAAAGCATTCACACATCATAATCATAAAAATATTTTAAAATACATAATGTATATTTAATATCAAAAAATTATTTCCAAATAAAATGAACTATAATATATTATTTAATTTTATAGAATGCCTCAATTTTATCATTTTTTTCCAATGATGAAAAATTGATATGTAACATGTTCTAAGTACGTCACAATAGTTTTAATATTGTATATTTTTTGGTTAGAGACAAATGCCACCGTCAATATAAAAATAATTATTTTTAAATTCAGTGTTACCATAATCAGTACTAATTGATGCACATGTAAAAAATAATATCGCCTTATGAACCTAGAACATGTCCTGTGTGTTACGTATGTATTGAAATTGTAACATGTCATATTTATGGTTCACGATTACAATTATCATGACCAATGACTTCTACCAATTTTAGTTGAAATAATAATTATATAATCTAGACTTCTTGTCTTGATTTGTATTTTTTTAAATGTCTAATAAAAAATATCTTTCTATAATGATTTATTTTATTTCTACTCCGATGACAGTAATAGTTGTTCAAAATTTAATTTTTACATTTATAATTTCTTCGTAATTTACGTAAGATCATATGTTTTTTTTGTATATTTTATTAAATATGACATCTAAAATTGATAAATAATATTATAAAATTCATTCCATAATTTAACATTATTATAAGTTGTATAAAAACGAAGACGAATCTCTAAACCTAATGAAGGCAGAACCTGATTGGGGCAGAACCTGATTGAGGCAGAACCTAATGGAAGCGGAATTAATGTATGTAGAAACTAATGGATGCAAAATTAATAAAAGTAGAAGCTGAGATAATGAAATTTATGCAAAAATAAACTTTAAAAAATCATAAACTAATGCAACTTGATAACAATATAACTTATTCAACCAGGTTAAAAAACCTTTTTATTCAACATTCATAGGATTTATAAATTTTTTTGTTCAACATTTATATTTTTTTATCCTTCTAAAAACTTGAGTATCTACCTATATGAAAAAAGGTGGAGACAAAGAGTTTTAACTGCAAGAAAATTAAAGAGAGTGAGAAGTGAATATCCATGCTCTCCTTTGTCGGACTACCCTGTCAACCACAAAGCATTACCGGCCGTAGATTTAGCCATACCTACATCTAACGGTTAGCATCTACAACCGATACCATCCTAGCTATCTTCTTTAAACCCCTAAATCCAACGGTGTTTGCTCGCCGGACGTTTGATCAAACGGCCTTCATCCGCCCGACTTCATTTGCTTGACGTTTCATCCGTTCGATGCCGTCCTACACTCGTGTCTTCATCCATTCGACGTTGTCCTACGTTGTCATTCATTTATTATCAAATTGTCTTAATAATACTAACTAGTTGACCTTAATCTAATTTTTTATAACTAATTTAATTTCTACTAGACCGTAAATCTTAAACCAAATCACGAACGATTTGGTTGGTTCATAGTGGATAAATAATAGTCTGTATTTAAAATAAAAATATAAAAAATAACTGAAAAGAGTCTACGAACATATGCATAAGTAAAGTCTTATGTGTATCCACCTACAAATTATTTCTTGCTTTTATCACTAGCTCATTAAGAATAATACCAGTCAATACAACTATTCGAATTCGAATCCGGGTTGGTGCGACCTAACATGAGTCTCTTACACTACTTGCATCTACAGGCGAATGTTTTCAACTTTGGCTGCCACCTATATATTGATTGTTCCTAACAACTAACTTTTTTTAATAGACTGTAAACCTTAAATCCAACCGTGAGCGGTTTGGGTGGCTCACAAATGACATGAATAACACCGAATAATAATGAATGATATTGAATGATATAATTTATTATGACAAATAATATGCATTACATGAAACCATCCAATTAACATATATGAAAAAATCTCACCTCCCATCGCACTTGTGAGTTGTCTTGAAGATGACATTTGTCAAAATTGTTGTCCACATCTACTAGAGTCGATAAAACCTTGTTCTTCCTGGACTTTTGACCATGTCCTTCAACCACCTCTGAATGAGAGAGCATATGAGTGTCATTAGGAGGATCCTCTGGCCGTCCCCTTCGAATTGTTATTCTTTGTGTCGTCCATGTCTTTCATGTCCTTCGCACTCACGCTTTCATTGAAGCACAAAGAGTTGTCGCATGCGGATCCAACATTGGGGTGTTGTTTAATTGTCTTAACAATGCTAGTTAACTAATATTAATCTAATTCCTAACAACTAACTTCCTTTTTTAATAGACTATGAGCCTTAATTCCAACCGCGAGCGGTTTGGATGGCTCACATTGGAAATCCAAACACATGCAACAAAGTAACCACATAAGAGCACATGAGGGCCCATCCAAAAGTTTATCTAGTGTCTCCCTTATTGTCAATTTAATCGCAATTGTGTACATAAGGAATAATTGGCAAATTAGGTGAAACTTCCACATACTAGCTCATCTTCTTTGACGCTTAAGACAATGCTCATCAATTGGGCAAAAGATTGCAACCTTTCCATTTATGCCTATCTCATTACTTTTTATATCCCATCAGAGAAGGTCATATTTTGCATAAGGATGTGAAAATTACAATTGATGATGCAGTATAGATGTTGTGGCCAAACATCCACTCGACCCTTTTGTTTGTTGTAACTTAGCTACATTGGGCGTTCTATTCCAAACTCGAGCCTACTCATCATCTTTTTCAATTCCCTGAGATAAATTTCTAGTCTTGTGGGAGCTGAGTGTGACAGTATCAAGTTTTAGTGCGAGGTGAAATGGAAACCTCCATTGGCGTAGACTGTGTCTCGAGTTGAGGTAGGGAAGAAGAAGAATACATGTGTTAGATGATCCTTCTAAGGAATGTGTTGTAATTTGTTGTGCAATATTAATTTCGTTATCTTGATATGGCAGCAGTGGCAAATTGCTCCTCCTCCTCCAAAGCGCCAGTATCGATCGAGATGTGCTCATAAATATTTTAAGTTGGTTGACAATTCCATTCAAGCACCACGGCATTAAATTCCAGACAGGCGCAAATAGATGTAGATCCATGGCATTGCGTGATCTGTTACCTCACACGAACTTGTGGGTTGACAAGATCATGGAGCTGAAGAAAGATAAACTGACTACCCACTTTGGATTCTACGACACCACCGAACAGCAGCAACAACAGAATAATAATATCACCAGTTGTGAGTGGGGATTCTGTTATGCGCTGCTTGTCCCCCGCGTGCAATTATCTCTACAATTCCTGCGTTTCCTTACTCTCTCACGATACTCACCTCCAAAACCCTGAATCCTCAACCTCCTGCAATTATTCTAATCATCCCATTGTTCATCAACAGACTTCCAATTCTTCCGTCTCCAATTCCCTTACTCTAAGTAATCATGCTCCCCTCCTCCCCAACCAACCTGGGATCAACATCATCATCACCACCCACCCACAGCCACATGTGACACGGGGGCCACACTGGGGGGGTCTAGTTGGCCCCCAACCAGCTTGGCCGGTGCGGGGCCCCCCGGAGTTGGTGTTGTCCATCCATGGCAGATGTAACAAACTCCCATCCAACATCAACTGGTTGGATGCAGATGCCGATGTTGGATGAGAGCTTGTCCCATCTGCCCTGGATGGGCGGCACCAGCTCCGGGGGGGGGCCTGCACCGGCCGGGCTAGCTAAGGGCCGGTTGGACCCCCCAATGTGGCCCCGTATGAGATATCCGAGTACTCAACCTTATCCGAGTTCTTTGAAAGAAATGAAGGTGGAGCTTGTCCGGTGGGGCCGAGTGGGCATGGCTAGGCAGGCAGAGGCATTGGCACCCTTTTGAGGGACCCTTAGTGCCTGGGGGGGATTCACAAACAATGGATTGAGGAATCATTCCTCGATTATTACAACAAATTCAACCATCATCTCCAATATAGAATGGAAGTCATTTCATACAATAACATGATGGATCAATTAGTGACCTGACACAATATATGAGGAGTGTTCGGGCACATTAGTAGGGGTTGATGAGGTGGACATAGTTACTTGTCTAGCAATGTGATTGGATAGTGAGGGGGTTAATCTTTTGGGGCTAACAAGCCAGCTGACAAGCTAAGCTAAGATAACATAACATAAATTAATAAAAGTTAGAAGTAATTAGCAAGATTACCGCTAGGGGTTACAAGTACTTAACTAAATTGTCACTAGTCCATTTTTACCCACTCGGCTTCATAATAGTTTAGTTTTGATCACTATATTCGTTAATTTGAGACTTTCTCTTGTCTCAAATTAATATATGGACCACAACAACATGGTCTAATGTTTGGGTCGTCCTACCCAAACCATCTTGATATGAGTTCTTAATTGGGTTCTTGATATGAACACCCGCTTCAAAGTATTTGCATCTTACAACATTCTCCAATATCTGTGTGATTTTATCCATGTTCTTATATTTGTAACTGTCTCAAAATGCCGAAAAAGTCCCAAATTAACGAATATAGTGATTTTGTATATAGTTCATAACAGTCTAGTTGCGTGCATGTCAAGGGACTTAGATCTAGGAGCATTGAAGAGATTTTTTGAAATCCGTGTGTACTTTTGATTTTTTTGTAATAAAGTATTCATCTCCTTTGGAGATGTGACATGGATTTTTATGTGCACTCCTTTTTGGTGCACTATGTTGTGACCCCCCCCCCCTCAAATGAATGAAACTCCCACCCAATCAATATTCAGTTAAAAATATAGTGATTATATTTTCAGCTTTCTGCATCTCTATTTTACATATCTCCTATAATATGGCCTTCTATCACACATGTGAATTGAATCTCTAGCTCTAAGTGACTTCTATTCACATTGTTTTTCATTTCAAAGCAAAAGTGCAAGAGAGTTGACTACTCTACAAGCACCCAAGCTTTATCAGACATCCATTATTAGCAACAAACATTTGCGATGCTCACTTGTAAGTGGATAGGTTGAGTTCTTCTCACTATCAATGTTTCATACTTTTGCATGAACACAATTTGGAGATGGTTCCCTTTAATCCATTTTGGGATGTTTGCATAAAGACAATTTGAATTACAACGATTCATCTCTAAGTTGCTAGTTAAGATTAGTTGATGTTAAGTTAGATTAGATGTTCCAAATCTCAGATTAAGGAATGGTAATTATTCAATTCAAATTGTTACAAGCAAGAATTTTGAGAATTTTATCATATTTTGTTCTCATGTAGGTCACTCTATAGGATTTTTGTGCACCACGTGCAACCAAGGGCTATTTGTGTGAGGGCTATTTATTTCTACAACATGATTTAAAAGTTCCCTATAGTTACTAAATTCTCTAAAATGGCATGTTTCATTCCACCCTACCATTAGTTACATTGCCAACGTTATTGCATTTTTTGGTAGTCTATATTCCTCATAATAATAAAATGATACTTTAGAAGTATGCACATTGGAAAAGTGACGCAAAAAAACATGGCAACAAAAGGCATGATCCCTACATAGCATTGTGAAATCATACAATTGCAACACTTTAGTTCCAAAGAAGCAAATCATTCTAAGAGTATAACATGAATGGAAAATGCACAAGAAAATTTAGCATAGGTTTAAAACTAATGATAAGTTTGCAAATTTAGGGTTTAATATTTCATTACCCTCGGGTGCAAGCACGGTAAAGTGGACAGCTCTTGATCCTTGCTCAGGTTTAAGTGAAAGTGATCCAAAACAATATACTAACTTTGAATTTTATGAAATAGAAATTCATAAACATTTAGAAAACATATGAATCTACAAAGCCAAGCAATTTATGTTCACAAAAAACAATTTCAAACAACGTATATGTATTTTAGAAGACGGTGCAAGTGGTGGTGCAAGTGGGTGTCATTGAAAAGATAATTGTCAAAAACTTGTTTAAAATACAATTACATTACATTAAATTGATGAATTTTTGAAAAAAAAATTACGATGACCTCAAGTTTATAATGAATTCAAGAAATATGAAAAGAAATTCCAAGTTCAAAATATTTAAGGTCATGAAATTTACGTTCAAAACTATATTTAGTCAGTTGCTTTTACGCGTCACTTTTGATGATAGGTTTTGAAGATCTCATATTGATATTCTATATTTGAGTACCTAACTTAACAATAGAGGTCATCATGAAAAATAATCTATTTTAAACAACATTTTGCTACTACTTATAGGCGTTTGACCAAGAAAATCATGGCTTTCATATACCGGAGCACTTTTTTGGTCCACTTTACTATGCTTGCACCCCCTCATACATCACAAAAGAGGGCTTAGGGTGGCTACACAACAAGAGTGAACATGTCATGATGACCCTGCTATATCAATGACCTAATTCTCCAAAAAATATTTTAGATCCTGTGTTTTTAAATGCCACAATGGAAAACAAGAAATATATTGCAACATAAGGATAAACAAAAATTGGGGTTGATAGCCTGGATACATGACCTAACTTCCGGGATACCTGATCAACTTCAAAGTTTTGAGAAAGGCTCGCATTACAAGAAAACCTAAAGGAACTACTGTAGTTTAAGGCCACTTCACACACGAGACTGAGGGCCCGTGACTATTGCGCTTCAAGCACTCTCGTTGATGGAATAGGTGGAGTAGGTCCAAGTTTGCTTCACACTACGCTTGAGGGACCAACGGAGTAAGTAAATGCAAGCTGGATTTAAAGTCTAGATGGGTGTAAAGTCCTACATGGCATGTGCGGATATGCTAATGATGTGCATCAACAACAAACAACCCATTGCATATGTGATTCATAGATGAAAATCTATTATTTGGATCGATTTGTAGATTAAAATATGATCATATTTCATGACATCTCTATCCCCTGCGAACTTGACAACTGCCTACAAAATATAAGGTAAGTAAAAGTACTCAAGAGTAGTGCATTGAAAATTTGTATTAAACTCATTTTCTGGCATTGTAGAGTAAATTCATGTTGCTACAATTTTGACTCTTGGTTTGACATTCTATTTGATAGAAACTCAGGGACTTCAATCCTCACATGTGATTGCATAGGAGATACACACCTATGTGCCAAATTAGGTTTCTACATTATTGGAGCAAAAGGAGCTACTTATCTATCAATAAAGTTTCACCACTATGATACACAACCCAATGTTGATGTAAGCTTGCATGCAAAATCTTTGTGTGGCATGGTTTAATGTCCTCTACCATGTTGCATATCCAGGTTGTGAATTAATAAATGGTTTGCCTCCTTAAGCTAAATTGACCTCCACTATTACTCAAATGAACATATGATGAATAATTTGCTAGTCGCATCTAAGAAAATGGTATTCGATGATCAATACACAAATTGCAGGGATGCTACCGAGCCCGGAGATAGAAAACTTCCCACTCAGTTTACAACGTAAGCATGTATGGTGCCTTAGTCATGTGAGACCTTCAAGTACAATGAGCTGCTGAATGTACAAAAGAATAAGACGTTTCTTTGGAAAATTCCTCACCAACAATTTCAAGCACTCCTCATTCATCAATGAGAATTGATTGAATGGAAATACTGACAATGAGAATCAAGGTGGTGCAATTTACAAAAGATATCAAAATGGAGCCATGCACTGCAACGTTGTCAGCTTTGCAATGCCACTTTGATGCAATTTCACATTTGTGTCCTCTGTGAAATAAGGTTTTGCCTCATTACGCTAAACTTGACCTTCACTGGTAGTCAAATGAACAAATGATGAATAATCTGTCAATCACATCTAGGGAGAAATGTTTACTGGTCACTGCATAAAATGTAGGGAAGTTGCGTTTAAAACGAGAGATGGAAACCCTCCCTCCCAGCTTACAAAGTAAGCATGTATGGTGCCTCAGTCAAATGAGAAATTCAGATTGAATGAATTGCTACTGTAGACACAAAAGAACGAGGCATTGTTTCCTTAGAGCACTGGGCTAAGTCTAAGGCTAAGATGGATACATTGAGGTAGTTTACACATGAGAATCGACAAAAGGAAGGACAAAACCCTCTTGTCACTTCTTGCTCATCCAGGACAAGGCCATCAAGCACACGAAATGCACCATGGGCAAAACACACAAACCAACGACAATCGTAAAACTAGAGATCAAAATGCTTCCCATATTGGTCATGAACACAATGACCATGGTGAGCACACTCAAGAATGAAATATCAGATATCATACATAGAAGCAAACTCAGCCCATATATCCTAATTATATGCAACTTGCATACCACAAATGAGATCCAATTGCAAACAATCTTAGTGGTAATTATGATGCTTATAGCATTTCATCGGCTAATTATTGAGTGAAATCTACATCTTTTACCCAATATACAAATTAAACACAAACAACCGAATTCTTTTTTCAAGTCCAAAAATTTAGCAATGAATGTTGTGCAAATGAATATGGGTGGATTCCAACATTAGAAAGGTTGATGCATCAATGCTAGGTGACTCGTCCTTCTAATACCAAAGTGAGAATTCATAGTTAAGTAGTTCAGATTCATCCTAATCAAATAGCATGTTCAAATCTATGCAGGGTTATGCTAATTCAGATTCACCAATGCATCCCACTTAATCTGGTGCATCACCAAAGATTCAGTTGTTTGCTTTGTGAACCACCACATCTGGATGCATCATGTGCAGACATGGAAGTTGTTGCTAACAATACCGTTTGAGGAATCCAACTTGAAATTACATAAATCAATTTCCAACTACACACCAAACACTACTCACCCATAATATATGGCGTGCACATCTCGAACTGTCTACACTTGGATTGACCCCTTAGATTGTTGTGCATTACTACAAAAATTAGAATCATGCTCCATGAAGATTTGGATGCATGTGCAATGGATTTAGCTGCAGATGCTTCCAATCAAATGACATTTACAGTTTGAGGAATCCAGCAACCATGTATTAACAACAATCAATTGAATTTTAGTTGTACACACACCAAATACTAATCACACCCAAAAACCTCTACACGTTGGTTTGCTAATGTTTGTGGAAACCCTAACACAATTGCACATATTCAATCTTGAATCAAACTCACTACTGGAAGAAACAAGATGATTCTAGATTCAACCCCGATTCAACAATGCTAGAATCTTGTAGATCGGTATCCCTCCAAACTGATGAACAACACCAACATTTGACTTACATGTAACAAAGATTTGCAAACTCGGATCCAAGCACATGAATTGCATCCAAATAAGGTATGCGGGCCATAATCAATTACATGTATTTGATTGATTGAAGGTTAGGTTCGATCTAAGAACGGACATGAGAAAGATGTTCACATGAGTTCCAAAATTTATGCTGCAAATGGCTACATGCACGATTTGGATTCGGTAATCATCTCGCATCTAGTAGTTTATAAGTAATAAACTTTGGGTTGTGATGTATCTAGTGAGCTTTTATTGTGACATCATACCTTAGAGCAAGCCCACTCTCCTTGCATTTGCATCCACATTTGCACTTTAACATCCGCAATGCAGATGCAGATGCCCACTCATTGATGTAAATATCAAGCACAAATGATATTTTATGCTAGAAGCCTCGAACTCTTTGCATATGTGAGAGATATGCAAGGATGGTTATATATAATAATTTTTTTAACCTTCGACCTACTACTTTTCTCTAGTATCAACTAGTTATAGATGAACTGGATGAGTTTGAGAAATAACCGGTTGAGGTTTGAGACTTAAGGAAAATTACTACTTACAAATGATCCGGGTGAGTTTGAGAAATAAACGGTGGAGGTTTGAGACATTAGGAAAAATACTAGTTACAAATGAACCGGATGTGTTTGAGAAATGACCAGTTGAAGTCCATGACTTTAGAAAATTACTGATCATTTTAGAGGAAATTCAAAAGTTAGTATTGAAAACAACATAGGATGAGTGGCAATTTTGCATGGGTCTGCATCTGCATCCTAGACGGAGGCCACTTTTCATTCTCGGATGTAGATGTAGATCCATAAACGATTGGGCTTGCTCTTATCTTCATATTGGGAATTGAACTTAAGCTTTAGATAGCTTTATCTAGTTTCCCATATGAATTTATAGTTGTCTAAATTTAATTTAGTTTCATCCATATTAGTTATCTACACTATTGTGTCTAATTAGTGTGGGCCACACTAATTCCTAATAAAACACGCTAATTTCAAATTATAATTTAGAGTGGCCCACACTAATTTCCAAGGTGAAAAATTTGTGTGGGTTTTGTCGTTTCCACAATTGGATGAAACTTCATAATTCCATCCAATTGTGTTTGAAGACTTTCCCCACATTGACCTAATGGAGGTTGTTTGCGGAGAACCCTAACACACACGGATGGATGACATTACATTTTTCATCCAAAGTGACCCAAACACTTGAAATTTAGTGTGGGCCACACTAATTTCCAACCCACGTGCATTTCCCACCCACACTAATTAGACACAACAGTGTAGTTTCCAAATTCATCCGCATACATCCATTCAAAAGACAAACTTATGGGCAAGCAAGCCGAGAACTATAGGGCAAAGCCATACACATACACACATTAGATGATATAAATGAAACAAATAAAACCACACTACTTATTGGAACACAACATAAATACTAGTGGGATATATAGTGCATATGCTCGTCCTTATGGGAGGTGACATATGCAAGTCTTCACATTGATTTAATTCATAACAAATCTTATTTTGAACACCAAAATATCTCATATGGTACACTTTGGTTAATTACACCATGTTCTTGGTAAACAAAAAAATTATTGTTGATTTTACGATTAATGTGGTCCGCATGAATTGAAAATGCGAATGCTTGCAACTAGTGGGGTCTACAAGAAAATGGTAGAACCGCGAGGCTCTGTCCTTTCTTATGAAAGACTACAATTGTAGTTGTACACTTTGCTCATGCCAGTCAATGGCTATTTACTATACCTATAACCAACTACAGTCAATTAGATTTTTTTTCAATACATTTTAGGGAACAACTATAGTTAACTAGAGATATATAACTATAGTTAACTAGATTTTAGAACAACTATAGTTAACTACATTTTTTGGCAGGCCAAATCGCGAACAACTATAGTTACGAAAGGCAACTAGTTAACTAATAGTTGAATTAGTTGGTTAGTTGTCCAAGGCATGCAAGCTTTCACCATCCACGTTAAATAAATTGGACCAAAAATAGCAGGAACAAGTAACGTCCAAGTGTGAACGCAAAGTGGTTAGAAAATTTGCTCTTGAAACATAGAAGTCGATGCATAGTCTCTATCCTACAGACAGAGCCAATAAAATGGTGTAGTGGTGAGAAGCACATGGGAGACAATACATAATGAAGGGGCGATATAATAGAGAGGCATATGAGAAGCATTATCCCCCTTGAATTATGGTATCCTAGCCTATTACCGACACCTGACCTTAAACCGAGCTCTAGGGAACAAATTAGACAATAATGTTCCCTAGGTTGACTCATTCCCGAGGAGGAGGAGGAGGAAGAGGGGGAAGGGGGAAGGAGGTCTCGGTCATAGGCACATGAGAGGTGTGGTGGGAGAGAGGAAGGTGGTCATTGAGGCCCATAGGTCTCGGTTCAAGGCACATGAGACCTTGCCACAACGTGTTGGATGAGATTAGTTGTTCGTTTAGGATGTCTCTTGACATAGTCTTCTTTAGGTCTATCATAAGATACCCTAGGGAACATCTTTAAAAAATCATATCTAATTCAAAATTAATTTTAAAAATTTCCAAATTTTTGAAATAGACAAATATTTCATTTTACCTTGCATGAAAAATTTTAAATCGTTCATTACCATAGAAGAGGTCATCAAGAAAATTCACCAATGTGTAGCTCTCGGTCATAGGCTAGGATACCATACTCTTCTACATCAGTTCATTGGATTAGGCTCGACCTGCATCCGAGCCTACGCTTTGAGGGCCGAGCCTAGATTCCGTCGATGCGCCCAAGGGCTCAAAGCACCTTGACGCAGGTTCGGTGGCATCATACACAGATGGATGGAGTGCTTCGGTTCGGTGACAGGCCGGGTGTCAGGATCGGCTGGACGGGCGGGAAGGGATCTGCGGGCGCGGCCCCGTCAGAGGCTCGGTATCAGGCCCGGTCGTAGGATCGATGGCATCGTAGACGGATGAATGGAGAGTTTAGGCTCGGCTTAGGCTCGGGCTTCGATCCAAGGGCCTGCGGGATAGACAGGGGAAGGCTCGGCGGAGGTTCGGGAGAGGGGGTTTTGTGTGAAGGGAGGAGGAAGCACCAAAAAGTGTGTTGGAATTGTAAAAAGTGCGTCGGATTGGTACGAATGATTTCGGTTGAATTCTGCACTAAAAATTGTGTATCGCAGTGATGAGATGAGGGTTTCAGAGATGGCTTGGGATCCAGGGATGATCCAGTGTGTCTTGTTTTGAAGAAGCTCAGGATTTTCGACATGGCTTAGTCATCATCGCAGAGTCACCTGTGTGCTTGATTTCGGAATTCGGGAGTTGGAGTCGGTCGTAGTGACAATTTGGCCTCCGCATTGTAATATATGTATGTTTGCATGATCATCGGCATTTCGTTTTGAAGAAGGAGATGTACTTGTGAGTATTCGCAACCTTTGAGACGTGGACGTTGCGGGGGATTGGATTATTATGTGTTGATTGCGAGGATTTTGCGAGGGCTTGGAGCTTCCAGGTGAGGTGAGGAGTAGGAGAGGGAGGCAATGGCGGCTCCGAGCACGTTTGCCGTGGGCAGCACCACGGCCTCCGTCCGCATATATCCACACAATTTCTCGCGCTTCGGCCGCGTGAAGGACACATGTGAAGCTGCCAAGGTTAGCAGCAGTGGGAGTGGCAGCAGTTTCAGTTTCACGACCTTCTCTCCCTCGTGCAAAATTCGCTCTCGCAACAGCAGCAGCAGCAGCAGCAGGTTTTCATTTATTCCGAACGCACTCCAATATTCTCTCTTTCGTAGCCTTTGCTCTATTCATCTTTTGAGCTCCTTTGGCCCTCCAGTGGATGGATGGATGGATGGACACTCCATGGCAATAACAGTGTTACATTCATTCGCCTCACGATTGCATTCTCTCATGCATCAATGGTGCATCACCTAGATTGATATTGTGTCCGTTGTTCACAGTGCCTGTGCACTTACGGTTGAAGATTCTCAAATCTCCTTTTCAGTTGACATTGAAATTGAATGTGTATTTGAGTACGTTCAGAGATGTTCTGGAAGCATTCCAATTTTCTCTTTCGTACCCTATTCTATTCATGCTTTGAGCTTCTTTGATCTCCAAAGGATGGAAAATTCATGGCAATAACCGTGCTACATTCATTCGTCTCACGATTTCATTTCCTCGTGCATCAATGGTGCATGACCTAGATTCAAATTATGTCCATTGTACACAGCGACTGTGCACTGATGAGTGAACCTTTTCTCATCTCCTTTTAAATTAACATTGAAATTAACTCTTCTCTATCTCTATCATCTTAGCTCATCCCTCTAGGTTTCTTGAATTCTTACGAATGTGCAGTATTTTGAATGAATGTGTGCATGAGCACGTTCAGAAACTGTTCTGGAGGCATCCAATCTTCTCTTTCGTACCTTGTTCTATTCATCTTATGTGTTTCTTTGGCCTCCAGAGAATGGATGGAAAGTCCATGGCATTAGCTGTGCTACATATATGCCTCCCGATTGCAGTCCCTCATGCTAGAATTGTGCATCACCTAGATTGAAATTCCATTGTTCACAGTGACTGTGCACTGATGGTTGAAGATTCTCTCATCCCCTCTAGGTTCCTTGAATTCTTACAAAAGTGCAGTAATTTGGAATGAATGTGTGTATTGAGCACGTTCAGAATCTGTTCTGGAGGGCGCTGATTTTCTGACTCCTAGAGTGTCATTACTCGATCACCACATTACGTACCACTGAATCTCTGAGAGAACACTGAGAGGAACCCTTATTTCTTACCCACTCGTCTTTGATAATGACCAGCTCCCAATAGTAGGCTCTACTTAGTAGTCGTTTCACAATACCCTGTCTTATCAGGATCTTCACAAAGAGGGGACCGAGGGGCCACATTTGTTATGGCTCGAAGTGCCAACCAGATTTCTGGTCGTGATTTTTTGATTTAATAAATCCCATGTGAAAGTATTTTGTATTTCAAACTTGGATATCAGGTGATGTCAGTAGCTGCCCTCAGCACAGATTAATGAGTTTATATATTTACGGAGGGAATTCTAGAAGTATTATTCACCACTTAGGTGGCTGTCAACAACAAATGATGAAATGTCGTTGTGACCCATGAGGATAGTTCATATCTGAGATGATGAAGGTCTTAGGTTAAAAAGGGAATTGTTGTAATCTCTAAAGTACTATTGACCTCGGGTGAATTGTCTTACATGAGAGTCATAGGATGTCCTAAGTACGCATCTCATTGGTGTTGGTGTTACCATGTAGTGCAAATCAGAAGAGGTACCAGGCTCGAAGAGTTCAAGACCGACCGTCACCGGAGGGGATCAATACTCCTGAAGAAGATGGGCAGGAAGCTTCAACTCTGGTACAAGATAGTCAAGTAATGACCTCAGAGGAACAAGGAAGTGGCACCTCAGCAGCTGCTTTGAATGCAGAGGACAAGGTTGCCACCAATGGCACGCTTAAAGAGCCACCAGTCGAGGTACTGCTGCACTCATCATTGATATGACCCTTGGCAAGGCTTAGAAAGTGCTTCTTGTAGATATAATCCTGGATGCAGATCTTGTCAGTGGATTGTCACCAATAGATTCTGATGCAACTCTCTTGATGTTTACATACTGCTGTATAAATTTGGCCTGTGGCCAAGAGCTAGGGTTAACTAAGTTTAGATTTGATAAAGAAGATCCAGAGTGGTCTCGAACAATGTGCAATCAGTGTTTTCATTTGGCTCCAAGTGCTGCACACCAGTCAGGCCATAATCTGATTAGAGGTCAAACAATACACTCTTTTACTGTAGGCTGAAGTGGATAAAGAGAACATAATTTTCTGCTTAAGCTGCATTCAACAGCTCCCAACTGAAACAAAGAGTATGGAAGTTGTTGAAGGCAGTGGGTAGCTGAATTTTCTGAAGACTTCTGTACTCCTTGAAATAATGATCAATGCACCTTGGAGGTTCCTGAATTCAGCTGTGTGTGGTGGTCTGCAGATGAATTCTGCAACCAGTGTGGCCAAGGACAGTCCAGGCGTCAATATTAATGATCTCATGCTTATGGTCAAAGAGGCAGAAACTAGTGAGGGCCCCCTCAACAACAATTTTTATTGGTCCTTGTGGTTAAAAAAAAAAAACCAGTTGTCAATTTAATTTAATTTTCTTCCATGGTGATGTAGATTTGTCCCTTCTGATAATATATTGCACAAAGTAATGTGAAGTTATTGTTCTCTATGGCAAGATATTATGACACTGAACCAGCTGCGTCAGCATGCTGTTGAGGAACTTCAAGCTGCACGTAGTGAAAAAGACGAACTTCAATCACAAGTCCAGGTTTTAAAGGTATGCCTTTTGCAAAGGTCATCCATTCTTGATATTTTTTGCAAGCGTGTTGTTGCATTGAGCACTTAAGTGATATGCCTAAGAGCACCTCGCATTTCTTTGGCATTTTACATGGCTTTCCAAAGCATTTGACTGCAGTGGCCAGGAGGGTCAGGTCTTTTACGATGAACATATGGTAGCAACCCATCATCAGTATGCAGCATCAGTATACACAGTATTTATTGGATTTAGTGCGAACCACTCTAATTGTGATGAATATCTTGCTGTTATGAATCTTTGGTGACACTTGGTGCACTTTCCAATTGAACATTGGAAACTTATAATTACATACTCTCAGTAATTGAAACTGAGGGAGGTTTACATTATGTTCCTCTCTACACTTTATTCCATAAACGTAGCAGACCCTGAAATGGTTGCTGTAATTGATGTTTTTCCATGTTGTAGTAAACTATCAGAATTTATGTATCTCCTGGCTGGTATGTATCTTCTGGCAGTACAAATCGTTGCTAATCCACCCAAGTTGGGTTGCTGTTGTTTGATGAGAAATGATCATCAAATTGCTATAGATTTTTTTAAATAAAATAAAAATAAATCCTCTTATTGTTAGAATGACTAGGATCTAATCCTTTCATGGGAACTTGACAAGAATTGTTCATACAATAGTCAGTATACTAAAATTAGGGCCTCAGTTTGATTTCTCGAAATTGATGCAAGCTGTGATTCCTCTTTTTGTCTCTCAGAAGTATGTTTGGCCGTCATATACCTACATATATAAATACATGTAAATATTCAAATATATACTTTGTATATACACTCTTGTTGTCGTGTCATTTGTGTTAATGTTGCTGTATAGTCCATGTAATTGTAGAAATATCGTAACTCGAACCTCATAGGCATTTTCTGCAGGCACGGGTAGCAGAATCAGAAGCTAAGATGAAGTCCACAGTTCAAGCTAGAGAGACAGTTCAGCTTTTGGAGGAGGAGGTTGGGACACTGAAGGCAGAACTTGCTCAAAAAAATGACCAGAGTCTAGTGGTTGCAAAGCTCAAGGAGGATATTACAGCACTACAGGCTCATGCACAGACTCTGACTGCCCGCACTAAGACATCCACTGCCAAGGGTATAGAATCTAAGCGTTTGCAAGCCCAATTTCAGAGCTCTCAAGAGGAAATCAACAGTTTAAGAGTACAGTTGGCAGATGCACGTGCTGATATTGCTAAGCTTTCCAAGGGACCTGAAAGGGAGCGGGTAGGATTACAGGAGTACATAGTAGGACTAGAATCCAAGATTGTTGACATGGAGAATCAGCTAGCTGAAGCAGAATCTAGGAGTGCAGAGTTTACAGCAATGAAGAACGAAGGGCTGGCTTTGCAAGAAGAGGTAGCTGCTTTGCGGGTGCAGCTTGCTAGCATTGGAGGCAGCTCTACTGCCTCTCCCGGAGTTATTGCTGAAAATAGAAACTTGCAACGTCAGGTGAAAAATACCCTTTGAAAACTTCACATTGTGGCGTTCATCTGAAATGTTACCACAATGAACTTTGTTTATGAGGAGATTGCAATAAAACCTAAATTTTGAAGGCAGAACTAATTTGAACATCAATAATTCTTTACATTATAGTTGAGTGCAATGTTCATGCTGGTTGGATTTCAATACAAGTGAACCGGGTGTAGTATGTGATTGTATTTTCCTGATTTGAAGAGACTTGAGCAGATCAAGGAATTGCAAGCGAAAATCAGCTATGAGAATGGGACCTCAACCACCAGACCAGAGGGAGGAATGGAAGTCCAGATACTTCAAGAGCAGGTCCCAAACAACCTCAGCTTCTGTTAGTCTCTTGGCCATTTTGTTCTGCATTAGGTTTTCCCTTGTTCTATTGAAGAGCTCAGATGTCATCAGCAGAGCTTGTACAAAACTCAATGATCTTTTCTTCTTATTTCCACAGTTCTAGCAGTAAATTTGGATGCTTTCTTCTACTGATATGATTCTTGTTATGGGTAAATTACACAGAGCACATCCAGCTGTAGTAACTTCTGAAGACTGAAGAAATTTACCTTTAATATATTAATATTAATATCATTAGTAAATTTCTCCCCCCTTTTGTATTGATTGTTTTCTTGTGTGAAGGTGGATTCGCTGAAGACAATGTTGGCTCAAGCTGAGGCTGAGAAGAAGGCTTTGATTAAGGTGCGGAGTGAGAATCTCCAGTTGCGGGACCAAGTCCTGCTTCTGGAAAAACGGTTAAGTGAATCTGATGAGGAGATCCGCTCACAATTAGAAGTATATTTGGCAGAAGTGGAATCCTTTCAAACCACTTTGGAAGATTTGAAGGCTGAGAATGAGACTGGAATTGTGCAAGTACCTGTCGGTGAAATGCCATGGGATTTTTGGAGTGGTCTGCTGCTACGAATAGATGCATTGATGCTGGGTGAACTGTTAACACAGGTCAGGATTTCCTTCTTCAATGGATCTCTTTGTTTCTACAGTTTGCAATTACCTGCATTTGCAATTTAGCTGGCTACCCTGAGGTTTATGCTGGCAATCCCTTAGTCCTGTGGAATGTAGCCTCTCCGCTGTGGCTGGTTGTAGAATGCTGATGTGTTCAAATTGGCTCAGCTTGCATGCTGAGCCAATCAAGAAGAAAATTAAAATAAAGTGATCCCTGATATACGAGAAAAGCGATTGGCACTTGAGCAGGTGACAAAATCTACTGTAGGATGGCAGTCAAAGCAAGCATGACTTTGGTCCTAAGCCTTTAGTGCATATTGATTATGCACTCATAATTGACAGATGAATGCCTCTTGTGCATACTCTGCAACCTGAGCTTACGATGCAACCAATGTGGGCATTCTAGTCAGCAATCTGCTGGTTTCACATCCTGATCTCCTGTCCAAAATTAAACCACAAGCACTTTAGTGGTCACATTAGTTTATTGTCTGGTGCAGGAAGATGCAAAGGAGCTTCAACTCATGGCCTGGCGAAGAGAGAAACGTTTACGGGATGTCTATGTGGTTCACGAAGATGACCCAGATGAAGACTTGGTTGGCGGCCTGTTGGACCTCATCCAGCCACATAAGAGGTAAAGTGCTGGTGGCAAATTATGAAGATCAAATTTTAAAGTACTTCCTCATGCACTGCATACTTTGGCTTTTTCTACGTATGTATTTTAATGTCATGGCGACATTTTGGAAGCTTTTTAATAATGTCTATGTCATTTTTAAACTGCATGATGTTTTGAAAATACTCTGTTTCCATTTGACAGGCCAGGAATATATGTTATAAACATTGCTGCTGAAATGGCACCAGTCGCCAAGGTATGTAAAATTTATCATATGCCATTTGCAGTAACTTCCAAAGGGTTCTAAACTTACCTTGTTCTCCTACAGGTATGTGCGGAACTGATGCAAAATGTCCTGTCTTAGAAGATGACCATTTTCCCTCTTAGATATACCTTGAGTTACTACTCATTGTCATGGGTGATTTTCTATTGGGTTATATATTCAGCAGAAAGTGCCAGATAGTTCATGGTCCAGCCAACTTGTCTCCGGTAGTTTATACCTTGTGTATGTATCTTGTGTGCTTTGTATTTATTTGATGTGATAATAGTGACATAAATCCTTGTGAAAGTTAATATGAGAGTGGCGATTTTTTTTTCCAGGTGGGGGGGTTAGGAGACGTGCTAACAGGTTTAAGTCGCTCCTTACAAAAGAAGGGTCATCTTGTGGAAGCTATCCTTCCCAAATATGACTGCATGGACTACTCTCGCATCAAGAACCTCAAGGTGTGTCATTATTGTCCACTATACTCTTGTAGACTGCTGTGCCTGAGTGGTCACTGTTTCAGATAATCTTTCATGCTTCAATGTCTTCAGCTAAATTTCAATAGTTAAGTAGTTCTTCCAATATTTATATTTTAATGCAGCTTCCCTGCTGTTTTTGTATAATTATAATATCTACACACCAAATGTGGATAGAGTGCATATCTGTGCTGATTGCAGAGGATAAAAAAATTGAGTAAGTTCTAAATACGATTTGATGGGCATGTCACAGGAGTTGGACTTGGAGCTCCACTCATTTTTTGATGGCCATATGCACAAGAACAAGGTCTGGTCTGGCATTGTGGAAGGTATGCTATATACCTATATCCTGTATAAAAAAATTGTGACATATGTCAACTTCCGAGTTCTGAGGAGTTTTCAACAGCTCTAGTCAAGCACACCACATAGATACCTCTTAGGTGGTTTGGCAATATTTTCAAGTGATGTGCAGCCTGCCCTACCTCGAGTTTGTGTACTCAGGTCGTTTACTGTTCAGTAATCCCTGCTCCACTGTTACTTGAATTGTTATGGTGGGAATTGCTGGTTTTGTATTTGATTTGATTGAGATCAAGAGATTGTTCATGACATGGAGGTTACACATGGAAATACATTTGCAGCAGATACCTGATGTGTCAGTTGCCTGGTTTCTTGCCAGTCAATCATCTGATCTGACTGGAGTTTCACTTGCTCAACTATCAAAGGGATCTTACACATGGTTGCACAAAATTTGTGCAGGCCTTCCTGTATATTTCATTGAGCCATTGCATCCTGCAAAATATTTCTGGCGAGGACAGTTTTACAGTGAACCTGATGACTTTAAGCGTTTCACATATTTCTGCCGGGCAGCACTTGAGTTTATATTACAATCAGGAAAAAGACCTGACATCATTCACAGCCATGATTGGCAGACTGCTGTAGTGGTAACAATCAGAACTTCTTCTATCTTGCAACTTCATGATGTCCTTTACTGCCTCTAAATCTAACTTCTATGTTATCTTTCTGCCCTAATCCAAAGGTACCTTTCCAAAGTTTTATGGTAAATCATGTGATAAGAGGTTTGCTATTGTTTCTGGCTTGTAGAATGGCTTGTGGTTTTGAATGTTTGGTATGAATTGAAGCATTATTTAGAGTAAGAAGATAAGGAAATTTATAATGAAAGTAGCAGTTTATCAGATATAAGCGAACTTGCTGGCAAAAGGTTGGCCATTATGTAACTTGAAAAGAATAATAAGAGTGTGTTGTATGTGCTGCCCCAGGGTAGTCATGTATAAACACACAGCATTTGTCATTGGTTTCTGATATGCCATGGACACTCACCGCTGATATGTGCAGGCCCCTTTGTATTGGGACATATATGTGCCACTTGGACTGGACTCCGCAAGGCTAGCATTTACTTGCCACAATTTTGAGTATCAAGGAGCTGAAAATTCAGCAGCTATTGCATCATGTGGTCTCTCTCCACGTGAACTTATGCGACCTGATCGTATGCAAGATAATTCTTACCCCAATAAAATCAATCTCCTCAAGGTCATTCCTTACTTATTGACTTCATTTGTATATTTGTATGTTGTGGTGCTTTCATTTGTTCAATCATGATTTAATCACTAACTCTCTTTCGTGTCTTGTCTATTACTGTTTGTTTCTCCTATTGTGAAGCTTATATATTTTGATTTTCAGGGCCACCTTGCTTTCATTCCCCATCCCTACTCTTCCCATCTGGACTACAGTAGACTTAAAATTTCAATCATTCAATGTATACCGTCCATCTGTGTAATGCGTGCTTACAAAGTCCGGTCCTATCAGGTCTTCTTGAAGGAAGGTTATCTAATATGCATTTCTAGATCAGAATATACTCCAAGTAATAGCCAGCTTATGAGTTTCCAATGTCTTTCATCTATTGCCATTCTTTGGTTTGAGTATCTTTGGATTGTGCAGGGAGGTATTGTGTTCTCCAATGTCGTCACCACTGTGTCCCCAACATATGCCCAAGAAGTGCTCCAACCAGAGGTAAGCACACAGAACTTGCTACTTTCTTGGTCTAATTGACGAGCCAGTACTTTGATGATCTTTGTTTTATAGAATGATTTGCTTCAATGCACCAGTGTTCAGATCATATTAGGACACGTTTTTTGGACACATTTTTTCATTGATCCAGTGTGTAAGCTATCGATTTAATTGGATACTGTGTTTGAGGAAGTGTGTAGTTGCTACTAACCATGCCAGCACACCAACTAACTGTTAGAACTGTGGGTAATCATTTATTAGCTATCATTGCCATGATTTTTAGTTGTGGAAATTGCAAGGAAATGTCTCTGAGCACATTGTAGAAATCAGTTATTGACTAACCACTGGAGGAGATTCTTATTTTGTGGTTGCCCAATAACTGTGTCACCACTGCACTTGGTTTGCTTAAAAGTCAAATCAGAAGAGCTCGGTTTGTGTGCCATAAATCCATCCTTTTTATTGTGATTCTTGGGAAGGTGTTTGTCTATACCCATTTTGTAATAGTTCGTTTCTCCACCTGTGCAGGGTGGGAAAGGCTTGCATACAACACTTGGTACCCATTCCAGGAAGTTTTTTGGGGTATTGAACGGCATTGACGAGGAAACTTGGGATCCAGCTACAGATTCTCTTATTGACTATCAATATAGTGCAGATGATGTGGATGGAAAATTTGTCAACAAGCAAAAATTGCGGGAGCGTTTGGGACTGTCAAGTCAGGGAGAGGATGAAAGCAGACCATTGGTATACCACCTAAACTATAATATATGTGAACGCCTGTTGTATAGAATTGTTCTTGATGTTGTTGTAATCATACGATTGCATAATTGAGTCCTTTTTTAGAGAGCAACCCTGATATCAGGAACTTGTGTCAAGAGAATAAGAGAATTAGATTCATGACATAGTACACTGTGATCATTAAAACAAGATTACATACAAATAGCATAGTAATGGGCGTCATTAGTATCTAAATAGGGTGGTTGATGACAGGAAGAGAAAGCCCTTGCCTTCTCTTCTACAGCATACCTATCAAAGTACAAATATGGGTAGTTCACCTTGCAACTTCTAATCTTTCAATGTTTATGATGAAAATGGGAAGGTTATTGCATGATATCAAATCAGTAGAAATCGTGCATACCAAATGTACTTTTGGTTGTTGGTTCAGGTGGGTTGTGTGACAAGGCTAGTGCCACAAAAAGGTGTGCATTTGATTCGACATGCCATCTATCGTACTTTGGAGCGAGGTGGCCAATTTATACTTCTAGGCTCTAGCCCAGTTTCTTCAATTCAGGTTTGCCACTGGATGAACTTTTCTTCTGTAAATGGCATCAGAATTGAATCTTACAGGGGCATGATCTCCCCCTTTGTCTATATTAGTCAAATGAACACGGCAAGAATCATCAGGATAGAACATCCAACACTGGTTCCTGGAGATTGTGTGTTTGAGCTTGACACATATTATCTCACTTTTGTGCAACTAATGTGATAGTTCAGAAGTTGCAGTTTTGTCCTTTCTGTTGTAATCTGGATGATGCATGTCTCTTTGCATACTGTGTTTGTAGAGGTATTTGTAAATTGACTCTTACCAAATTTGCATGACAGAGTGAGTTTGAGGGGATAGCTCGCCAGTTTGAGAACCACCCTCAGATTCGGCTAGTATTGAAGTACGATGAGGCCCTATCACATGCCATCTATGCGGCATCAGACATATTTGTGATTCCATCTATATTTGAGCCTTGTGGTCTTACCCAGGTCTGGCAAGCTACTACCACTCTTTCTTGTTTCTGTTGAAGTCTGATGCATATCTGAGAGCCAGTTGCAAAGGCCTTGCAAGTGGAATTGAACAAAAAAATGAGCTTCTCTGTGTACATAGGATCTATATGGAGCTATAGTTGTTTGAAGGAGAAGGTTCTGAAGTCTTTGTATGTTTCCATAGGATGAGTATGGCTTCAATGATATAGCATTTTTATTGGTTGTTATGTAATCATCTGACATTTTAATCTTTTTTTAAATTTCTCTCATACCATGAATATTTGCACGTGTATGACATAACAGAGTATAATTTTGAAGGTAATAATGCTTAGCAAGAAAAATCACACGGTTACAGCTGTGTGGACATTTATTTGATGTTTATAGGTTCTGCATTCACTTGGGTTTACAAAGATAGTTCTTTGAGTTTAGATTAAGGGATTAGGTAGAACTTTGTCTCATGTGGCCATATTTTAGTTTTTTTTAATCGAATGTTTTAGTTTTATAAATTATGAAATCCAGTTGCTGAATGTCACAATGTACTTTTACTTACAGATGATAGCCATGAGGTATGGGTCAATTCCAGTAGTGAGGAGAACTGGAGGACTTGCAGACAGGTATGAGCTCACATCATGGTGTGGACTCCATTTGTAGTCTAGTGCTTGGATACTTTCCTGATATTTGAAACGCACTTGTGACTCCACAACATTTTTATAATTCACCCCGTTTTTGTCAAAGTCCTAATCTCTGCCAATAACCTTGAAACAGTTCCAGCAGTTGAGGCTTCAAGATGTCAGCTCAAGATACAATATTGCAAAGAAAAAACAGATATTTTTGTTCTTTTATTGGATCTGTATTTGTTTTTGGGAATTCACTGTAAGTGTGTAGATCCTCACTCATTGCAGCAGAAGAGAAACTGACTCTTTGTGGTTGCCTCGTGAGTACAGTGTGTTTGATGTGGACGACGACAGAAATCCTGAGGAGAAGAAGAATGGATTTGTGTTTGATGCAATTGATGAAGGGGTGAGTACAAGAGCTATAGATGGAATTACTTTCGGTAGAGAGAGTTGTTATATAAGTCTTGCACATTCATCTTACCTTTACCCCGTCCATTCTAGTCCAAATGAAGTCATGTCTAAGCAGGATACAAGTCCCGCTGAAACGCGCATGCTAACATTCAGAGTGATCCTGGTTCCAGCCAATAGGATTTGAATGAAACCATTTGGTTTTCTCACCTCGTTGTTTTGATCATCAGTTCTTTTTACTCCCTCGACATGACAGCTCTGAGCGTTTTTTAAATTAATTGGATAGGTTGATAGTTGAGGCAGTCTCCACAATGGGCTGCTGTATGGTGCAAAGGGAGTTATTGATTGTATTTTTTGGTTGGCTTGTGCAGAGTTTGAACTGGGGACTAGACCGGGCTTTGGATTACTACTATCAGAGACCGGATTGGTGGCGCAATTTGGTAAGAAAGTCTATGCAAATAGACTTCAGTTGGGATGTTTCAGCTGAGCAGTACGTAGACCTTTACAAGCAAGTCCTTGCAAAGGCACGTGCCAGATAGGTATCATATCCCACCAATGCAAGGTGGTATCATATCCCACCTTGCTACTGTAAAGTATTTATTAGGTGCAAACCTGACATCTTGTTACCCATTTTTTTTTGGTCTATATGTAGTGATATTCCACTGCCATTCCACTGCCATTCCACTACTCTTGTAGTGTCATTTCTTGGTAAGATCCCAGTACCTGTCTTAGCTGGACCAAAATTCAGCACAGAACTTAGCACAGTTCCTTCAATTTTCTGTCACTATTGTGAAATTGGTTGGAAGTTTTACGTTCTTCATTCCATGCATGTGTCATTTGTATTTCTCTTTGTACTTAATTATCACAGTATATTCCGCTTCGGTCTTCACTTGAAAGTTGTGGATTTGTATTTGTTCAAACCAGGTAACAGAAGATTTAACATTCTAGAATTTTGAGTCGGCATCCTTGACCAGGCTTTTTAGACGACCACGTGCCAATATTCCTCCAGCAATATACTGTTGCCTGGAGGGTCTGTAAATGTTATCCTACCACCATCATGTTGTGATCTCAAGCTTGCTCCATCCTTATCGAGACACCTTGTGAATGAGATAAGGGCTGGGTTTCAAATTTAACCTTACAGAATGCTTAAGTGAAACTGTGGCAACTGCCGTACGAGAAAGTGCAAAAGGCAAGTTGCTTTGATCCCACTGTTGAAATTGTTTTCACCGTGACCTAAGTTTCGCAGGCACCAACCACATCCTAATTCTTTAGTATGGACCAACCAACAAAGCTGCTGTTGTCATCGATTGAAGCTTGTTGCCTCAATTCCTGGGTAACCCTTAAAAGGCTTAAGGTAGATGGGTCTTAAGTGGTTCAATTTCTTAATTGGACCCCTAGATTTGATTGGTATGTGGTTCGGTGAGGATCAAAGAGCAAACATCATCAAGACACATGTTTAAAAGAGATTGGACTATGTGTTCAACATTAATAACTACTCTACACTCAATAGTGAACACAGTTGGGAGGACCTATGTATCTAGTTAAGAAATCAAGAAACATACACTTTTGATAATCTGAACTAAATCAAGGGAGGTTTGATTCTCAATCTGGTTTTTGCAGATGTTTCATCCTAGGTTTGCTAATGTAACACAAATTTCTTTTTGTAAATCTAGTCGGTAGAAGTTGGATAACATGAAAATGAACCAAATAATACCCACATACCTAGAATGCCCTAAAATGGGACTCAAACTCAAATGAATAAATCTTTCTAAAAAGTGGGCAATTCTAGCAATTATCTTATCTTTTCCACATGTAGCTGTTGAAATTATTGTTGCTACCAAACAAACATACATCAATGGTTTCCTCTATGCTTCACGAAGTGTCTATCTCGCAAGATATTTAGGTTGGTCTGCCATTTGATGGAGAGAGGGAACTATCACATGACCATACCTCTCACTCATCCAACATGAAAGCCTTGAAATAGTATGCAGCTTTGAAGTTTCTACTTGTGGTTGATACAACACCAGATCTCTAGCTTTAAAGACCCCGAATCAATCTAGTCCAAGTCATATTTGATAAATTGACCACAAATCTATAGGGGGTCGAGTTTTTATGTTGGATGAATGAGAGGCATGCTCATATGTGATAATTCCCTCCCTCTCTCCCTTTTTTTTAATTTTTTTAATTTGAGACAGAAGGCCGACAAGCCATCGCCAAAGCACAGAAGGTAGTTGACCGCCTAGCAAGTTTTCCGTCAAGTAGAGAGGAGATTTCACAGCCGGGAATCGAACCGCCGACCTCTTCCTTGAGATTTGGGTATCTCTCCATCATCCGGTAGTTTAGGGTCGTCTCGGACCTCTCTCTCCCCATTTGAGGAACATATAATGTTGGACATAACTTCCCACCACTCTATGGTATTTGTGGATTAAACATGTATATGGAGTTTCATACGACAACAATGAGATTTTTGGAGGAGACTACTCCGAAACTCAATGCGGGAGTATTAAAGCATATAGTTTCAAGGTGAAAGTGTCACATGTCACAAAAGTGTGGATTGAAACATTTGGAAATTTGATGTAAAATTAAACTTTACTTAATTTGTGTTAATTTATTAAGACTAAACAAAGTGTTAAATTTGTCATGGTTCCTATGGTACTTAATTTAGATCCTATTACTTATCATCCTCCAAGGCCAAAAACCAAAGATAAATCACGAGGTAAGATGGCACCTTTATAGATCCCTCAATAACACAACACACCCAAATCTTTTTCATCATGTCTTTGTCCTTTCACTTCAAGTTATGAGTACCGTCTACCCTCTCTACGTGTTACCTCTCGGAAGTATAAAATTTGTAACTCTTACGGAATTTTAACACAATATCAATTAGAGAGGGTGGGCAATTAAAAAAAAATACTACCTGTATGAGAGTACTAATTATGTGGTAATAATAGCATCATTAGTAACACTTATAAAATTTCATCAGATATATTAATTAAAAATTTACTTACACTTAGTAACCAAAATAGGAGTCTATTATTGTTTGGTGAGACTCTTGAATGTTGGAAATTGTGATGGATTTTTCTAAAGGCAAAAGCTTTGTCCTAAGTTCACTAACATTGTTATGTTATTGTTCTAGAAATGTAGATAGGTTGTTTTAGCTTTTTGTGCTTGAGAAAATGAAATATTAGGAACTCCCACATCGCTAATTTATGAATCATCCTCAATGATTTCACATACCACTGATGCACTAAGTATATTCTAGATATCTTCTCAGTTGGAACATAAGGATGATTAAGATCAAACTCAACTTCAAAATGTACATATTCTTGTGCACTTATTGTCTCTACAAACTCACTATCCTTGGCTTGAATTGATAAGTGAGAGAGTGTATTGAGCAACATTAAGACATCTGCAAGCTCAACACTATGAGAATGTACCATCAAAAATTATATCGACATTTATGAATGGTTTATAATAGTGACATGGACACACCAAACTTTCTCTAGCATCTTTATTGCTTGGTAGATGTCAATGCTTGAGTCAACTATTTCTGCAAATATCAAATAATTGATCATGTGTTGAATGCATGACTTACGATATTGGTCCTTAAAAGAGTTAATGATACTTGCATCTTCATCAACAAGCTCTACAAGCTCTACAAGCTCTTGAGATGATGATCTACATTTACGAAAAGATACAAGGAGTTGTTTTTGTATCTATGCAAACATTGGCACTCAACCCTTCTTGATCTCACAACAAAATCACGGCTACAGAAGATTCTAGTGGGAACTTGCACTTGCAATACTTGATTGGATTATACAACCAAACCAAGTGAATAGCACTTGACACATGTGCAATCACAAGAGTGAAAGTCATAAGAAGAGAAACTAAGGTAAGAAATAGACATTGATAAACATACAAATGACCCAACAAACATATTCTTAAGTATACAAATTTTATTTTGAGACTAACCAACTCCTCACCACCCTAATGAAAGGCTTACATGTGAATCAATTTGGATGATCAAATTGGTGAGGCTCACTCTCAACCACTCTCTACATTTACCCACTATCCAAAACTATCTAGCATTGGCTCAACTTCCACCCTCCAACTAGAGTAGTGGTCATAAATTCACATCATTAGAATATACGTTTCATGGATTTTGGTGCAAATAGCAGTTATATAGTGTAAATTAACAAAGAGGGAGCATTGGTTTTACAACATAATAACATATATGACTTACTGGTGTAATTCTCAAGGGAGTATTGAAAATGTAACATTTATGGCAAGATAACACTTCAAGAGGTAATACTTAGAGAGGGTAGAATATAAGGTATCAAATCAAATTCTTTGAGAAGGCAAATATGAAAAGCCCAGGGTTTCCAACGCCAAGAATTGAGGAAGAAATCACCAAACTAAAGAATTCAAGAATTCAATAATCTTGCCAATATTGGGGTTACGAAGTGGAAATTTTGTAGCATTCTTTTTTAGAGCAACTGGGGTGTTCGTTGTTCTACCATGTGAAGTTTGTCGTGTACAATGGCGCCCCCCATCCTTCATTTGAAATGAAACTAATTTTCAAAGCCTAGGAAACCAAAAGACTTTTGGGGCTACAAGTACATCAAGTTGTGATAGAAAATGACTGACAGGTAAATAGCCATAATATTAATAATAATGAAGTGCAGTGACCTCTATAAGATAATGGACTAATATCAACATGATGATCAAGTCGGTTTCATATGAGTAGCTTCCATGGTGGCTCCCACTATTGTTGAGCGGTGTGGAACTTGTAGTGATAACATCACTATGTCTTGGTGGAGTATGAAAACCCACTTGGTGGCCAACTACTTCCTCCAACTATTGGCTCTATGCTAAGGACAATCTACACCTTAGTGATGGCCAACTACAAAAACCTTTTTACATCCTCCTTCAAAGGGTGACACTTTATATTGGTCACCTAATTCTCACAAAGTGATTGATTAGCTTCGTATTTAGGACCAAGGCCAAACCGATTTGTCGGTTTTTGGCCATGTTAAAATTAGCCGGGCTCGAGAGCTTTGGCATCTTCGGCTTCGTCACGCCCCGTCCAAGGTACGGGCCCATGTGTCGTTGGGCTCACCAACTTGAATTTGGTGATAGTTCCAATGAGCCCGAGGCCCATAAAATAGTGGTGGCCATGCTAACTTGGACAAACTTCACTACACACAAACAAACACAAACACTACTCAAAGCTTCGAGTTCACGTCGTGGAGATTTTGTTGGGCGTTCTCTAGACCGGAAATTTGGGAATTTGTCGTCGTGTTGGCAAATTTTCGAGAAATGGTCAAAAACCTTTTTTGGTCCAACACCCTTAGTTACAAAAACTAGTTGGCTTTTTAACCTTTGCTACGGCGCCTAGAACGTCCACCTACTACCCTAACCCTTAGAATATCAAGCTCTAGGTAGTCGGCTCCCTAGATTTGACCCCTCTAGCCACCGGAATGGATGAATTTTTGTTTGGATGAACCCTTCAACCCCCCCCCCCCACCTCACATTTGACGGTTTCCAAACTTGTATCATGTGAATACTTTTTTGGGTTGACTTGAAATTTGAGTCTATCGGTGAAACCAACCCACCAACTTAACTTACTTGTTGGGTCTTGCTTTTGTTATGCCTTTCACGCATGGGCCATGCGTACTTTGACTACTCTAGAATCAATAAACAATCACAAAAGAGAAATATGAGGTGTATACAATATATTATATACACAAGTATGTCACGACATTCGATGAAAAACAAATTTAATCGAACGACATAGATTCCGTAGATTTCCAAATTCGATAGATACTCAAAACTTCATGATATTACGCTCGTGACAACCAAGATGCACGTGATATTAAGGAATTATGTAGTATTAAAATGGATGCATGATAAAAGAGAATTAGTTAACATGTGACATTATGGGATAACATGAAGCCAACATTGCAATAATGACAGTAATCATAATGATGTCATCATGATGTATATCACCGTGTGGTTTGAATCCTTTGATGGTTTGTTTTAATGCCAAAAGTATGATATATGAAAGGGGAAACGTGACAATAAAGAGTGAGATTTAAACTGAGAACATCCGTTCCCATAGAATTCCGGGATATAGTACAAGAGTGACATTAAGGAGGTTGATATTACGGAGTTTAGAGTGTACATCAGTATGTGAACTACACTTTCACTTGCACCCTCTACATTATATAAACCTTTAGCTCCATGAATCTCCGGCACATGAGTGGATGAAATTTGGTAGGATGACAATTGTGAGCATTTCGATCCCCATTGAAGGCTCTACGGTAGAATACTATGAGGTCCTAGGCCGATCACAAGGATGGATGAAGCATGTAAGCCATCCAATCATGACAAACATCAAGGATGAAGTGCGGATGAAGTGCAGATGAAGTGTGGATGAAGGATGTTTTTGCTTGTATTTATTATATATATAAAACCCCATCTGGCCTCACGACTCCGCTTCACATCATTGTTGGAAGGCGCACCGAGTATAATCGGTATTTGAGCTGGTCCCAACCCGGGCCCCTTGTCCAGAAAAATGGATGAAATCCGATATTCAAGCACTATGTAGATTCTATGCTTGGATGTTGAGCCATGTGCGGACTAAATTTAGTGCGAAGAAGGATATTCTATTGAAATTTTTCCATAGATTTGTGATGTAAAGGGGCCTCCTAAATTGTAGTTAGGGTATCCTTTTCCCCCATCAAAATTAAAGGGCATTATTTCCCCAAGGGTTTCACCCCCTAGGACATATTCCAATTATATGTACAATAAAGTGTCAATGTCTTGGTTGAAGATTATCCATTGATTTTATGTAGTCAAACGATCGTGTCCATTGCTCTAGTACCCATGCGGGAAGGAAAGAAATAAGAAACAATAAAAATACGCATTTGGTTCATATCTTATATTTGGAAGCCTGCCTCTACGTGTTGTTGTCTTTCAAAAAAGATCGGCCCTTTGTCTAAGCTCTAGAGGTTCATAAGGTTGTGTAGGCCATCTACTTCTTTGGTCAAGCGCTCAAAACATCTAGAGACTTCTTGAATTCTAGAGCACCCTATAGCCACATGATTTTATAAGTATAGTGTGACTCCGGGGGTGGACTCTTCATACCTCGGATGAACCCACGTGAGTGTAAGAAGAGGTGTTATTTGACGCATTAGTGTACATAGTAGGTATACATAACAGGAGGGTATTGTTTTTCTCTAGTGTGTACATCTAAAAGGGATATTGTGAATTTTGAAGTAAAAGGTAGATGTACAAAAAGAGATTTGACAGTAGATGTGTTAGTTTCATCCAATTCAAGTTTTCATCCACTGTATTCATATGGTAGTAGTCCTCAATGACTACCATGTCCCCCTACGGACTCTTCATGCCACGTACGAATTAACATGAGTGTAAGAAGGGGTATTATTTAAGGCATTAGCATACATAGTATGCATAACGGAGAGGTGTTATTTTTCTCTAGTGTGTACATCCAAAAAGGCGATTAAGAAATGTGATGTAAAGGTAGATATGCAAAAGGGGCCCTAAGGTTTTAGAGGAAACTTGATAATAGATGTGTTAGTTTCATCCAATTCACGTTTTCATCCATTGTTGTCATATGGCCAAAGTCCTCAATGACTACCATGTATGTTCATGTTAGAGTTTGCATATGGGTTCTAGATTTTTACAAACTAAAGGCTCTTGGAGCACTCATGGGCTTCCTTGAGTTATGCTCTCCGGTTTGTGGCTGAGTTAATGTGGTCTTGTCTTTGTTTGTTTGAAACAATTGTTGAGTTACATGCTATGGATGAAAATGAGTTTTTCAAAGGAAAGTGAAAGTGGATTTCATGTGTAATAAAAATCCTATTCATTCATATATATATATATATATATATATATATATATATATTGTATAGGTAGTGGCGTTTATCACATCAAAATGACAAGCTTGGTATAAATACTTGGGGCCATTCCCTAGCTTGTTGTTAGTACGTATATACTTGTTTTCTCTATAAACTTCTCGTATATAGGGGGTTTAATTTCATAGTGACCCACGCACATCATTTAGGTTTCCAATGACGAGTCCACCCTCTAGGCCCTGTCCATTCTACTTAGGGACTGTATTTGCATATTCGGTTTTTACAAATTAAAGGTTCTTGGAGCGCTCATGGGTTGCCTTGACTTTTGGTCTATAGATTGTGGCTAAGTTATTATGCTCTTGTCTTTGTTTGTTTGATGTTGTTAACATACATGTTATGGATGAAAAAATGTTCAATGACTTTCTCATTGGAAAGTAAAAAGTGAATTTTACATGTAATAAAGGCCCAATCAACTCATGGTTTATATTCTGTATATATAGTGGAGGCATTTATTACATCAAATTGAAAAGCTTAGTATAAATACATGAGCCCATTTTCTAGCATGATGTAAGTAAGTATACATTTGGTTACTATATATGAAATTACTATATATAATACTATATCAGTAAAGGGAGAAATCAATTCATTCTTGATTTTAAAAATTCATCGTGAGCAACCATCGTTTCATATTGGAATGGGATCATTGCCATTGGCAAGAAAATTTCATGAGGAACACAATGATACCTATTGCAACCTTCCTAGCACCTTCCTGTTGGATGAATTTGCCTTTAAGAGTCATTCATAAGTCCAAAACGGGCCTCTCAGGAAGTTAAGGGTTAAGTTACATGGAACAAACTCATCCAAGAAAATTTGAACCAGGGTCTACTCAAGAATTGACAATATGCTTGAGTTGTACATGTGAGTGCACTAGTTGATTTGCACATTTGGGTATGATATGATATATATTGGGGATTGTTAATTCGATCACACACTGGTTAAAAAAACCACAGTCAATATGTAAGGTGTCAACTAGGCTTTGATTTGTCATCCAAGTTGGCCAAAGTTTATTAACTCTAACACAATTGATGCCTTGCTCCTCTTCATATATACGATGAAAATAAATTTTGTGACAAAGAATGCGTAACGTGTCTATGTGGTCGTTTCAGCAAACTACATGGTCAATTTAACACTTCCCTATATATTATAGCAAATGCTTGATTTTTTTTCATCTATCATTTGGTTGTATGGATTAACCTCAGATCAATATTCCTCGTTATAAATTACAACTCTATAATTATATTCTACATAGCTCTTGTGAAATGAAGATAGTTGAAACTTGAAAATGTATCAATAAATTTGGCTTTAAAATTGGGTTAATAAAAGAAAAGATTTGAAAACAATTTAGTTGCACTTAAATATGAGTCAATCATAATTTTGATGACACTAATGAAATTTTAGTTGAATGATGTGCATACCCTCATCTTGTGTTGGGTATGTTTGAGGAAAAGGTCCATAAGGTAAATGCGACTCAAAATTGTTAGGGTTTTATTGTTCGCCATGAATCTCAACGTGAATTTAGATTTGGGGATTTTCCTTGGATCTATGATATGACACATGTTTTTAACAACAATCTATGCAATTTTTTAATCCTCCATATTGTTGCTATGGCAATTCAAGTTCAAAAATGTTGGAGCCATTAAACGACCATGTAAACTTCCCTCATCAAGTTGACTGCGGACGGCTACAATGAATAATAGATATTGAACACACACTCTTATTCAAACACATGTCTTTTAGACATCCGCTCTTAGATTCACACGTAACCACACACCACTCAAATATAGGTGACCAATCAAGCAAGTAACTAAGCTAGACATATGTTATGTTAAAGTGTTGAGGAACGGACGTAAAAACATCATTGTAATTCCGATTTCTAGGGGAAACTCTACAAATTGAACGTCATATAGCACATTGAAGGGAAGTTTGGGTTCAAACCCACAACCACCCACATTAGGCATGTTGTTTGGTTTCGACTTAGAGACACGGGTATTGTTATTCCACCATCCGCATCAATAGGCCCACCATGGATGGCATGATGGATGCACCCGTTGTTCATGAATAGTCGACCATCAAATTACGAAGGTAAATGAATGTACATTCATCGTTAGAGTTCATACCTTTTACGTCTCATTAGCTAGCTGGGCTAGCCCATATTTTTCAAGCCCTCGATCTAGCCATATAGTTGGGCTAGCTGACCTAAATAATTTATATTATCTTCAAATTTTTGTAGATTATCGAAATTATAATTAGGTCTGATGGAGACCAAATTATGGACGAGCCTCCCTGTCCAAGAGAAAGTCCACATTATTTTCAAATTATTGATGTATTATAATACATAGACATGTTCAAATCAAAAAATTATTACGTATTATGGACGGTCTCAATGTGCACTACATCACTCCATTCTAAGTTCTGTAAAATTGTTCTTTGGTATGAATGTACAAGGATAATATGGATGGATTATCTATTACAAATTATTTTGCACTGGTTGCCACCCCGGGATGTATCACCATATGTTACAAGTCTAAATGCAATGTTGTTTTCCACGCAACTTGGCTACCTCATCTAGCTTGAGCCAATTGAGCTACTTAACCTATCTTTAGCTAGCTAATAGCTAGCTGGGCTAGCCCATATTTTTCAGGCCTCGATCTAGCTATACCTAGGCTAGCCCATTTTTTTCAAGCCTCGATCAAGCTATAGTTGGGCTAGCCCCATTTTTTCAGGTACTGTTTTCAGCCATAACTCTTAGCTATTGGGTTAGCCGCTAGACAAAAAAGTCCATGGGTTGGCGGCTGTACAAGGTATGTTAGAGTTCCTTCCAATGTTGTGTGGTTGTCTAGGTACAAACCGGGTATATGTAAGGATATGTTATATGGGTTATAAAATACCCCATCTAGGCTAAAGATTGTACATTGATTTGTAGATCGTGATGTTGCAAGTGTTTTCCCCTTCAATGGACGTCCTTACATACGGTATATGCATGTACATTGATTGAAGGGGAAAACACTGCAACATCACGATGATGCAAAAATCATGTTACTATATGATAAAGTCAACACAAAAAGTGACACTAAATATGATATTTAGTGTAACTTACTATTCGGAGTTACACATTCCTATATAGTTTTTTACTATTGATGTAATTTTCTACCAAGTTCAGATGTAATTGTTCTATGATGTCCAAACAACCAATTCGACTTTTGTTGGTAAAAAGTGAGATGTATAGTAAACAATTATAGCTTTGTGTAATTCCAAATAGTAAATGACACTAAATGTCATATTTAGTGGACCACTCAAGTTGATTCAAAAGCTTGAACAATACCTATGAAGTATAGATTGCTAGCACATAAAGGTTAACCCTTAAAGGTCAAAGGGGGGAGGGTGAGAGGGCCTCTCCCATCAGCCTATGTTGACCCCATTTCAGACCTCTATGTAATTCTTTTAGTGCAATCGGCATATATATTTAGATATGGAATTTTGAGATACACATTTGGGAGAATTTTTTTTTGCATTTCCGAGATGTTTTGACGCTATCTTATGGTCAAATAGTTTAGGGTCAACGAGGCCCTGAGAGGGCCTCTCCGTCGTTTAAGGGTTACGTGTTGCCCACACTCTGAGCACATCCACAAATTCTTATCCGATTTTAATGACGTGCAGCCGTTATTTTCCTCTCTTTAATCGTCACTTATAGCCCATGGTTCATCACTTCTAAAATGGGGTTAGATTCTAGGTGATTCTCCTTCGAATCGAAGCCCTTCATTATTTATAATGGTAGACCATACACATATGGATGCTTGAGTAGACTTACTCCATTTACACTTTTCATCTCACATGTATACATCCCTATTTTTCATTGCATGGCGTTCTCTAATGGAACACCATCCCCACCCCCCCCCTTAAGTATGCCCAATAATATCATCTTCTTGCATAATAAAACGTAATTTTTTTTAACGAGTTAAATGTCATACCTTAGAAAATTATTCACTTTGGATAGTTACTTAAATTGACAAATAGTATCTTGTTGACAACTACCAAATGTGACATTTCTGGGCATGTAAGCAACTGCACTAAATAGGATATTTAGTGTTTGATACACTAAATACCAACGCATACACTAAATATCAATAACCCTATGAAAGTAAGTAACATTAAATGTAAACTCAAACACTAAATATCAACTATGATAATATGTGGAAGTTACATGTTTGAATTTAGTGTTAGTAAGAATATGAAAAAAAAGGATATAATAAGGGAGGTGGCACTAGGGAAGGTGGCGGCACATTTATGTCTAACACTAATTATCAAGGAGTGCTATCATATGAGCAATGAACAATGAGCAATAACATACGAGTGGTGGGGGGAAGGGGGGGGAGAAAGAAAGAAAGAAAAGTAGAAATACACACAGGTTTGTCCTATAATTGTGGATTTGTGGCAACAAAATGGAAGGTGCCAAGTTACTAAATATCGAAGTGGACATGCAAATACAATTAAAGGTTCAACCAAAATATTAGAAATAAATAAATAACCAATGTCGGGGATTCCGATGTGAATTTGAGCATGTTGGCCCTACCTTGCTCAACAATCCTCTTGATGCAGGGTGAGGTTTACTGCCTACCTTGCGGTGGGTGGACTCTTGGCTTCCTACCTACCTAGCTAGTTTTTTCCATCAAGTAGAGAGAAGATTTCATAGCGGGAATTGAACTGCCAACCACTCCATTCGAAAATGGGTACCTCTCCACTATCACCCGGTAGTTTAGGGTCATCTTGGACCAAAAGATTAGAATGTCAACACAATGAACTTGCTATGAGATTGTGTTTCTCGAAATCGTGGCATTTTTTGGCACTTCAATTGGGGAAAAAGATTTCTTGAAATTGTTGGACACCTTCAACATTTGACCCTTAATTTTTGACACAAGATTCGCATTAATCGGGTTTTTGGTTCATGATTTGTACAAGGACAAGAGGGGGAGGAGGTGGAGGTAATTTGACCCAATTGTTGTTCTTTTTTTTATTAATTGATGATTTAACAAAGCTATAAGTTTTTGTGATTTGTTTTCGATCCAACGTAATTTGCAATGGGTAAAGAGGTAACCTATTTGTGAAGGCAACCTAATTGCACATATTGGTGTAAGTTAGGCGTGCCTAATTCAATTATTTATCTTCATTGGACACCTATATTTGTGGTATGTTGTTTGGTGTGGCTCCAAGAACAAATGCCAAAAGAACATGTGTCTAACAGATTTGGATTATGTGCTCAAGATATGATATTCATTCTAGGCTCAATAGTCAACGTTGGTGTGGGGGGGGGGGGGGCGAGGGATCCCATATGATCCTTTAATGAGCATGAGAATCTTCATTTTGATATTGAAAAAGATATTCACATGAGTCCCCAAGATAATGAGAAAAGTGGCTACAACCTCGATTTGGATTTGGTGAGCATCACGTACCACTCGCATGTTTCATATCCTAAGAGAAATGAGCCAGTTGGGAAATTTAACCATTCTAGACCCAAATCACCTTAGACATTTAGTGGTTCAAATTGATTTCTAGCCCAAAACACGTACGAAGTGCAAATCTAGAAATGAGACGATCATATAGCGAAATACCTACTTAGTATAAGGTAAGCATGCCTAATTCGGTTAGTGATCTCAATCAAACACCTATATTTGAGTGGTATGTGGTTAAGATCGGCTCCAAGAACAGATACCAAAACGAAGCATGTTTAAAAGAAACTAGATTACGTGTTGAAAATATGGTAACCGTTCTAGGTTCAATAGTCAACACAATTGGGGAGGGAGGGGAGAAGGGGATGTATATGACCATTTGATGAGCAGGAGAATCTTCACTTTGACAATGAATACGATATTCATATGAGCTCCAAAAGTCACGAGGAAAGTCACAACGGCCTCGATTTGGATTTTGCTAACCATCTTGTGCTAATAGCATGTAACATGTTTCATATCCTAGGAGAAGTGGGATAGTTGGAAAAAGTAACCATTCAAGATAAATCTACCTCACCTTATTAAGGGGCGCTTCACACTATGGCCGAAGGTCAAGAAGCCGTCAATTTCCACCAATCGTATTGCAAGAAACCAAGAGTTCGGCCTCTCGACACTTCACACTAAGGCCAAAGTCCAACGGCCAACACAATTTAGAATGCTTACTTTCTGACGAAGGTGACAAACTCTCAAAGGAAGTTTGGGTCGGACGGGAATGGAAACACAAACTATGGTCGGGAGGCCGTTGTTTTTTTTTCATTAAAATTTCAATCATTGACAAGATCTTGGCCGTTGGATTAGAGGGGTTGTTTTAGACAAGGAATAAAGTGAAATGCTCCTTTAGGTTTTGGGTTTGGGCTTTGGGCTTGGCCTTTGGAGGCTTCACACTATGCCCGGCTGAAGGCTTCACTTACTATATTTTATTGGCTATTTTCAGCCCATTTCTTTGGACTCTCAACAAAGTTTGGCCACTCAATCCCACGGCCTCTCAACTTGGACGGCCATAGCGTGAAGTGGCCCTAAGTACCACCTTGAGCGGAAACAAGCATCGCATGCAACGACGATCGCACCGTCTTTGCATGCCAATGTGACGTAAAGCAAATAAGGGGACCCACGATTCCGAAGTTTTCGGTCGGGTCCGTGACGAGATTTGATTTTTTTCGTGATACGTATGTAGTAACTTATGCAATATTCTTATGCTCCTTTTGTTTTGGGGCAAGCATGAAGGTTGTGAGCAAGGATGGGGTCCCACATTGATGACTCCTTTGGGCAGGGAAGGGCCAATGAACTACACCAAATATTGTATTTAGTGTCACTTACGACTCGGAGTTACACAACGCTATTATTATTATTATTATTATTATTTATCAATGTCATTTTTTCACCAAGTAAAGAGGTTAATTTTTTTTTAACGTTCAAACAACCAATTTGACTTTTGTTGGCAAAAAACAAGCTATACAGTTAAACAATTATAGCATTATGGAACTCGAGTATTTAAGTGATACTATATACAATGTATAGTGTACTCCTCAGACTTATGTCGCACAAGGGTCCCATTCTCCCTCCCTCCCTCCCTCCCTCCTTACATGGACCTGTGACCAACTTGGGACCAAATAAATAAAAGCGTCCCATAGGTCAAACGTGCCGCCCAAATCAAATGCGCCACCCCGCATGGTCCTCGGGTCAATATATGCAAGGCGGCCACAACCAACATAACAAAACATAACTTGGAAAGGGTCCACGGGGCTCACATAACATTATTAAGTAGTGTGCATTCGTTCATGTGGGCCCTAAGAATACACTCTAAACTCCGTAGTATCACAACTGTGGCAACCAAAGTCCACGTGGTATTACGAAGTTTTGTAGTGTTACCATGGATGCATGATACTATAGAATTAGTGTAGCATGTGACATTATGGAATAACACAAAGGAGATGTGAGGACAATTTGAATTTGTTCTCCCGTCACCTACGCTAGTGCATGGTCCACTCCACTTGGCCTTCCTGGGCGATGTGGCGGACGCATGCACCAACATTCAACAAGTGGCATAAGAAGAAGAAGAACAAGAAGAATAATAAGAAGAAGACACTCCACATGTTGACACATGGTGCAATGCGAGGGTGTGGGTTGACTTCTTGGTGGTTTGCATGCAAATTTTGTGATATAAGGGAGAGAAACGTGACAATAAGGAGTGAGATTTGAACTATGAACATCCGTTCCCTAGGGTTTCGGGATATTAGAGAGTGTGTGACATTATGGAGGTTGATATTATGGAGTTTAGGGTGTATAACCATGGGATGCCCCGATCTAGTGCAGAGAGACTCAGATTAAGTTTGCATCTACACTAGGTTTGGGGCATCCCATGGTTATGTTCTCAGGGCCCACATGAACAAATGCACACTGCATAATAATGTTATGCAATGTACGGCCTACATACACAATTTTAATGAGTCCTCACAAAGTTTTCAAATCATGTATTTGTGGGTTGAAATTTCATTTGGTATAGGTCCGAGATGACCCTAAGCTACCGGATGATAGTGGAGAGGCACCCAAACTGAACGGAGTGGTTGGTGGTTCGATCCCCGGTTGTGAAATCGTCTCTCTACGTGACAGAAACTAGCCAAGTGGTCAAGCGCCTCATGTGTTCCAAAAATAAATAAATTCATTTGGTGTGTTATCTTGTGTTACAGAGAAAGTAAAATATCCTATTTAGAGTGCTTCCTACTTCAACTTTTAAAAGATAATTTGATCTTGAGATTTTTTTAAAAAATTGTTTGAGGCCCATTTGGATCCCATGTGGAAATTTCATTTTGGCATCCAAAATGATGAACTAGGAAGGACCTTGCGGTAGGCACATGTAACATGGATGATCATTGTACTACAATGATTATCCCAATTAGTGCGTGTGCTACTAATTCTTGAAACATGCACTATTTTGCCAAGTCTCAAAAATTAGTGAGGGTTGAACTTTATATTAAGTAATACTAATTTCATGAATACATGCTCATGTACCATATGTTTGGAGAAAATTAGTGCATGCTCTAAGCTATTTGTAGAGTGATTAGAAAGATTCAAATGAAAAATGAATAGTGCCAAGATGAATAGTGATACTATAAATAGGATTAGAGGCAAATCATGTCGGGGTGAACAATGCCTCTTGGGTCTTTTAGTGGCACTAATTTCATAGTGCAAGGAAATTTAGTAGCACCTTCACTAATTTCCATATTCACAATTAGCTCTTTGTTACTAATTCGTACAATCAGTGTAGTTATGCATTTGATTTCAAGAGCATCCATGTTATATATTTGAACCTGAACATTTGATCTTATTGAGGTATGCAAGTGATGTATATAATACACTTGATGAATGAGTTAATTCCATATAGGGTTGTTCCTCACACAATTACCTAAAAGGTTTTTACGCAAGAACACATGTATGTGTGTGTGCAAGAGGGGGGGGGAGTCTTCTTTGAAAGTGGGAGTTTTGTGCATGCGAGACCCCTTATCAAAATATCCCATATATATATAAAGTATTATGACCGCTAAGAGCATCACCACCCATGGTGAAGCTGAACTGCAAAAGTTTAAACACAAAACATAGATTCATCCAGGTTCAGTTTGGGTAGGAGGCATATGCCCCACCCACAAACTCGCTTTTAAGTCCGACTTCAACAAGCACCCTCAAACCAGGTGAAAAGTCGATTGCTCATTGGAGTTCAGGTCAGCTTGGTGCACTGAAAACTTTATATGTTTTGCAGGACAATCACTACACTGAGGCTGCCCTCGTGGTTCAGTTCATCCAATTTTCAGATGGGTGGGGCAATTCCAAACTGAATTGAACTACTCTACATCCGTTTTGCAGTTCAATCCACTACTGGTGGCAATGCTCTAAGAAAGTTAAACATACACATTATAGACTATGTTATAGTCTCAAATATGTACACAAACCAAAAGTGTTTGGAAATTCATAGTTCCCTATGTTTGGGGATAATGGGGGATAAAAATAATAGCTAAATGGATGAACACATATGAATTCTTCTGCCTATAAGTTCAAATGGAATTTTGTAACTTAAATAGGTGGACTTAAAATTTTGAACTTTGAAAAGGTTTCTAGTGTCCATGGTCCATTATCTCATGGAACGCTTTCTTCTCTTAACATATAGAAAACAGTTTTTACAAAAATGTATGAACTTGCTACAAATTTATAGTTGCTTAAAGATTTCCTTCAACTACAATCTCCAAGTCTCTCGCAATAACCCCTAAACATCTCTTTGTCACAAAATTTAGAATATAGAGAACTCCACAGAGGCTTTTGGCTAACCCATTGAGGCCATCCTCATAATTGCAAATATCTATACAAACTCCACTACCTCCTTCAAATGACAATACTTTGGCACCACAAAACCAATCCCTATTCTTTCAGGAACCATTTTAGTCTATTCATTGTTTATTCCCTGCATAGTCATTGTCTCACTAGAAATCCCTCATGCATTGACTCAACCATGGATATATTGGCTATTATCTACATACATTCCGAGTAGTACTTCTAGATGGGACCTACGTAGATGATGTCCAATTTCTCTCTAACCTCCTTGCAACTCAATAAATAAATTTATAAAATAAAAAATCATCAGATGATGTGAAAGGTTCATTTGATTCTTTAATTAATTAACATATTTATAGTGGTAATTACAAGTTAGAAGATGAATGATGAGGTCCGATGGATGATTTTAGGTATGAAAATTAACTTTAGCTAGGTGAAAGCCTAAACAATAGGTATTAAAAAAGTTATGAGAAAAATTAACTAAACTAAATTTGGATATAAGGGTGATTATAAGGATCCGAGGTGATTACATGTGAAAAAATCCAAAATGAGTAGTGCTAAATTTATTGAAACGAGAGGTTTCGGTTTCGACTTCCTCATCTCTTTCTTCTTTGAATTCATTTTCTTACTTTAAATTCAAATTTTTGAAGGCTAGCTCCTTCCTTCTATCGTCACCCACCTTATTTCCGATGATACGCTACTTAGTAATTTTTAGTGCATATGAGTGATGGTTTAGTATTGTATAAGAGAGTGTGAGGTAATAGTCAATTCTTAAATTAAGAAATTAGGTTAAAATCATTTTTTCTTATTTCTTATAGTACATTATAATATATCCTTTTTTTTAGTTAATAGATGATACTTAGTTTTAAAATTTTGTTTGACTAGTTTCCCAAACCCTCCAATTCACAAACAAAACTTGAACGTGCTCTCTCAAACTCCAGAATCTCTCCCCAACTACTAGACCTCATCATCACCAAATTCAACATCTTCCACACATACTTATCCTCCCTGCTTACATGCCCAACCTCACTTTCCTCCTTCCTAAACCCCCACCTTGGAGACTACATCTTTGGGTCCACATACACAAACCACTCTCACAAATGCCAAAGAAACAGACGGGCAGCCCCCCCCCATACGCGTAACCCACCGAGCTATCGAATGGGCACAACTAGCAGTTGCGCACCACCCGGAATCCATCACAATATTACTAATCCCAGACACCAACTAGAATGAGCAATCCACCCAATCAACACACCCCACTCTCACATCCAAATCCTTACGCATTTCCCACAAAACACCTGCAATACCATGCCAACGCCTTTTTCCCAACTACATACACATGCTTGAATAAGAAGCAATGTTGCTCATATGCATCCACCATTGGGCACACATCCCCTCATCCAAACACCTACCCCCCTCCCTCCATACACCCCTCATTAAATTGACCTCATCAAGAAGTTGGAAAATAACAAATTCTCTGACAACTTCCAACAGAAACAATGTCCCCCCCACCACTCCCACACTTCCCCCACTCAACCCCCGCTAAAATGTCACCCTCCAAAGCATATACGCATGTGGCTCAATATACGAATCAACTATCCACCATGGTTGTATACGGTATCTTCTCCCTCCACCAGGAGACTCAAATTAGCCCCCACTTGCCTGGCTAACTTAGCATCATACAAGCCGAGCTCATGGCCATACACCACATCACATCCCTCCTCCACCCAACTCTCCCTACCTACATCTGTACCACCAAACTTGTCTCCATTTACTGACTCCGTAACCTAATAACTCACCCTTTGCACCACCCAGATTGTCATCTACTTATGAATATCCTCACCAATATTGCTAACACCCTCACCTAGTCCACATAAAAATTTGATCTTACATAGTAATTAAAGGCAACAAGTAAGCCAATAAATTAGCAAAAATAAGGGTTAGCAAACCCAATGTTGTTGTCAACAACGACTTCATCCATATATTCCACCCCTCCCCCACTACCTATATGACAATATTTTCTAACCCAACCCCATCCGCAACCTTGACACTACCCTCCCTTCCTCTTTAAACACCACCTCCTCCCTTCTTCTTTTTCCAAAACACCCTTCCATCCAAAAATGGGACAATGAGCACCTTGACCCCACTCTATCCAATGCTTTATGGAACACTCCATCCATCACTACAACCCATATCTCCCAAACCCTCAAGTTCCGGTATGGTCAATATATGGGCAATTGCCAAAAACCCCTCTTTTGGCCAACAAAATTTCCCTCCATTTACTATACACTATGCAGCATAGACACTCACAAAGGGAACACATGGCCTTCCCTTTTAGCCACATGCAAACACCTGGTCATTAAAGGACTCAACATAGATAGACACAACAAAACCCTCTTCGACATCAAAGAAATGCTTCTCACTCATCATCTCACAAGATGGAAATGCCTCATGAATGGCAGCTCCACTTTGGACTCCCCGTCCAAACACACAATGCCTGAGTGGATCTTCCCCCACCACCCCCACACAATGTCAATGCTTACATAAACTACACCCAAATATACTCTTGGTCAATGGCCTCCCAACACATGCCCCCCCTCACACCCCTCTGACACCTTCTCCCCATAATTCAATGAATTTACATACTGCCATCATAGATTTCCAGAGATAGCCATCCAACACAAACATGACAAGTACACTCTCCTCATGACTACCATCATTGCACACGGGTGGATAGTCCACCCACTCCTCATCAACATCATCAATGCAGGTAAAAGAGATGGAATCCATAAAAACAATTCCAACACTCTCTCTACTCAACTCAAACTCCCCCACCATAATCAATCCCTTCCAAAAACGCCTACATACCACCACCATTAGATCATTGTCTGCATTGATCCTCAACAAACAACAACTTGAAACAACAACTCACCTCTCACACTCGCCCCCATAATGCCCAACAAAAACCCAGAAGCTGCGAAGTAATTGGTGGAAGCTGCCATTTAGACTTAGTTAAGGGACAACATTTTCTTGCAACACTAGCTCCTTAAGGGATCCTTCAGGGTTTTGAACTTGGACCTTCACAAACATTACACCATGACACCCACCAACCAACTTACTCAACCCCAAGGTGACCAAATCCACATCACCATGGCCTTAAAAATACATTCCTTGGCCTAGTGGCAACCACTATTTGGATATCACACACAGAGCCTACTTGCGAAAGAGCCACTAGCCCAAGGATGAAAAGGCTTTTCAATTATGCTCGCTCTGCCCTGGAGCCAACATTGTTTTTAATAATAATAATAATAATAATAATAACATTTGAACCATTTTTCCAAAATGCAAGTTCACACTGCGAGTGCCATGAACCGGTTCCCAAGCCTAAAAGAACTAGAATTTTAGTAGCTCTTCCCACATGGCGAGGGTTTTATCCCAAGAAGTCACCAAGTCACCAAAACATATTTGCAGAGTTGCGCGCATTCTCACATGCTTGTATCTAAAACTTCAATCCCTCATGTAGACATGCCTAATTCGGTTACTAATCTTAATTGGGCACTTATATTTGAGTGTTATGTGGTCAGTTGTGGCTCCAAGAACGGCTACCAAAAGGACATGTTTATAAAGAAGTCGGATGCCATGCTCTAAGTATGATTAGCATTCTAGAGTCAACATTGAGCATGAGTGGGGGTCCACCAAAATGCCACTTGAGCATGAGAATCTTCACTTAGGCAATGAATAAAAAGATATTTGTATGAGCTTCAAAGATTATGAACTAAACGGCTACAACCTTGATTTGAATTTGCCAACCCTCTCGTACTAATCCCGTGTTAAATAAATAAATAAATAAAATTCAAGACCCATGTACCTTACCTTTCGTGGGCCCAAGAAACGTTGCCATTAGAATGGCATTTATTTTTTTAGTTCTCATTCTTTGTGAATGGTTTTGCTTGAGCAACCTTAGCTAAAACCTCTACGGAAGTTCCTAGGCCAATCGTGACAAACTCCTCCACTTAATGAGTAGCTACAAAATACTAGGACGTTGTCATATCCACCTCACGTGGTACAGTAAATTTGGGCTTAATATCGGCAATATTAAGGCAGCCACATCATCCGCCATGTAGGCTCGGAGGTAATACCATGTGTAAGGTAGTTGTGAAAGGGAGCTACACTAATTATCCCATTTAGTGCATGTGGTACTAATTCCCGAAACATATACTATTATGCTAAATCTCAAAATTAGTGGGGTTGAATCTTTTACTGAGTGATACTAAATTCATAAATACATTCTCATTTATGGTACATTTCCTCAAAAAAAGTGCTCTAATGTGTTTGTAGAGTGATTAAAAAAATAAAAATGCAAACCAAGATGACTAGTGTCGGTACTTTCAGTGAATAGTGCTAATATGAATAGTACTTTCAATGAACAATGTTGAGATGAACAATGCTTCCTAGATCTATTGGTGACACTAATTTCATAGCGTCAAGAAATTTAGTGTCACCTTCACTAATTTCCCACTCTCACTATTAGCCGTCCCTCATCAATTGGGATAGTTAGTGTAGTTGATCTACTTACTTGTTTGTATTAAGCCAAGACCTCCTCATCTAACTCTAACTCTTGGGTCCAATATGCGTCTGAATGTTTACACCTGGATTTGCATTGTAGTCATTATGCTAAATTGTGGCCTTTCAAACCATGCTCACTATCCAACTACCAACTTCCATGAGAGATGTTTCTAGTTCTAAGACATAAAAACACTTGCAAGAAAGCATATAACAAAAAGAGTCCATGTGATGGACCTCAAATTTGGTTCCATAGCATCTTTACTCAAGTACTTAAGAGGAACTCACGAAAACGGAAGACCAACAATCATTTTCTTCCTATGCTATAACATGTCCGATGCTTGCATGCTCACAACATTTGTGGAGTTGTAGCAAACTTGCAAGGCAATAGTTGAAAAACTTAAACAAGTTTGCAACGTTTTGCATAATATTATTCAGATCCATAACAATGTTTTGTGGGACTAACAGTATTATGTGGAATATTCCACCATTCATGCGGAATGTGAGGAATATTCCACAAAATACTGTCAGTCCCACAGAACCCTGTTATGGATCTGAATAATGTTATGTGTTTTTTTTGTTTTACTCAAAAACATCTAGAAATACAATTGTGTGTAGGCCCCCATAGTTTTACACTTTTTTGTCCTTCGCCTGTGGACACTTGGCGGTCTCATTTTTAAGATGTAGATCTAAGACCTCCAAGGATCCCTCATTTGTAAGAGCTTTCTTAAATGAAGCAAACATTAAGCTACCTTATGCATGTTTGATTGCATAAGGATTTGAATTGGGTGCACGCATAGGAAAGTGGACAACTCTTGATCCATGCAAAGGTGTACGTCTAAGTGATTCAAAACTATATACTAACTTTAAACTTTTTGATATGAGAAATAATAAACATTTAGAAAACATATTGACTCGTACAGCCAAGAAATTTATATTGACAAATAATAATTTCAAAAAAAATATGCAAGATTTTAGAAGACGATGCAAATGGTGTGCAAGTGATTGTCTAAAGTTTGTTTAAAATACAATAGAACTATGTTAAATGATGATTTTCTACCAAAAAGTTAATGATGACCTCAAGTTTGTAATTAATTCAAGGAGCACAAAAAATAATTCAAGTTCAAACTATTTAAGGTTGCGAAATTCACGTCCAAAACCATATTGAACCATTTTCTTTTGAGCATTACTTTTGATAATGGGTTTCAAGATTTCACCTTTTTATTCTACATTTGAGTACTTAACACAACAATAGAGGGCACCATTGAAAAATATCCAAGGCAACAACATTTGCTACTACTTCTGAATGTTTGACCTTAAACTATGGTTTAGAATATCAAAACACTTTTTGGTCCACTTTACCATGATTGCACCCAACTTTGAAGTATAGATTGTACTTATGGTTAGCACATGTGTATGATGGGTGTTGATTTATCACGAGCAAGAATATCCAACAAACACCACTTATGTTCAATAAATGAATCATATTCGATCAATGAGTTATTGCAGCATTTGCAATGTGCCATACATCTTATCATACCGCTTACTTATTTCATTAAAGGGATAATCGATCTAAAGCACGTTGCATGTGTTTTTTGAAGTCACTTTAGAGTTATTGATCGGTTGTTTTGTAATCAACAATTTCCCACTTGTAACTAATAAAGCTCCACACCACCCCTTTCAAAATGGTCGTTCTACTACCAACAAATTTTCTCTCTCAAGTTATTTAAGGAGACCAACAAGGTTATCGACTTTGACGTGTTTCTTATTCTCAACCATATTAGGGTTATCTGGTCCGAGATGGCCCTAAACTACCGGATGATAGTGGAGGTACCCAAATCCGAACGGAGGGGTTGGCGGTTCGATTCCGGACTGTGAAATCTTCTCTCTACTTGACAAAAAAACCAAGAGCCCACCCACTGCAAGGTAGGCAATAAACCCACCCTGCATCAAGAGATCCTTGAGCAGGGTAAGGCCAATGGGCTCAAATTCACGTTGGATTGCTTGACATTGTATATTATTATATATTATTATTAGGATTATTTGTAGCTTTGAAACATCAAAGTCAGGTTCAAATGATTTTGATCATATACAAATTCAACATTGTTTTAAGTTCATTTTATGAGAATGATTTATGTCTTTTATTTCAACCACACAAACAAAGTCTTAAAATAACCTTTCTTTTTTGTTCATTATATAAAATCTAAATCAAGTTTTAAAGTCCACTTCTTAATACATCCTTGATATGAGGTCAACCCTTTGAGCCGTGTTGGGGTTCACCATTAGACACATAGGTGCCATTCGGAGTCCGGACTACCGATATGCACGTTACTATAGCTACCCATTATTCCTTTACTAAAGAATAGTACGTTAAGGCTACATCTACATCATGTCGGCTTCACTTTCACGTATGCCTTACGATTTGGGCAAGGTCATCCTTACTTCATATAAAAAGTCTATTTCTTGAAATGTGGACCTCACCAACAAACTAAAGATTTTCTAAACATCATATGACTTCTCATGATTGTATGACTTGGGGTGATTTTTATTACTACAACACTTAACATCCGTGAGCTTTTTGGGTTGAAACCTCTTGTTTGATGTGTTGATGAACATTATCCAATTAAAGGCACTTTACGCGTGTCCACTTTATGACATTGATTGCATGTACAGAACTATCCAAGGTGACAACAAATACAATGCATAAAGGGACTAACAACACTAGAGCCCTACATTGGGTGCCCATACCCATGCCCATGTCCAAACCCACCCATGCCCATGGGTTTTGGGTGGACATGGGTTCGATATTATTGTTCATGGGTGGGCATGGGTGGGTATTGTTTCCCTGTATCCCTGCATCCAGCTCCAAATCGGAGTCAAACTTCTCGGATGCAGGGAATACGCTAACCAAGAAGCACTCCGGGCCGAAGCCAGTGACAGTGAACGATCTTTTATTTGTCCGATCCAACCAAGACTCGGTGTAGGCGGGTAATACACATTACACAATTTTTGAATACATTGGCGCAATTTTAATAGCATGGGTGGGCATGGGTGGGCATAGGTCGTTGCTGATGGTTATGGTCTGGGTATGGGTACAAATTCGAAGGAAAATGTCGGGCTCTACTAACAAGCTTCAATTATTTAGTAGGCTTGTAACGCAAAAGACCTAATTAGCAATTCAAAAGACCTCAATCTTCTATGATTTGATGTGCAATGAGCATTACACCATGATTCTCAAAAGACAACCTCACATTGACTAACGTCAAAGAGGTCAAAGACGATAGTAGATCATATGTAAGTATATACCATAGTACCATGATAGTTTAGGTGTTATTTATATGATTTGGGGATTTGTAATAAATTTTTAAGACAATTATCATTCGAATTTCATTTTATATAGAAAAGTGAGAATCTAGAAGAATATTCTATCATCAAATTGGTATCTTGAAAATAAATCAAGTAGTCGACAAGGATTTACCTAAACCGCATTTGGACTACTTATAGAGGGAGCCCTGTCCATAACACAAGGGTGCATTTCCATTGAGGAGTAAAACGTGAATGATGATGTCACCCTCTATAATGTCACTTCCTCTCTTATATCTCGAAGCCCTAGGGACCAGATGTGCTCAGTTTAAATCTCCCTCCTTGTTGTCACATTTCCCTCCCATACATCACAAACATGATATTAAAATAATCTACCAAAGAATTCAAACCACACATTCACACGCATCACGTTGTCATTATTGTAATGTTGACTTTTGTATTATTCTATAATGTCACACACTACACTAATTCTCTATTATCATGCATCCATGTTAACCATGCAAACCTCCTTAATATCACGTGCACTTTGGTTGCCACATGCATGATATTAGGGAGGTTAGAATGTATCGTCTTCTCCAATGTGCAAGTAGTGCATCATTAAGAGGTCCAAAATGGAGCCTTGACCTTTCTTGCTTTATAAAACATGTATCGAAAGTTGGTAAGAGGGGTGGAAAGTCTATCCAAAATTATGATACACATAGAACAAATTTGGTCATAGATTCTTGGTGACAACATTGTTTTTATTTCCATTTCTCAACGGAAATGCACCGTAAGTGGTGTTGAGCTTGGTGGGAGCTAAGTATCGGTGTTGGGTCAAGTGAAAGTGGATGAAGTCCACAACTTCTTGACAATTTCCATCCATATTTTTAAAGGTATTATGGCGTTGCCTTCAAAGCCGATTATGCTCTTCCAAAAAATACCAAATACAAGCTCCGCAATCAACGAACAACAAAAGAATTATGATTGAATCGAATGCAATAATTTGGTTACTTTCTCTCTTATCCTCCATCTTCTATTGATCACATTTCAATCATGCATTTTGTGTTGCATTAGCAAATCTATGATGAAACATCAACAAAAATCAGATTTGAAAATTAGACCTTCCTTTCTTTCAGTTATGGTCTTCAAAAGTGCAATGTGTGTTGATTCCTTACATGAAAACACAAGGGAGGATTGTTGCCAATGTGGTCTCCTGGACGGAGACAAGACAAAACAATTACAAAGAAGAAGAAGAAGAAGAAGATTTCTCAACTACATCCTTCACGTGTAGGATGACTTGGGATATTGGTTCATATTCATGGACCCGCAACAAACGGGGACGGCATGGGTCAAAGCTAGTACATACCCGGGACATAACTTTACAATTCAACGTGGCGGAAGTGGTGAACCCGCCACGGTACTATGGAATTTCCTAAAATGATTAAGAGTAATTTTTACCTTGAAAGCAATAGTTTTTTAAAGTGTTCGTTTTAGATCTTTCCAATACCGATTCAACAAACATGTCATGCATCAAGGACCCCTTCCCAAAATGTTCAACCAAGTTGTGCATAAGGGACCCATCCGTCCGTCCTATGGTACGTATTCCAAGACGTGCGAGTTTCTTTCCCTCACATACACTCAACTTTGGGCTATATCTTCCCACTAGCGAGGTAACTCATCCATTGTGGATGAAGAGGCAAGAATCCGGATGTTGGAGTGGTATATAGGTGAATGCATCGGTATCCATAATGTATCAAAGAGCCAGCCCACGGGTATTGTGATTGTAATATCAATTGAATACAAATAGTTGGTGGGTATGTCAAGGTGAGAGAATCTCTGTATACCCAAGTGATTATTTGGGTCAATACCATTCTAAACCGTATTGATACTGCAATGATTTTGTCTAGGTATGAAGCATTTGATTGGTAGATAAACATGATTGGTGTCGAAAACATCAATACCGTCAAATATCCATACCATAGTAGTATTTTTTTTAATTTTGCAAAAAAAAATGATGCCAATTCCAACACATGTAAAAAACGTGTCCCCTATCCTTTTAATTTGCTTATCGTAATACAATTTCACTAGATATCTATTTCTACATATGGAGTTAGATATGCTTAAAAAAAATTATGATTCGGTTATAAAATAATGATTTCATTTGCCTATTGGACACATGAGTTTTTGGGGGCACAAATTGAAAGATTCAATTATAAGGAAGTAACCAAAATCAACCACTGTGGGAAAAAGCCAATGAGGGCCATGTGGGGCATTAAGTGATAATAATCATCTTGGGCATGTCATCCAAGTAACCACTAAATTACTTCTACTAGCAATAAGGCCTTCAACACACCAAACCGGAGGTTGTTTTTTTAAGGTGATTTAACATTCGAATTAGTGTTAAAGACCCCGAATTAGTTTAGTCCAAGTTATTTCATATGAACTTGCCACAAACCTATAGGGGGTCAAGTTTTTATGTTGAATGGATGAGAGTTATGCTCGTGTGCAATAATTCCCTCTATCCATAGACCTTGAGCTCCCCTTGTCAAACAAATACTCAAACATGGCCTTGTATGCATGTAAGTTCTATTGCTATCTTATGGTTTTCTTGGTTTTCAATTGGGAGTGGCACAACCATTTCCAGACCAGTGTTGAACAATTTTGTTATGTAGACAAATGGAATTTTTTTAATTAAAAAATCCAATCGTATGGATGTGATCTAGACTATCGTATATTCTTTTTGTGGAAATTTGAAGTCAATCAGACCACATTTGGACATCATATGTGAAAGATATCATGTTCTTAAATTGGCTCTTAAATTTGGATCTTACATTTGGGCAACACTTGGAACCGCCTCCCAAAACAAGCAATACCAACCTAACAAAAAATTCTACATGGTTGGAGTTTGAGGTTTTTATATGCTATTTTGGCCTTCATGGTAGTGGACACCACCTTACACCAATAGATACCTTCCATCCACATAGATTGCCACCTAGTGGGTTGCAAACCCATTAGAATACTAGGTGGCAACCTATTTCAGGTCGCATGAGCATTTAAGGGTTAAAAGTCACTAGACTGTTCCTTGAAGGTGAGATAACTTTAGATGAATGGCCTTGATGTAGGCCATAGCAACAACATGATGACAAAGTCCGAGATGACCCTAAACTACCGGATGATGGCGGAGGGATACCCAAATCTCAAGGAAGAGGTTGGCGGTTCGAATCCCGGCTGTGAAATCTCCTCTCTACCTGACGGAAAACTTGCCAGGTGGTCAACTGCCTCCTGTGCTTTGGCATTGGCCTGTCGGCCTTCTGTCTCAAAAAAAAACAACAACATGATGACAAGTCAAACCCTCATTACATGCCAACAGGGTGGGGGTACACTCATAAAACACCCAACAACAACAACAACAATTTGAATCTTCCACCCAAAAAACTCTCTCTCTTTTTCTCTCTCTATTTCTCTCTCTCTACAAATTAAAAATAAAAATAAAAATAAACCTAGCCCACCTCACACAACTACCTAGACCCTCACCATGTTTGAGCTCCATGGATCCAATAATTTGAATGTAATGGTACAAAAGCCGACCCCCAAAAGGGGGAAAATAGTCCACGGATGATAATGCCCTTCATTCATTCATGCTTGCTACGACAAGAACCAATGTTTCCATCTATCTATCTATCTATGAAATACACTATAAAATTTACTTTTTATATAAACAAATGGTCCGGTTCGACATCATATGACATTAACAAACATTAAAAAATTTACTTCATAAAAAATGATTGTTTATGTAGAAATATATGAGATTGTGTGCCTCCAAATTGTAAGTGACACTAAATACCATATATTATAGTGTAGTACACCGTGTACGGTATGTAGTGTGTACTTACCATTTGGAGTTACAACGTGCTATACGTTTTTTTTACTGTTAATGTAAGTTTTTATCAAGTACAGAGGTTAATGTTTTGCAATGTCCAAACAACCAAGTTTACCCTTCTTGATAAAAGAAAAAGAAAAAGAAAAAGATATATAGTAAGTAGTTGTAGCATTGCGTAATTCCAAATAGTAAGTGACACTAAATACCATAAACGGTGTAGTTTTGATGGTCATAGATAAATTTACCTTACATCCCTCTCGAATGCATACATGCACTCACAAAATGTCCTATATATGTGTGTGTGTATGTGTGTGTGTGTGTGTGTGGAGTTTTAATTACTAAATTTGGAACAATGCAATCCCCGAGATGTGAGCAAAAGGCACAGGTAGTATACTATACAATCCTACCTCTTTAATATGATATGTTCGGGAAACAAGAAAATTGTTGTATTATCGAGGTGTCACATATTCAATAATATGACAAATTAAGTCTTGTTGTCATAATAAGGAGGTACTTCATGAAACATACATTAGATATTTTGCTATACATACAAAATATGTATGATTTCAAATGTCTTTATAAATATAGAAATTTCTCTCATGGAATCCAAAATTGATCCATTTCTACTACGAATCTGCTAAACCATAATGACCATTCAAAGTTTGATTTTAAGCAACATTAAACAAACAAACAAAAAACATGAAGACATATATTGATAACAACATTACCATCAACATAAAGATAAAGGCATGTTTGAAACATGCTAACAAATCAATCTCAAGCTCCGGATGCTTTGGCCCATTTCCTCTCTTGAGCTCTTTGAGGTTGTCACCAACCTCCAAGATCCGTGTAGAATTCGTAAGAATCTAAGAGATTGTGTTTCTCTTAACTTCCTTTCCCTTTATGCCTTTGTTAAAGTCAATTGCTATCATATGTTGAGTCCAACTAGGATTTGATCCATAAAGTTGCACCAACTCATTTTTTTTCTCATCTAGAGTCACATTTGTCCTCTTTCTCTTCCCATCTAGTTCCATCATGACATTCACAACCCCACCCACAATAAAATCACCAAAGTACAGTTTGTACATCACCCATTATTGTCATACCTCTGTCAAAACAACTCAAAATTGAGAAAAAATACCACCAAATGATGCTTTATTTCAATAGCCTTTCCAAGAAAATGCAGATCAAAAAGATCGGATTAGAACTGATCTTAGAATGTATAAAAGTAGATCGTGATCTTGAAACCAACATCTAAAACTCAACCAAACTTCAAACAACCATAGCTTTGTCCATACATCTATGGTTTGAGCAAAACTACCACCAAAAGAAGCGCAATTTCGATAGTTTTCAACAATGTGATGGAGAAGATCGGATCATAAGTGACCTTAGAATGTGCAAAAGTAGATCGTTGTCTAGAAATCAATTGCAGATACTTAACCTGCCTCCAAATGCCCATAACTTTGCCAATACAACTTGGAATTGGACAAAACTACCCCAAAAGAAGTAAAATTTCAAGAGTTTTCCAACAATATGCATATCAAAACAATAAATATTGAGTTCAAAATCCTCGAAAACAAACTATGCACCTTGGTTTAGGGTGTAGGTGAAAAACTGTTGAGAAAGAGACAAAAGCTAATGAATCTCTTGATTAGGTTTTGGGTTAAGGGAACCTAGTTCCCTTAGTTCCCATGTTTTAACATCATTTTACATTAAAATTTCTTTTATCCACATTTCATATGTGAAAGTTACATAAATTTAGTATAACTATATACTTATACTTGTGTGGGACCCATCATGTATGCATTTATTACTTCTATAATATGACATTTTAAAGTGTTGCATTAACAATGTCACAGTTGTACTATAGAAGTAGATTTTAACTAGAAAGTGTGGTTTACAAAATTTGTGTCATTATATCAAGGTGGTCGTATTATCAAGTGTTGTATTAAGGGGTTGTTTACACCATGGACGATGAAGTCGTCCCGAGGCTCTGTAAAATTTGTGACTGGCCGTTGAACTCGTCCTGAGACCACTTTGGTTTACACCAAGGAAAAATGGTCAGAGTGACCATGGAGTTCGAGGTCCCCATAAGACATATTTTAAGACCTACAGTATCCACTGAAATGGTCCAATGGGTTTTGCGGTGGGAGAGGCAAAAGAGGTGCTCTAGTAGAAAAAGGCAAGGGCCCATGGCAGAGAAATGATGTTATAATAAAATTATCAATGAGAATTTTTTTGCAGAAGAGAAGATCCAGACAAGAGAAGACAAGAAAATGGTCAAACTTGATTCTTTTTTTCAAAACTGCCGTTTTTGGACATGTATTAAAAGAAATCAGCACATTCACTTTTAGTGCATGGTCATTCCTCTCGGTCCACATTCGGTTTACACCTAGTGAGGGGCCCAAAGACTTTGTAGTAAATTGGTTTTTTTAAGGAATCGAACCATGAAAGTTGGACCATCAAGTTGGACCATGAAAAAAGGCCATCTTCCAAGGTCCGATTTCATGGTCCATGGTGTAAACCGGGCCTAAGAGGTAGGACTCTCCTAAGAAATTCCTCAATAATTCAATATAATAGTGAGGAGGAGGTCCATGTTTGTCTCTAGCATGGAATCCCCACCGCACAAGTGGCATAAAATCGGCACCAACTTAAAGGTTGTAAAATAATACCGCTTATAGACGGGCGGTCAACACCGTACATAAGCTACTACATAGGCATGCATGTTCGGTTCACATGGATGAATGGAGAGAGAACTGACTGCTACTCTGAACATGATATTTAGTGTCACCAATTCTAATTGTCTTGCTCAATACTAATTGTAGACCCCGGTATAGTGTCACCAACACTAAGGGCCGGTTTACACTATGGACCATGAAGTTGGACCATGGAAGTGGGCCTTTTTCAATGGTCCAAGTTCATGGTCCAACTTCCATGGTCCGACTTCTTAAAAAATTGGTTTTGAAAGCCTTGGGCCCCTCACTAGGTGTGAACTGAATGTGGATCAAGAAGAATGACCATGCACCAAAAAGTGAATGTGCTGATTTTTTTTTAATATATGCCCAAAAAGGGCATTTTTGAAAGAAATAAATTCAAGTTTTTTCATTTTCTTGTCTTCTCTTGGACTTCTTGTTAAATGTGTCGAAGATGTGGCTTGCAAATCTTCTCACAATAATTGTACCCAAAAAAATGAGCGATTTAATTTGTACATGTTCAATGTAATTTACATGTGACATGTGCATTATTTGCAACCCGCTTCACCATGCGTACTCAAATTCTTGAGTTCTAGATGCCCCACGTTGTTTGATGAAACATGTGGGAGCAGGTTTAAAGGGTAGGGCATGGAAGAAATGGTATGTCTCATGGGCTATGATATGATCAAGGCACATAGAGGGCAAACTTGCTTCTCAAGATTCGTTACATCATATAGATGTTGAAAAGTGTGGCTTGTGAGCCTTACCTAGTGGAAAGAGCTGTATATAAAGCCCCCCCAAAAAATTCATTAAAAATAAATTATAACGGCATTTCTTTGCCATGGGCCCTTGCCTTTTCCTACCAGACCACCTCTCTTGCCTCTCTCACCGCAAAACCTGTTGGACCATGTCAGTGTATTAATTAGGCCTTAAAATATGTCTTTTGGGGACCTCGACCTCCATTTGGGGACATGGTCATTCTGTCATTTTTTCCTTTGTGTAAACTGAAGTGGTCTCGAGACAAGTTCAGTAGCCAATCAACACTCTTACAGCGCCCTGGGACAACTTCCTGGTCCATAGTGTAAACCAACCCTAAATGTTAACCCAACATTATTTGTCATTCCTTGTAATTTTGTGGGGGATTTTAGATTTACAGTGTTGCAATTACTGTCACTTACCATGTGATTTTTCATCCAAATTTCAGTCATCCATGACAATATTTCATCACAAGTGGCTGACAAGAGAAGGCAGGGTTTTGGCCAATGGATGGACTCATACATCATCCATGACAGTATTTGTTCACTAATTCATAAGAAGTGTCATCCAAAAAGTTAGTGACATAGAATACCATATGACACACTTAATACCATATTTAGTGTAGTTACATATGAACCAACGATTGTTAAGAGGAATCTATGGGAATATACCTCAAATTCAAAAAGGAAGACCGAAAGATCACAATATGTGATGGGTTGGACTTGGAAACACAAGGATCTCGACCCGGTTATGCTCAAAGTTCTCCCCGGACACATTAACATTGGAGGGTTTAGTTAGTACGAGTTGGGAATAGTATTGAGGGAACATTCGTCACAATTTTAGTAACATAAGCAGGCCTTAAGTGAACACACTTAAACTCCGCACCCACTTCTCCTAGGATACGAACACAAGACTAGTGCAAGTTGATTAGCAAATCCAAATCACGGCCATGGACATTTCCCGCATAATGTTCAAAGTTAATATGAATATCTTTATCCATTATCAAAGTTAATATTCTCCTTTTAAGTAAATGACCATGTTGGTCCCCAAATTATGTATGGTGAATATTGAGTTTCGAATAGTTAACACATTTTGAGCACACATTTAAATCTTTTTTAAATACAAGTCTTTTTTTAATGTCCGTTCTTAGATCCGCACCTAACCACATACTCCTTAAATATAGATGTCCATTTAAGATAAGCCATTGAATTAGGGCATGTCTATCTATAGATAGATAGATAGATAGATAGATAGATAGATAGAGCTTGTCGTGAGTTGTTCAATATTGAACTTATCATTAACTTAGGGGATTGTTAAATTGACCACACATTGGTTAAAACGACCACAAAGACACATCGCATGGTCTCATTACTTGTCAACATTTGAACAATTCTAATTGTAAGTGGAAATGTAAAGAAAGAGGAAGCAAAGCTAATACCTCGCTCCTCTTCATGTGTGGATGAAAATTCAAATTTTGACAATTCATGTGACCGTGTGATATGTCTATATGATCGTTTTAACGAACTATGTGGTTGATTTAACAATCCCCTTGACTTAAAGCTTCTTTAACTCAAATTGGGTGAATATTTCAATGTGATTGAAGATTGACGATTAAATGCACAACATGGGTGCCTTTGTATGCATTTACATATTAATATATTGATCATTAGTGTCACATAATTTACTTTTTCTATTTTCTCCTTGAACTAAAAGAGGTAATACAAATAAAGTTTCAAACTTGTGAAGCCTCAAGACTTACTAGCGTGGAAACCCATGTAACGTGTTCTTTGGTGTCCACTATACCCTTAATTTAAGGTGTTCATGATAGGCTACAAACTCAAATAGGTGGTCCCATCTTATCATTCCCAAAGGAGAATGAGAAGAGGGACATAAAACTTCACCTCTATTCTGTTCAAGTTATTATTGAGAACCTCTAGGGAACAAATGGAAACACCAATGTAATACGCACTTGATTGTCACCCTACAACACTACACTAATTATCCCAATTAGTGTGTGCTGCTATTCAAAGTTACACATTGCTATAACTACTTTAATGAAAATGTAATATTTTACCAAGCAAAGTCATTTATGTTCTATGATGTCTGAACGATCTATTGAACTTTTGTTAGTAAAAAATGAACTCCTATGTAAGATATTAGTGCACTGCATAACCCCAAATAGTAACACGCACTCATTGGGATAATCAGTGTACATACTAGAAATACATTATCGGATGCACATGAGTAAGTCATTATGCATGGACCCAAGGGCCAAGCCGCCATATATGGACATGCGATGGCATGCCCATTTGTAGGCATACATTAGGGAGTGTTTACACCAATGACCAGTGACCATGATCACCCCTTTCTAAAATCTCTCATCCGTTGAGAAATGAGTGGTGGTCCCACTTTGTTTTACATAAGGTCAGCAAAATGTCATAAGTCCTAAAGTAAGATGTTATTGCACTAAGTAACTCCAAATAGCAGCATACACTCATTGGGAGAATCAATGTAATTACACGATCAAATTGTCAACAACAACAACAAGGAAAAATAGGAAAAGAGAACACACACACTCTCGACTACAATATGATAGATTGTGTTTTCACCTTGGATATTGTTGGTGGGGGCCTAGTTCATAGAAGTGGGTGTCTAAGGTAGAGATACCATAAACTGTGAACTACCCTCTACCCGTGCAGTAGACTTCCGTCATAATAGTGAAGTGCCATTTGTGAAACCGATCATTGCGAGGTTAGCAGCTTGATATGAGTGTACAATCAGTTTAGCCAAATTTAGTCATGTTTGACTACCATCAATTACAGTTTAATATACTCATGAGTTAACTGGTTTAGGTGATGTTCTGTGTGGAAATGAGGATTACCATGTTCGGTGTAAGGAGAATCTAGTGAACAAGTAGGGGGTTTGACAAACTTTCCACTTTGAAAAATTGTAGAATTTTTTTTATAGGGAATCAAAATATGAAACAACCTGCATTCTTCATGAATCCTTCTTGTCTGTCTTGGAAAATTATCTCATGATTGTAAGACCATATCTTCAATGCAAATCACCTTATTTTCACGGTTTATGGTATCTCTACCTTAGCCCAGGCATTTCAAATAGGGTCCCATTTGACACAATGAAGCTCAAAATGGTTCATGTTGACGGTCCATATGTCCATGGGAGGATAGAATCCGAGAACCCCACATCTAGGAAATTGTGAGATTTGGTCCCATTGGCATATTGCTCGGTCAAGCAAGGGCCCGGTGAAAGGGGTGGATCCCTTCCGGGTATAGGGTGGGGTGGGGTTGGGTGGGGTGGATGGATGGAGTGCCTCCTCCATCCATCCCATTGAGCTCAATTCTCAAATGTTATTACAATATATTTACATTTCCACCATCTTTTCCTTGGAAGTGAGTGAGCACAATGTCAAAAGGTAGACATGCCTAATTCCGTGCTTTATCTTAGTTGGAGACCTATACTTGAGTGGTATGTGGATACGTGTTGATCCAAGAACGGATACCAAAATAATGTGTGTTCATAAGAGAGTTTGGACTATGCGCTCAAAATATGTTTACCATTCTAAGCTCATTCGTCAATATAACTTGGGGGGGGGGAAGGGGGAGGGACTTATATGACCATTTAGTGAGCACAAGAATCTTCACTTTTATAGTGAATAAGATATTCATATGTGAGAATTTTCTCATCTTTTGATACTATAGAATAATGATGTTTTCTCTGTATAACAATTTTGATACATGTTCTTTGATATCATTATTAATATTATGTATTGATGCCATGCATTCCCTATATACTATGTTGCATAATGAGGTTGTAACATTTCATATTATTGTTTAGTGTAATAGGTAAGTGTGCATGTCAAAGGGAGTGTACTAAAAACAAGTCTTTGATGCTATCAATAGTTGAGCCTAAAAAAAACTAAGCTACACTAGTCTTAATAGTGTGTGCCATAGTAATTCTCTAGAGTCCACATTATTTCTCATAATCAGAACTAGTGTGGGATCACGTTAGTTTTCAACCCACACAAAAGCTCTAATTTAAAATGAGTATGGCCACAATGTCAATTTTTTTTAGACGATTGATGTGAGTGGATGGTGTATTTTATGTTACTTTTTGATGTAACATGTGACTATTTTATTTTAAGTAAGATGTTGTGGAGAAATCTAAGAGGAAAGTTACAAAGGTGACTGGGGGTCTTGGACCTGCGGTATTTCCACCTTGACTAGACAATTAGAGTGGCCCATGTTAACTATTTTTGTACACTAATTTTCCACCCACACTAGTAGGACTTTTTGATGTACTTGAAAGTTGAGATGTTACGCATCGTGGCCCACCCACTATGTTATAATGGTGTAAGTCTAAGGGTTGATATCAAGATGACTTTCTCCAACACAAAAAGACAATTGGAGGTTGGAGCTTGGTATAAAATGCAAAGCAAAGCTCATGCAATTGGTGCATGATGATGACGTGGGTCCACACAATGCAAAGGGCGGTTGTAGTCAAAGTGCCACAATCTTGTCAACCTTAATGTTGGTGGTGGCCCGGCTCACTAAAGGTTAGTTTTCACGTAGGCCGCTCGCCCACCAGATTCTAGTGGAAATGTAGATTCCATCCAGTGGATTCCACTGGATGGAATCTACATTTCCACTAGAATCTGGTGGGCAAGTGACCTACATGGAAACTAACCCTAAGCCCTCTAATCTTACTTATACGATAGTGTGGTATTTAGTAAGATGTTCAAAATTCTTTGAACAATGTCATTTCTTACCAACTTTACACTTATTTACATCTCATTAAAATATATATATTTGCAAAGTATTTAACATTCAATCTAATGTGGCGTTAAAAATTGGTGTCTACTGTTGAGTAGAGTGGCCTTCGTGATTTCCCATGTAGCACTAACTAAGTGGTTGCATGACTCCCTCTCTACACTAGTGTGTGCAGTGAGGTTGCCTTCACGTATAGGTTGCAATTTCACCAGTGCAGAGTACCTTGGCTCAAAATCATATCACAAAAAAAATTATAGTCTTGTTCATTCATGTATTTTGATATTGTGGCAACAAATAATTGTAATAGTGTGGAATGTTGATATATTAGCGTGAGACAACCTAATTGCACATGTATCAACATAGTTGACACCCAATGATTATAAGATAATCAATGTTGGTACATGATAAATAGTGTGGACCACACTAAATTAGATGTCAAGTGTAGTGTTAGGTATGACACGAAGTGTAAAACCTCTTTCTCAAAAGGCCAAACAAACTCGAAAGAAACATTGAGGGTTGTGTCATCTTCATCGTGAGATATATCATGCTTGTGTGGCAACCAATGCAAGGAAGGAGGGTGGGACACGGCATTGGGGCTAGTTAGTGCATATTCTCTAGATTCCTCTAGAACGATCAGTAATCTCTCAGACTCAATCGGTTCATCTGTAACTACACTAAATATGATATTTAGTGTTTGATACACTAAATACGAACGCATACACTAAATTTCACTAACCCTATGAAAGTAATTAACATTAAATGTAAACTCAAACACTAAATATCAACTAGGGTAATATGTGGAAGTTACATGTTTGAATTTAGTGTTAGTAAGGATATGAAAAAATATATAACAATGATAAAAGGAGGGAGAGAGAGAGAGAGAGAGAGAGAGAGAGAGAGAGAGAGAGATTCTTGAAGCAATCGAAGAAGAGTGCTTCACATGATGGGAGGTGGCAGTAGGGAAGCTAGCAGAACATTTATGTCTAACACTACTTGTCAAGGAATTGAAATTAGTGTTGAGTAGGGTAGGGTGGTAACAACATTAAATACAATCAAACACTAAATATCATATTTAGTGTAGCGGTCAGTTCTCCCCATTCATTGCTCTTATACAGGGTTTGTTTTTTTACTAAAGCCCCTTCATCCACGATGGATGTGTTTACACATACACAATACATCCGGTGAGACAAAATTATTGTAGACAAGTGTATCTCTCATTCATCCCATACAAAAACACCTAAAATAACATGCAACCGGAAGATTACTTTTTGAATCGGTTTGACATTGGAATTAACTTTTCAAAATCTTGAATTAGACTTATCCAAGTCATTTGAGATGAGTTGACCACAAACCTAGAGAGGGGGTCAAGTTATTATTTTGGATGGATGAGAGGTACACTCGTGTGCAACAATTTCATCTCTCTTCATGAATACCTAGCTAATATGTACATACAATAATACATGAATATAAACTACATATAATCCATATTTGGTGAACCACACTAAATATTGTATTTAGTGTCATATGATATTTCATGTCACTTGTGGTACCCCTTCTAGTAACACTTCTTATGAAAAAAATTTATAATCATCGTCATGGATGATTGAAACTTGGATGAAAAGATGTCAACAATTGAAGCAAAGTTTGGTGTTTTCTGCATCCTAGATAATCACGTAATGAAATATCGTCATGGATGCTAGAAACTTTGATGAAAACCACTTAGTAAAGTGACAGAAATCACAACATTGGAAACACTCATAATGCCCAATTTTCTATAACAAAGAATGACAAATAATATTAGGTTTACATTTAGTGTTGGTTACACTACATGGGCGGTTTCCAATTGGTGAGCGAGACAAATAGACAAATTGGTGACACTAAAGACAATATCTAGAGTAGGCTTTGGGGAGGACTCTAGAGGTGGTGGACCGATGGATGAGTTCGTGTGTATACCGATAGTATAGAGTGAGAGAGCCGAGTTAGTTGGAGGGATAAAGGGATACACGAACACATGGACGCCTAGCTAGCTAGCTAACTAGCTAGTTAGTCGGCCCCAATCGAGTCCTAGTTAGCTTGGGAATGGGTGGCGGGCGTGATACATAATTGGATGCCCCAAGAATCGGGTGAAGGAGGGACCACATGTTGCTTGATGCCCCTCATTTGGTTGTCATCTCTATCTTCCTTGTCGGGGACACCCCAAGGCCAAAATATCACGCCCTAGTACCCCTTGCCGCTCCTCCATGGGGTGGAATACAACAATCATCATGCCCACATGGACATTGGGCCCGATCCCATAGGACCCCCTTTCACAACCCACTTTTTCTTCTTCTTCTTCTTCTTCTTCCTTTTCCCTCTATAAGGTAAGGTAGGAAAACGGAAAACGGAGAATGACCATTACGGTGCACTAGACTAGGAGTAGAATGGTGTTTTTGTGTGGACCCAAATTGGCTAAGTGTAAAAGTGGTGGCCCGACAAAGGATGCAGTGATAGGCTAGTGATATGTCTTGTCTCACACCACTTGGGGCCGCTTTTAAGTGCCATAGAGTTAACCATTTTGTGTGCATGCGTATGCAAAGTAGGATATTTCGATGCTCAAATTAGACAAACTATATTGTACAAGTAGGGGGTCTGACTTACTTGCCTCTTTGGAGCAATGTAACTAGTTAACTATAAGGAACAAAATTACGAAACAACTTGCATCCCTCATCATTTCCACTATGTGCTACTCCATCTTTTGAAATATATTGCACAAATTTCAAGCCACTCTTTCTAGCCGAATCAACTTATTCTCACCGTTTCCCGTTTATCTACCTTAGAGGGAAGTCTTAGATAGATGGTTACTTTCTCCAAATAGCCCACTTCACCTAGGATGTGAAACATGTGATAGTACGAGAAGGTTAGCAAATCCAGATCGTGGTCGTAGTCACCTTCCTTATAATTATTGGACCTCATATGAATATCTTATTCATTGTCAATTTGGACATCCTCATGCTCATTAAATGGTCATATAGGTCTCCCCAACCATGTTGCCTTTTACACCTAAAATGGTCAGCATATTTTGAGCACGGAATCTAATCTCTGTGAAACAAATGTTGTTTTGGTATCCGTTCTTGGAGCCACACTAAACCACATACCACTCAAATGAAGGTGTATGATCATGATAAGTAGCTGAATTAGACACGCCTACCCTAACCCTTAAATGCTCATGCAACCCGAAATGCGTCGCCAACTAATAGTCTAGGTTTGCGACCCGCTAGGTGGCAATCTACGTGGATAGAAGGTATCTACTGGTGTAGGGTGGTGGCCACTCCCATGTGGGCCAAAATAACGTATAAAAACCTCATAATCCAAGCAAGTGGGATTTTTTTGTTAGGTTGGCAATGCTTGTTTTGGGATGCGGGTCCATGTGTTGCCCAAATGCGGGAGACAAATTGAGGAGCTAAATTAGGAACCCAATATCTTTCACATATGATGCCCAATTTGGGTGCGGTTTTTTCCCCTTAGGGCAAGGTGACGGTTGTCCACAACTTGACCGGATGGATTTGGAACACAATGAGTGCACATGTTGCTTGCTCCATGAAAAAAGGGGAAATCACCCAAAATGACCAGATGTGGGCCCTCCAACTTTGAGGGTGACGGGCTGCAGCTAAATTTGCTCAACAAAACCCCAAATTCATGGGAGTAGCCCATTTGTCATCCACATAACATGTTTATGCCATGTTACATTTGATTATATTTTTCTTTAACATTTGACAGGGGATTCCAATGCACCAAAATATGTCTTATGCAAATTCCATGTGCATCAGTTAAGAGGGGTTCAAAGATTGTAACCGACTCTAAACCAACACATGGGCATGGTGTTTTGGATTGTATATGTATGTGAGCTACATGCTTCCTTTTCTTTTTAGTGAAATGTGTCAAAAGTGATCCTATCTAAAATCGACTCATTCTTCTAGTGCACTTTTCATCTTAGTTGAATACATTATGTAGAACAAGGTAGATGGGTCTTAAATGGTTACTTATCCCACCTTTCCCACTTCTCCTCGGATATGAAATACGTGATTAGTACAAGATGGTTAGCAATTCCTGATTGAGGTTGTATCTGATGTCCTCATAATTCTCAAATCTCATATGATAATCTCCTTTATTATCAATGCGAAGACTCTTGTGCTCGTTAAAAGGTCGTACAAGTCACCCCAATTATGTTGACCATTGGGTCCATAATGGGTATCATATTTTGAGCATGCAGTCCAACATCTTTTGAACACATGTCTTTTTGATACTTATTGTTGGAGCCGCACCAAACCACGAACCATTCAAATATAGGTGGCCTATTAAGAAAAGTAACCAAATAAGGGTTATCTACCCTACGTCTCTTGATTGGGGGGTGGATCTAATTCCCATGTCTTTAGCCACGAACTTTAGTGTTGCCCGTATTGCACCGTTTTTGTAGTACTTGGTGATGGAACTTTTGTAAAAGACAATAGGTTGCACTAGAACAATAGAACTTGGTGATTTTTTATATCATTTTTGGGGGTTTAAAATCAAGTACGATTGTTACGGTATTTAGTGTGGTCCCCCCTCCACGCTAATTTCAACACGAGAACTATCATTGGGTACCATATGTCCTTAAAGGTTGAACTACCAATCTTTGATCGACATTCACATACATATTTTTAGTCCACCCACACTAATTCTTTTCATCTTTTTACTCAACACAATAAGTTGATGTATTTGAGAAAATTGAAAGAAAATAGGTAGGTACACTTGAACTTTCAAGGTTGTGTTTTAAAAGTAGGGCACTTGTAATTATAACTAAACATTGGAAGAGTAACATTTAGAACTGTAATTTGGAGGTCATTTGATAAGAAAAGGATTGAGAGGAGATATGAAGGAATGATTTGGTTTTCTTCAAATTCTATTTTATTTTTTTGGCACAAATTGAAAATGCAATTGCATAAAGAACCCAAAATACAACCAACCCGGCCAAAACAACACAGCCCGAGTGGAAATCAAGAAAATTTTCTTCAAATTCTCAAGAGAGCAATACTGCCTGGAACCATTGGAGTGATGGGAGCCACATATAGATGACAATGCAAAATTTCATCCAAATTATACACATTCATCCAAACGAGGCGAATTCATCATGTTTCTATGATTTTTTGGGGCTCCACTAATGAAAGAAGGGTTGAATAAGTAGCAGTGAGAATGACATCGAGAGAGTAAAAAGGCAAGCAAGAAGGCTTCTCCTTGGAATTCGGTCCAAAGTTGTGTACACATAAAGAAAGACCTGTGCAGTCCACTTGTTGGCACCGGATTTGACCAAAAAATAAGATACGGAATTATGGGAGTTGGTGAAAGTTGAGTGGTTGGTTCAATACACGTGCATTTGGGCAACTATCCATTGGAGAAAGAGAGAGAAAGAGAGAATTATCGCATACGAATGTACCTCTCCTCATTCATCCAACATTGAATCCTTGAAATAGTATGCAGTCTAAAGGTTATTAGCATTGATTGTCCCAATTAGTGTGTGTGGTACTAATTCCCGAAACACGCACTATTTTGCCAAGTCTTAAAATTAGTGAATTTGTTTTACTGAGTGATACTAAATTCATGAATACTTGCTCATTTAAGGTAATTAGTGTGCATTCTAAGGTGCTTGTGGAGCGATAAGGAAAAAATATATGCAAGCACGTGCTTGTCAGTAAATAATGCCATGATGAATAGTGCTGCTACTTTTAGTGAACAATGTCGAGATGAACTTCAGTGGATCCTAGATCTTTTGGTGGCACTAATTTCATAGTGTAAAGAAATTTAGTATTACCTTCGCTAATTCTCCACACTCATTATTAGCCCTCCCTCGCTAATTGGGATACTCATTGTACTTTTGATGAATTTGACACCAAAGTTAGCTTTAAAGCCCCGGAATTAGTTTGGACCAAGTCACTTGAGATCAATTGACCACAAACCAATAGGGTTCAAGTTTTCATGTTGGATGGATGAGAAGTATACACATTTGCGATAATTATGTCTCTCCTTATTCATCTATCCACATGTGGATACTCACACTTCTTCGAACCCTAGTAGAAAAGAAAAACCAACGTCAGGCAATCTGATGTGAATTTGAGCCCGTTGGCCCTACCCTGCTCAAGAACCCTAGTATGTCATGATCAAAGTAAAGGAGGAATGTTTATTGCACAAAAATACTTGACATTTTATATAATAGCCTAAAAACAATTTGCATGTCAAATCTCTCAAGGTTTCAAATTTCAAGCTATTGCATATGGGTCTATATGATAATTTGTACAAGTCCCCAACAAGAACTTCAACCACTTTTCACTTCATTTGAGAGATGAGAATTATATTTCACACCACCAACCACAAAGAGAAAGAAAGAAAGAAAGAAAGAAACACTACTATGTGTTATAAATTGGTGATCAAATATACGTGATGAGTATTTAAGCTAGGTCATCTGTACAAGTTCAAATCTCGTTGCATTTAATTTTTATATTACATTAATATAGTTCTAAAATGAAACACTAAGTTAGAGAATGTTGAAGGAGTCTTAAAAATGACACCACCTAACCACAATTAAGAGTATCACTATGTAACCTAAAACTGACTTTGTACAATGCCTTAGGCTTAAATGAGCCTCTATAACCTTTAAGGATTGCCTAGATAAGCAATATAGGGACCAACGAGTAGCAAGTAATAGTTTCGATCCATGTCGTCCTGCCATGTTGCACCCATGCATATGTATTGATGTCCCAAGGCCTCCCTAAACCGTTTGCTCAACAAGTCCCGCTTGACGGCCTACTGTTGTGGAACTTTGGACCGGTGACTGCTTCAGAACCCACTCGTCCTCACGATAAGTTGCCAAAATCTATACATGATACGATGATACACCACCAAAAACCTTACGTTTTGAATAAGGGAGTATACACACACACACACACACACACATATATATATACACATGCATATGTATATAACATACATATAGTACAAGGCACTTATTGGTCCACCTTATTTTCTCGTAGAACTTTGATTCATGAAGTGCCCATTTAAGGCTCACACACCTTAGCCTTAATGATTTCAAGCTACCATTGCATGGTTTGCGTGACGGTTTGTGCAATCCATTACATGTGTTTGGGTGCAAGCACGGTAAAGTGGACAACTCCCGATCCCTACCTGGGTTCAAGTGAAAGTGATTCAAAAACAATTCCGAGAAAAGTTTGCATATTTTAGAAGACAGTGCAAGTGGTGTGCAAGTAGGTGATATTGAACAAGCAGTTGTCTAAAATTTATTTTAAATACTATAAATTTGCATTAAATTGATGGTTCTACAAAGTTTTGTGATGATGACCTCAAGGAATAAGAGAAATTTTCCAACTTCGAAACATTTAAGGTCATCAAATTTATGTTCAAACCCATATTCAATCATGTGCTTTTGAGCATCAATTTTAATGATAAGTTTTGAAGATCTCAACTTGATAATCTACATTTGAGTATTTAATACAACAATATAGGTCATCATGAAAAACAAATCCAATTTAAACAACACTTTGCTGCTACTTTTAGGCCTTTGACCAAAAAAACACGGTTTTAGTATACCAGAGCACTAGTTTGGTCCACTTTACCATTTTGCACCCGTTTACCCTCTAATACATGGGGTTTCTTCACTATGTATAAATACATCAATCAAGATTGCACTAAGTCACTTTAAATGTCATTGTTTTTTGTCTGACAAAATCATAGAAATGTGTTTTTAAGAACACATCTACATGGAGAGAATTCCCCACGAGGATGAAATGCCTACCTCAAAAGTTTGAAACTTTTTAGATTCATGACACAACATGAATGACACTTACAAATTAGGCAATTGCTCACGAGTATTTGTGCAAGTGAGTGATATGTTATGGACACATAGAAGTGGCGGAGTGTGGGACATAGATCAATTTATCAATGTTATTATTTCGTAGTAAAAATAACAAAGGAATGGTCCACCTAGAGGGATGAGCGAATAAAATATCTAGAGCCCTCAAAGTAGGATATTGATGGCAATAGCTCTACATGGATTTGGGTGAACCAACCCATACACTCGTTCCTTGTTGGATGCCTAAACCCTTGCCTCCAAGGAACCAAGGTACGGGTTGTTTTGCCCCAGCCCTAAACCCTTGCCTCCAAGGAACCACTGTACGGGTTGTTTCGTCCCAGCCCTAAACCCTTGCCTCCAAGGAACCAATGTACGGGTTGTTTGGCCCCAACCCTAAACCCTTGCCTCCAAGGAATCGATGTACGGTTGTTTCGTCCCAGCCCTAAACCCTTGCCTCCAAGGAACTAATGTACGGGTTGTTTCGCCCCAACCCTCTACATGGGAGCTTATGATTTTCCCATTCATTTTTCACAGCCTCGACACCTCATGAGCAAAGTAAGGTGATGACTTGGACCATGAAAGTTGAGATGGCAACCTAGTTTGGGTTCCATAGAGATTTTAAAAACCACAACCAACTTGTTTTAAGGTAGAAAAATAGGAAATGGTGAGTGACCACTATTGGTGCACTACACTAGGAGTAGAGTGATTCTTATGTGGACCCAAAATGGCTACTTATAAAAGTGGTGGTCCAAAAAGATGCAGTGAGAAGATGGATGCAGTGATTGACCAGATAGGTCACCTTTCACATCACTTGGGATCACTTTCGGGTGCCATTGAGTTAACCATTTTTTTGTGCATTCATATGCATGGTAGGATATTTTGATGCTCAAATTAGGAAAACTCTATACAAGTAGGGGGGTTGACTTACTTGCCTCTTTGGGAAAATGTAGCTAAGTAATTTCAAGGAATGAAATTGCGGAACAATTTGCATACCTTGTCGTTTCCTCTACTCTGGCCCTTCAAAATATTGCACAAATATCAAGCCACTCATCTGGACGAATCAACATATTTTCACCATTTTCTGATTTTCTACCTTATTAGTCTATGAAATTGAGATTATATTCAACACAAACTATCACAAGGAGGAAGTGAGAATACGGTGATATGTGAAATGGCAATTAAAAAAACACATGGTACGTTCTCTCTCTCTCTCTCTCTCTCTCTCTCTATATATATATATATATATATATATATATATGTCTGTGTGTGTGTGTGTATAATATTCTAATTAATATATTCAATTCTTATGACTGTATCGGGCCAATTGGAAGAGTATAATTGATACACATATTAGTTCATCTTAGAAGACACCACTTTTGACACCATTGATTCAAAATTATAGTAGATGTTTTAAATAACTCCAAATGACGCATTCAAGCCCCATAATGGGCCTATGGGACCTCCTTTAACCCCTGCATGAATGTATGTGACATCGGAGCATACATGTTAAATGGACATTGAGCATGTATGATTGACTTAGGGCCGGTTTACACCATGGACCATGAGGTTGGACTTTGGAAGATGGTCTTTTTCCATGGTCCGACTTGATGGTCCAACTTTCATGGTCCGACTTCTTAAACAATCAATTTACAAAGCCGTTGGGCCCCTCACTAGGTGTAAACCGAATGTGGATCAAGAGGAATGACCATGCACCAAAAAATGAATGTGCTGATTTTTTTTTAATATATGCCCAGAAAGGGCAGTTTTGAAAAAAATCAAGTCTGGCCATTCTCTTGTCTTCTCTTGTCTTTGTCTTCTCTTCCCCAAAAATAATTCATTACAAAGTAATTATAACAATATTTCTCTACCATGGGCCAATCACAAATTTTATAAGGCCTTGGGACGACTTCATGGTCCATGGTGTAAATAACCCCTTACACTCAAGTTATATATCACGTGCCTGTAATCATCATTGTCACACATGACTGAATTTCTACTTCCTCTCTTTGCATGAGTTGTGCTAATTTTGGACTCAATATCATAGGTTGGTGTATACAATATCATTTTGAAAGTTGTTGCAGGTTCACACTAGTGTTGGTTTAGTGTCATCCTTTTCTGATATTACTTGGGTATCTATAATGAGGATTTCACATTTTTTGATACTACACTAAATATTGCATCTAGTGTCACCAATCTACTCTATTTGTCTTGCTCAATACTGATTGTAAACTGCCCATGTAGTGTCACCAACACTAAATGTAAACCTAACATTTTTTTGTCATTCCTTGTAAAACAAATTGGAACATTATATATTTACAAGGTTGCAAAGTATTGTCACTTACCAAGCGATTTTCCATCCAAAATTCAATCATCTATGACATTATTTCATTATAGAAATGTGAGGATGTAAAATATATACCAAACTAAAAGTGGATGAACTAAAAGTAAGTTGGGATGACAATACTTGTAAACTTGTTCATAAGAAGTGTCATCAAAAAAAGTTACCATAATGACATAAAGTAGCATATGACACGAAATACAATATTTAGTGTAGCAGGGTATAACTATTTGACAATATTTTTGTTTTGGGTACCATTTAGGTCTATATAGCATGCAAGAACCTTCATGCCTAGTAGGAAAAAATCGTCCTGATATCAATATGGTTTAGAATGATATTTACTCAAATAATATCTTGGTTACAAGAAGATTCTCTAACCTTGACATACCCACTACACTAAATTTCATATTTAGTGTCACCAATTCTAATTGTCTTCCTCAATACTAATTGTAAACCGCGGTATAGTGTCACCAACACTAAATGCAAACCCGACATTATTTGTCATTCCTTGTAACTTTTTGGGGGGTTATAGATTTAAAGTGATTCAATTACTATCACTTACCAAGTGATTTTTCATCCAAATTTCAATCATGCATGACAATATTTCATCACAAGTTACTGACAAGAGTAGGGTTTTGGCCAATGGATGAACTCATCCATCATCCATGACAATATTTATTCACTTATTCATAAGAAGTGTCATCCAAAAAGTTACCATAGTGACATTAAATACCATATGACACTAAATATCATGTATTAGTGTAGTTATCAATATTTGACTGGTGTCCCAAATTTTATACCCATCTCATGGAGGTTCTTTGATACCATTTTCTACGTTGATTATTGATACTATGCATTCATCTATATACTAGGCCAACAATGGGTCGTCACATACCCATCATGTATAAACACATCCCTGGTCCTTTAAGATCTAGGGTTTTATTTCAAAATTTCAATGAGGTGGTGAACTTGGGTGAGACCATGTTTGGTCATGTTGAATTATGAATGCATGTTGCAACAATCAATGATGTGATAATAAAAGGCAAAACAATTCTTCCCAAACGACTCTTGGCTTAGAGGGGCCAAGGCTAGACGCCCACCCCTATTACCCAAGTAAAGGAGGTCTAGTAAAAATATGACTGTGAGCCAAATTTTTGGTCATTTAGTGAAACTATGGGCAAATAGTGAAATATTGGATGAAAGAGCATCCAAATAGATGAATATAGTTGAACCATAGGCTAGGAAGTTAGTTATAACTATAGGCACGGCCGTAGGCGGCCTAAGTTGGTTACTGTAACCATCGTCCTCTTCCCCGCCGAGCTAAGAGGGCTGGCGAGGGGGAAGAAGCCAGACATTTCTGAATAATTTTTGAGCGCATTGTTGAACTATAGACTTGTCTCCCTCATCACAAAGTCGTGTGAGGTTTTCATTGTTAAACTATCTTCTGAGTAAAACTTAGTGATCACCGCAGTGATTGCGGGACACAAGTTTCTGTTGAAGCTTATTGTTATTTTTTGATTCTGAATATATCGAATGGCTGAAGTGAGTCGAACTATCTTCTGTGTTTAATGAGTAATGTGCATTTTGAATTTGTTGACCGATGTTGAAGCCGCAATCGAGTAAGAGTTGTGAGCGGGAGTGTGTAATGAGCGTGAGTCAGAGAATGAGTCTGAGTGTGACTGAGTGAAGCAGAATGTGAAATAGAAGGGAGAAGAAGAGTGTGTGAAACGATCGTCGATTGTTGAGATTGTAATTGGCTGAATCCGAGAGTGAGAACGATATTGATTGAGAGTAAATCGTAGAACCCAATGAGAGGATGAAAAGAGAATTGAACGAGTAAGAAATTGAGCGAGTGTGAGTACGAGTAATTTGCTGAAGCCGAATTTAAGATAACGATTATCTTTAAGAGAGGAAATTAAGTGAAGCATTAGAACAGGGTTGTGAGAAATCCCTGATACTATGAGCGAGACGTAGTAAGAACGAGAGGAAACTATATTCGTTACAGAGGAAGAGTTAGCAAGGAGTTAAATTACTCGAGGGCCAACAACGCTAACATCATCTGATGAGTGAGGAGCAGTGTAGAACTATGAGCGCAGAGGCTAGAAGATTATAGTTGAACTATTGTCAGCCTGTGTAAGAAGAGAGGTTGTGAGAGTTGGCCGGGGGTAAGAGATGCGAGTAACGCTGGTTGAGATTGGGAAACGACCTGCGTGAGAGAAGTAGTGATGGCCCAACAGAGAGTGAGCGAGAGAGTGAACTATTGTCCGATGAGACAGAGCGTAGAATCAAGCGTATTGTTGAGTGCCAGTGTGAGCAAACCCTGATAGAGGGAAGGCCGAGAGTTACACTATTGATAATAGGTTAGGCCTGTGATAGGCAGCGTGAGATGAATACGTTTGGCCAAGTGTCAGCCTGTGAGTTACACTATTGACCATTGTTTACCTGTATTAGACAGTGTGAGGAAACTGAAGAGTCCAAGTCTATGAGTTATACAATGGACGATTGTTAAGACCTGAGAGAGGCAGTGAGGAAGAAGAAAGAGCATTGTGTTCAGTCAATTAAGATTATTGTTAAAATCAATATGTTAGGCTGATAGGAGTTAAGTGTGTCAAGTCAATTAGATGAGAGATTCCCTAATTAACCGAAGTGATGAGAAATCACTTCTGATCGGTTGATTATTGGGAAAATGAGAGATTAAATTGATTAAGTATATTTGAATTAGGATGAACTTTGGATTATCAATGAGATTTAGGCATAAGTTATCCTAGAGTTAAATGGAGTTTTATACTGAGAGGTAGTCTAGAGACTAGATCTTTGAGTATGAGATGCAAGCTAACCAAATCAACTATTGTCTTGTGTGTTACCCTGGTTGTTGTTGTTGCAGGTTGTGCAGGGCCACTAAGACTATAGCTTGCCTTGCCGATTGTTGTTAGTTGCATAAGTTGTGAGTAATGATTAAATCTTGGAATTAATGAAAGAACAATTTGTCTTGTATTGAAATTAACATTGACCAATTAATGAAGGAGTTGTTGTGATTTGAAGATGCATTGGCCAATGGTTACCAAAGACAATTGTGATACACAAAGACTATTGTTCTCGAAAGACTATTGTTATACAATCTCATGACGAGATGGTTACTACTGTGACAGACACACGTACCCCACTGAATGAGAAATACAGTGAGAGGAAACCTTGTGAGAAAGGAGAGTAAAGGATAGATAAGAGATGTTTTAGAGTGAAGATAGCATACCTATTGTCTGATTGATGAACTATAATGTGACAGATGCCTGTAATAGACACTAGTTAAGCCTTCCTTGAGAGTCTGTACCCTGGGTTTTTGTTTATTCAGTCATAGCAAAAAACTAACTACAATGACCTCCAAAAGTTTGTGGTTAATTGTTCTCAAGTGGGTCTCTTTAGAATATTTCAAGACTTGTGATGTTAATTTTAGGGTCAAATTTTTCCAAAAAGAAATCTACATGTTATAATATAATTTATTGTGTTTTTCACCTTGGGTATTATTGGTAGGGGCCCAACTCAAAGTGGTGGGTGTATAGCCATGGCTGCTTGGAGGCACATATATACCACCAATATAGAGTATCTATGATTGGTTGTAGTACTGCAATCTTGACCGGTATTGAGAATAACAAATACGCACTCAAAATGTGACGAGGAGAGGGAATTATCATATACAAACGTACTTCTCATCCATCCAACATAAGAACTTGATCCCCTATAGGTTTGTGGTTGATTCGTCTCAAATAACTTGGCCTAGGCTAATGTGGGGTCTTTAAAGCTAACTCTGGTATCACATCAACTAATAAAAGTGACCTTCGGGTTGCAAACTATTTCAACGCTTTTATGTTTGATGAATGAGAGGTACCACTCGTATGCGATAACTCCCTCTCTCCAAATCCAATGCTAAAAGCCTCACAACTTCCAAGTCTCACTTGATTGAAACGATAGTGTATTTTCTAATTGTTAAATAATCCATACAATGATTTTTCTTGTTGTGTTTTGTACTCAAATATAGAATATCAAGATAAGATCTTGAAAACTTATCACTAAAAGTAACGCTCAATGACAAATGGCTAAATTCAATTTTGGACCTAGATTTCATGACCTTCAAAATTTTGAGCTTGGAATTTTTTCTCATATGCCTTGAATTTCTTATATACTTGAGGGCATCATCAAATTCGTTGTAGGAAATAATCGATTTGATGTAATTTATCCTATTTAAAACAACTTTCATTTGACAATTACTGTTCCATATCACCTACTTACACATCACTCACACCCTCGCTTAAAACATGTACATTTTTTTGATTTTTGTTTCCACATAAATTTGTTGGCTTTGTAAATCAATATGTTTTCTAAATGCTCATGATTCTTTTCTTTTTCTTTTTCTTTTTTTCAAAGTTAGTTTATAATTTTGAATCACGTTCACTGAAACCTATGCATGGATCAAGAGTTGTTCACTTTACATTGCTTGAAAACCTCTACACTCACATCCATGGACAATCTATATAAAAATAAATTAGCCAAATGAAAAACTTTGACCATGTTACGATTACACTCTAAACTCGGTAGTATCACACCTGTGGCAACCAAAGTGCACGTGATATTACGGAGTTCTGTAGTGTTAACATGGATGCGTGATACTATAGAATTAGTGCAACATGTGACACTATGAATAACACAAAGGAGATGTGAGGAGAATTTGAATTTGTTCTCCCGTCACCTACGCTAGTGTGGTCCACTCCACTTGGCCTTCCCGGACGATGTGGCGAACGCTTGCACCAACACTCAACAAATGGCATAAGAAGAAGAAGAAGAAGAAGAAGAAGAAGACGCTCCACATGTTGACACATGGCGCAAATGCGAGGGTGTGGGTTGACTTCTTTGGTGGTTTGCATTAATGACAAATTTTGTTATATAAGGGAGACAAATGTGACAATAAGGAGTGAGATTTGAACTATGAACATCCGTTCCCTAGGGTTTCGGGATATTAGAGAGTGTGTGACATTATGGAGGTTGATATTATGGAGTTTAGGGTGTATCATGGGCAATTATTTGAGTTTAATTTTTGTATGACGTTAGATGATTCCTCGATGAACGAGGAGAACCGGCTGCCAATTACATATCAACCGGTTGAAGTTCAAGACTTCAGGAAAATCACCAATTGTTTTAGAGGAACAAATAGAATATACCCCAAATTAATAAAGAAAACCCTGAAAGATGTCAACATGTAACTAGTTGGACTTGGAAACACTAGGGTATCAACCGATCATGCCCAAAAGTCTTCCCAAACACTGTAGAAATTCCATCTTTCTCATCTAGGCGCGGATCTTCAATCAGTCACCACAGTTGGATTGCAGTCGGCATCCCCGAGGTCCCTGCAATTTTTTAAATTTTTTTCCGCAAAGAGCTGTTGCCCTAGGAAGAAAGGTGGGACCTCATTTTCACAAAGAGCCCTTGAGGTCCTTGGGGGAAATAAGCCCTGGGCTAGATCTCATCTTCATTCATATGGGCCCTGCCCCTCCCACGCCTCCTTCACTGCCCGGTCTTCCCAATGCTCCATGCTCGCCCTTGCGTGGGAACTCTTACTCATTGGGAACCAAGGTGACAATAAAATTATATCAAAATTACAATTATTCAAGTTGACATCACTTTCATTATTCCCAAGTTAATTGATGGAGTTTACTTAACATAACATTATTCAGATCCATAACAATGTTTTGTGGGAATGACAATATTCTACCGAATATTGCCCACATTCAGTCTGAATATAGGGAATATTCTATAGAATACTATCAATCCCACAAAACATTGTTATGGATCTGAATAATGTTATGAAGTTCAATTAACTTGGGAATAATGAAAGTGATGTCAACTTGAATAATTGTAATTTTGATTTAATTCTATTGTCACCTTGGTTCCCAACAAGGAAGAGTTCCCACGCAGGGGCGGGCATGGAGCATTGGGAAGACTGGGCAGTGAAGGAGGCGTGGGAGGGGCGGGGCCCAACCAAATGAAGATGTGATCTAGCCCGGGGCGGCCAATAAAGGGTTAAGAAAGAAGGGAAGCACTAAAATTATTACCGAATGGTTGCTTTTATATGGCCACTTCAAAAAAAAAACCGATGACCATGACAACTGACCGTCATTTTTGAATACTTCTAAAACAACAATTCAAATAAACTGGCCTTATAATTGAGCCTGTACGTGCCCGAGACATCGGTCGTGGCATTATTGTGTTCTTTTTGGTAATGAATGGAACGCATTGTGATACTAGTGCGGCGAGAGGGACATGGGAATCAAAAAAATTCTTCATTATTTTGATTACCGAAAGGTTCAAGGGCCACACAATGTACCCCAAGTTCCCCTACTTATTTATTTGCATCCGCGAAAGGGGAAAGAAAAAGAAAAGTCCTCAGCGGGATTCCCACTAACTTTCACTCATAAAGTACTCTTGTGGTAGAGCTCGTTCAAAAGATGTGTTATAATACTACTACTATATAACAACCTCCGAAGGTTTCTTGGCTATCGGCTCCTAAAGAGAAGTTGTGAGGGACAAGTAATATATAACGACCTTGAATGGTGGACTTGAACTTGGGATCAATAAGTCTCCTTTAAAGAATCCGTCCACTTTTAGGTGGCTCGAAAGTTTAAACCAACTACTACAACAATAGTTAGGTTTCAACAAAAGGCTCATACCATTCAAAGTCGATAGGTTCATCTTTACCCCGTAAAGGTCCAAAGGCTATTTGTTGTGTAAAGTGGAAGATGGTCTAATATGAAAGGCACAATAGAATCATTCGTAAAAGCCCTTCAAAGAGGACGAGACCGTGGGTTTGATCCTTCTTCTTTGAGAAAACTTTCTAGTAAGAGCTTGTTCGCTCATCATACATTTGGAGCCTATTTTGAAAGTTGGGTGAAACTTTTGGGACTTCTCTTTCCATCTCTCAAACTTTGATAAAAAAAAAATAGGGTACACGCATGGGACATGTTGTCCTATAGTATGGCTCAGCATGTGCAGGGTTTGGTTTGGGTGAGTTTCCATGTAGGCCACTCGTCCAATAGATTCTAGGTAATAGCGGGTTGGAGGTGTCCACATGTAGATAAGCACAAGTTGCCAACCAAGCACATTATGGTGGCCTACTAGAATGTGGAGGGTGGTGGACAGAAGCCGCTAGACTTCCATGTGCCCACTAAAACACCTTTTTAACGTACAAGTGCCAGTCACCAAAGAATTGAAGACCGGTTTTAGGAGGAGGTTAGTAGGTGGGCCTAGACTTGGGAAGATGAGAGTAGCTAGTTGGCACATACGAACCCATCCCACTAGATTCCATCTACTTTTGGGGGGGTTGGTCCTTACTTCCACTAGAATCTAGTGGGTCAGCTGCCTACATGGAAACTCACCAATAGGCCACCCATCCTATTAGGACAAGCTAGAAAGACAATTTTGAATAGCCCGACACCACTCTTTGTGTATGGTAGTTTAAGCATTAAGACAACTTGGGTGACTTTGTATTAATCCACAAACTCAAGGTTTGGGACTAAACTCATGGTTTCATCTCCTTTACTTTACAAATAACTCTAATGACTTCTACAATCGTTTCTCCAACAATAGGAAAAGCCTTAAATGACCTAAAGATGACATTCATGTGGCTAGAAGTTGTAGATTTCACATTTGCCAATCTCATGATTTCAATTCTAAAATGTTTGTTTCCTCTAGAACTAAATGATCTATAATGTTTCATATGTTATCCAACCTATTTTTGTGATAACATATTGCAAGAATCAAGAAAACAAAAATACGACATTATGTGACAATAAAGACAAAAAAATATTGCATGCAATGGGGGGAAAGGGGTGGAGGGCCCACCCTCTCTTTTGTTTGGTATACACGCGTGTTATCTTGGTACAAGGTATTCCCTATTATGGGGGCTATTATGCTTTGATACTAGGAGTTTTTGAGACCCTTGAATTATAAAAAATTGCACATTACCCTAATTTGGAGCACCCTTTGATCACCTTAAATACCGTGACCCTTGGTTTTCCTGCATGTTACATTAGTCATAACTACCCGAAAAAACAAGTACAAAATTGTACAAGCTATATAAACATGAAACACACAACAATGACATGGGCTAGATCACATCTTCATTTGGCTGGGCCCCACCCCTCCCACGCCTCCTTCACTGCCTCGTTGGGAACCAATGTGACAATTGGTCCAAGTTCACTTTGCACTGGACCTTGAGGGATTGAGGGGCCAAGAGAAATTTGATTAGATCAAAATTCCACATGGCATTCTACATGGCACCGAGTGAATAATGTTTCATGGTCTATTGGATATTGTGTTAGGCCCATTCAAAAGAGGTGGGCCAAACGCATAACTAGGGGTTGTGGCAAGCATTTAAATTGCCATTGGTTTCTAGAAACATTATATTGCCACGGTGGGGATTCGGGACTATACCTAATATTTTAGACGGTCCATAAAATATGTTATGGTCCCTCAACTTGATCCATTTTCACTTTACACATAGCTTGAAGGTGCATTAATTGCAAAAGTAAAGATCTATTTGCCACAGGTATGGCTTTTGGATTATTTACAAGGGTCCTTAGTCATGGCTCTTGGGAGGTGTATAAAGGCCTTACCGTGGGAAATAAAAATTAATTTTTTGTAATTGTTGGGCCCTCAAGCTTAATGTAAAGTGAAAGTGAACCATGTCGAGGAACTGCAACATATATCATCATATATCAATTTGCCTCAAGCTCTAGTGCAAAGTGGCCCTTAGGCCTAAGAATGAATGTTTAGATGTCGTCCCAAGGTCAAGACTTGGCCTTTCAAGGACACACTTTACATGTATGTTATTGCTATGCATTCGAAGATCTTTTAATGTTATTTGCGACCCATTTGATCTATGATTGTGTTTTAGTAAAAAGACTGTAAGGGAGGCCATTGTAATTGCAAATCAAAATAATGGATCCCTAGAAGCAACGATGTTTAATATGGCAATCTCTTGCTACTTTGATATTCTAATAATAAATAATTTAATATTACTCAAATCTTTCATTTTTCATGGATAAATTTGCCAATAAATCCCTTACAATCATAGGAACTGGATGAAATTGCCAACGTTTAGATGAATATGTGCAAATTTGAACGTTTTGTTTTTCAAAACAATCATCCATATATGATTTCATCACTCCAATGATTGTAGCGAGTGTTCCTCTCTTGGAAATTTGAAAACAAATCACGTTGTAGGATTTATCGGAGGTTAAGAACTATTAAACGTTTGTTTTTTTTAATTATACATATCCAACAATGTGATGCAGAAGGTTATAAGCAACATAGGATGCTTTAAACAAAAGTTAAAAGATTCTTGCAGTATTCACATGATATCACTTAAACCAGGACATTGATATGTGCAATTAGGTGGTCCGAGATGACCCTAAACTACCGGATGATGGTGGAGGGATACCCAAATCTCAAGGAAGAGGTTGGCGGTTCGAATCCCGGCTGTGAAATCTCCTCTCTACCTGACGGAAAACTTGTCAAGTGGTCAACTGCCTCCTGTGCTTTGGCGTTGGCATGTCGGCCTTCTGTCTCAAAAAAAAAGATATGTGCAATTAGGTTGCCTCCTTTACCCCATGCAAATTACATTGGGTCAAAATCAGATCACAAACACTCATAACTTTGTTTTATCTCAATCCAATTGACAACCAAGATAAAAAGATCTTCACTTATTTTGATATTGTGGTAACAAATATTCAACTTAGTATAAAATGTTGATAAATTAGTGTGGGGCAACTTGATTGCACATACAAATGTAGATGTACCCATAATATGCCATTATATATAAGTTCCTCATAAAATACCCTTTAAATGCACAATGACCGGTGAATCTCTATAGCTAGTGAACTGTTGAGAAGAACTGTTAATAATAAAGCACGGTTTTCAAAATGGGGTTCAACACTACAAAGCTATAGTAGTGTTTGTGGGTGCAAGCACTGTAAAGTGGACAAATCCTAATGCCTGCCTAGGTTTAAGTGAAAGTGATTCAAAACCATACACTTACTTTGAATTTTATAAAGATAAATTATTTATAGACATTCAAAAAACATATTGATCTTAGAAGCCAAGCAATTTATGATGACAAAAGAAATTCCAAGAAAAGTCTACATATTTTAGAAGACAGTGCAACTGGTGTGCAAGTAGGTGATATTGAACAAGCAAATGTCTAAAAGTTGTTTAAAATATTATCAAATTACATTAAATTGATGGTTTTTCTACAAAGTTTTGTGATGATGACATCAAGGAATTCAAGGAATATGAAAACAATTCCGACCTCAAAACATATAAGGTCATCAAATTTACGTTCAAACCCATATTCAACCATGTGCGTTTGAGCATCACTTTTATTGATAAGTTTTGAAGATCTCAACATTTGAGTATTTAATACAACAATAGAGGTCATCATGAAAAAAGTATCCAACTTAACCAACACTTTGTTACTACTTTTAGGCCTTTGACAAAAAAACAAACTTGGTTTTAGTATACCATAGCACTAGTTTGGTCCACTTTACCATGCTTGCACCCATGTGGTAGTAATTCCCGAAAGAGGCATTGTTTTGCCAAATCTAAAAACTAATGAGGCGTTGACCTTTTCAACAAGTCATACTAAGTTCATGAATACATGCTCATTTACCATTAATTTCAAGAAAATTAGTGCGTGCTTTAAGGTGTTTGTAGAGTGATAAAGAAAAATCATATGCAGAATTGAATATTGCCAAGATGAATAGTGCCGATGCTTTCAATGAATAGTGTTGTCATGAGTAATATTTTCAGTGAATAGTGTTGGGATGAACATTGTTTCCTAGATCTTTTTGTGGCACTAATTTCATAGCATAAAGAAATTTAGTATCACCTTCACTAATTTCCCACACTCACTATTAGCCCTCCACCAAAAGTAGCCTCAAAAATGAGAAAGAGTGGTTTTCCAAACCTGGGGGTGGACCCTTCATACCACATATAAACTAATGTGAACGTAGAAAGGGGTAGAATTTGAGGCCTTAGCGTACATAGTATACATAAGGGAGAGGTATTATTTGTTCTTTAGTGTTTACATTTGAAAAGGCTAAGTAACGGTAGACATACAAAAGGGGGCCATACTAAGGTTAGAGAAAAAAGTGACAATAGATGTGGTAGTTTCATCCAATTTATCTTATTTCATCTAAATGTCATGTGTTCGAGGGCCATATTATTATGAGCTACATCCTATGAATGAAAAGGTGATCAATGGCTTTCTTATTGGAAAGTGAAAGTGGACTATATATGTAAGAAATGCCTATTTATTTCACGGTTTATGTTATGTGTATGTAGTAGTGGAGGCATTTATCACATTATAAGCTCAATATAAACATACAAGTCCATTCTCCAGCCCATTGTTAGTACATATACATATATATACATATTATTGAGACATATACATTCTCGTATGTAAAAGGGGTTTTATTTCATGGTCACCCACGCCCATCAATCACGATTCCAATGGAGAGTCCGCCCGTGGATCTTCCAAAAGGAGGGATTCGAGACTACCAAGCTACTACCACACACCCTCGTCCCTTCCACATGTCTTGCTCAAGGTCAAACAAAGGCTTGACGTGGAAAAGGGGACGACGATATTGCATGGCCCGGAGCATGCACACATTTATGTGTGGTCGTGAGTTTTTAGGGCTCCGGCTATGGCTATGGATGATGGCTCGGGCTTCGCCACCCACCAAAACATAACCCCACAAGCAATGTGCTTCCAAAAAAACCATGTAAAGAAAGCGGTGGTGGTGAAGGACGACACCCATACATGTGCCTCCCTCCACAAATTCCCATATCTTCAAAAGGAGCCCCAACTTCATGGTATTGAAAATGCGAGGAAAATATACGATTTGTGCTCCAAAAACAAAGGGCCACTATGACTACTAGTGGCATCATTGAAGTTACGTGTGATAGCTTACAAGCTAGGGCACGAGCCGTCTCATCAATCTCATCCACGGATCGTGGCCTTAACCTTGGGAGAATATTCCCTTTTGGACCGAGTGCCCACTAGCACGACTTTGGATGTTGTAATGAGGTAGATATTGATGAAGAACAAATGTACCGCGGTTGTACATTTGTGGACTTCAAATGTACGATAGGTGTTCATAGTGTTGGTTTTTACGGTATGCAACTTAGGAACTTGACTAGAGTAGTGATGCTTTGGTTCAGCAATTTGATGACATAAAGGTAATTTTCTAGTGGGATTCAACAATGACTTGACCAATGTGACACATGACAATACGGAGTTTTGTTTTTGTTTTTGTTTGTTTTTAGATTTTGTTTTTATAGGTTTCATTCTTGAAAACAAAGTATGGATATATGATTTGGGGAGTAGAAGATGTAAAAGGTCTTATGCACTTGGTGTTAACTTATAATTCAATATAGTAAAAAATGATATAGCGTTGTGTAACTCCAAATAGTCAGTGGCATCAAATGCCATAAACAATGTAATCGTGGACACTTCCAACTCCACATACATTTTTGGCAAGTGGGTCAGATTGGAAACTATCTCATCCGGTCACCAATTGCAATTTGCGAAGATTGTCATTTAAAGTTTAGAAGTTGAAGTTGGGAAGCAAAGTTATAAACGGTAAAGATGAAGGATGTCTTTCTCTTTGAATTTTTCATGAAGACTCTCGCAAGTGGGTAATTTTTATTATTATCAATAGATGATAATCAAAATCAAAACCCTAAGTAAGAATTTTATAGAAGGCACCAACTAATTGAAGTATGTGATCTTCAAATTGCTATCCACAAGGTTTGGTTTGTTTGTTTTTTGGTTTTGTGTCTTTGGCAATTGTAGTGATTTGAGTTTGTTCCAAAAATAAAAATAAAAATCCATGACAAACTTTTTTTAAATTCCTTTCTAGCAAATGAACATTGTGTGTTACTATGTGACAAGTGTTTGTTAAACAACGCCCATTATAAGTTGATATATATATTATCTTTTCGTTCACAATGTGTTCAAGTTTTGATGTTATGATATTATTACTAAAATGTGTACTACAATAAATGACAAAACAAGTGCACCAATAACATTATTTAGTGTGACATTAAAATTGGTGGGCCATGCAATTAGAGTGGTTTGCCTGACTTGCCATGTAACACCAAATATAATGTGACACCTTCTCTAGTTGGTACTCAACGATTGCAAGATGATTAACGTAGGTCGATGATGAATAGTGTGGCCACACTAAATTGAATGTCTAGTGTAGCTATCTATGATTAAAGAAATAAAAAATTGGGTGCAAACTAGGGTTTGAAATAACCAAATCCACATATATCTAGTGAGGATCACATGACTTATCAGGGCCCACACCATGCATAAGTAATCTTGGACATAATCTCAAACTTTATGGATGATATCATGCCTCCATGGATGAACAATTGTGATGGGTTTTGAATACCCTTTTGCTCTTGGATGAGTGATCGGTTTATGTCTTCAATAACACTTTGGCATGCCGTGAGGACCCATGAAATATAGTCAACATTAAACACAATATTCTTAAAAAGAAGAAGCAAAAAGCTTTCGGAAATGCATGCATAGAAAGAAAGAACCTTTTAATTTTGACGAGAGATGTCATGCCTTTCACACTACAAACACAGTCGTTTTTATCCATGTGCGACGTAATGTTAAATTCTCAATACTACATTGATTATCCCAATTAGTGAGTGAGGGCTAGTAGTGAGTGTGGGAAATTATTGAGAGTGATACTAAATTTCTTTACGCTATGAGATGAATGCCACCAAAAGATCTAGGAAACAGTGTTCATCTCAGCACTACTCACTAAAAATACTCTTCATAACGGCACTAAAATTATCGTCACTTGGCACTAATCATTGACAAGAATGTTTTTCCATATAATATCACTCTACAAACACCTTAGAGCATAACTAATTTTCTTGATATCCATGGTAAATGAGCATGTATTCATGAATTTAGTGACACTCAATAAAATGTTTAGCCCTTAGTAAACTTTGAGATTTTGGCTAACTAGTGTGTGCTTTGGGATTAGTACCACCCTCGCTAATTGGGATAATCAATGTAGTATCTAAACAAGTTGACACACATCCAATAATTGCAGACAATGAAAGTCAAATGCCAAGATATGTAAAATAATTGTCATCGAATCATGTCATGAAGGGAAGAACATACAAGAGCCTTTTGGCTTCTTGGACTATAGAATCAATTTCATTGTTTTTAGTCTACGGTACTAAGGGCAAGTTTACACTAGTGACTACATGGGGGTAGACTCTTCATACCACATACGAACTAACGTGAGTCTAGAAATGGGTATTATTTGAGGCATTAACATACATAGTATACATAAGGGAGAAGTATAGTTCTTCTCTAGTATACATTTAGAAAGGTTATTAAGAATTTTGAACTGAAAGTAGATGTACAAAAGGGAGCCGTAAGTTTTGGAGTTTTTTTGACAATAGATGTGCTAGTTTCATCCAATTTTTATTTTTATTAATTATAGTCATATGGTAATAGTCCCGAATGACTACCCTGTTCATTCTTGTTATGGTTTGCATTTGGGTTCTAGGTTTTCCATGCTAGAGGCTCTTGGATCGGTTGTTGGTTCCCTTGAGTTTTTCTCTTTGGATTGTGGCTTAGTTATTGTCCTTGTTTGTTTAATGCAATTGATGAGTTAAAAAATATTCAGTAACTTTCTCATTGAAAAGTGGGTTGTGTTGTAGTAAAGGCTTAGTTATTTTGTCATTTCTATTTTGTATATGTAGTGGAGGTATTCTATCACACTAAATGAAAAATATTACTGTAAATGGATGAGTCCATTTTCGAGCCTACTATTAGTATGTAAACATTTGTTTTTTGCTATAAATCTCTTATATAGAGGGGTTTAATTTCATAGTGATCCATGCATGTCAATGAGGTTTTTGGTGAAGAGTCCACCCCCGGGAGTGACCAGTGACCACGACCAACACATTCCAAAATTTCTCATTGGTGGAGAAATTTGTGGCCATTCCAGTTTGTTTTGTACTGATTTACCAAAAATGAAAGCGACCACAGGTGAGCACGCTGGAAGATGAATAAGGAAATGACATGGAATCTTGCATGTGTAAAAATGGATAATGCTTGGTAGTCACTTGAATTTTGCAGTGGGAGAACCCAAATAGGTTGTCTTCAAGAAAAAAGATGGCCATATCAACAAGAATTTTTTTAAAGCAAACTTTAAATGCCTTAATTTTATTATGTTTTTGGTTACAAATAGTTGTTTCTATTAAATTGTATTTTCATTTTCATTTTCATTTTCATTATGTCTAGGTCTATACTTGTATCCATCCTTTTGAGCAACCGAGAATTATTATTATTATTATTATTATTATTGTTATTATTATCTCATTTTTTATGCATCCTTCTAGAAGTTGAAAGAGGATTTTAACAAGTTCTAGCAAGTAGGGTTGAACAATGTATGGATAAAATATAAATTCTCAAAGTGTTTGTTACATGTTTGTCCAAAAGCAACATAGACTCTTGTGATCACACACCATGTTCATCATAGTTTAAAATATGTAAGATTCGTAACTTAGGCCAACCATGTCCATGTAACACAATCATCAATCTCTTATCAATTTTGACATGTCATGGTTGAAATCTATATTTAGTTTGGCTAAGTTGATAGCTATATTTAGATTGCAAGCATATAATTTAGGTGCCACGATTATTGATTACGGGAACCAAGCATTCTCGGTTTTGACCATAATTAGGGTTGTCTATATCATGAGTATAAGTCAAAGAGAATATCCACTTAAGAATGCATAGTAATTTGGTTATTGCAAAACATTATGATAAATTACACATCGTTTTCTATTTCTATTTCCCTACACATGATTTTTTCCCCCCTCTATTACACCTAAACCGTAGATATGCTTAATTGCTTAACTGGACGGGAATGGGTCATCTGCCTTAAGTTGGCTTTAAATTGTTATGTGAGATAACCAAAATATCCAAATTTAAAAGATATATCTAGTTCTACTTGAAAACTGAAACAAATAGCTTAAACATGAAAAATGTGTATGGTTTCTTTAAGTTTGTGTTCAATTCATTGTATTAAGGTTCTACTAAAGTGATTATCCCAATTAGTGCGTGTAACTATTCAGAGTTATGTAATGCAATAGCGTCTTACTCAGGAGTTCAATTTTACTAACAAAAATTCAATATGTTGTTCATACATCATTATATAACATAAATGACTTTGCTTGGTAGAATAACACATTCTCATCAAATAGTTATAGCATTGCGTTACTCCGAATAGTTGAACATGTACTAATTGGGATAATTAGTGTAGACTAGGTTTTGTAAAAGCTCTCCGAAATTTCCCCTTCTCTTAAAAATTTGACTTTCATTTCCAAAAAAAGAAGCTTACAAGAATAAGTGGAATTTAAGTTACTCCAACAATTTTAGGATGGAGTACGGAGCCTTCTACTTTGATAATTCGGGATTTATCAAATATAAAAAATAGTGTCAAAATAAGATAGAATATCATAAATTTTTGACGAGCTTTCAACTCAGTTTTAAAGAAGTTTTGGGTGCGTTATTTTAAAAGAAGCAAAAATTTTATCTGCCTTGATAAGTTTGGACACTCAATAAGGTCATAGTGTGACCCTTTGAATAGAGAGTGACTTATTGCATTGACTTGTGGTTTCAAGTTATTGAGATAAAGTCAAATTCATTTTCTAACACATGGAGATGCATGGAGTTTTGTGAGTGTGTCTTCTTTCTTATGTATTGTAATAATTTTGACGGTCAACATTATAATTCCTATTATGTCAAAAGAAAGTATTATAGACATTTATGAAATTTCAAAGAAATTAGTGTTAGTAACACTACCGACCCTATTTAGTGTAAGGTCCATTTCTCGGCATGGATTGGCATAATAGTGGCAATCAGAATTCCTACGTTTAACCTTGGAAAAGATGAAGAAATGGGACCTTGGATTGTTTCATACCCTAGATCCAAACCCTAGTGTGAACTCGTTGGGTCCAAAATTTTACTCTCGACCAATAGTAATGCTTGGTTTTGGAGTTTCTTTGGTCTCGGACCCTAGTGTGAAGTCCTTGGGTTCCAAATTATGCTCGTGACCAATAGCAATGGTTAGTTTTGGGGCTTCTTTCGTCTCGGTCCCTAGTGTAAAGTCCATGGATTTGAGACTTTACTCCCGGCCAATAGGAGTGCTCAGTCTTGGAGTTTCTTTGGTTGGTCTCATCTTGGACCCTAGTGTGAACCTATCCTTACAATATGGAATGGAGATTGGGGGCCCCACCACGAGGGCAAGGCCATAATGTAAGGAAGAAGATCCCGGTAGGTGTGGGTGTATTGGGAGGCCAAATGGAAGGGGCCAAGCAAAGGGGAGACTCAAGCCCCCAAAGGATGTTCCGTGAAATAATGGACCCAAACTCATGACACGAGATTGGAAAAAGTCTTTGAGGAGGCACCCAAGCCAAGCCAACGCACCCGGGACTTGACGAGTTGCTTTGCGGGGCTCACCTTGATTCACGGGGTGGACAAAAAACCCTCAAGGCCCACCCCTCGGACTTCACTTACGTGTAGCTATGTAAGGCGCCACCTAGTTAAGAGGAGAATTAGCTAACTTACGTGTTAGAGAGGATTAGCTAACCAAAATTCTAGCTAACTAAAATCATGGCCACATCACCTAGTTAGGAGAATTAGCTAACACTGTGATTTGGTGAAATCAACTAATGCATTGCGAGCTAACCGATCGCACATCCTGGTTACCACCAACCTAAGGTTGACCAATTGAAGTTTTGCTCAACTTGCCCAAGTTGTAAACATGACACTAATTATGATACATTATAATTTTGTGGCACACAATATGTGTGCTTCTTCATTAATAAAATAACTAAAATATCATAATCACAATAAAATAGCATTATATCTAAATTAGGACATTGAAACTAACATATATTTTCATAATTTAAAATTAAAATCATATGCTAATCTAGAGCAATGTAAGAAATAATGTGGTCCATCTCGTAGCGGAACGAGAAGAGATGGAGAAAATGAAAGGCAAGCATTCAAGAAAAAAACTTGGGCTACTCATTTGCAAAAGTTAGGCCTAGCCATGCATCCCGGTTAAGGCTCTGGTTAGAGTAAGTAACCACTTAAATTAGTTATATTGTGCCCGCACTACCCAGTTAAGAGAATTAGCTAACATATGAGGTGCCTAACCTATATGAGAGCTAATCTACCTCATGGCCACACCATCTAGTTAAAATTTATGTAACTTAAATAAAGTTATCAAAGTAGGGGTTAGCTGACTTTTGGGCCTTGCTTTTGTGAAGAAATCTTGACTCATCCATACCCTAATGCTAAGTAACTTATACAAACATGGATTTCACGTTAGTGTCTATCACGTTGTGTCACATCCCATGACGATGATGTGACGCCATACCAAAAAATGACACTTCGGGAGGGGAGGGGGGGGGGCAATCTACTTTGGGGTAAAGTCTCGACTGCTAATGTGCAATTAACAAGCTAAGTCGATTGCTACCGTACAATCGATTTCAAAGACAATTGGTTAAGAGCAGTCACCCTAGTGTGTCCACTACTAATGAGAAGTCAACCTGGAAGGTCGACCATTCATAAGCAATCGTATATCCAAGTCACCCGCTCTTCAACAATCATCTGCCCAAGTTGACTGCAACCAGTGTAGTTGACAAGGCATGGGACTATTTGTGAGCATTTGATATGTGGACCACCTATCCACCCAAAGACACTTTGCGTCCAAGGGTTTGGTGGGGAGGGGTTACATCTAATTGGTGCCCTCCCTGTAGGTATATATGGACCCCACTTCCATTCCACCCTCACTCCAGTGGATCCTTAGTTGTTGAACAACCATTGCCACTCTGAGACGAATGTGAGTTGGAGGGCCCACATTGTGGGTTTGTGTTCGGGAATTATACTTTATTATATCACATTGACTTACATATGTCATAAGGTAAATACATTCTCCATTCCACACATGACATCATAATCCATTGTGGCCACTTTTATTTATAAAAAATACGGGATAGCATTTTGAAACAATACCGGAACTTGTAAATTGTAAGCACTTATTTTGGAGGGAAGCTAGCATGTGAGCGGTGAGCGGTGACATGTGAGCAGTGAGAAACAAAATTTCCAACAATAAGCTATTTTAAGTAAGAAGTGCAATACTCTTGAGTTAGAAATGTTGGATTTAATATATTTGAGAGATAATAAATATTGAATTGCACCCTATTATCATGGATTATAGGTCCACGGTTATGGGTGCTTTGTTGAAATGACAAACATGGATAGGAAATGTTGAGTGCCTTATTGTGGCGAATAACCAAAATAGTTCCAGCATTAGTGTGCACTACATTTCCTTGGGGCAAACATATACGTTTTAATATCTAAAATCTATGTTTCCAAGGCCTCCACAATCATTGCTCTAAGCTTATTCCACCACACCTGCGAGCTCAAGAAGACGTATCACCTCGTTGTAGCTAAATGTGGGTGCATGAATAAACTTGTTGGTGGTGTAGTCAACCTTGCACAAATACCTAAACACATAATACAAATGTTTATAGGAAATCCACTAACCCCTCTTCCCCATTGCTATTGACAACATTTTTTGCAAAGTTAAGGCAAGTGCACGTGAGTTATCTGCAATGGACACGAGATAAGTCCTCTCTTCCTTGGAATCTATGGTTATGATGCAACCAAATCCAAGGTATGGGATGGTAGTCACTCCCACCACATAATATCCATCCATATGTAATGCGCTCTCCCATTTATTTCTATACTCTAGCAATGGCGCCGCCATATTACGACGAATTGCCTTGGAAAATCGTGTCGTGGGGTGAGCATTTGGATTCGTTGGAACATGAAAATGAGATTGAGGGATGGAAATGTTGGGCATTGTATCCAAATGATGATGTGGCGACATGGCCTCCCATGGATGCAATTGAAAACTAGTGTCCTCCAACACAAAAACCTCCTCCCGTGAAAGGTTTGTTCCAACCTTCATTGGCCACATAGTCGGAAGATTTGGCCAATCAAGCACCCACTTTTTTGTTCTCCCCTCCACACAACGGTTGATGTCATTTGCGCATAGGCAAAATTATGTAGGTACATGGTTGTTGGAACAAAACTCCTTCGTCAAACCTCTGCAAGTTAGCGTGGTGTAACATGTTTACTCTTCCCCAGTTTGGCCTTGCATGGATGCCATGTGTTGGCCTGCAACGCTTGGCACTCTTTCTTCGATAGATAAGGCAATCTTGAAATGTGCCACTAGTAATTTGGACACATTAACTCCAATCCACTGGTGGTGTGAGACACCACATTCTCATCATGTATGAGAGACTCCTCAATATGTGCCCTAGTGGATCTTGTGTTAGGGCCGGGGATGGAGTAGTTCACCTTGTTTGGACGATGAGAGTCACACTTAGAGCCTGGAGGTTTTGTGGAACGGAGTTTTGAAAGAAACTTGAAATTGCCACCTTTGAAAGAAAGCACCAATGAACCATGAAAGGGTGAATTGCACCTAATGAAGAAGGAATGAAAGAGTAAAAGACAGATTGTTATTAGAAACCTCAATCCAACGTGTCATTAATTCCCATAGACGTTGGCTCAGTCTTCCTGGAGACCTTGTACCTTGGGTTGATTTCATTGGGTTAGTTGGAGTGAAAAGAAAAACCTTAATTAGAGTTATCCTAGTCACAACACACATTAATTGGCCATAATGATTACAATGGGGGCATCACTATAGCAAGCCTTACCTCACTTTGGCCTTATTCCCAAGCTGTCCATTGGCCTAGTTGTTTGAGCAAGCATTGCATACGGAGAACAAATGGGGAAGGGTGGTCGGTGATTTTGGTCTACTTTATGCCAGACTATTTTTTAGAAGATGGTGGAGTCCACGCTTATCTCTAGCCTTCCCGAGGACATAATGGCTGAATATATTGTGCCCAAGGTGGTGGAGTGGTAGTCATGCCAAACCAATCCCAATACATCGATTACAACGCCTCCTTATGGTTCTCCTATGTATTTATAAATACATGGGAGTTAACAAGGCTTGGTGCCTTCATTTTGGCATGGGAGAAGTGCACAATGCAATCCGATTGGCTCTTTTTGAATTGGGCATTCATAATTCTTTCGCATTCATTGGAGTGAGAGGAATGATATTGCTTGACAAAAATAATTTGCAAATATTTCCTCAACCGGTTTATTTTCAACGTCACGCAACCAATAGTCATCCCAATTGAGTGGCATGTTCAACATGCTCGATTGAGCGATCTAGGGTTCATGCAACTTCAGTACCTTTGAGACATGCTTGTGGAAAATATGGATTATCACAATGGATATCATGTCGAACTATAGAGATGCATCAATTATTGAATTTGTCCTTCACAATGATTTTTTCTATAAACATATAATGTCGGATCAATATTGTTTTTAGTTTGCCATTTTAATCCAAGCAAAAACATTGTAGTGGTTAAGATAGCTTGTGGATAGAATCACATTATTTGCAATATGTATTCATGTATGTGACACCAATTTTTCATCACCATGTCATTATATGGTCGTGGCATTATAACTTTGAGTGTAGTATTGCTTGTATTGGCAATACACATTATATATATGTGTAGTTACATATACCATAGGTTGATAGCAGGTTGGCCATAAAATATCCAACAATCAACTACTTTTATTTTAAAAAAGCTTAGGCAGTTTGTATAAACATGTATGAAAAATTAGGCAACTATGTATACATATATTTATTTAAACCAAATAGATAAGTTGTAAACCAAATTTTTGGCCCTAGCCGAACTCAACCGGTTCCTACTCTTGTTGTGCGCAACTCCAATTCCTTTTGCACGACAAAAATGACACACCTTGGCCAACATACACTTGGCCAAAGGGGCCAAGCGTGTGCCACCTTTGCCCACAAGGTTCCACCACATATTTTTCCAAGTTCTTTAGCATCAAAAAAACCTTGTCTATTGCCGCTCCACGCCATCAAACACTTTCGATGTTTTCAATATCTCCTCCAACATGTGGTGATATTATCGCAACTAGCTCAAAAATTATCATTGGTCACATTTGCCTTGATTTGATGGGCCTTGATGGTATTTCTCTTCTGATCATCGTTTCCTTGACCCAACTTGTTCACATAGGTGGTCCAATTGAATGTATGACCGTTTGTTCCTATGCATGTCTGACCTTGACGAGTCGGTCAATCATTTAGGAAGTTGGTGGCAGATCTCATGGACCCATGTATTTTTAATCCCAAATTGGACGAGTAAGTAAGAAAGACCACCATAGAACATTGGTGGATCTAGATGTATTTGATAATGTCCTTTGTCTTGTCCGCAACGTCCTTCGCCCATTATTGTTTTCTCCGATCTTTCAACAATAAGTTCAAGCAATGCCCCACAAACCTTTGCAAATATATATGTGTTCATTCACATTTTATAGCCACTACATTGTCAAAGTGCACTTGGACGACCATTTTTGGGTCCATTGAGGCAATATATCATTTTGACCTTTTGTGCTACCAATCGTGTCAATGGAACCAAAGAGCACCTCACCTGTTGGAAAAAATTGCACAACATCCATCAAATGCCGGTGGACAACATTCTCCCAACTGTCTGAACAAATAATGTAGCCATATTTGTGAATGGATGATTATGTCCTCAACTCCACTAATTTTTGGGTATTCTACTGTGCATTGTCAAGTAAATTTTTGCACATTGCATGAGAGGTTGGCAGTTTGTACAAAATTCTTTCCTCGTTGGTTGCCTTTACGGCCTTGATGAACGCGGGATGGCAAACAATACTAATGGGGATTTTAGCTTCATAGAAGGCTTGTAACTATTTCGTATCCAACCTATATTTCTTGGAATTTTGCATGTCTTCCTTCAAATGCATTTGATGTTAGGAATGTATGTGGGGTTCGGGAGTTCGTTTGTACACTGCATCCCTTGCCAATAATGGTGTGGGGGACAATGGAATGGGTTGATTATTATTTGCATTGGACTGTACACCGCATGAAGTTTGTTGTTAAGAGCCGATTACATCGTCCCCTTTACCGTAACGTAATCATCTAAAACTTCATCTGGACATGTTGGCCACACACTGCCGCATCTAGAAAATATAGCTTTGATAATTGGCCCTTGATGTTGACACAATGCCACCCCCCACATCTTACCGTTGTTATTTTTGCATCCCAAATGAGCAACCATATTGTCCTTCCTATACACTAATTTGCAACTTGCAAAATTTACATTCACCTTCTTGAACATCGGAGTCCATTCCTTGGGCACATACCAAAGTTCCATTCGTCTTGCATTCTCACATCAATATAGTCTATTATCACTCTCCACTTGGAACAAATACCTAAAGGCAATCAAGGTCAAATAAAGTTGGTAGGAATGCCAAGTGCTAATAAAATGGGGGACTTTATAGTCCCGGCGCATTCACTTGCACTAAATATAAAAGATCATTTTGTATTAATAGATATGTTCAACCCCATGCCAAGGTTAATATAGCGGCACACCATTGGAATTGTTTTTTGGAGGCTATCGGTTGTCCCCTATAGTCGATGTCGTAGTCAACTGCTTTTGTAAGTCGACAAGCAAGTTTTGCTCAACTTGCCTAAGTTTTGAGCATGACACTAATTATGATACATTATAATTTTGTAGCCCACATATTTGAGCAACGTCTTGAGGTCTAGCTTGAGCCTCTTGGACCATTAAGAGTTAATCAGATTGGCCTCATTGTTTCAATACAATGCCATGTGTGCCTCGTCTAGCTCTCTCCTAGCTCTCTACACTAAATATCCCAGTTAGTGTGTGTTACTATTCAGAGTTATGCAGTGCTATAACTATTAATTGAGAATAAAAAATGTTACCAAGCAAAGTCATTTATGTTCTATAATAATGTCCAAACAATCTATGGAACTTTTGTTAGTAAAAATTGAACTCTTGAGCAAGACATTATTTTGTTGCATAACTCCGAATAGTAACACACACTAATTGGGATAATTAATGTAGTTCCCATCAGTGTGGACTCGTATTGTCATTTATTCTAACATCAATTGGGTACTATTATAATGAGGTAATGTCAATTTTTGGGATATCATTAGGGTGCATGTATTTGAGGATGTTAGTGTTCTTGATACCATTCATACTAGGTGTATGGGACGAGGATGGTATAATAGACCCAACTAATAACTCGCACAAACAATGATTATCTCATCTTCAAGTGATACCCACCAAATATCAATATTTGACTGGTATTACAATTATGGTGCAAGTTAGGTCATTTGGACAACATTATTGATATTGTGTATTGATACCATTCATTCACCTATATAATAAGGTTTGGTTTAGACTACAATGAAGAAGTGCATCGGTCAGTCAATAATTTTAGCCCAAGACAAGGTTATTTGAGGCAATGGTTGGTATGGTGGACAAGATGTCTCATGTTGAAGTTCTCCGGAGGCCAAGGTTTTTATCCGAGGGTTAGAAGTTGCCCAAGAAACTCGACCTCCGGAAAACTCCCTTGGCAAAAAATTGTTGCCATATTGACATCCATGTAAGCCCCGGCCAGTGAAGAACTCTTTTCATAGCCAATCATATTACTCCACTCCCTTAAATTTTATGACCAATGCACTTCTTCACCATAGTCTAAACTGGCCCTAAGTCCAACATCAATTCCCACTATCTAATTACATGTCACCGATTCCATGTGGCTATCAAATGCGGACCAATGAATGATGAATGGTGTGAACCTACTTATACTTGGGCCAATGATACAACTCATTTCCACACTAAATAGATGTCTATACTGATTACATGCATCAAGTCCGCACTCGAAAGAGGAGGACCATAACTTATTGTATGTCTGGATGAGATTTGGCAATGGTTCATTGTTTTCTTACGCTTGTGCCAGAATGACAAATGGTTCCCTGACCCTTTACATATTCACGTGTTTTGGGAAACACTTACCACCAATTTACAAGGAAATTCTAACGAAATAGGGTTTCATGTGTTCTCCTCGTCACCCATTTAGAGGTGTTCTCTTCCTTATAAAGCTCTCCGCCCCTTCAAATATTCAAGTTTTTAGAGGGGTGATTTCCAACTCCTCTATGAGGGAATCAACTATCACTACACTAAATAGGATATTTAGTGTTTGATACACTAAATACTAACGCATGCACTAAATATCAATAACCCTATGAAAGTAAGTAACGTTAAATGTAAACTCAAACACTAAATATCAACTATGGTAATATGTGGAAGTCACATGTTTGAATTTAGTGTTAGTAAGGATATGAATCTTTTTTTAACAATGATAAAAGGAGAATTCCATCATATCTTCTAGCATATCTTCTAACACTAATTATCAGAAAATTGAAAATTAGTGTTGAGCAGGGTAGGGTGGTAACAACATCAAATATAAGGGTGCAAGCATAGTAAAGTGGACCAAAAAAGTGCTCCGGTATATGAAAGCCATGATTTTCTTGGTCAAACGCCTATAAGTAGTAGCAAAATGTTGTTTAAAATAGATTATTTTTCATGATGACCTCTATTGTTAAGTTAGGTACTCAAATATAGAATATCAATATGAGATCTTCAAAACCTATCATCAAAAGTGACGCGTAAAAGCAACTGATTCAATATAGTTTTGAACGTAAATTTCATGACCTTAAATATTTTAAACTTGGAATTTCTTTTCATATTCCTTGAATTCATTATAAACTTGAGGTCATCGTAAATTTTTTTTCAAAAATTCATCAATTTAATGTAATGTAATTGTATTTTAAACAAGTTTTTGACAATTATCTTTTCAATGACACCCACTTGCACCACCACTTGCACCGTCTTCTAAAATACATATACGTTGTTTGAAATTTTTTTTTGTGAACATAAATTGCTTGGCTTTGTAGATTCATATGTTTTCTAAATGTTTATGAATTTTTATTTCATAAAATTCAAAGTTAGTATATTGTTTTGGATCACTTTCACTTGAACCTGAGCAAGGATCAAGAGCTGTCCACTTTACCGTGCTTGCACCCATAATCAAACACTAAATATCCTATTTAGTGTAGCTCACAATCTTTGATCAAATAGAATCTTAGCTTTAACTATTTCTATGTAAAGTCTCGTGTATGTAAGATGTTGACTTTGATTGTGGAACCCACAATCTTTAGAGCTCGTATAAATAGAGAACATGTGGGACATATAACAAAGACTACCGTAACACCATAGCAGGTTCGCCACCTGGCGAATGAATATTTAATTTTTTTGAAAAAATAAGGTTCGCCTCTCAAAAACTGAATTTCTCAATTTTTGTTTTTTAGCAAAAAATAAGTAAAAATGACCCTAAATAGCTTAGAAATAGAAAAATATTTCAAAAACTAATTTATTCTATTTTCGTTTTTTTGTCTTCAGAATTTTCTAATTTTTACGTTTTTTATTTTTAGAATTATTTTAGGACGAACCTGCTATGGTACTACGGTACTGTACTCTCTTCTAAAGTAATGTTACCAATTTAACACCCCTTTGTTATTAGTGTTTGGTGTACAATTTATGAAACATGCTCTAAGCCGCCTTACGATAACATGAGGATCAACAAATAAATGTGTTTCGTATTTTGCATGCTTCTTAGAACTTCGGAGAGTAGACAAGTAGGCCCACACTTTAGTCCTCTAGAATGTGCTAAATGAAAACCAATCAATGGGTTTCATGTTTTTATGGGTTGACATGGTTTGCTAAACCAAGACTAGACCAATCACGAGGGTGGTGTGAATAAGGTAGAAATACCTAAAACGGTGAATGACCACTACTGGTGCACTAGACTAGGGGTAGAATGATTCTTGTGTAGACCCAAAATGGCTAATTATAAAGTGGTGGCCCGAAAAGGATGCACTGCTAGATGGAATGCAATGATTGACCGGATAGGTGTTGTTTCACACCACTTGTGATCACTTTTGGGTGCCATTAAGTTAACCGTTTTGTGTGTCTTTGTATGTAGAGTAGAATATTTGGATGTTCAAATTAGGGAGACTCTATCGTACAAGTAAGGGGTTTGACTTACTTGCCTCTTTGAAAAAATGTAACTAATTATTTACAAGGAATAAAATTACGAAACAACTTGCATTCCTCATCATTTCCTCTTCTCTATCTCTGAAAAATATTGCACAAAATTTCAAGCCACTCGTTCTAGCCGAATCAGCTTATTTTCACCACTTTCTGTATATCTACCTTAGTTGTATTCAGGACAAGTGATGTGTTTTACAAACTTCAACACATGTTAAAATAGTATTCTATATTGTCTATGGTATTGAAAATCCATCTTTAGCACAACTTATCAAAAAGACAAAGCGGAATTGAATCATATGTATTAACCGCGTGAGAATGGTGATTTCATATATATGGTACATACAAGATTTGAGTCTTGGTCATTTATACAAGCCCAAATTTTCTTAGAGTTCATTCTAAATATATGCTATGCTTTGAATAGAATGAGAAATATGATATATATGGACTAATTTAAGATAATGTCACTTTTGACACTTCTAACTATACAAACATCAAAAGTAGTCCTAAACCCCTTCGTATGATATAATAAGGTCTAGAATAGACCTCTTGGACAATTAAGGATTAATGTGAAGTGACAAATCTAACTTAACAAGTTGATGGAGTTACCAAGGGGATCCTTGAGCAGGGTAGGGCCAATGGGCTCAAATTCACATCGGATTGCCCGACGTTGTATATTATTATTATTATTATTATTATTGATCGAGTTAGGGCCTCCTTACAAACAACCCAAGAGCCATGACGAAGGAAATATGGGGGCTCTTGAAAACCAACCAAAGGCTTCTCAACCAATCACATTATATGGATAGCATGGATCAAGGGCCCTCAAACTCTAGTGTAAAGTGGCCCTTAGTGTTAAATGGGAGAAACTTGGGATTTGTGGCGTCTGTGTAGATTCATCCATCTTGGATGAAGGGGCTAGACCGATAAAGATAAATCCCCTATACAGTTGAGGGCTAGTTCATTCTAGCTGAACTCCCTTGCACTATTTGAGGTTTCTAATGCTAATTCCAAAGTCAAATCATCTATAAACAATCGTGTACATGCTATAATAAAACTCACTGCGTTTTCACCTACACCAATGGATGAGTTTACACTGACACCACGAATCCCTGACCAAAGAAGTTGGGAAAAGTAAATGTTTGACACAATAACATTCATAGTCTATCGCAATTTGTGCCTAACTAGTATGTGACTCTCACATTTCTAACAATAACTAAAACAATCAAGTTGCCAACCATTGCCACAACTCGAAAACACACATCCAAAACCTCATCACGGTGCAACTTGGTTGACTAATCTACTCTTAAAAATGACGGTCTCCCCGAGACCAAGTCACAATAAAAGGTTGCCATGCCCGTGACAACTACGTGAAATTTCCTAATGAAAAGTGCTTTAGTGCATTTAAAAAAGGATATGAACTCGGTAGGCTACAACTATGATCATGTTGTTGTTGGTGTGCATGACGTGCCTTGCTTGATCACACTAAGAAGCTTGAGATGGTGTGGTTGGAAACTTGGAAGTTGGTGTTGGGGAGAGCAAATTGGCTTCTCTAAAGGAGAGGGAGTTGGGGGAAGGACAAAGTCTAAGATTTTTTAAGTAATCGTGAGAAAAATATAGAGTTGGAAATCATGCGCATGCTTGTTCCTACTAATTTTTTTGAAAGGAGCCTTAAATATTGATTACATCTTCGAATCTTGTTAAATATCATGTTCCATTTTGTTTTCATCTGGATACGAGTTTGAATGGTAGTGGGGATGTGACCTGGGAGGGCATCGTTTAGGTAATAGCTTATTTGTTATGTATTCGACAATGATCATTGGCTGGATTGAGATCACCCAATGGCCGATGGCCAATGTCTAGCGTAATTTCCATGAAGAGGAGATTGTGCACATCATTGAAGAGGTTTGTAAACCAATTATATGTTGCACCATATGATAGTTTATGAACGAAGTGTCTGATGTGTTTGAGTGTGTGGTTCTCTCTAAAAAAACACTTTGGACTATAGAGGACATAATCTCTTCCTAATGAAAGTAAAATACTTTTTTTTCATAAAGGGTGTAGCCTGGGGTGACAACCACTTGTAACACTTGTAGGGAGTCAATGTCTTTAGAATGCGGGTTGGATGTGAAATAGCAAGCCAATCAAAATTCATTAGAAGCATTTAACTACTGGTTTTATGTTAATCTTCACTTATGCATAAATTTGGGAATCATATAATGAAGGAAAAACAGGGAATAAATATTCACAACAGTGTAGAATGTCGATAAATTAGCATCCAAACGGTGGGGCAACGTAATTGCACATACTGGTGTACCCTGAAGAGGAGAGTCGTTGCCGCCTTGAGGGATGGAGTTAGTGGTCAGTTAGTGCCCCCACTAACTAACTTAAGTTGCGACAGATGATATATGTTTTATGTTAATCTATAGACTTATGCATGAAATTGGGAATCAAAAAACAAAGATGATAAATGTTTAAAGTAGTGTAGAATGTCGATAAATTAACACGGGGCAATGTAATTGCACATATCGGTGTAGAGTCATTGCCACCTCAAGAGATGGAGTTAGTGGTCAGTTAGTGCCTTCACTAACTAAGTGGTCATGGATAATATGTGAGAGGATTTAAGTTAATCTAGTTGACTTATGCATAAATTTGGGAATCATATAATGAAGAAAAACAAAGATGATAAAACACCATTTTAATTAAAATGAGACAATTTGGCCATTTTGAGACAAAAAATTAAGGTGAAATTTCGAGGCACCTTAAAGGAAATTTAAGGCGAAATCCAAGGGGAACTTTGTTCCCATAAGCCAAGTTCCAATGGGGTATATAGTGGGTACATGATAAAGTACCAAAAGTTCCCTACAAGTGTTCCCCCACCACGTTCACATCCTCCGCAATTATTCACCTTAATGTACGCTATTAAGGTGATTGGCAAAATGAGACTTTGAAAAGTCTCATTTTAATTAAAATGGTGTTATAAATATTCAAAATAGTGTAGAATGTCGATAAAAGCTAGCGTGGGGCGATGTAATTACAAATATCAGTGTACCTTAAAAAGGGAGGGGGGTTGTGGCCCCGAGGGAGGGATGGAGTTAGTGGTAAGTTAGTGGCTCCACTAAGAGAGAGAGAGATTAGAAAAAGTCATGGGGGGCACTTTGGGGAGACTTTGTCCACTTTGGCGAGGGGAAAGGGGAAGAAAGAAAGAAAGAAAGAAAGAAAGAAAGGCAGCCTGGGAATGGTGTGGCTTGTGGAGCACTCCGGGCTCCGTTTCTGGCCGGAATTGGTCTGCTCCACTTTGCTTTACTTTGCTTTGCCTTCGCTTTCGCTTCCCCTTTCTTTTGGTGCTTCTATGTGTCCGCAGCGGAGGCAGCTTCTCTAGCCCGACACGCAACTCGGTCAACAACGCGACCCCCTCTTCTCTCTCTCTCTCTCTCTCTCTCTCCACTGCTCTCCTGCTGCTTCTCATCATCATCATCATCATCATCATTATCTTGTGCATCTTGCGCTGCCTTTTCGGGACCTGGCGTGGCGTGGATCGCTCAAGCACCGTCGCAGATGCGTTGCGTAGTATCGTGCTGCTCGTCGTCGTCGTCGTCGTCATCATCATCGGGATGATGGTGTACAGACTTCTGGATACATTCATCATCGATACCGCATTCAGATTCCGCTTCTTGTGTTGACTTGGTGGATTACTGGCTTTGACAGACGGAGAAAGGGAGGGAGTGAGAGAGAGAGCGCGCCGGCCGGCCGGCGCAGCGGAGGTTTCCGGATAGAGGAAGAGAGAATTGAGTGCGTGGTGCGGGCTTCCTGGCGCCGCGGATTCTGTGTGTGTTTGTGTGCGCGCGTCGCGCGGATGCTTTACAGCGGTCGCATTACAGTGGTGGTCACAAGTTGTGGATGAGTATAGCGAGCGTTGACAGGGGAGGTTTCGAATCGAGTCTTAATTTCTTGTCCTCTAGAAACTTCCTGCATTATCAAATCGGTGCCGGCGTTTCTGGTGTGCGCGCGAGTCAGGGACGAGCAGAGTTTGAGTTCCTTGTATTTTGCCTTTGTAAGAGTCTGAGTTTTGAGCTCTAGTGTCGAAGTAGCAGGGGCGGAAGCACTAAGTGCAGAGCTAAATTTGCAAATACTTGCCAAATTTAGTTCTCTCCGAAAAGGACGGGATGCTTTATATGCGTCTGGCAGGAGTCTCTGATTTCCGATTCTTTACCTGCATTGTTAAGAATCAGCTCAGTGTACGTCACATTGGCCTAACTTAGTTTCTCTTGGCGCTTCCTGTCTCGCATATAGGCACGCAGCACACCTACTACGAAGAAACAGAAAAATACAGAGAGTTCCTTCTTGCCGTCCATAGGAATTCCGTTTATCAGGTTGTCCAACCCCTGCGCTTTACCGACTCCTATACTCCGCGTCTTGTGCGTCCTTATCTGCGTACCAATTACGGAGTGCCGGGCACACCTCTGTTTGCGTGTCTTAGAACTTGGTGGTCATGATGGCTTGATTCTCAGATAATTTTCAGAGCAATGGCATTTCAACGTCCTTTACAGAATGCTAACATATTAACAGTTGAAGGCCGCTGTCAACCCTTATACACTGTCTGAGCTATTGGCAAGTTTGCGCAAATGGCGAAGTGCGTGTAGATCAAAGCATTCATCAGACTTGCAGTCAGATTAGACTTGACATTGGTGAATGGTCGGTGTTACGAAGGTGGCTCAGAATCCGCAACAGACTCCCCCGGCCTGCAAACAATTGAGACAGACAAGTTTGTAAAGAACGACAGGCTTCTTGAGAAATTGACTACCCGTAAGAACCTGAGGTACTTCGGCATGTTGCGGCAGAATGTGACACTATCTCACACGAGGTAGTGCAGCTCGCGAGGACGATGTGATTCAACTCAAGGGAGACCTTACTAGTCTGCATTCTGAAGTCCATTAAGCAGTAAATTGCAACTCTTCTGAGTTTGGTTGCTACCGGAACTACGAACTCGACGATAGGCGCTTTTGGAGTAAGAGAGGTAGAGCTGGCGATCGCATCAGTGCAAGAGCAGTCTCCTAGTCTCCTCAAGACGAAGAAGACGAAGATCATGGTAAGCTTTTCCTCCTAGTCATTTATGGAATTCAAGTTTTGAACCTGAGAGATGCGACTAGTAAGGTCTAGTGACCGGGCTGTGATCTTGTCATCCAAAGGCTATGAAACATGATAGCTCCTACTAAAGTCTAAATTTTGTGTGAGCGAGGCGAAAACTTATATAGCACAATCGCGTCATCCGAAGCGATGCGTATTTTCAGAAGTGAGCAGCGCAAACCTGCTAGACTCTCAAACATTCTCTGATCTTCAGAAACTTAAGTATTGATCGTAATAATATTGAGCTCTCGGATCAACTAGGCTCCTTCCGGCATGACGCTCTCCGCACCAAAATGGCTTGTAAAGTATTGTATCCTCAGGTCGAAATGACACTGAGATATTGTGGATAAATACTGATTTGATAAGTCCAATGCAGATTAGTGTGCTTATACCGTAAGCAATATCCATGTTTTGTGTTGCAAAATCACAATCCAGATTGTACTGGCTAGGGTTGAGACGGTAGGACACCGCGGCACGAAGGCTTGCGTATTTGGCTTGCGTATTTTGGCCGATCGCCGACGTTCCTCGATCGAGCTACCGCAACAACACAAAAGAAACTGAATATTTATGACCTGAGGTATACCGTGCACTTGCGTGCGGCCACTGAACAAGGATCACGTTCGTCTACATCTAAGTTAGTGCGATTCTGTTTGACTTGCCCAAAGAGGACGGCTTTTCCATACAATTACGTGCGATTGAGCAGCAGGAAACTTCAAACTAATTATCAACCTCTCAATTGCCGCGGCCACAAGGACGTCCTTGAAGTATGTTTCTCTAAAGAAGCTCTAGCGCAGGGTGCGGAATCGAATGTATCTCTAGTAGCCGTCTCTTCTGTCGGTCAGCGTATATATTACCTTGTCAGCATTGTTTATGGTCAAGTCACACGATCCTGCCAGTTGACACATTGAAGGTATGAATCAAGAGGTCTGTACTGTACTCTCATGTAATCAGTGGTTAACAAATTTCTAAGGTGAAGCTTTCCGTGGTGACATTGTGTCGCGAGGGGAGGAATTCCTTCCAGTAACACCAGTCTCCTCAGTAGAACCTTGGATGCAATTCTTCTCAAAGAACGACAAAGAAAGACAGTGGAGTGTTCATCATTCTTCACAGACGACGCAATCCTGATAATACAATCTGCACTACGACCTTTAAGAGGATGCTTGGAAGCAACCGCCTTCCTTGACCTGTCTTACTGGACAAGAGGCAAGTGCGCACGTTATTGTCGCACCGATTTCATGTTGCTGGAATGGCCTCAGACTTAGTCGTACGTGAACAAATTGAAATGTCAGTAACATGGAGAACGGTAGCCCTTCCTGTCTTTCTTTAGTAATTAAGACTTACAGAATCCTATATACATGCGCTCGGTCATATGAGGTGAATAGATTAAAGTCTGTAATCTGTGTAGGTTTTTCTTGCTTTCGTCTTTCTTCCCTGATGTCGATTAGCAATGCACTTGAAACATCTGCTGTCCAGAGTGCATATCTTCAAATGAGAGCCTATTGAAGTGCTGGCTCTCATTGTGTGGTCTTGTACTTCTTGTGTCGCTTAAAGCCAATACCTGTACGGTACTGCAGGGAGGACCGATGATGGCTGAAGACGACAGTAATCTCGCCGAGGGTCCCGTGTGGTTGAGGCCGTTATTGAAGGCCGATTTCTTCGCCACTTGCGCAATTCATGGCGTGTCCGCGAAAAGTGAATGCAATCTCTTCTGTTTCAAGTGCATGGGGGACGGTATTTGTGCTTCTTGTGCCGTGGATCACAAGGATCACCATGTTGTTCAGGTATAGAGATCGCCACTTTCACCATATCCTGCTTTAGACCATATAATTGGATGCATGCTATTTCACCGGTGTGTAGGGTTCTTAAGATACTCTTTCTCTGAACAAGTCAATTCAATTAAGCAAATTAGTCTCACAAGGATAGTAAATTTCTTACTGTTTGGGTTCTACCCATTGCGAGAAGATCCAGATAGAGTCGCTGCATTGTGGAACAGCACACCGAATAGGCTCAATGTTACTTTCATGCACATTAACTACACTAATCTGTCTTGTTAAGCTATCCTTGGAATAATGTTAAACTCTACTAGTGATATACTGGTCTACAACGATGTCCTTAGTGGCTAACTATGAGAGAAGTCTCCCGTAGTAGCTAATATTCTCCCAATATTCTCTAGGGTAAAAGTATTCTCCCTCAGTAATGTGAAGGTCAAAAGATTGGAACAACATGACTCATGGACATCAAAAGAAAGAGTGAAAGAGATGATGAGACAAACATTCATAACACAGGTTGACTTCTGTAATCGGAGTGTCACTGAGCGAGGGGATATGGTCCTACATCATTTATTTGCAAATGATCCTTGACTTGCTCTAGTCTTGAGTCGAACCCTAACAAGGTTCAAGTCTCCTCTGTATCTGAAGGAATAAATGTCAATGTGTAGATTCGACGATCCTCTTACCATGACGTCATTCGAGTTTCCGAAATCCAGAAGCTCCTGGACATTTCGACAGTGCAGACATATATCATCAACAGTGCACGTGTCGTATTCCTCAATGAAAGACCTCAGCCGCGACCAGCCAAAGGCGTGACAAACACATGCGAGACATGTGAACGGAGCCTTCTTGACACCTTTCGATTCTGCTCCTTGGGATGTAAGGTAAATTCTCTTCCACTTTGGTTTCTTGGATGTGCCTCTCTTCTAGGCTAAGTGATAGATTATAGTCCGAGGAAGCGTGAGACCATATCAAATTGAACTGCTAGATTGATAGAAATAAATTAACGAGATCAATCAACATCGATAGATAACATGAGAAGAATCCGTCCATCTAGGTAAGCCTATTATCATCGCCTGATCAACCTTGAAACTCTGTTCTTGGCAATCATAGTGTCGTGAACAATGTATTTATTGTATAGAAAGAGAACCTTCAAACATCTTGCATTAATCTTTTGAAATGCCAGAGAGGACACGATCAATCATTTCCGTCATTCCTGTCAAGAGTCACTCTTATTATCCATTTCCTCGACGCAGTGATTGCATTTTCACGTGTTAGACCTGGTAGAGTACGGTAACTCTGAATGTCCTTTCCAGAATAATTGAAAGACGTCAGAGCTTTGCAATTGTTGCTAGAGAATCTCAACCTGCCTATGTAGTTCTGCTGCCTCTTGGTTACCAGGGAGATCGGCCAGACACGTACTGCACTGTTCGGTCAACCGCTTTCTTTGGGTACGTCGTGTCACCACTTGTGAGGACCGATTCAGATCTGGACACCGAAGTGGTAGGAATGATGATCGCATCCATTAAACTGACATGCTGGGGTGTTTGCACACGCTGCAGCTGGCAGGGATAAAAAGACACAAGGAACTTTCGTTTGTGTTGCAACCCAAATCTCAAGTTGCAGCTAGCACTAACTCTCGCGGGGGACCTTCAGACTCGGAGGACTCCTCAACACATAAGAAGGCGCCTCGGTCGAAGAAAGTTTCGCAGCTCCAAACATCACCGTTGTCCAACACAAGCTTTGAGGGCTCGGAGACAACAGACCATGAAGTGTTTGAGGAAACCACAATGTATAACCACAAGCGACAAACATGGCTACATCATGAGGCCGGACAGTCTTCACCAAGAGGACATCCAGAGCTTTATCTCGCCACCAGTTGCATGCCTTCGCCAGTGCAGCTCGTGGTAGACATGTCACCACGGACTCCGCCACCTTCTAGTTCACTTCGAGCTGCGAAGCGACGAAAGGGCATCCCCCACAGGGCTCCCCTCCGCGCGTGAAATTCAAGCACTTCAATGTGTACATAGGGGTACCCGTGTTGTATCATAAAAGGATGTGAGAAAGACTCTTGTCGTCATGCACCATATCCCATCAACAATACGTCGTCAGATTGTGTGGACCAATCAACCCAAGAAAGAGGCTAGAGGGACAATCAATTTGCCACCATGTCTAGTGTCGCACATCCGTGGATGAGCCCAGACACCGTCGGAATCATCGTCCAACCTAAATTGTGTCTCTCTGAAGTGTTAAACATGTGTGTACAAATTGTTGTTTACCCAATTAGCATCTGTACAAGAATCATAAGTACAGTGTTTCACGAACCTTAAGTGTATATAACAACTCAAAGGGTGGCACTGCTACAACTACATCTTCAACTGTACAATATAGGTTCAATCCTCGGCAACCAGGCAAGGACTCAAACTGGGAAAACTTTCTAGTGGTTGCAGATTATAGCACGCGCGCTGCACCAGCCAGGCTCCTACAGTGGCAGGTTCTAAGTCAAGCTCACGGAATGCGCACTGAGCTTATAACAAGGATCGCATTTGAGAAAGACTGGGTCCAACAACTCACCGGCTACATTGTGGCAACATAATTGGCGTCAATCAATGTCGCCAAGGAAGGTGCGTGCACCATACGTCATGTTTACTGAAACAAAAGGGGAAGGCTTTTGAGGGGAGAAAAATGTCACTTGTTGCATGTTGAGACGGGTTCACATGTGAAAATGCCAGCGTCCAACTTGTTCATGTACCATAGTTACCGTAGTGTTCGTCTTGAAAGCTCTCATCACAGTGTAGGAGGTTAGAAATCGAGAAGGTCCAATAATAATTATACACATACAGTCTGTCAGTGGTATAACGTATTGTTGTATCATCTTTACAATAAAAGCACCAAAGGGTCTTATGTACTCTCTGTTCCTCTTGCCTCTCTGGAGTATGCCTTAGTCCCTGATTTGTCAGACTCTTTCAAACCTGTCTGAGTTTTGTCTTTCATGAGGAATGATATGTAATGTATCCATGGCCTGATCTATTGCGATGATGTATCAATATTGAAGTGCAATGCGATTTAAAAGGAGTAGTTCCTTCTGATGATTTTTTTACATTGACACAAGCAGACTACGTGCACCCGAGTGAATAGAAATGACTCACATGTTGGCTCACGTCACTCTCCTCCATATGTTTCTTGCATACTTCTCAATCATGTCAAAGTTGATGTAAGTTACCTCTCTGCCAAGACTGGCGCACATGCTTTATCAACCACACGAACCTTCTCGCTGTTTGATGGATAAAAAGTGGGAGGAAAAGTGCAGGAGGGTGGAAGGTTGTTCAGGACGAAGGAGCTAAAGCTTAGTACAAAGGTACCACCAGACAATCCAAGTACCAGAATGAAGTACCCTACCTACTTTTTCTTTTCAATCGCAAGTTCTAAAATGTTGGACGCCGTTGAGCGATTTCAATCCAGGACCAGAGCTCCACTCGCAGATTTTATATTTACAATACTCTATTATAAGAAACAACTTCTCATCTAGTCGAGTGGAGGCATTATAATGACATTGACGTTGGCGTTCCGAACCCGAAGAAATTCTGACCATGCTAGCTCCAATGGGTCCACAACGTTGCTCAGAGAATGTTTGTCTCCCATTGGAATCAGCAAAAAGACGATGCTCTTCCAAGTTTGCGAGGAGCAACACTTACTGGGAAGTAAATCTCTGCCATCTCAATTACTGCACATGAATCGTGTCTTCTTTCGAGATGAACGTAGTATATATATACATACACCCTTATCTACGTCACAAAATATATTCACAATATACATAGAATAAATAAGTGAGCCATTGTAATTTTGAATACGGTTGTGTGTCGAGATAGAATATGCGGCCTTATCCTAAACAACAAAGTATATTTGTCATTTATGCAACCGTTTGCGACTAATTGATTTCCTCCCTTGGTATTACGATCTCCAAGGAAGGAAGTGTGACCCGTACCGTGAATCAAGAAGCTTGTGGATCGAACTAGAGAGTGTTGATGATATCGCACTATTTGCAAACAAGACACTCTCGCGGGACCACGGGATCGCACGAACAAAGGAGAGGCCACCATGTGGCCCAAAAGCCAACTTTGCGTATGGGAAAGGGGCATCTAGGAAGAAGAGGTTCGGCCAAGGCATTTGAGCTACGGGCCACTCAATTCCCTCCGCCTTTCCAGCCCAGCGTTTGTTATGGGCCCAGACCATGTGCGGCGACCCCCAACCCATGAAAATCAAAAAAAGAACAATTATAATCAAATCGTGGTGATGCAATGGACCCGGCAACGGAGCCTGCATGATGCCAGGTTCCTAGAGGAGCTGCCAGACTTGACTCATACAAAAGGCCATTCGTTCACAAAGGAGGGCCCCGGAATTGGAGCCTGCAAGGGCCTTTTCCCATGCCGCGGACATCCCCACAATTCACTCACTCAGGTGCAAGCGATCTTTTCCTTGGAATTCCCTGGATTTGGATGGCCAAATTTTAAATCAATACCGTCCGAGTATTTTGCGTGCACTCACAAAATTATGCACAACTATCCATGCATGCATCGGCACCCGGGAAAAAGGTCGCTTGGTGTAAGAATTTGTTAACATGAGTTTACATAATTACTTGGGATTAGTGTGGGCCGGAAATATCTGTTCATGTCTATCATTGCAGATGGATAACATCATAAAATGCTGCCGCAATGTTAGTAGTCGGTTTCTGAAGTTCAGATCTCCAAATTGACACAATGTGTTACACTTGTCATCTATGCTGCAACAAATCACATGGACACATGTCTCGGATTCTCAATAATAATGTGCTCAGGATCCCTAGATGCTAGATTATTGCCTTACGTTGTGGTCAGTTGCATAAATAATAAAAAAGAATCGGAAACATGTCCCAATTTGGACAAAATTTAGAGTATACCAATGTCCAGGAAACAAATGAACACTTATCTACATGCTTTTAGCTCTTTGTAAATTGTGAACTATGGACCTCAAAATTAATCAATTTCGCAAGATCCCAATAATCCAAATCAACATTATTTGGATTCCAAAATGGATGTGTGTTGACACAAAAGTGTTGCAACTGACCTAGGGATATGGTAGGACCTTTGGCTTTGGCTATTCCACTTTAGTTGGGTTTTAATTTGGACCCACACCTCCCAATTTCACATAAACCCAAAATTGTAACCCATTTTTCTAGATTGTGAACAATCAATTTTCAACGAGCAATCCTAGAGCACCTTAAATTATAATATTATGTGTGAAGAAGAGAGTCCACAACATTATTTAGTTGCATCCTTCAATTGCCGGTCCAAATATAGCCCCCCCTTAATTTACATGCAATGTGCGCAACTGTCGATGACTTCTACCTTGGTAATGGGGTGCAAGCATAGTAAAGTGGACCAAAAAAGTGCTCCGATATATGAAAGCCATGATTTTCTTGGTCAAACGCCTATAAGTAGTAGCAAAATGTTGTTTAAAATAGATTATTTTTCATGATGACCTCTATTGTTAAGTTAGGTACTCAAATATAGAATATCAATATGAGATCTTCAAAACCTAACATCAAAAGTGACGCGTAAAAGCAACTAACTAAATATAGTTTTAAACGTAAATTTCATGACCTTAAATATTTTGAACTTGGAATTTCTTTTCATATTCCTTGAATTCATTATAAACTTGAGGTCATCGTAATTTTCTTTTCAAAAATTAATCAATTTAATGTAATGTAATTGTATTTTAAACAAGTTTTTGACAATTATCTTTTCAATGACACCCACTTGCACCACCACTTGCACCGTCTTCTAAAATACATATACGTTGTTTGAAATTGTTTTTTGTGAACATAAATTGCTTGGCTTTGTAGATTCGTATGTTTTCTAAATGTTTATGAATTCAGAATTTCTATTTCATAAAATTCAAAGTTAGTATATAGTTTTGGATCACTTTCACTTAAACATGAGCAAGGATCAAGAGCTGTCCACTTTACCGTGCTTCCACCCAATGGTGAATCAAGTGGAATATATATAGTGTTTCAAGATGGAATATTGGATTACACTCCACAATCTAGGAAATTTTAGATAACATGATGTATTAGCCAACATCAACTGATGAAAGCGACCATGCTAGTGCTCGGTGTCAAACCTGACACTATAAGGTCCCCATTTTTACCAAATGACATTGATTCCCCCATTGATACCACCCCCCCGGGTGGCCCACCCAACTGCACAAGGCAGCTGAACAATGTTATGTCTTGACAAATGAGAAATTGTACTTTTAAAGCACTTTTTGAAACTACAATAGTTTCTTAACTGTACAAAAACCTACCCATCTTAAAACAATCATGATGATTTTGTTGTGTTAACAAGAAAGCCTTCTTTTTTAGAATTCCCTCCTTTTCAAAGGGCAACTTACAGGTGGCTTGGAATCCAACGTGCCACATGAAATGGTGAAACCCCTTTCATGTCTCAACTTCTAAAAGTAGGGGAAGGCCCTACTTGTTGGGCTCCAAAAATTGTTGGGCCCTGCCCTCAGACTCCTGACTCTTGAGACGGCGTCCTTCATTTTCAAAACACCCTCCCCCTTCATGGTCTTCCCCTATACATAAAATATCATCCAAAGGCAAAATGACTAACCACATAAAATTGTCCTAGTTATCTATCTACATTTTCATTTTTAACTTTCAAAGATTGCTATTGAATATAAAATGGAAAAATGTGATGTCAACAAGGCTTTATCTAAATTTAGGAGGATTAGCATCACCACTTAATACCCTCCTCTACAAGCTAGTACGTCCAAGCTTCGTTAGTCAAATTATTGATAACTTACGAATGCATGTGGAGTAGTAACCAACTCCCTCATGTATAATTGAAGAGAGCCACTTGAGCGAGATTCGGGATTATAGAGAATATACACACGAGACTCGGCCAAGTTTCTTCAACCCGTATATCCAAAGCATCCAAATGTTGGAAACCCTTAATTTGGGGCGAACCCTAGCATCATGGTGTGCGATGGCTCAATGTGGTGGGAGTAGGCGACTTGGTGGAGTTGCCGCATCAAGTTGACATCCATCCACGGTAAGAAATATTTTATTTATTTATGTATAATTATATATTCATTATTCTATTCCATTATATAATAGAGTATAAGTCATGCATTGCCTGTGGACAAGGTGCATGTGTATTCTTTCTTGTAGACGGGTCCCACCGCGGAGCCCACTTAAGGCACACACACAAAAAGCGGTGACGAGAATCTCAACATTATTGAGTCAAACATTATTGACTGCCCGCCACACTCACCGGGCGTCTATTGAAACGAGAAATAGTGCGAAAGGTGTGGCATGTACATTATTACCCAAGATTTGGTAGATGTAGATGAATCTCTCTCCTCCGTAGTTTTTGTTACTACGGACCCGTTTGGGACGACGCCGCCGGCCGCTTTGATCAATTTGCTAATTGGGGGTGACTTGCAACTACATAGTGTACATATACGAAGCTAAATATAATTGCGGCTCAAGGGGCCAAGAATAAGGGCTTGCATTCGGCAAGGAATGTCTTGAATGGCCATGATTAGCGAAACTATAGTTTAATAGGTAAGTTCCTACTAAGTACTACTACTATATATGCGAGCCATCGTTTGGTGGGGAAGCTTCCAAATTAAGGAGCCGTCTTTTGCACTCTAACCTCCCTAATATCACGTTTGTGGCAACTAAAAGTGCACGTGTTATTAAGGAGGTCAATAGTGTTAAACATGGATGCGTGATGATAGAAATTTAGTGTATTGTGTGAAACTAAGGTACAGATACCATGAACCGTGAAAATAAGGTGATTCGCATTGAAGATATGGTCTTAAAATCATGAGATAATTTTCCAAGATAGAAGAGAAGGATTCATGAAGAGTGCAAGTTGTTTCATATTTTTATTCCCTGTAAAAAAAAATCTACAATTTTTTAAAGTGGAAAGTTTGTCAAACCCCCTACTCGTTCACTAGATTTTCCTTACACTGAACACGGTAATGCTCATTTCCACACAGAACATCACCTAAACCGGTTAACTCATGAGTACGTTAAATTGTGATTGATGGTAGTCAAACATGACTAAATTTGGCTAAACTGACTGTACGCGCATTCAAGCTGCCAGCCTCACAATGATCGGTTTCAGAAATAGCACTTCACTATTCTGACGGAAGTTTACTGCACGGGTAGAGGGTAGTTCACGGTTTATGGTATCTCTACCTTAGGCAATTATCCAAAAGTCAACATTGCAATAATGACACCAATGATAATGATGACAACGTGATGTGTGCGAACGTGTGGTTTGAATTCTTTGGTAGACTATTTTAATGTCGAAAACCCATGACATATGAGAGGGAAATGTGACAACAAGGAGGGAGATTTGAACTGAGCACATCCGTTCCTAGAGTTTGGGGATATAAGAGAGGGAGCGACATTACGGATTAGGGTTTAGGGTGTAGTCATATAATTGAGGTCTTTAATGATTTGTCTCTTAAAAAAGTTATGGGTCAAAGCCTCAAAGGACATAAGTTGAAGTGAACTTGAGAGCAATGGGTTACAATGTATGTGCATAATGTCATTATTAAGAAATGGTTATTTAATATATTGAAGTCAAGGTCAACTTCACCATAGAAATTATTGGTTCCATACTTTTCAATCAAAATATTAGTTTGAGTACTTGAGAATAATCTACTGAGGTGATTTCATAAATATGATGGCATAAAAAACATCACCTCTTCAACAGTACTGTTAAATACCTAAATGTGGTTCAGAAATGCTAGAAACTTGAGCTGCCGCAGCTTCAGGTTCGCCTCCACCAGCTAGCCCAGGCTCCCAGCTGCAGCTTTGCCATCGCCTCCTTTGCATGTTGCGTTCTCCATACCAAAAATCCCCTTGTCCTCTTCAAGACGCTCTCGGTAGTGTTGCATTTTTTATTCTAGAGGTTGGAGGTGGCATTATAAAATACATTTTAAAATATTTCAAAACATTTTTAATGCTTTTTATTGAAAATCATCGAAGACATCAATCCGTGAGGTCCTTGGCAAATCATTGTCGAAAACATTCCCCTCTTCCAGGATTAGTTCTCCGAGCTCTTCTTCACCCAAGTATCGATCCAAGATTGCGCCTAGATTGTCCCCTGATGCGAAATTCATATTATGGTATTCGTCAATTTGTGTGGCAGGGCTTACGGCTTAGGCACTGCCATTGAGTTTGAATATATTAATGCTATATGGTAATATGGAACAACTGACGAAATTGTCCGTGTCTGTATTCGCCCTATTGGCCTAGGCAAACTAAAGTAGTGAATTTATAATAATAAAATTTTAAAAAAATGCCTCAAAATTTGCTGAGTATTTTTAAATGCATATTTTAAATAAATAAAAAATAGATGCATCCCTAGCTCCCTGCCTTCGAGGTGCTCCTGGTTGGTCTCCATCTCCATCCAATGGATTTGAAAGGGGCCAAGTGAGGGTTTGGCGGGCGACTTGGGTGGGGGGGGGGAGTAGTGATAGGCCCCCCTTTCCCCTAAACCCACTTGAGACCCATCTACCTTAATGGGAAGTTCGTAATTCCCGAGGTCAAATTATTCGTTTGACCAAGTTTAGGGTTCAACTAAAATTTGAGGCAAGGATAAGATTGGAATGATGTCAAGGAACATAGCTCTCAAGATTGATTTGAATCTCCACAATCTTTGAATATAGAAGTGTCTTGGGTTGTGTTGCTCACTCTGTCTTCGGTGTCTAGTCCAAAATATTTGGTTGTGACATGCTAGTTGTATGCCCATTATCTGAGTTCCCTCTACTTGGAAAAGTTGGGTTCTTGTTGGATTTAACTTATCGCACTCAAAGATCCTGCACAAACTCTTTCATTCTTGTTCCCTTCAATTGTTTGGTGGACGAGAAGAGTCCTTTGTGGTGTAGCACGTTATGTTTCTTGCATCTGTGAGGCTACCTAGAGAGGGGTGGTGTGTCTATGACATTTTACTTGTGGTGTTAACTGGATGCATATCACTTTAGGTTTAGGGTTGAGGATGTGGTTCCGCTTGATGTTGTTTTCTATTTATTATTGTCAAATTTTATTTCCTTTCACACTCTCAAGCTGGCCATGTGTTTGTTTATTAGGGGATACCTATTATTTGTTTCGCAATATTTGTTGTCAAAGCTTTAGGCTATTTGGGTATGCTTTTTTTTTTCTAGGTTTGAGGGTTGTCCCATATGCTCTTATTAAATGTGTCCTACTAAAAATCTCATAGTTACAATCGTCTTCATTGTTAGGTTGTTATGCCCTAAACTCACACTCATGATACAAATAGTACCTCAACAACATGTATTGATGTGTCTCAATTGTCCTCATACTTCCTAATACCTACCATCAAAGCTCTGATGCCCTTCACTTTGCCTCTTGTAGATGATGGACATGTGAGTGTCTCGGAGGATATGTTTAGTTTAAGGTTTAATCTTTGTATAGGAACCATGTACGTGGAGCAAGAGATGTATACTATGGATAGTGATATTTCGGAAACAATCTTGATGCAAAATAACAAGAGCGATGATGGTCATGTCTGGATTTTGGGTCTAGGATCATTTAGGGTTATAGGTCTTTCTGATTCCCATATGCAAGCTTCCACTATTGTGTTAACAAACGAATTTGGCATGTCAACGGTTCAAATCCCTAATGTAGCCACCGTTAAGTTAAAGCTTGGTAAAGATGGTGACATTATGTAGTCTGATTTTGACGACAAAATTTGCCTAGCATTTGATTTTTTTGACACATCACCTTTCCCTTTTAGAAATTCAATTTCTACTCCTTCGAGAGTCTTAGTGGATGTCAATATAACCATGTACGGTCCTTTGTACATGAGTTTGATTTAACAAGGAACTCCATCCCAACATCCACCACTTTACCCTTTGTCATCGTCCATGGGTTTAAATATTGTAGAGGCATTGAGACTAACTAAGTCTAGAAGAAGGTCTAAATATGATTTTACGACTATTGACTTTGACAACATTGACGTTCATGAGATCATATACTACCATCATCCTTTGACAGTGACATGTTGTTTGTGTTGGCCCTTGTGGTTATAGGAGTCTCAAATGCATATGGATGTTCCATGGATGGCATGAATAAAATGTGCAATGAACACCCTTGGTGCACAACAAAACAACTTAATTTCCATAACAAATTTGGATCTTCATTCAAACGTTCTTCTTGTGTTGGCCATCTCCAGTGCCCAAATGAATATTGTGATTACAAGTATCGCAATAGGGGGGTTCGCAACTACGAGTGGATTGGATCAACCCATCATTTCTTGTGGGAAGTGTGGCCCCTGATAAATCCAGATTGGAGCGTGAGATATGTCGTTCTACACCGGTATGCATTGCTTTGTGCCATGCTTGCATACTATATATCCACTCCATATCCCCTAGGATGTCCTAGACCTATATTCATCTAGGTGTGCATGACCACCCTATCTCTATTGGCACATGTTGTTAGTCATTGGATATGGCTTACTAGTGTGTTGCTAATGAGGTCATGAAAACACCCACTACCAAGAACTCTGCTATAGTAATGGCAACGAGCAAACAAATCTTGGCAAACAACCTTCTTAAATCTCCATCAAATGACAGACACCATCACCTAGCATGTTCATTTTTAAAGGTGGTTTATAGACAAATTCAGTACTCTAGCCTCCCCAAATTGTCATAACTTTGTGCCAAGTTCCAAGCGGTTTGTACATAATGGAATGGGCACAATGGATAGCATTATGGTGCTCAAAGATCATTCATGTTTCAAGTACGTGCATGGCAGCAGGTTCCCTGGGCAATCCAAAGCATGGAGGGTGGACTCTTCATTGGAAACCTAAATGATGTGCATGGGTCACTATGAAATTAAACCCCCTTTATACAAGAAGTTTATAGAACCTTAGGGCCCCCTTTGTACATCTACCTTTGCTTCATAAATTTTAATAGCCTTTTAAGATGTACACATTAGAGAAAAACAATACATCCTCCTTATGTATATTATGTACGCTAATGCCTCAATTAATACCCCATCTTACATTCACATCAGTTCATACGTGGTATGAAGAGTCCATCCCGGGGATTCAAAGACAAAGTGTTCATCTTCAAAATGTTAGTAGACTTTCAAGGGAGTGATGTGGATCTCATGAGGCATATGCAAGTCGGAGGGGGCATGAAGAATTCATGGATCACGTCAAACGTTTGAAGAACTAGACCATCATGATGTGTCATGTGTATGACAACAAGTATTGGAAGGTCTTGCCAATTGCATGTTGTGACATGCAATATGAAGATGGTGTAGCCTAAATTTTATTATGGGAAAACTTGAATTTGTCATGGCGGATAATGGAGTGCCAAACTTCAAAGGTTTCATGACGGATAATACCCAAGCAAATTGGAATGTAGTCATGAAGATCTATGGTGATGAAGACCCCAGTTTGCTCATGGGCAGTTATGAACGTACATGCCTTTTCTATTGGATAAGGCAACCCATAAGTATATCAAACCATCATTACAATTTCAACACAAGCATATACGCAAGGATTACAAGGATGCCTAGACAACAGACGAAGCTAAGACAAGATATCACGTGATTCAATCATGGTGGTTGTCATCCGGCATTGCAATAGAAGAAGGCATATTTGTTCTTTACAAACGGTTGGGTTTTCGGCGCTTCCATTAGACACAATGAGGTGGTCATATGCTTCTTGTAAGTTCATTACTAAATTGTATTCTTCAATGTTACTTTATTTTGTAGATTTAAGAAATACATACTATTAATATGTTATGCTCAGGATATGACAATAGATGAACATGTGGAGATGCCAACTTATAACCTTGCAGAGACAGTACATAACAAGTGGCTGCAACAAGATGACTTGCTTGTACGAAGTGACAGGGGATGACCTACTCTATCCGTTCATGTATATTGCAAATTACAGGTCTTGGTTGAAAGGAGGATCTACCAATAAAGGCCCCGACTCAATGTCGTTAAAACTAAAAGCAAATGCAGTGTAGAAATCCCAAGATTATTGCAGCCGCAATGAAGTTTTTTACCGGGGCAGAAGATCTTAACACTAGGGTTTGTGCCTTGGAGGGCTCAGAGTTGTTTGGGTTCACCAAATAGAAGCTAGATTTGCCATTTGGTGTTGATTGTGACTCGCATTGACCCGACAAAGTGAACTACTCAATTCCTCGCCCTAATGGTCGTGGTGAAAGGGCATGCATAGAGGAGTCTTTGAATCTTGTAGAGCATGGTGTGCTCATATCACATCAGTTTTACAGACAAATTTCTTTGCCTCACAGTGGCACACTACCGCGGGCGGGTCACTCTTTAGGATTTTTGTACGGTGGAGGGATATTTGTTTAGGGCTATTTACTTCCAAGGCATGAATTAATGGTTCCCTATAATAACTTAATTCTCTAAAATGACTTATTTATTTGTACCCTATTATTACTTATCTTTCCCATGCCAATGTAATTTATTGTAATCTATATTCCTTTTAAGTAATAAAAAGCAATCTATGTCCATACATACCATTGCATTGAAAAAAATACATGTTCATACACACTATTGCAAACACAGTTCCTGAAGTCATGAACTTCATAGGGACTTCAAACAAAACACAACCACATCACATTTGCATATCATACACAACCATATCAATAACTTGAATATCATACACCATATGTATTACAAAAGTACAAGTGTATTCACCAAGAAATAAATGATTGTATGCTAAAAATAAACAACACCTACTCCATAGGAGTTTGTGTACGAGCACAAAGAGAATTCTATATGGGTACAAAAAAACTTGACAACCTCAAAATTTGACAACCTCTTACAAATTCAGAATCCCCTAGCTCCCAATTCCTAATCATACTAAACATGAAGGATCCTAAACTTCAACCCCGGGGAGGTCACTCCATTGTCAAGTTGAACACCACGTGCGTTAAAAGTTTGCTACCCCTATATTACATGCCATAGATAATTTTAAAACTTATGATATTTTTTCTACATATACATAACCATTGATAATATCTTTTGTATATTTTTTTGAAATTTTTAGTCATCTTCATTTTTGTAGTAATTATTTTAGTTCAATTATGCGTCATTCTAGTTAGAAATGGTATTTTTTTTAAAGATCATCAAATTTGGTTACCATTTTTTACTATGTGATAGATACCGTGTATATCTACTCATGAAAAAATTTGATAAAATTTTGACCCATTTCGGTGATGCCCTTTAGAAAAAGTAGATTTTGTCTTAACACACATGGTGTTCAACTTGACAATGGAGTGACCTCTCCGGGACTTCAACCCCTATATTAGTTGTACTAAAAATTGATGGCCCATAGTTTATGCCTATCAACTTCCTTATAACAGGATTGTCTACTTTTAATGGACCCTTCATTATTTTGAATTATTTTCTAATTTTTATTTCAAATGAATTTAATCCTCCCTATATTATGCCGCATGTCATTTGTAAAATGCACTAAGTGAATCACCTATGGACATTGCTAGATTGCCCCCTACTTAGCGCAAAGACGTTGGGCAATGCAAACCAATACATGTACTTTGTGCAATGCCAAAGTTGGTACCAACAAGCAGGGCACTCCTGCTCCAATTTACAAAGGATTGAAGAAGGAGTCCAATCCACCAACAATGTAAATTACGAGTTTTAGTTATGCCTTGACGACATCAAGCGTTGTGTGAGAGGCAACAAGAAGAAGTATGTGGTGGACTGAGGTATAGTACCTAGCACATGGCCGATGAAGATAGGTACAAATCTCTCAAAGGAAGAGGTGTTGGCGTTCGAAGACACTGGGTTCCAATTGCAATAGAGGGAGGCCCTCTCGCCGCGTTGTAGGTTTCAACAATTGCAACATGCCCAATCCCTTGGTCTAATTATCGTGTACCCGAAAACCCAGATGCCCACCCAATTCTCAGGTTCTCAAAGGCAGTGCATCACAATCCAATTGCACCCACAACAAATCACAAAAACAAATGGGAGAGCATTGGACTCATGGAGGGTTATTTTTTTGTTGGAGTCACTACCATTCCACTTCCAGGATTCGGAAGGATAATCAACATTGTCTCCAAGGAGGACAACTCTTACCATGTCACAATCAGCGACATCCTGCATTGCCCATGCCCGGGCTTCACAAAAATGTCTTCTCAAGCTTTGGGAGAAAGAGGAAAATGGGTGTACTATAAACATCTATATTATGTGTTTAGATTTTTGTGCAAGGTTGACTACAACAGTGAAAAGTTCAATCTGACCCCAACGTTCATCTACAATGAAGTCATGCAAATGCTAGAACTTGTTGGTGTTGTAGTGAATAAGTGATGCTCCAAGTATTATATTCAACCGCATGTGTATAATGTCCATAAGTGACATGTATTGGTGTAATTTTTTATAATAAAACCAGCAATGGACTGATAGTTTTTTTAGATATTCATGGTAATAGGACCCCAACACTCTTGTTCTTTTGTAATGTTAAAACTTTATAGTTGGGAAATCACAATTAAATTAGAGCCAAATTTAAAGTGTGGACCTAAGACCATACGTATTTACCTCATTTGGCTTCATCACTTACATGTTACTGTATATTGCTCGTGTGTTACCACCCACCACTCACTGCTCGCCGCTCATCACTCATGTCTTAGCTTCCCTCCTTAAGATGCAATTGATCATATGATGGTGGATTTTGAATATTATTTTTGCTTAGCTTGGCAATGACGTATGTTTTAGGGGTCATGTTATTTTGAGTTACATCATATGGATGAAAAAACTCTTCAACAACTCTCCCATTGGAAAGTGAAAGTTGATTATATTTGTAAAAAATGCCTTTGTAATTCATGATTTATACTTTGTGTATAGAAGCATATAACACATTAAACTTTAAATTTTGGTACAAATAAATGAGTTCATTATCTAGCCTACCATTAGTACGTCTACATTTGTTGTTCTCTATAAATTTCTTGTATATAGGGGGTTTTATTTTATAGTTGCCCACACACGTCAATTAGGTTTCCAATGAAGAGTCCAACCCCTAGGGGTTAAATGGGATCCTTTTAAAGTTTTATGCTACACTAAATAGTCCTATTAGCGTGGCCCACAGTATTTCTCTAGAATTCACATTAATTCTTATATTGAAAACTCATGTAGGACAAGTTCATTTCCAACCCATGCCAAATCTCTAGTTTACAATTAGTGCAGCAAACTGGTTGATTCTCTAGAAAATTGATGTTGGTGGCTCTTTCATTTTATGCTATTTTTTTCTTTGAACAAATACTCAATTTAGTGTTGGTCGGAAATCTCCAAGATGACTTAAGGAAAGACCCAGGGTTTTTGGTCCACATTTAATTCCACCTTGATTAGACATTTAGTGTGCCCATATTATTTATTTTCACAGTAATTTTCCACCCAAACTAATAGGACTATTTAGTGTACCAATGCAGGGTCTACATGAAAATTTGTACAAGCCCACCAAGTATCACTATATTCGTTAATTTTGGACTTTTTCGGCATTTTGAGACAGTTACAAATATAAGAACATGGATAAAATCAAACAGATATTGGAGAATGTTGTAAGATGCAAATACTTTGAAGCGGGTGTTCATATCAAGAACCCAATTAAGAACTCATATCAAGATGGTTTAGGTAGGATGACCCAAACATTAGACCATGTTGTTGTGGTCCATATATTAATTTGAGACAAGAGAAAGTCTCAAATTAACGAATATAGTGATAAGTATTTGAGCTGGCATTTTGCACTTGGTCTATAAGATGGAAACTACCAGTATATGCGACAAGTGTGATCAAATATACACATATGCATTTAAATATAGGTCATTTGTACAAGCTCAAATCTTTTAATATTTCATTTTCACACAAGTCTTAGTTCAACTAAGAAAACATAAGTAATAAGTTAGTTCACATGGATGAGGCCATTTCAACATTGTCGGTTTGAAATAGCAAAACAAGAATTAAACATTTTTGTATGACGCCTTGAGGCTCAAGGGTTTTGTTTCCCAACACCTATCATTGAGAATGCAGTAAAAGTTTGATCCTATGAAATTATTGCTTATCCATAATGAATTAACCGCAATAAACTAAGTTGGGGTCTTGGACCCCACCTTAGGTGATATTTTAACTTGAAATAATAATCCCTGGGCTCTTCATAGAAATCAACATTTTCACCCTCCCCAATAGTGGGTGTTGTGAACATGTACCCCTTCCCCTCCCCCAATATGGGTCTTGGAGACCTTCAAGGGTTAATTTTATCAACCTTATCCTTTTGAGGATTGCAGTTCTTTCTACACATACACACCTCGTGACAATCAAATTTCCATCTTCTTCCATCAATCAATCAAAGATGGTCAATTTCTACACTGGTTATCCCAATTAGTGTGTGTTACTATGTGGAGTTATGCAGTGCAATAACGTCTTACTCAGGAGTTCAATTTTTACAAACGAAAGTTCAATAGGTTTGACGTAATCATAGAACATAATGACTTTGATGTCTTACTCAGGAGTTCAATTGTTACTAACAAAGGTTCAATAGGTTGCCGGGACATGACTTTGCTTGGTGGAATATTACATTCTCATTAAATAGTTATAGCACTACGTAACTCCAAATAGTAACGTGCACTAAATGTGATAATCAATGTAGAGACATGTAATGTGACCGAGTGGTGTGTGGATATGGAGCAGATCTAAGAATAGACACCAAAAAGAGACACGTCTTTAAAAGATATATGGATTACATACTCAAAACTTGTTAACCGATCTAAGCTCAATAGTCAACATAGTTTGGGTGGTGGGTGGGAAACATAGTCCAGGGAGTTCTATACAAAAATTTGGTACATTTCCTACCTTTTATGAAGAGGTTCGGATTTTTTTCTTTTTACTCGGAAGGTACCGAAAGCCAATTTTTTTTTTCTCGGTTAAATTCCTACATTTACCTTTACCATTCAATAAATTTTTTTAGTTTCTAAATTTTACTTTGGTACGTTTCCGAAGTTATGTATAGTCTATCGGGGTTTATTTTATTTTATAAAAGAAAATTGGTGTTATGCTCTTAAGGGGCTGAATTTGTGTTGAAAGAAATCCTAAGTATCCCTAGAAGGAGTGCCTTCAAGCGCCACAACTCACAATATAATCATCAGAGTCCTCAACAATGAAACAAATGTAACATGTAGAAACACAATGACCTAATATTCTCGATTCTAAGAAAAGCTCCTAAGGTAGACAAGTTGCAATGGTATGTAGGACAAGACAAGATTGAAACAAAACAAAACAACAGGAGGTTGAGGTGCAAACAAAAGATATTGTAGATCGGAGGTATTTTTCCCCTTCGGTTTTGCTAAAGTGCTTGGAATTAGAGTTGCACACTAATAGCCAACAACAAAAGGTCACAACCCTAAACCTTGACACCAACACGAAGCCACCCACTAAGCTCGAAGCCTAACACCACCGAGCTTGAAAACATCAATTGAAAACACAAGAGCAGATGCGGAAGCTTAGAGCATGAATGGGATAGAAAGAAAACCCCTGATGGAGGAGTGAGGTACTTTGCCCAAGAGGCTCAAACTCTTCTCATACTTGTGAGAGGGTCCCTGGCTGCTTAGAGTGGCAAAACCTTAATCCGCTAAATGACAACGGAACCAACCATAAATTAGCCTCCATGGTTTTTGACCTTATGACTCTAGTATTACCCTAGTAAAAATTTCCACCCTATCCCTAGTCCCTTCGGCTACTTGCCTAAAATAAAAAAAATTACTCTCAGTAAATATCTCAAACTATGATGCCTCAACCGGCCATATTGCCGGTCTATTCTCCCTTGAACGGGTCGATTTCCAACCTCGACAATTTTACATCAATACCTCATCCCAATCATTGCGAACTCATTCAGTAATCTCCAAAAAAATTCGGCTAGCTCATAATCAAATCTCGGCACTCCCCGTACATCGGTGGGGAAGAGGGAGGGAGACTATATAATCATCCAATTCTTTTTCCTTTTTTTTAATCTCCACTTCAATATGAATAAGGTTTTCATATGAACTCCGAATATTATGAGAAAATGACTATGGCCTCAATTTGGATCTGCTAATCATCTCGCACTAATTTTTTTATTTCATATTCTAAAAGTAGTGACCGTTTCAAACATGTTTACCCTTAGTACATAGTGTTGGGTTTAGGTTTAGTGTTGGTATGGGGCATTCATACCTTAGCACCCACGGTTGGAGGATGAGACAAAACATTCGGAACACATGGGAATGTGCTTTGGGGCATGATGGAAAATTATGCAGCCCAATACATAATGGAGGAGGGTATATAAGTGGAAAATTTTGGGGGAGTGATTGAGGCCATGATTGGCCTTGAAGGTGGAGTATGGTGTGGGCATGTATGTACGCCATGGCACATACATACATAAGCCAAGCCATGCATGCTAGGGATTCGTGATGTCTACGCAAACTCATCTATTGCAACATAACATTACTCAGCTTAGCCATGGCGTTTAGTCTGAACTCACCAAATATTTGAGACTCTTAGTCATGGCCCACAAAACGACATGGTTAAGTTGAGTAATGTTATGGAAAGTGACAAAGGCAATGAATTATATTGTAACTTGTTAATGACTATGTTTAGATGATTTGACTCCATAAATAAAGTCAAAGGCCCCAAATTAGTCTAGTGGTGTCAAATTAGAATGAATCAACCCTAGACTTGTAGGGGATTTTTTTTTACTGGAGCCCTCCATCCATGATGGATGAGTTTACGTAGACACCTTGAATCCCAAGCCATGCATTGGGAGTGAGCAAGCAAATATGTATTACGTAAGTTTACTCATAGTTAATTTGTGCAGATGTGTTAGTAAGTTAGTAGGAAGGGAATACTGATTTTTGTTAAGGAGTTTAACGTAGACATGCCTAATTCAGTTCCTTATCTTAATTGAACGCCTGTATTTGAGTGGTGTGTGGTTAGGTGCAGCTCCAATAACGGATACCAAAAAGGCAATATGTGTTTGAAAGAGATTGGATTGCATGCTCAAACATGATAATCGTTCTACATTTATTAATCAATATAATTTGGGGTGGAACCTATATTACCGTTTGATGTGCACGAGAATCTTCACTTTTACGATTAATAAAATGTTCATATGAGCTCCAAGAATTACAAGGAAAGTGGTAACAACCTCAATCTGGATTTGCTAACCATCTCATACTAATCACAAGTTTCGGATCCTAGGAGAATTGGGTGAGTTAGTAAAAGTAACCATTTAAGACCCATCTACCATATCCCACTATGAAATGTACAAATATGTTACATGTCCAACAATGACCATTTCAAAAATCTACGTGACAATCCTTCAAGCTAAACTTCAAAAGTAAATTGTAAGGTAGACATGCCTAAATCAAACACAACAATAATTTGGACATCTATGTTTGAGTGGTAGGTGGTTAGGTGTGAATCTAAGAACTTGCATGGAAGAGACACGTGTATAAATGAGATTGGAATGTGTGCTCAAAATATGTTAACCGTTGACTGGATTCAAAGTCGACATGATTGGGGGACCTATATGACCACTTAGGGTGAGTTTCCATGTAGGCCGCTTTCCCACTAGATTCTAGTGGGAACAAGGACAAACTCACTCAAATGTAGATGGAATCCAGTGGGGTAGGGTTCGTATGTGCCAACTACACTAAATATGATATTTAGTGTCATTAATAGCGTTGCGTAATTCCAAATAGTAAGTGACACTAAATATCATATTTACTATAGCTATTGCCATCTTCTCAAATCTAGGCCCACCTACTAACCTCCTCCAAGTTAAAACCTCTTCCTCCTAAAATTGGTCTTCAATCATGTAATGACCGGCACATGCAGGGATTGCACGTCACGTCACATTTTGTGACAGCGACGTGACGGTTGACCAAAAAACGTCACGTCCGCGGGGGGGTAAATCCGGCAGTTACCCCAGGGGTAAACTGACGCGGTCAACCCCCTGGTCAACCCCCTGGTCGACTGCTAAGTCGACTGCCAAAAAAAATTAAAAAATTCCAAAAAAAATTCTGGACCGTCAGATCTTCTTGCCAAGAAGATCTGACGGTACAGAATTTTTTTTGGAATTTTTTAATTTTTTTTGGCAGTCGATTGCTAATTCGACTGCTATTTGCAGTCGACTTAGCAGTCGACTGCAAAAAAATTAAAAAAATTATGGACCGTCAGATCTTCTTGGCAAGAAGATCTGACGGTCCAGAATTTTTTTTGGAATTTTTTAATTTTTTTTTGTAGTCGACTACTAGGTCGACTGCTGTTTGCAGTCGTTTGCTAAGTCGATTGCTAATAGCAGTCGACTTAGCAGTCGACTGCAAAAAATTATTTTTTCAGTCGACCAAGACCAGTCGACTGCTATTAGCAGTCGACTTCAAGGAAAATCCAAAAAAAAATCAAAAAATTCTAAAAAAAATCATGGACCGTTAGATCTTCAACCCAAGAAGATCTAACGGTTCATATTTTTTAATAGATTTTTTTAATTTTTTTAATTTTTGTTTTCTGAAGTCGACTGCTCATAGCAGTCGACTAGAGCAGTCGTCCCAAAAAGTTAAAAAAAAATTACAAAAAATTGGTACAGTAAATTTTTTTACCACGTCAGTGCGCGTCACGCCCCGACGTGACGCGACGTGACGCAAAAAGGCCGCGTCACGTCCATTTGCACATCCCTGGGCACATGTAGGTTAAAAAGTGCTTTAGTGGGCGCATGGAAGTCTAGTGATCCATGTCACAGCCCTCCACATTCCATTAGGCCACCAAAATGTGGTTGGTTGGCGGCTTGTGCTCATTACATGGGAACACCTCTAACCCACTATTATCTAGAATCTAGTGGGCAAGCGGCCTACATGGAAACTCCTTAATGAGCACGATAATCTTTACTTTGACATAACGAATAAGATAATCATATGAGTTCAAAAACTATGTGGCAAATAACTACGAGCACGATTTGGATTTGGTAATCATCTTGCACTAGAGTAGACAAACCTATTTTTGTTAACTTAAGCAATTTCGCATAAGTGTGGTACAAGTGTGATATTAGGGTGATTTCTCACATGTCTAGAAATTGGTATCACAACATTTAACTAGAAAATCATAATTTATTTCCAAGTTTTGAGATTACTTTAAATTTTCAAAGGCAAGATTCTCTTTTATCCCATATTCACATCATAGGTTGACCTATTTCCAATAACTAGGAGACTAAATCTTGAGTACAATTAGTGCATTTCTCAAGGAACCCAAATCCATGCCCTTTTAACTTATTTTTTTCTCAAGCTAAATTACTAAAGAAATGGTTGGTCATAAATTTGGAGAGTTTGCTTCTGCACGGAAACCCTCTTCTTCTGGGAAGAGAGAATGAGACGGCTACATGTGTGATTCTTCATGACTTATTCCATCACATTAAAAAATGATGAATACATGTGTAAAACTTCATGACTTTAAGGGACTCTATGTATCAAGATTGGGGGAGGGTATCAGAAATGGATCTATCTACTCTAATTGCACGTTTCATAGCCCACAAGAAGTGGGCGCAAAGAGAAAGTTGCTATCTACGGCACGCCCACCTTAGGTTTAAGTCTCATCTTCATCACGAGTAGCATTCTCAAGGATGTGTAGGATGTTTCTCATTCTACTCCAACTTCAAGAAGAAATCCAAGAATCAAGGTCCTTGATCACATGCACGAATGCCAAGCATTGTCAAATGGCAAGCTCTCATTAGTCAAACACCTCATTGTTATCTATCTTTAGAAAAAGCCTTCTCCCATTTATCGAGATTCGACTTAAACAACTTGCCAAAAAAGAATCTCTCCGAACGGAGTACACTCTCGAAGATGCAAGTTATCTAGGGTGGTGGACTCAACTACACTTAACTCTCACATATGTGGAATTGTTGAAAGTGTCCACAAATACCACCTTTAAATTTGAGGGGGGGAAAAAAGAGTTTGAAAGAGACTTGCCATCATATAAATAGCTTCAATGAAAATCATCATCTTCAAGGTCTTTTTGTGGGATTCTTAATGGTCGGCACACTTTTCACAAGATTTAGTGCAAGCGAAGAATATTAGTGTGGAGAATTTTAGAGGAGATCCTATAATGTATCCTATATGATAATTTGTGTGCATTGATGCCAAGGTAAAAGCCAATTCCTCTACACCATAACATCAAAGTTTGAGTTTATGTTTTTTTTTTAACATTTTTTATTCCTAAAAGAACGATTTGAAGGGTTTGGTGAAACGGTTCCTTTTCTTTTGTTTCATTTTTGTTTGGAGGAGGTGTTTTTTCGTGGGAGTATAAGAACAATGTTATGGTTTTGTCTAGTATCTCAACTCGTGTGATTAACATAATTTAGAATTATTATTTTTTATAAATGTTTTTAAGTAACCATCGTGGTAGATTTACAAGAGTATACTATTTTGTCTAATTAGTGTGGGTTACCAATCGGAGTTCCATGTCACTATACATTTTTGACCAACCTTATCATTTTTCACCAACTACATTATATCATATACTTCAATGTGCATACTAACTACTGTACTTATGTTATTCGGGTAAAAAATGATACTCTCAGTAAAATGTTATAGCAATGCACAATTGTAAACTCCAAATGGTAACCCACACTAGTTAGACGAAATAGTGTAGTTGTAGTGGTCACATCATGTAACTTACTCCATGAGCATTTGGTGCGTGCACATGAAATTTGAAGAAATACAAACAAAAAGACAACGAAATGAAAAAGACAACGAATGAGTGTACGTTAAAAGATTTTGATCTCTTGAACCACATGTTTGGTATTAAACTTCTCTATTCTATACATGTCACCATTTGAATGATTGTTATAATTTTTGGTGAAGATGACCGCCCACAATTGTTGCAACATATTGAGATAGCCACAATGAAGATTGTACATGAATGTCATTATGATGTGTACCTAGTACCTTCACATTGAATCCTCAAGTTTCTCTTCAGATGACTTTGGATGCGATGAAAATTTATGACATGCAATTGTGTGTACAAACATGAACATTTTTTATATTCTTGCAAAATAAAAATAAATAAAAAGCGTGAGAATATACAAATTCTTATAGTAAATCTTACCTGTTTAAAAATCAGTGAGATTGTTTCCAATCGTTCTAAACATTATAAATCTTCATTTCTTGATAATTTGAACATATATCTTCAAGATCTTTTTAACGTTGCACTGTTTTTATACAATCCAATAAGAAATTCTCACTCATATTGAATCGCAGGAGTTCTTGCAAACTTGAATCATAAATCACAATTATATCCACACAAAAATGGTGTACATGACAGTTGGCAGACTAACTAACACCTGCGGCATGTGTTGAAGGGTAAATAAAAAAGTACAATGATTATCCCAATTAGTGAGGGAGGGCTAATATTGCGTGTGGGGAAATTAGTGAAGGTGATACTAAATTTCTTTACGATGTGGAATTAGTGGCACCAAAAGATCTAGGAAGCATTTTCATCCCAGCACTCTTCATTGAACATACTATTCATATTAGCACTATTCACTGAAAGTACTGGCGCTATTCACCGACAAACGTGTGGTTGCATATCCTCTCTTTTTTAATCACTCTACAAGCACCTTAGAACACGCACTAATTGGGATAATCAAAGTGAAGCCCCCCCCCCCAATTATTATGTTGAATGTTGACCTTTGAATGGTAATCATATTTTGAACCCGCAATCCACTCTCTCGTAAAACACATGTCTTATTGGTATCCATTCTTGGAGCCGCCACACCAAAACCACATACCCACTCAACATTGTAGGTGTCGTAATAAGAAAAGTAACCGAAGAAGGGTTGCCTACCTTATTGACGGTGGTAGAGAAGAGAAAATTTATCTTTGGTGTCGCCGATTCCCTTTGCAAATTTCACACACACACCGAGTTGTCTACTACTCTCAATCCGTTTCCGTTCCGCTATCAACCGTGTGGGGCAAGGGGATCGGAGTAGTTGGGATATTAGGTGCCGCAAATCAAACCCACCGGGAGTGTCGTTTTGCAAGTACTAAGTACGTGGCAGCAGCAGCAGCAGCAGCAGCGATCCGATCCAACAAGTGGGGCGCCTCTCGAGTAGGTGAGGTGAGGATGAGGAGGTTGTTGAGGCCGATTTGTTCGAGTAAATTTACAAGTACACATACACCGCCCCTTGCCGCCCCTTTCCCTCATCATGCAAGAACAACAGTGCCAACATTAGCGAAACGCTCATTTCAAGAGGCCACACAACTCTTAAGTTACAAGCATGAAATGGGAAGTGGCAAGAGAGTTGCGCCAAAATGGAATCCGGAGCGCCACGTACTATGTATGATGATACAGAGATCCGGTGCAGATTGTCTTTCAACAGTCTTTATCACATCAGCTGCAAAAGCAACATTATAAGTTGAAAGAAAAATCAATAGAGACTGCGTGATTTGCGGTAGGAATCCTATAAAAGTACAGCAACGCTACAGCAAGGTAAGCAGGCATGATTCAAGTCCCTTATCTTGATCGGACACCTATCGTTAGAGTGGAGTTAGATTAGTAGGTGTGTGTCTGAAAACCGACATCCAAAATATATATGTATGTATATACGTAGACTCGTGTGTTTAAAAGGGATTAGACTGCGTGGTCAAATTTTATTGACTTTTCTAGACTCGACAGTCAACTCGATTTAAAAGACCAATGTAATTTGAGAAGAAAGAGAATCTTCACTTTGATGGTCAGTAACATATTCATATAATCTCCATAAATTACAAGGAGAATGGCAAATCATTTTGTCCTCATCACATGATTAAATCATAAGAGAAGTCGACAAAGTGTCCATTTCAGGCCCGATTACCTTATTTACAAGTTACATGTGCCTGATGAAGTGGTACACTGCCAGAGATTTTCCCACCAGCAATAAAAACTGAAGAAGCTTTGGAGAGAGGTAATTATCATGTACGAATGTACCTCTCATCCATCCAACATAAAAACTTGATCCCCTATAGGTTTATTGCTGATTCATCTCAAATGACCTCGACTAGGCTAATTTGGGGCCTTTAAAACTAATTCCAATGTCAAATCAACTTTAAAGAAGCAACCTCCAGGCTGCATACTATTTCAATGCTTTTATGTTGGATGAACAAGAGAAACGCTCATATATTATACATTCCCTCTCCAGAAGCTTCAGTGATTAGTGTTTTTTTACACCAGAGAATGATCACATGAAACCTAGTGGGTAGAATGGAGGCGCGACCCGTGTATCAGTATGGTCATCAATTCAATGACAGCATGATCACTTCACAACAATGGAACAATTACTACTAGGATGTCAAAACAACGCCTACATGACTTCAAAGTTCATTAGTAGATGCAAAAGTAGGTAATTAACTACACTTCCAAGTTGACAACTCTGAACAATCAGGTAAAGGAATGACGGAAAAGTCGACCCATGTGCATAAATCCGTACAAGGAACATCTTCTGCGTGAAGAGCAATATCAGCGTGAATTGACTTAGGTACTATAGTATATACCAGTCACCCTAAGAGCACCTGTGTCGTACAAGTGCTAAGTTGCAACTGCATCTTTACCAGCTTTCAGCTCCATCTCCATCGCCAAGGGCCACTCCTTGCCCGTGCCATGAAGGAAGCCTGGAAATGAGAGGAAGTTCATGAAGAGTGAGCGGAAAGGATGGAAAAAATAGGGGCCAGAAAAAGTGGGGAACCTAAGCCTGATGGATCAGCCAGATTTCCTTATATCCATTTATGTTGAGGTTATCTTACCAGAATAGCTTTCAGACCAATGTTGTTGGCATGGTATGTAGGTGACTGCATGGCATCAATGCATGGTATAAAACAATGAATGGGGAGAACTGACTACTAGTTACAGATGCACCGGTTGAGTATGAGAAATAACCGATTAAAATTCAAGACGTCAGGGAAATTACCAATCATTTTAGAGGAATCTATGGAATGTACCTCAAATTAATAAAGAAAAACCGAAAGATCTCAACATAGTCACCATTTGGACTTGGAAACACTAGGATTTTGACTGATTATGCCCAAAAATCTCCCCAGACATTGGTATAAAAAGAAACTACACGACTGCTATCAAGACTTGTAGTACTATTGTAGTTAAATATTGATACTTGGCGGGTATCACTACTGCCCCAAAAGATGAGTGAATGTTTGTATGTCCAAGTCATTATTTGGGTCAAATAATGATACTCAGGTGAAAGCACTAATACCCTAATAATACTCCAGTGAAATTACCCAGGTATGAAGGCTCTTCAGATGGAATATAGAACCCAAATGGTATCAAATGCAAAGATATCGTCTCAATACCCATACCCTACCAGTATCAAAATTTTGCAAAATCCTCATTACATATACCCAAGTGGTATCAAAAAATGGATATGTCAGTCCAACACCGTTTTGAACCATCTTCGCACTAATTCTGGCATATCCTGACTTGAATCTTTACTCATTTTGCTTGTCACCATCAATGCTCATGTTTCCCTCTGCGTCCCTCCGTCACTTATACCTCATGGCTAGAATGTGCTTACCATTTCAGGAATGACTCAAAATTCCCCTTGACAAGAAGGTTGAACCCAAAATTCCCCTAAAGGAAACCTACATAATCTTGAGAAAGTTGCAACACAGGATATTACCAGGGTGAGAGCACCAGTACCTTCACAAAACTGCATAAGAGTAATAGCAATCCCAGCTACGGCTCCAGAGCTGTCCTGGACATGAATTTCCTGGTACAGTCTACACACCTTATACTGAGATGCTTATGATGCAAGAAAGGCTTGTGGTCTCCCAGGGCTCTGAAGGTTCCATGAGTAACATAGAAACGAGTGGCACCTGATATGGTCTAGCATAATGATGAACACTTCCAAATTCAAATCCAAAATCAAAATCAAGATTCAAATAGAGCAAGCTGAGATGTGGACTAATGTGGACTGATATATGGTCACAAGTGTATTTCCAGTCAGAGTGAGCAATGACTGAGGTTTGACCAAATGCAGAAGCGAAATTCAGAAACTAAATAAGTGAAACCACCAAATCTGAAAGTTTGGACTCTCAAGATACAATAGACATTCCTTTGAAAAAAACAACCTGTAAATACAGTGTTGTAGCTTTTTACCTCTCTTTATTTTAATGTTACTATCTCTGCAAAAGTGTAGTATGTTACACTGTCTCAAGCAATTCCCCTGATACTTGTAGACCCTAAGCCGCCAGTGGCTAGAGGCAGTACATGCCACTGATCTTCCAGTGGTGCAATGCAAAACTTGATACCTTGGAGGTGGGAAAAAGTACCTAGTTTGATTGGAACAAACAGTTTAGACCAATGGGTCTGGAGGAAACTAACTTGACCTTAAAGCATACAGTCAAACCTAAACCTTTTTTCTATAAGTTAGCCGGAAGTTTAAGGAGATCCACTTTAGATAACAGTTCCATGGGGAATGATTGCGTCCTTGATAATTGTTACAATTCCACTCTTGATGAAGTAACCATCTGTTTCCCTTGCTGCCTCCTGTACACCGTCCTTGTTCACAATCTGCAAAGATAACATACACAACATTACTTCCTCAAAACCGCATTCTGACTCACAAGAAGCAGCTTTATGATTGATTATGAGGGCTTGCAAGTCTAAATCACTTTCTTTCAAAATCTATCACTCTGAAGAAGCCACAGATAAGTCCATTTGGTCCAATAAATAACACGGTGAAATCTTACCTGGACATTCTCGCCGATACGGGCATTCTTGTCAATGATAGCTCTCTTTACTTTCGAGTTTTTGCCAATACCCATGGGTATGCCACCTGTTAATATTAACTCGTTCCTCTGCTCATCAGTCTGGCACATGACATAATCTGTAAGTTACAAGCAAGAAACTTTCTCACAGATGGTAACATGTAACATGGCTTGCATTGTCTACAAATATCAATGTAAATTATGCTTTATTGAGTTGAGTCTAATAATGCTACCAACAATGTAGCAATCTTTGATTGATTAAACAGAGTCCAATCAGTTTATAGTTTCTAAATGTTGAAGATAATCATTATAAAAGAAAGGGATAATTTTTGAGTACCTCGTAATAATCAGCACCCATAAGTAGAGCATCTTCGATGATAGCACCTTCAGCAACCCATGACCTCAATCCAACAACTGAGTGATAAATTTTGGCATTCTGCAGAAACATAAAACATAGAAGTCTTAGCACAGATTGCTTCAAAATCCTGACCTGGAACAATCCAGTAGTCTCCTGAACAACTTAAGAAACTGTAATCAACATTGAAAACAACCACATTTGCTGACATTTAGGTCACCAACCTGACAGGAAACATACCTTAATGACACAACCTTCTCCAATGACACTGTCAGTGACATCAGCATCCGACATCTTTGATGGTGGGAGGAAACGAGCTTGTGTGTAAATTGGAGCAGACCTATCATAGAAGCTGCCAAAATTACAAGAAACCGTTTTGAGTTACCAGAATTTAACAAACTTCCTCCAGAGCTTACTAAAAAGTTTTTGTGCCACACTGCTCACTTTCACATACTGGCACTCACAATAAATACATAAATGGAAGAACATGGGATCTACTATAGTGAAACTTTCTCCTTCAAGAGTGTGGAAGTGCAACTTTACTTATATCTAGAATGATTTCCATTGATGTGTAATGGCCTTGTATGAATTGTTTGTGTGTGCAGCGTTCAATAATTTAGCTGCACCTAATGTATTCACATCGGACCAAGATAATTCAAATGTACACAAATTGCAACCCTAGCCATCTACAATCATAAAGGTACAATCACAACCAGACGAGGTGTTAATATCCTAATGAATACTAAACTCTCAGAACCTTTTCAGATCGCATTGATAAATCTACCACCCCAATGAGGACCCAAACCTTGCAATTTAAAAAACACACCTGAAGTCAGGGACAGGTTTCTTTGTAATGCCTAAGTTGGCATTGTAGAAGGCCTCTATTGTTCCAATATCTTCCCAGTAACCATCATACAAGTAGGCTTGCACCTGACACAATATTTCAATACAGGTTAACACATTGTTAACACATTGATATAGTTTGCCTGTATGTCATAGGATGTCAGTGACTAGAGCCATGACAAATATTGCACACGCCACTTTGAGCCAGAGAGCTCCTATGAGGTGTATAAATATTATTAAAAATGACAATGCATGACGGACTCAAATCTGATGTTTTATCCCCCTTCAAGGATCCGGGATATGAGATACAACCCCACCATAATCTAGACAGGCTATATCTGGGCACCTGTGCCACATCTCAAGAACAAATTTCGTCCAAAACATATGTAAGATATTTACAGTAGTATCCACAGTGGACCTTGAGAATACCTTCATGCCCATCTTTGTAGCTCCAGGAATGACTTCACTACCAAAATCATTTGCTTCAGGAAAGTGGGTGCGAAGTAAGGAAATCATGGCTTCCTTACTGACGACATAGATGCCCATGCTGGCAATGTAAGGCATTTCCTTAGCCCTCTCAGCATCCAATCCCAGGATAGTGGTATCAACCTGGAGAGGAATTGTCTCAAACATAAGAGTGAAGCACGATCCAAACACCTTAAATTATTGTCTGAATTGATCCTAACTTCCAGAGCTTTACTGTTACTCATAAGATTATAACAATGTGAGCTAGACAGAATTCAATTATAGTAAATTCTGAATTAAGTTATAGTAGAAGAGAGAGCCCTAGTCAAGCATAGAAAATAAACAATTTATATCGTTAAGTGAGCCACATGAACCACATACCTGCATCGCCCTCAATTCATCCCCTGATGGTTTCTCTGCAAACTCAATAATACGCCCTTGGTCGTCAATCTTCATCAATCCAAAGGCAGTGGCTCGGACTTCATCCATAGGTAATGCTGCAACAGTGATGTCAGCACCTGTCTCTCTATGAACTTGGACAAACTTTTGATAATCCATGCGATACAAGTGGTCTCCAGCCAACACCACAAACTCTAGGACCTGAGCCTCCTCAAAGAGCCAGAGGTACTGCCTCACAGCATCAGCAGTTCCCTGCAACACATCAATTTGAGCACAAAGTGTATCTTAGAACCATGATAAAAGTACAAAAAGACAACAACATTTAAAAGACGAACATAGCAACCAGATCCTCTCTTATCAATACATTACCTCCATCCATTATTCCATGGACAATGGAGTGGCAAATACGAACAGTGCTCGTGTGTCAATAACATGGAACACTTCCAGATGCATTCGTTCCAATCAGCAGTAGCAATGTTGACAGTGGTACGCATCAAGTCAACACAAACAGTGGTGCATTCTTGTTTATTTTCTCTGCAAATTACTAGTTGGGACGAATTTACATCAAAAGTCAACCATTGTTTACAGCACAGAAGGCCTTCATACCTGAAACCAGTTAGGATTCTCGGGACTCTGCTGTGCAGCCAGAACTTCCACAAAACCCTCGTTTTTGTAACCTCCCATGTTACTGGCATAGGCACGAGACAAGTGCCTGTTTAGTGATGCAGAATTGAACTGTGTAAGCACATATATCTTATTGATGTTGCTGTTGATGCAATTACTCACTGGAATATCAATCAAACGATAGTTAGCACCCAAAGGAACTGCTGGCTTCGCACGCTTCTTGGTCAAGGGGTACAGACGCGATCCTGCTCCTCCGCCCAATATGATACCCAGCACACTCTGCAAGAAAGAAAAAAGGAAAAGGCCTTCAGCATATTCCTTGTAACAGATAAACTTGAATGAGTAGTTTATTGCAACTGGACACTGAATATTGAAGAAAGCATCCAGTATAATGTTGATTCAGTCTCACACACAATCAGAGGACGCAACTCCAAAATCACCCACATAGCTGCAATGCAGCCATCGATTACATTACAGAGCACATAGTGGTGTAATTGACGTCCACAAGGAATTAAGGATCACGAATGGAGAGAATCCCTCGAAATGAGCAAATATAATTTCAAACTCATTATATAGTATGCAGCTCAAATATACCAGCATCAATCTCAAAATGAAGCGCAGATTCTGAAGGGCATATAATTTGAAGGCTTTTCACTTGCAGAATGAATATGTTTATCTTCCTCAACGTTCCGCTGAAGAGGAAGAGACACCAGAGAATGCAGGAACTCTATTCCCCTTAAAAGCAATGTGAAGACGAAAATACTCGAGGGAACGGAAAGACATGGAGAATGGTAACCTGCACCATGAGCTAGTGAGCTGAACCCTTTTGCACTCCCTGAGGTAGACATTTTGCAGCATATCTGAAGTGTTTATCTATCCAGACAGGCATAATCGTTCCCGTGACTTGAGCAGCAGTCTTTAGCTAAAGCAAGTAATTGATTACCTGCAATTCTAAGTGCGGCCTCAAGTAATTGATTACCTGCAATCCTAAGTGTGGCCTCACACTCCAGGTAGAACTATTACAGCAGTAACATCTTTTCGATGCCATAGACCTAGGTGCAAGTAAGCGGTATGTGAAAACAACGGAGATAACGAGGAATCAGCATCCTTTCCTTCACATTTGCCTTATGTTTCAACTTCTATAGTTCGATTTAAGAGACAGCCAAGTTGATTCTACAGCATGCGAATACTACGCACTCTAGTGCTCCTGGATTCAGTACTCGACGCAGCACTCTTTGGCTAAAGCGAGCAATTACCTGCGATCCTAAGCGTGGTCTCCTCGCACTCTAAACAGAACTACTACCGATTATTAGTCGCATCTTTCAGCTGGCATAGATTCACCTAGGTGCAAATAAGAGGGACGAGAAGACAACGGACATAACAAGGATCCTCAGCATCTTTTCCTTCACATTTGCTTTGTAATACAACATCCACAGTTCCATTTAAGAGACAGCCAAGCTAATTCTACAGCATGCGAACATCACACACTCTAGTTCTCCTCAATTCAGTACTCAACGCAGAAATTGCTCGCTTCCGAGTCCCGAGGAGGAGACAATGTAAGCCGTTGGCCAACGAGAAACCGTGTCCATGAGGCAGAGTGAGCAGGATAAGGATGTGCAGAACAGAGTGAGAGATCTGGCACACTTACCTGCAATTCTAAGAGTGGACTCCTCACACTCTAGACAGAACTACTTCAACTTACTAGTGGCATCTTTTAGCTGTCATATACTCACCTAGGTGAAAGTAAGAGGGATGTGAATACCACAACGGACATAACGAGGATCATCAGCATCCTTTCGTTTTAACATTTGCTTTATGATTTAAACAACTCCCACAGTTCCGTTTACGAGACAGCCAAGCTCATTCTACAGTATGCAAATAACTATCACGTACTCTAGTGCTCCTCAATTCAGGACTCAACGCAACAATCGTACGGATGCGAGTGGCGAGGAAGGTAATGTCAGCGATCGGTCAACAAGAAAACCGTCTCCATGAGGCGAAGGCGGATGTCAATAGCAGAGTGAGAGTTGCAGCACGTTTGGCGTGGCATCGCATTCTAGACAGAACTATTATCGCTTGTAAGTCGCATCTTTTAGCTGCAATAGACCTAGGTGCAAGTAAGAGGGATGCGACAAAGAACGTGCATAACGAGGATCATCAGCGTCCTTCCTTCACATTTTCTTTGTAATTCAACTTCCACGGCTCCATTTAAGAGACAGCCAAGCTGATTCTACAGTATGCGAATATATCACACTCTAGTGTTCCTTAATTACTGTAGTACTCGATGAGCCAGAGTGAGCAGAAATTTATTTAGACCAGAGCGAGAGTTGCGGCACACTTACTCGGCTAGCATCGGGGTCCAGAACAGAGTCGCCGGTAGTCGAAGAGTCCGACACAGCCCGAGGAGAAACAACGGCCTTCTTCAAACTCCGGCTCCGGCTACTGCTTGCATTGGACGACGACATGCACGCCACGCCGGTTCCTGTCAAAGAAGAGGATTGCGAACCAATTTGAGAACCACTACTTGCCACAAAGGCGGAGGACGCACGCCCGGATCCAATACCTCCATTGCTAGCAGTGCTCAGCCTAACTGCGCAACTGGCGGCTGTAGAAGACGCCGCCGCCACCGCCGCTACCAATGCAGCCGCCATCTCGCAGACAATCTTTGCGGACCTCAGCCCCGCAGGCACAACAAATCGCCAACACTCCCACGCAACCCAAAACCAAAACCAAAACCAAAACCAATTCAACCTTCCAGCGGCTCTCGTATGTGAAACTCCTCAAGAAACTCGGCAACACTCCACTAAACCTGTGGAACGATGCCCTTCGGAGGCAAGAAACACGCGAGCAGACCAAATCTGCTCGATGATGAGCCCGGAGTAGAAGAAAAAATTCGAACAAGGTTTGTGACTGCGATGCAAGCCGAATTGCGCAAGATTTGGCTCTATGGAAGCGCGTGCGAGGCAGGCAAGGGGCTGTGCGTGGTGGCAGTGCCGGTGCGGGCCCGGGCGTGCAGCAATTTGGCGGAGATGGCGCAAGTGGTAGAGCGGATCGGAGGTGCTTGTTGTTTCGAAGCTATTCTAGAGGAAGAGCCTACAGTCTACAGAGAAGGAGACGACAGCTCCACCACCCCTTAAGTTCGACCCCGGCTGACCGGGTTTGAAACTTTTACACCTGCCCGGAAATTTGAGGACCTCGAAAATATCTCCGTCTCATACATGGGCCTACGCCTATTAAATGCTGCCATCTGGTGCTCGAATATTATTTCTCCAGGAAAATGAGCTTCACCACTGAAGTTTTGAGGTAGTACAGTATCATCATTGAGCCAATTTTAAATTATCTATCACTACACTAAATATTGTATTCCTACCTCTTCAATACGACAACCTCGATATAATGACACAAATTTTGTAAACCAAACTTTCCAGTTAAAATCTACCTCTATGATACAACTGTGACATTGTTAATCAGACACTCCTAAAATCCAAAATGTCATTTGACAAAAGTAATAAATGCATATATGGCAGGTTTCTTACAGGTATAAGCACATAGTTAATATTAAATTTATGTAATTTTTACATATGAATTGTAGATAAAAAGAAACTTCAATATAAAATGATGTTAAAAAATGGGAACTAAGGGAACTATGTTCTCTGTCTCAAAACCTAGTTGAGATGCTCATTAGCTTTTGTCTCTTTTGCAGCAATTTTCACTTAAACCCTAAACCAATGTGCACAATTTGTTTTCAAGCATTTTGAACTTGATATTTATCGTATTATTGTTTTCTACATATTGTTGGAAAGCTCTTGAAATTTCACTTCTTTTGGTGGTGGTTTTGTCCAACTCTAGGTTGTATTGGCAAAGAAATGAGTATTTGAAGCCAAGTTGAGTTTCTATAGTTGATTTCTAGATAGCGACCTACTTTTGTAGATTTTGATGTCAGTTATGATCCGATCTTCTTCATCTACACATTGTTGAAAGGCTCTTGAAATTGCACTTCTTTTGGTGGTAGTTTTGCTCAATTCTTAGTTGTATTGGCATAGTTACAACCGTTTGAAGGTTGGTTGAGTTTTAGAAGGTGATTTCAAAAGAGAAAATAGAGCCACCTAGTTTTGGCCTTAATGCACAACCTTGGATCTTTTTGGATGTTGATGGGAGGCCTCCACCTGTTGTGAAATTGGCAAATGCTCAACATCATTCTCAATTGTTAGAATCATTTTGTTATGAACAACCCATTAGAGTTTACTCTTGCACACATAATGAAATTGCAGGCCACATCAAAGAAGCTCAATAAGATACATGCTGATAATTTGAAGTGGCAACGTCAACGAATTATTGATTCCTTCTTCAAGTCCACATAGATTTCATGAGAGAAATGTGCGTAATTGTAAAGACATTTGAAAGAATATTTATTTTGCAAATATGGACAAATATCTAATGTGTGTTTTCATAAAGTACCTCGTTATTATGACAAAGAGGTCCAATTTTTCATATTATTGAATATGTGACACCTCGATAACACAACGGTTTTCTCGTTTCCCAAATGTGTCATATTAAAGAGGTAGGACTGTAGTGTCCTATAATACACTTTGTCCTCCCTAATATTACGCATGTGGCAACCAAAGTGCACATGATATCAAGAAGGTTTGTAGTGTGTAACATGGATGCATGATAACATGGAATTATTGTAGGGTGTGACATTACGGAATGACAAAAACTCAACATCATAATAATGAATAATTACAATGATGACAACGTCATGTGTCATGTCATGTGGTTCAAATTCTTTGGTGGTTTACATTAATGTGAAAACCCATGATATATGGGAGGGAAATATGACACCAAACATGGAGATCGAGATTGAGAACATCTGTTCCTTAAGGTTTTGGGATATAAGAGGAGGAGTGACATTAAAAAGGGTGATATAATGGAGGTTAAGGTGTATCATATTTATGTCACTATGGTAACTTTTCTAATGACACTTGTTGTGAATAAGTTCACAAGGATTGTCATCCCAACTTACTTTTAGTTTATCCACATTGAGTATGGTATATTTTGCATCCTAACATTTTTGTGATGAAATATTGTCATGGATGATTGGAAGTTGGATGAAAAGTCACTTAGTAAGCGACAGTAATTGCAACATTTGCAAATCTATGAGCAAGACTGATAGAATTGGTAAATGCCAAAAATACAACACTATTGGTTGGCGGTTCGAATCCCGGCTGTGAAATCTCCTCTCTACCTGACGGAAACTTGCCAGGTGGTCAACTGCCTCCTGCGCTTTTGCGTTGGCCTGTCGGCCTTCTGTCTCAAAATAAAATAAAAAATACAACACTATTTACTGTATTGGGGGGTGTATATGGTTAAATAGGGTGGTTTTTACATATCAGATGTCAAATCTTTAAATACTGTTTGTTTGGTGCTAGGTATGAATACGGGTAGCATCATATAGGTAACATTCTTTCAACGAGATCTACAAGTTTGTTTCCCAGATATTCATGATAGGTAGATGTTGGGAATCAAGATAGGTAGATGCTAGAATCTTCAAATCCCAAGGATACAAGGAGAGAGGAACCAGGGTCAACTGAGAATAGAATGAGAACCTATGATAACGGCTGAAGAATGCAATGATGACATGGCGTGTGTTTAAGCATGTGAACAAACGAAAGGCAAGTAGGAGTTCATATATATTATAAAGATTTGGTTCGATTCGTCACGGAAGGTTTAATGTAATATGAAGGGTGCTCCAAAATGTCAATATATCCCTCTTGTTATTGTCCTAGTTATCGGTCTTAAGCTTCTCTATATAGATGACTTTAAATTGGTTCTAACAATCAACAAACTTTATTTCTAGAGCCAAATAGAATTCTAGAGTTCTCTTATGGATCTATTCGTCTATTATTTTTCTTAAGATTTTTATGTTAAGAAAAAACATTCTTAAGAGCCAACATAACATTATTCAGATCCATATCAACGTTCTGTGGGACTGGCAGTATTCTGCGGAATATTCCCTGATATTTCCCACATTCAATATGAATGTGGGAAATATCAGGGAATATTCCGCAGAATACTGCCAGTCCCACAGAACGTTGATATGGATCTGAATAATGTTATGAATTGTTCAATCCCACTTCTAATCAATGAACAAGAAGAACCGACCGCTAGTTATAGATGAACTAGTTGAGTCTGTGAAGTAACCGTTTCACATTCAATACTTCATGAAAAATACCGATCCATTGAGAGGAATTTACAAAATATTCTTCAATTCAATAAATAGAATCTAAAAGATGTCAACATGTAACCGTTTGGTCTTGGAAACACTAGGATATTGACTAATTGTGCCCAAAAATCTCCCTGGACACTGCTTCTAATCTTGATACAACTTCTTTGAACATTGTAGCGTCATAGTGTTGGACAAATGATCATCGTTGGATCCTCCCTTGAACCCCATAGATTCTCTACACGAGCGCCACATTTGGTGATTCAACCTTCAACCTCATGAAATTGAGAATGTTCTCTAGTTGATACATTGCCTACACTCTAAACTCCGTAGCATCACACCTGTGGCAACCAAAGTGCACGGGATACTACGGATTTTTGCAGTATTAACATGGATGCGTGATACTAGTGAATTAGTGTATTATGTGACACTATGGAATAAGACAAAAGTGCAACATATAAAATGGTGTGGTGTGGTCCACTCCGCTTCTCCTTCCGGGCGATGTGGCGGATGCATGCACCAACATTCAACAAGTGGCATAAGAAGAAGAAGAATGAGAATAAGAAGGTGACACTCTGCATATTGACACATGGCGCAATGCAAGGGTGTGGGTTAACTTCTTGGGTGGTTTGCATTAATGACAAATTTCGTGATATAAGGGAGAGAAAGGTGACACTAAAGAGTGAGATTTGAACTACGCACATCCGTTCCCTAGGGTTTCGGGATATTAGAGAGTGAGTGACATTATGGAGGTTGATACTACGGGGTTTAGGGTGTATTATCACGCGTCAACAAAGAGCAAACAACCTTGGTCCAAGACGACCCTAAACTACTGGATGATGGTGGAGAGATACCCAAATCTTAAGGAAGAGGTTGGATGTTCAATTCCCAGCTGTGAAATCTCCTCTCTACTTGACGGAAACTTGCCAGGTCGTTAACTGCCTCCTATGCTTTGGCGTTGGCATGTCGGCCTTTTGTCTCAAAAAAAAGGGAAAAAAAAGAAAGAGTAAACAACCTTGGCTCAGTAATGTTATGCATGTCAAACTATATTCTTAGTTCTTTTTAGGGTTTTTTGTAAGAGCACTTTGGGTAGATTGTTAGTGGTGACATCACTTCTCACAATTAAACTTCCAAATTGGGTCTCAATTTTCTATGTAAATTTTACCTATGAATTAGGGTCCTATGGCATATGTACATAACCCAATGACACAATAAAGCCATCTCAAAGGTGCATTCAATGTAGTTGAACATAACTGTTGAATAGGATAAGGTTGGAGCCTTACTTGGGCCTACCATAGAGGGCTCCTTTCTCATCTTTACATGTGCCAGAATGTGCTTTCCACATGGGATACAAGTGGGTCATGGTGAATGTGACCATGACATGTGGCATTTTTTTGAGGAGAAATAATTATTCCGTGCCGGAATAGAGAGCCTTATACGGTAATCTCCACCTATGAAGCTAAATGTTCAATTTGTGTACTATGAAAGTTGTTCACCTCATCTACTTCATAGGGTAGTCAAGACATACATAACATTATTAAGTAGTGTGCGTTCGTTCATGTGGGCTCCGAGAATATAACCATGGGAATGCAGTGGGTCCACATGAACGAACACACATTGCTTAATAATATTATGTAGTGCTTTTTGCACAAATCTATATATAATATAAAATTATGCAACTTTTGGAGACAAGTGAGGTTAAACATAAGGAAAGATATGATATGTATGGTATATATTACATAGTATAACATATACTATAAGATATATGCATACATAATTGTATACTCTTATATATATTAATATATATAATACAAGATATAAATTGATTAGCATAATTAATGTGAACTTTTGTTGTTGACTTTTGTATTGGAGTTACATTGCATAGACACTGGAAATTGTGAAAAGTTGGAGTACAGATTAAGAAATCATACCTCAGGTAGATGGGACTTACATGGTTACTCTTTCCAATTAGCCCACTTCTCCTAGGATATGAAACACGCGATTAGTGCAAGATGGTTAGCAACTCCAAATCAAGGCCGTAGTCACTTTCCTCATAAATTTTTAGAGCTCGCATGAATATCTTATTTAGTATCAAAGCGAATATTCATGTGCTCATTAAATGGCCATATAGATCCTCCAATTAGGTTCATTGCGGAGCCTAAAATGGTTATCATATTTTCAGCATGTAGTTCAATTTCTTTTGAACACATGTGTTTTTGGCACTTGTTCTCGGAGTCACACCTACCCATATACCACTCAAATATAGGTGTCCAATTAATGTAGGTAACCAAATTAGGCACATCTACTTAAGACATGAGACATGCAACTAATGCGAGATGGTTAACAAATCCAAATCAAGGCCATAGCCATTTTCCTCACAATTTCAGAGCTCATATGAATTCTTATTCATTATTAAAGGGTCATATAGGTCCCCCTCCCCCCCCCCCCAAACAATTACATTGAGTGATGGACCTAGAATGGTCATATTATTTTGAGCACATATGTCAATCTCTTATAAACACATGTCATTTTGGCATCCATTTTTGGAGTCACGTCTAACCACATACCTTAATTAGGCACATTCAAACATAGGTGCCTAATTAAGATAAATAACCAAATTAAGCACGTCTACCTTAAGAGGTTTCAATGTTCTCATGGTATGGTGTACGGTATCCAACCCCCGCAATGATGCCAAAGTGGAGGCCCAAGACTCGGGAGTCCTAAACACTGGAGTGGGAGTACTTAGGGCTGCTTTACACAAGGAATCAAGGCATAAGCCAATTCACATGAAATATTGACTCGGGCCGAGAAGGGAGGAAGCTTTGACATGGCCCCAAGGAATCAAATTGGCTTTTCATTTTGGTCCGACCCGATTCTCTTCCCTCGGGCCGTGTCAAATTTTGTCTTTAGTGCAATAGAATATAATTTTGCCTCATGAGAATATGAATTTAATGGAATGGCTTTGACTCCATCACGCAAATGCATAGGGATTGGTTTAGTGGATTAGACCATCACGTACAAGACTTTATGTGCATGTCATAACCCCAATTTGGCCTTGACTCCTCATGTAAAGAAATATATATGACATACATACCCAATTTTGATAACCCTTCCAATCTTAATATATGGACTCCTCTAATGGAAAAAGTAAGTTAAAAGGGCACGGATTTGGGTTGCTTGAAAAGGGCATTGTTTGTACTTGGGTTTTCATCTTCCAACTCCTGAAAATAAGTCTACCTTTGTTGTGAATATGGGTTGGAAGAGGATTTAGCCTTTGGAAATTTACGGTAATATCAATTTCTATACATGTGCAAAACCACTCCAGTATCACACTTTGTACTACACCCATTTGTGGTATTTAGTGTCACATGCGTAATGGTGTCACTTACCCTATTTTGAGGTATATTGCTAGGTTAAACTAATGATCAACAACTTCATCGTTAGTGTCACCTCATGACACTTGGTGATCAAGTGTGCTTATTGATATCTTGGCATGAGTATGATCGACAATGTTATGAGTTGTATGCTTATGTTACACAATGGTTTATAAGTTAACAAAAATGTACACAAATGATACTTGCCATTAGTATGCATAATAATATCTTTCCCTTGCTTACTAAAACGCATAACTATTGTCTCAAGTATCCCAATAAGTTACATCAAATTTCATAATGTAAATAACTTTTCACTTTAAAACATTACTTGCATTGACAAATAGTACCATATTGGCAATTAGCGTATGTGGCACTTTGAGACGTCTAGGTACATGGTTTAGGCCCTTCACAAACAATGTACATGGCACTAACTACCACAAACGGTATACACTTATGCAAAATTGCTTATGGGTAATAGAAATGGGTGTGTCTACCTTACTTAAGGGTGACTTTATATGCAGCCTAGGGATGGCCCGAGCACCACCCCAATTCTCAAGCATCAAGCCCTTAATCCGGCCCAACTTTACCACCTTTTTTTAGACCCAACATTGTCACACGTAAAGTGTTGAGGCCTAATTTAGGTCTTGATGTTCTTGAGGGGGAAGGTTTAATGAAGAGAATTAACCTTTCATGAATCAACGTTAGAAATGTCCATTCTACAAGGGATGAGCCAAGGATAATCTTGTCCCGACTCTTTTTTAAAGTTGACCCGAAGATTTGGGCGCCAAATTTTTGCCACCTAGAACGCCACAAAAAATGACTATTGTTCAGGCCTTGACCGTAGTATAAAGCCCTTGGGCCGGATTTGAGAATACCAAGTATTCCTATTGGTTGAAATTCTTAGAGCTCAGGCTGCCCCTCAATATGGCCCCGAGTGTAAAGTGGGCCAATGTAGATATTTTGCCATGGCAGTTGGACTCAAGTGCATCATGATACAGGCCCAATCCCATGCATCTCGAGACCTGGATGAGAGCCACTGAAAACCTTCCGTTTCCAGGAGCCGACACCTGAGGCGAGGTGACAAATACTGGTCTTGCCACCTGGCCTGCCAATCGCCTGCTCGGGCCGTACTTGGGCCTTTTGCATGGCTCCAATTCAACTTGTCCTAGCTTACCTTCCGGTTGTACCTTACCCCATGAATACCTAGGTGGCTGCAGTGTGTTTTATTCGGAGGGGCCACTTCATACACTTGGGAATTGTCGCTTGCTATTTGGAATTATGCAATGCTATAACTATTTATGGTATATCTCATTTTTTAGTTAACAAAAGTCAAATCGGTTGTTTGGACATTATAGGACATTAACATTGTTACTTGATCCATAAATTACATTAATAAGAATACATATAGTACTATATAACTTCAAATAGTAAGTGACATTGAATATCTTTTTTTGGCACAAATTGCAACAAATTTAACTGTAAAAGAAGAGTACATGTCACCTCAGGAGAACTAGCGCAAAACCGAGGGGACTCAAGAAATAATGCCCATATGGGGTCTAACCTTCCAAGTAACCAACAAATTGCTACGAGTAACGATAAGACCTTTGACACACCATAATGAGTCAAGTTCATTACGAACATCCTCATAAGCAACATCTGGAGTTTTTCCCAAGTCATGGAGAGTCCGTTGTCACTCCAATATCCCATAGTCAAGTAAGGAGTCCCATACCACTTGGTGTGTATTTTCCAAAGGCCAGTGACTAGTATTGAAAAACAAATCATTATGTTGACACCAAATGATCCACGGGAGGCCGCTTCTCAAGAAGAACCAAATTCTACTAAAAGGTTTTAGAGATTTGTTGAGTGATTGATCAAAGAGGCATTGCGTCACTGAGAAAGACTTTTGAGGGCCGAGGTTACCTCTTTTCGCAAAGAGTTGCCAAATGATGTGCCCACATAGTGCCCACACTTTGTTGAGCTAACAGACAATTGAAGAACATGTGTTCCACCGATTTCATGGCTATTGCACCACAATGGGGACAACTTTTGTCAACCTCTGTTGAGATCCTCCCATGCAATTCGTTCACCGCCACTGCCTTGTGAATTACTGACCAAAGGAAGGCCACTTCCTTTTGCGCCTTATGTTTATGCCAAATGAAATTCCATCTAAGAAAAGTGGAGGGAGGAATTTCATTCCGCCATTTATTTGGGATTGATTTCCTAAGAGCCACTAAGGAAGTGATCCAAGTGTTGCCAAACTTGGCTAAGTATGCCAGGAAAGGTGTAACTTTGGGCCATCACCATCGTGTTGGGTCAAAGAAAAGTTGATCCAATTTTCCAAAGAACAAGTTCAATTGAGTCTGCGCACTTCCACAAGAGAGCCGATACACCCTAGCCTTGGACATCCAACCTAAGAAAGCCGTAGGAAGTACAACAATCCTCTCATTAGGTTGCACCTCGGTAAGGGTAAAGTATTGCAACCCAACAATGGATTTAGGGAAGGTGCCCATTCCACCATGCCAAAATTGAAATCCTTGAGGTATCTGGCACAAACTACCCATTCCGGCATCGTATCCTCTGCATTTTTATACAAACCAACCCATTCCTACAAGGTGGGTTTAGCACTATGTTGGCTACGCATCCTCTCATGGAACAAGCCATAATGTTCCACTAGCTTGATCCAAAAATCATAATAAACCTTAGCAAGAAGAATCTAAGTCGTGCATCCTCCCGTCTCAAAAAGTCATTCCTGCCATGATCCCAAATATCTCAGAAAAAATCTCAAACCTTTTGTTGTACAAGATGAAGGCCCTAGCCATGGTGATCCCAAAATACAAGCATTGGTACTCCATTTGCCACCAAATGTTAAATTGTAAAATATCCTCTGGACATGAAGGAGAGAAAAATGGCCTTGCACACCATCACCTTCCATGACTGAGCAATATGCCACCATACTTTCACTCCACCTTTGACAGAGAAGTTGAGAGATTAACCATAGAGAGGAAGGACAACAAAAGCCATGGTAAGACAGTTGCAGTTGCATGATGCGGTACCTTAGCAAAATTTGTAAATTCGATTGTCTTGGTAGAAGAGCTTGAATAATCCATTTTCTCAAGAGCGCTCTCATAGCATCTTATGGGGAACTAAGGCTCACACCTCCAACTTTCTTAGGCATCACGTAGTCATCCCGGCTAACATGGGATCTTGTCGCATTTTTTGAGCCGGACTAGAGGTAGTTGCAAAGCAAAGCTTTAATCTTTCCCATGACTTTCTTTGATCCCACCCAAACTATAATGAAATACCAAAGGGAAGACATCAACACTTGGCTCACAATGAGAGTTCTACCAGCAAATGACAATTGAGTAGAACTCCAATATCTAAGTTTGGCCTTGACCCTGTTGATAAGAAAGTGATCCACATTTTGCAACTCCAAGTGTTGGCCAAAAGGGGTGCCAAATAGTTTGGAAAGATCTCCATTTGCAACCCATTCCATTAGATTTTTTCCACTCATCCCTGACGGGTTCCTCGGCCACACCCATACGCACGCTTTTGTGCCAACTAATTTGTAGACTGGAAGCTGGGCCGAAACCCTAAACAATTGCAACCAAGTTATCCACACTAGCCTCTTCTGCTCTCACAGTAAAGCATGAGTCGTCAACATATTGGCTAATGATTTGTTGGGAATTGCATTGAGGAAGAGCAATGCCACTAATAAGGCCAATTCTCATTGCATTTTTTACCCCGGCATTCAATGTTTCTGCAACAATAATGAACAAATATGGAGCTAAAGGACAACCCTGTCAAACACCTCTATGAAGATCAAAAGGATTTGTAAGTGACACTAAATATCATTTTTAGTATAGAAAGTTCGAGGGTCCCTAATGGCCATTGAAATCCTAAAAACACCTCTTATTATTGGTAGGACATGTTCCCGCTTCACTTCAAACTACACTAAATATTGTATTCAATGTCATTTACTATTTAGAGTTAAACAACACTATATTTTTTTGCTATTGATGTAAATTTTCACCAAGTAAAGTCATTAATGTTCTATAGTGTCCAAATAACCAATTTGACCTTTGTTGGTAAAAACTAAGATATACATTGAATAGCCAAAGCATTGCATAATTCCAAATAGTAAGTGACATTAATTATAACATTTAGTGTAGACCTTGAGGGTTATAATGACCAAGGAAAATCTTGCATGAAGTCATACATGGTATGAAATATTTTCATTAAAAGCTCTGCAATGCTCCACCCGACCATCAAGGATAATATATGATTTAGGTAGTGGAAAACATGAACCAACTAATATTAGTTTATTTACTTATAATTTATGGATTTTTATTGTCAAATAATGCATTAATTAAAGTTTGAATGTGTATAAGTTCTTTATTTGAACGTTGGCATGCATAATGGGGGGGGGGAAGGAGCAAGTGCAACATTTCTTATCTCATTAGTGTGACCGTAATGGACAAGATTCGAAACCACCCTTTGGTAATTTGCTATAACAGAAAATATGTGTGATAAAGTGCATGTGATTATACATGGGCAACCCCAAAGGTCAAAGATATTTTCCACAGAAGATGCCCTTGACAAGATGTTCCATTTGAGCCCCCAAGATATGTGATTGCGTTGGCTTGGGCAAAACCTCCTTCCAACAAAGCTAGAGCTTTTGTGTTCTCATCATCATGTCACATATTGTACCCTAATGTTAGAAAAAAATATGTCATGTTAGACAACATGAAAGGCATAAATGGATCTTTCTATCTTTGAAAACATAAACAACACATTCTTTAATGTTGACATTTTCTATACATGCAAGTGGACTAGAAACTATATGATATAACACCATCACTTTTGATCTAGTTTGTAACAACATTTAAGTTACAGAGGCAACCCAACCCATTTACAAACAACCAATTTATCTCCTCCTCTTCACTTTATCTCCACCTATTCTATCATAAATACTACAAATGTGAAGAACATGTTCAATTCAACCCTAATGTTGGAATATAGGTTTTGAAATGTAGGTGTATAGAACATGCCCAAACATAGTGGTTGAGACTTGAATGGTTGAGCACTTTGGAGTTCATCACAGAGGGCATAAACCATCTCCGACTTTAGGTTGTCAATGGAATTTGTACATTCGATTTTGTGTCAAGTCCATCTAAACAAGGTGGTGTAACATAGAACCATGAAATCCAAACCATATAGTCTTTATATCTATTAGAACTTACATGCCCCACATGCATAGTGCTCACTTCACTTTACACTACATCTTGAGGATCTAAGTGACCAAGGTAATTCAAATGAAGGAAAATCTTGCATGAAGTCCTACACGGGATGAAATATATAGTGTGTTGGATTTGTGTCAAGTCCACTCCAAAGTGGTGGGTCTCATGCAAAATTAGGAGACCATGATACTTCAAAATTTCACAACCCTTGATGTGTTATAAATTATTGTGTGGAAAGGCCCACATGAATGGGGATGGTAAGGAACTATCATAGATCAAAGGCTCCAATCACCTTTGGCTTTGCAATGCACTTGAATGCCCTTGACCACACACATTCGGATGAGTTTCAAGGACCCTAACGATCTTATGGTCGTGGCCCTTGGCCAAAGCATAAGTTGGCCCTTAGCTAGGAGGGGTTATGTGAAACTCTATTGATAATTTTATGGTGGTCAATGAGAAGGCACATAAAGTTGTTTGCATTTTTTCTTGCATGTCACATACACATACATGGCATGCATTTCTTGCAAAAGCGTTGAAGAATTGACATTTTTTTATTTCTTCACACACAATATTTTTAAGAGTTCAATGTTCATTCTCATTTCTAAGTCCGGTATAACGTGTGGGAAGACTATAGCAGTACGATATCAATGGTCATTGTTGGATCCTCCCTTGAACCATGGAGATTCTCTACATGAGCACCACATTTCAAGACTCAACCCAAAACTCATGGTAACCTCTAATTGATACTCAACTATTCTATGTCATGGAGAGAAACTATATAATGAGAAACTATATAATGGAAATATGAAGGTAAACATATATAATGAAACTATATGCATGAGATATATGGGAATTTGGTCTTAAAACTGACAATTCTTGAGCAAACATGTATAGAGCATTGTCTTTGAAAATAAAACACCATGTCCTTCATGAGTGTTTCTATATCGCGTGCATGCACCAAAAGACTTGCAAGTCTGCATTTGTTTCATGGGTTGTTTGATGTCAATCTAGAATGTGAAGAGAGCAACAAGATCGTATGTTGACTAGTTCGGGTCCATGCCATCCCAACCTTTTGCACCCATGCATAATAACATGTCACTTTCATGTGGTCCATCTAACTTTTCCGGAACGGTGGGGAACATTGGGGAACATTGGGGAACGGTGGGGAATAGTGAGGAACGGTGGGAAACGGTGAAGCGACGGCCACTACCACCACCACGTTGCCCGTTGTATATAGAAACGTGATTGTTGCTAATCTCCATCACATCATGAACTTCCTTTGTTGACACAATCAAACCTCGTGTCTTCAAGTGACGAATAGATCTGGTATTCAGCTTTTTTTTAATTGAATAAAATACATGTCAAATCATTTATTGGATATCTATGAATATTGCTACTTCTCATGCTTAGGTAGGCTACACTGTTTTTTGCATTTAGTGTTGTCAACAGTAATTACGAACCACAACACTAAATGCCAGTGACGCCCTTAATGTTTACATCTCCACAATTAGTGTTATAATATTTTTTATGTTTTGTGTTTTGTTGCCGCATGGTTGCACCACCACCATCTCTACCACCACTACTTGAACACTATTTGTCAAGTGTTTGGTAGATAGTGTTGCAGGTAAATGAATAGTAACAACATTAAATGCCACACAACACTAAATGCAAAAAACAATGTAGTGACCAAAATTTGCAAACTTGGTCAACTAAGCTCTTAGGTACGTACAATAGGGCTGGGACTGCAGGTGGGATGGGAGGGCCGGGGATTCGTGGCACTCAAGTATAATCATCCATGCAGATGAAAAAAACGCAAGAATCATCTAAATGACTATTTTTAGGCAATTTGATTCCGGAAATAGAGTCAAAGGCCCCGAATTAGTCTAGTGATGTCACATTCGAATGAATCGGCCCTCAACCCCATAGGGGGGCTTTTTTTTATTGGAGCCACTTCATCCACGATATCTTGGATGGATGTTCCTTAGTGAGTGCCACGAATCCCCAGCCGGATGGGAGCCCTCGTATGAATATGGAATATAAAGTCTTAATGTGTTTAATGTACGCCACGGGCCTTATTCGGTTGCTTTTCTTAACCAAACAACCCGTGTTCGAGTGCTTTGTAGTTAGGCGTGGTTCAAAGAACAAACACTAGAAATATGCGTGTTTAGAAGAGATTGGACTACTACCTTTTATTAGGCACTAGAGACTCAAATGCCAATACAATTGAGAGGATCTAAGTATCATTCAACTAAGAAATCAACACACCTGAACTTTGATAAACATAACTGAATCAAAGAAGGTTCAATTTTCAATCTGAGTCTTGTTGATGCTCCGTCATATATTTATCCATACAACACAAGTTTCGGCACATGAATAACTTGTACGTAAAGAAGATGGAGAAAACAAAAAATAACCAAATAACACCCACATACCTCAAATTTTTCATAGAAAGTGTAGCCATTGTAATGAGACGAACATCTAAAAACAATGGCTTGATTAACCTTGGTGATAAAACATCCCAAAAACAAAGCACTACAAAACTTACGGTATTTAGTGTCACATGACTAAACAATGTCACGTATCCTATTATAGAGCCTATTATAGGTTACCCTACTGGCCAACAAGGTTGATTATTAGTGTAACCACACAACACTTGTCATTTGCATGCTCAATTATATCTTCTTGTTTGCCTCGTCGTTTTGTGGAAGTTGTCATTGATGTGGGCACATTACCTTCTTGGCTACTAAAAGGCATAAACTTATCATCTTAAGCACCTTGATATGCTATCCTAAATGTCATGATGTAAATATTTTTTCACCTTAGAAAGTGACTTACTTGACAAATAGTGTCATGTTGACGGTTAGCGGACATGACACTTCTAGACCTCTAGGCATCTAGTTTAGGCCCTTCGCAAATATTGTACACAACACTAAGGGCCACTTCACACACGAGATTGCGAGCCCGTGACCATTACACTTCAAACACTCTCATTGGTGGAAAAGGCGGAACCGGTCCAAGTTCGCTTCACACTACGCTTGAGGGACCAATGGAGCATGTGAATGCAAGATGGATGTAGAGTCTACATGGATTCCCACATGGCATCGAATGGATCATATTTCATGGTCACTTGGACTGTTTTCAAAAACCACCTCTTGGAGGTAGGCCTAACACAAAACCGGGAGACCATGGCACTCTGAACACTCACAACCATGTGATTTATTCTATTTTATCATGTGTGAGGACCCGCATGAATAGAAATTCATTGAAATAGCATTTGGTCAAGGGCCCGGTCACATATGACACTTGAGGGTCCGTGACCACACTACATGATTTTGGAGGTGTCTTGGGATGGCCTTATGGCCTTTGGACGCTTTCTTTTGGGCCCTCACAATTTCATGGTCACAGCTCTTGGCTCGTGTGTGAAGTGGCCCTAAATACCATAAATGGTGTATTTTGATGGACAAGTGGGTGGTCCTCGAAAACATCGAGGAGTGGCATCTACATGTGGACACGGTTTTCAAAGCAAATCAAGTGGAATTGCTAGGCTTGTCAGCACCGGATGCCCGGACGTGAAACTTGACTACCCATGCGTCCAATAACAAGGCGAACCGACCGAATATTCTTCGTGGACATTTGATCCTTGATAAATATCTCAACGAAGCTCAAATATAAATAATACCCAAATTCCAATAGAGTAGATCCTCACAAACTACTACTATGATGTTGGAATAGGACCATATATGGAGCAGCGTCCGAAAAGTTTTTGAAGTTATTAAGGTTAATTGCCTACCTCTTTAAAAGGGCATAGGCTATTTCCCTCATGGCATAGGTTGCATCCTACAATATCAAATTTTTGTAAGTTGAAAACCTTTTGAGTTTTTAAGTTGCCCGCCAATTGCCTTCAAAACTAATTTTTAGTAGGTTAAAATCCTTCATATCTTTTAATGTTGTAGGCTTTAAATTCAAAATTTGAGTACTAAGTGGTATCCTTGGCAGGAATTGAACCTGGCTAAGCCCTTCACCACGTTTGAAGGCCAAGGATTAACCAACTCTTTTTTAAAGAGTCGATTATAAGTTATGAAAGGTTGCTAAAATTCAAATGAGTTTAAGGGTGAAAGTCCTCACCATCTTCTAATTCAACCTCTACTCTTCCTGCAAGATATTTCTCAGGATTAGTAAACAAGAATCGAAACTTTCTTGAATCCTTCCACAAAGATTCAAGAGAGAGAGAGGCTGAGTGTTGCTTCTTGGTGGTGCAACATCGCAACTGATGAGAGAGGAGCTGTGATGAATGGTGCGGTGATGGGGCTTGGGCTATGGTATTTGTAAAGATCGGCGGGGAGGGAGTCAGGGCTATTATTGATATCTGCCTATGTGCCACCCAAGAGCCCCGAGTATTAGCCTAAAGATATGTACTTAGGCCAACTAATTTCCCAATTTGAAGAAGGATGAATGGCTAAAATCCTCTCTTTTAAAAAATTTGTAGGCAAAATTTCCTACATGTTTTTTATCACATAGGTTGATATCCTATGTTTTTAAATTGTCCATAGGCTCTTTGTCCTACACTTTCAAAATTTTATAGGCTAAGTCACAAATTTTGTAGGCTGCATTTGTATTAGCCTTAGGCTCTTGCCGGACGTTGATATGGAGGGCTCTTTATTATGGGAACAAATATAATAGAATAAGACCCCAGGCTCAAATAAGTTGTCAAGAAAATAATGAACTCCAATATTGGATGGATTTGCAAGTTTTTTTTGCCTTCAGGGTTCATGCAGTTCCAACATTGAGTCAGTTGTCCAGCCATGTCATTGGGGCACTGTGAATGGAGGGTGTGTGGTCGTGGGTAGACCACATCCAAGCCATCCATTCACAGAGCCCCATCCTACAGTCTACGAAACTGATTAGGTAGCCCGAAAAAAAGCTTTCGACGGACGAAAAATCAATTTTAGCAAGATGAAGGGGTTGATTGTTCATCCCATCGTATGAGAGCATTTGTGTGGGATTTTGAAGGTTCCCAGAGGTCCCTAAGTTCCCTGGAGGCATCATCTCCTCCGCAAGTCCTTTCAATGAAGGACTTAGTTTGAAAATTTTCATCCAGGATTCATGAATGGATGGAGGTGCAAATTTCATCCAACGTGAACTTTTTCAAGCTCTACCCAAGGGGAAAAGAAGCCAAAAGCTGGGGCAACATAGGAGCCTCTAAATTTGTCAGATCGCTATCGACGGCCGAGATCTTCCTAACCCTTGACCACACGGGAGGCGTTCACAACACCCCCAGTGACGCGGGTTATCCGGGGAGATTTTTGAACATAATCAGTCAAAAACCTAGTGTTTCCAAGTCCAACTAGTTGCATGTTGTGATCTTCCGATTTTTCTTCATTAATTCATAGTATATTCAGCAGAGTCCTCTAAAACAATTGGTCGTTTTCTTGAAGTCTTGAACTTCAACTGGTTCATCTGTAACTAAATTAGCGGTTGGTTCTACCGCCAATGTATTGAGCATAAAGAGGAGCTTGCTTACTATTTAAGAGAACCTTCCAAAGGATGATCACATATACATGTGTACGGTTGGTGCATGAAGTGAAGTCTAATACTTTAAATTGAGCATTCTAAAATGAAAGGTGCTTTGAAAATAGATCATAAATCCATTTAATAAGTTTTGATATATACATATATATATTTATTGGGGGTCAATTTCTTTCCCATATACGAGCACAACATGTCAAATATGGTTGTGAAAGAAAAAGAAACAAGAAAAAGTATAGTGTGTATCAAGTGTGGCTCTTTTGCATTTATCATATTACAAAACATGTGTTGTGAGCAACTATGACAACCTTTAAGAAGTAAAGGTTTGCAATAAGTCACATTGCGGTGGGCTTCGGGCCTCACTAAGCTTTGAGCATTCCCTCCTAAGGTATGCATGTGTTATTTGGTTCCTCTTCTTAATCGGACCCCTATATTGGATTGGTATGTGGTTTGGTGAGGGTCAATGAGCAAACACCATAAAGACACATGTTTGAAAGAGATTGGACTACATCTTCGAATATTATTAACCACTCTACACTCAATAGTGAACACAATTGGGAGTACCTATGTATTTGGTTAAGGAGTCAACAAATGTGCATTTTCAATAACCATAAATGAATTAGGGGAGGTTTGATTTTCAATCCAATTTATGTTGATGCTTTTATTGTAAAATTGCTAATGCAACACGAGTTTGATGTGCAAATCTAATTAGTAGAAGTTGGAGAACATGAAAAATGAACCGAATAACACCCACTTGCCTTGCCTCCAAAATTTGCCCGATTGCCTTGGAGCTAAACCTCCAACCACCAACCAACTTGCCAAGATGAGGGACAAACCAAATATGGTCATTTAGGGGTTTAGGGTTAACACTTCCAATGAAGTTGATTTGAAATAAGGATCAGAAGCTTGGTTTGAATTTATTATAGTTTTTATAAATAAGGTGTCACACACCATAACATTACTAAGCACCGAGGTTTTGCACCCTAGCGCCGAGAAATTTGGGAGCATCATAACCTACTTATACCGGCCCACCTTCATAAAATGAGCAATGCTCAACTCAAGTATTGTTCACTTTGTGAAGGCAAACCTACAATTGGGCCAAATTCCCTACATGTTACCCAAAATCTACCAAAGATTTATAAACAATAAATAATGTGGATGCCACATGGTGCTCGACACCGGCCAACCATGTGAACGCCAACCCCAACATGCAACACCAATGCACATGGAGAATTGTGTTACTTACAAATGAATGGGTGGACTTTGAGAAGCAACTGGTTTAAGTTCAAGACTTCATAAAATTATTGATTGTTTTAGAGGAACTTGTAGAATACACCCCAAATATATAAAGAAAATCAAAAGATGTCAAGATGTCATAACATTATTCAGCCATGTGGGTCAGTTGCATGACCATGGAATATGTCAATTATATTCCATGGACCCCTTGAACAGACTGAGAATTTGTTTGCTATTCATACATTCAAGCTAAACTTTGGAATTTTGGGTGGAGTTATACTCCCAACACTATGCGCATGAATTATAGTTCATCCCATGAATATTCGCAAGAAACATTGTTCATCCTAGTATTATTCCTTGAAATTACTATTCATAGCAACACAATCATTGTAAATATCAACATTGTCCACAATATTCTTATTATTCAACCCAACACTACTCAATATTCGTACCAGCATAAGTTTCTTCCCATGAAGGTAAGATAGTGGAAGCCCATGTTAGATGCTAAATATAGAATGGAACACAACCATGCAGTTGAATAATGTTATGGTAACCGACCAAACGTGGAAACACTAGGATGTCGACCGATTACGCCCAAAAATCTCCCTGAACACTATGCAACACACAAAATAATGGACCTTGAATTATGGCTTAGGTTTAGGTACTAGGCCTACCCTTCATCCTCTAGAAAGGGTGTGGGGGATAGCCTCTTGGTAATGTTATGATGTCACCTATCGCCACCCAGCCCTTTGAAGTGCAAGCCAATAGGATCGCTTGATTTTGGAGTTTCTTTGGTCTTGGACCCTAGTGTAAACCGGGTGTGATGTGGCAAAGTGGACGAAGAAGATGATGCATTGAAGGCTCCAAATAATAATATCGGGTTTCGGGAGTTGTTAGGGAGGGAATATGCTAGGTGACTTGTAGGATGAGGTGGCACCAGTGGACCCGAGTGGCCTGTCAAATATTAGAGGCTCCCGTTCACCGGCGGATGTCCACCCCTCCCTTTGGAGTGGCCCAAACCGATAAAGATCACGAAGAAGGATCACGAAGAAGACGACGACGAAGCCTCCAAGTTCTCCAATTTTGTCCTTAAGTTGGGCCTTCTAGGTCGACTTGACTTGACTTATAGCCCATCCACATTTATTGGTGCGGGCCACCAGTGAACGGTTCCTACCAGCAGGGGTCATTTTTAGAGTTGGTTCAACCAATGAGAGTCATTGGATGTAATTGGTGATGGTAGGAACCGTTCAATGGTGGCCCGCACCAGTAAGTGTGGGTGGGCTATTTTTTAGGGCGAGTTTCCATGTATAATAGAGGCGCCTATTTCCCGACTAGGACCATGTCGGCAATCTATAGGGTACCGGAATTTCGATCAGGTATCAGTGTCAGTACCACTAAACAACTTATCGCATATAACTTCTTCTTTACCCTATATGTAGGATGCCGTATATTATAGATGATAAAATAGAAATTCCTAAGTGTATGTGTATGTATATATATATAATACTCTTGAATGAATTTATTCAACCCTATGGTTTGTATAGTTTTTATCCCCAAAGAATATAACATACCCTATATTTTATTGCACGTTGTTTTATAATTTTTGCACAATGAATTCTATGGGATCCAAGCATGACCCCCCCCCCCTTGAAAGAAGTTAGGTATGTGTATGTGTTTGGTGGGTGGGTGGGGGGATAGCATCAACAACATTTCAGAATGAAGCCAAATTATGGTAGATGGACGAAGGTTTTATCCGAAGATAGGTAACAATGAGGTGTTGACTGGTGAGAGCTTGACAATTCACTATGCTTGACATTCGTGCATGTAATCAAGGACCTTATTTCTCGAATTTATTCTTGAAGCTAGATTAGAAAGAGAACCTACTTAACACATGTTGCAGAATGCTATGAAGATTGAAATTGAGATGCAAAAATTATAAGATGTCAAAGTGAAAAATACCATCCTCTTTAAATGATCACATAGGCCCTCCTGATTGCATTGACTATCGAACCTAGGATGGTGTTTGTATTATGAGCACATAATCCAATCTCATCATGACACATGGCATCTTGGTGTCCATTCCCAATTACAAGCCTTGTTTAATCACCACACAAATATAGGTGCATGATTATAAAGAAGAGTGACCATGTTATGCCCACATACCTCAACCTATTAGGTACTTTGCGACAATGCATGACACATTCTAAGTAAAGTGCTTGATTCGGGATACTTGCACAAGTTCTACTATTCAACACATTCAATTTCAATGCAAGTACATTGTTTATGGTATTTAGTGTCATGTGCACAATTTGCGAAGGACCTAAACTAGATGCCTAGAGTGTCACGCCCGCTAATTGCCAATATAATACTATTCATTAACATAAGTTATTTTTGTAAGTGAAAATTTATTTACATTATGACATTTAGCATAGCACATTCGGATACTTGAGATGATAGTTTTGTCTTTTAATATACAAGGGTAAGATATTATTGAGCATACTAATGGCAAGTGTCATGTGATTTATACTTTAGTATCCAAGAGGAAGATATTCTTGAGCATATTAATGCCAAGTGTCATTTGTGTACACTTTAGTCAACTTGTAGACCATTGTGTAACATAGGCATACACCTCATGACATTATTGAACATACTCATGCCAAGATATTAGTAGGGCAAGTTTCCATGTAGGCCACTCGCCTGCTAGATTCTAGATAATAGTGGGTTGGAGGTTTTGTCATGTAGATAAGCGCCGCCCGCCAACCAACCACATTATGGTGGCCTACTAGAATGTGGAGGGCCATGGACATGGGTTGCTAGACTTCCATGTGCCCACTAAAGCACTTTTTCAATCTATACTTCCTAGTCATTGAAGGGTTGAAGACCGGTTTTAGAAGGAGGAGGAGGTTTTAACTTGGAGGAGAAGGTTAGTAAGTGGGTTTGGATTTGAGAAGATGAGAGTACACTGTAACCTCCCTAATATCATGCATGTGGCAACCAATGTGCACGTGATATTAAGGAGGTATGCATTGTTAACATGGATGCATGATAATAGACGATTAGTGTAGCATGTGACATAATGGAATAACACAAAGTCAACATTGCAATAATGACAGCGTGATGAGCGTAAACGTGTGGTTTGATTTTTTTGGTGGATTACTCTAATATCAAAACCTATGATATATGGGAGGGAAATGTGACAACAAGGAGGGAGATTTAAATGAGCACATCCGTTCCCTAGGGTTTCGGGATATAAGAGAGTAAGTGATGTTACGGAGGCGAGGGTGTAGCTAGTTGGCACATACGAACACTACCCCACCATATTTCGTCTACATATTTTTGAACGAGTTTGTCCTTATTTCTACTAGAATCTAGTGGGGGAGCGGCCTACATGGATATCCACCCTAAGCACACTTGAACGCCAAGTGTCATGAGGTGACACTAATGATGAAGTTATTGATCATTAGTGTAACCTAGTGTGCACCCCAAATCAAGGTAAGTGACACTACTACGCATACATGTGACTCTAAATACCATATCTTAAATAGTATAGCAGTACATACATTGATGCAGCTCCTCCTGCATAAATAAAATAAATAAAATTAAAAATATCGTCGGGGTTTAGTTTGTACACCGATGTGAATGGGAGCCTGTTCCTCTATACCGTGTTCATGTTTGACCAAGCGTCACCGCAAGAGTACTTCCTCCCTCTCGGGAGGTGGGCTCCTTTAGTTTTCGCTCCTCCTGCAAATTTAAGAGTACAAAGTCTCTCACATCAAGCTTGTAAGTTGTCACATGTGACTACGATTGCCCTGGGCACTAGTTTAAGTTGATGTGGCTGTCCATTCTCAAAGTGTTTGGTACTTAGGGCCACTTCACACACAAGACTGAGAGCCCATGACCATTACACTTCAAGCACTCTCATTGGTGGAAGAGGCGGAGCTAGTCCAAGTTTGCTTCACATTATGCTTGAGGGACCAACGGAGTATGTGAATGCAAGATGGATGTAAAGTCTACATGGATTCCTACATGGCATCGAATGGATCATGTTTCATGGTCACTTGGACTATTTACAAAAACCACCTCTTGGAGGTAGGCCTAACCCAAAACCGGGAGACCATGGCACTCCGAACGCTCACAACCGTTGATTTATTCTATTTCTTGGGTCTATGTGAAGTGGCCCTTACAACCTAACATGGGCCAAGGCTACAGTAGATGTCTTCAATAATATGTGCAATTAGGTTGCCTTGCGCCCTCTTTACCTTGTTATTGTAGTGATATGTGTTCAAATTAGAGTAGAATGTCAATATATATTAATGTGGGGCAACCTGATTGCATGTATCGGCATTGCTCTTTGAGTTGGGCCTCCACCAATCTTACCCATCTCGAACAATAAGACATCTAGCCCTAGTCTCTAACACGCTTCGACATAATCATATCAAATTTGCCTTTTAATACTTCATATGGATAACTTTGAATCTCGTGATATATTTTGATACATGAATTTGGTGCGCATTTAACATAACATTACAAAGCAATATATTTGTGCTATGTGGGACCATGGATAACCATGGTAGCATGTCCTCTTTGTTCAAGGGATGGAGGATACTTAGGCTAAGCATGAGTGGCCCCATGGGCTTCCTACGGCCAAGTCCAAGTTGGCAAATGCCACAAATCGACTTATGCCTTGAGGCTACATACAAACATGCATGTTTATTGAGCCTACCAACATTCTTCCATCAAACTTGGATTTAAGTATATTTAGACTTATCCATGGTTTTTGGACAATTCCAACTGCCAATACGACGTTCATTAGATCGTAGAACTACACAAATATGATGGCTGGCAAACATGGAATACAAACATTCAAAGTTGTGGTTGTTGTGTTGTTGCTTTTGCGGTTGTCATTTGATGTTTTTGCCCCCCAAGTGCACATTCCTTATTATTTTTGGACAAGTGATTTGTCCATATATACTTAAATGTCATATATCATTGAGTGCCCGGTGTCCAATGATGGAAGCAAACCATGACTTGTCCCAAACCTTGACCCTTCACACCAACCTATTCACATAAAGAGAACACAACTTACACACTGACTAATATTATGGATTTTAAAATATTTTTAATACAAAAATAGAGAATTAAATAAGATACTTGACAAGTTATTGGTCTTTAGATTGGAATGCAACATACCTATTCAGATCATTGTGATTTATTTTCGGAAAAGATGGCATTCAAGGGAGAGACCACGGTCAAAGGGAATCACACACAAAAGAGGGGGGGGGGGGGTGTGTGTGGAGGTTAAATTGCACCACACCATATTGCAATTACACATCTGGTTTAGTGTGGTTTTAAAATTGGTGTACAATGGTAATTAGATTGGTCTTTATGACTAGTAATGTTGCGCCAAGTGTCATGTGACACCTTCTCTAATTGCCACCTGGTGATTACAAGACAAAAAATGTGGGTCAATGCTGAATAGTGTGAGCCACACTAAATCAAATGTTTAGTGCAAAGGTTTGACATGTATTTCACATGGTTTTGTTCATTTGACTCTACTTGTTGTGGTCCCTTGGAACACTCCTAGTTGTTTTCTTATTGCTTGAAGTCATGTTCGATATCCAGTTGTCCATTTGATGGAGCCATCCCTTACTACATGGAAATAAGTAGACAGTACCTAAGTATTTAGTACTATTTCATAAGTGGATGCTACTTACAGTAAGTATGAAGTTTGCTGCTAATCTAAGATGCTACCACTTGTAATTCTATACCTATCAATGACTACCACATGTGAGTATTTGTAGTCATCATTGGTGCATATTTAACACAAGTATTTTTGCATACTCTTATTTGGTATGCAATGATGCTATTTGATGAGGAACTTTCTAAATTCAAGTTAAGGTATTTTGGTGTTCTACCTTCTTGACACACATAATTCTGAGGGAGAGTTGTACATGGCCCATTTGACATGCCATGGATGCCATGATCCAAATGGGCCATGGGTTCATTGGATTGGCACAATTACGGTTATTCAATTTACAAAAAAGAAGGTTTGTGTTGATAACAAGTGTGCAAAAAATCCCTTCCCTAGTAGTGAAAATATCTTTTTGAAAGGGTTTGGAGAGTCGCATAAACTTAGTTGCTCTAAAAAACACTCAAGAATACACCAAGATTTGGGTTGTTGTAAAGGTTCAACTTGTATTAGGTGGTTTCAATCTGTCCGTCATTGGCACTTGTTAGAGCAGAAGCCAAAACCCTGTTATTCTTTTCATAAACTGTTTTAATATATTTCCATATTTCTGGAACACACAAGATCATGTGTTCGGAACCTCTGGAACATCCTTTTGAAGCTCAGCATGGAAACTTGCTTCCTTCAAAGCAAAAAACAACTAAAGGGGACTACCGTCACAAGTTTTTATATGTTGATTAAGCACTATCAGCAGTGGTTACAGGAAGTGTCCCTTCCCTATCATAGCTCCCTCCACTGTGGAAAAACAACTGTGGTTTTTGTTATTGGAAAAACAAGAAAAACCATAACAAAAACCACTGATACATTGAAGTTCGTAATGATTTCCTTAAAGGATTGTCCTATACAAATTGCATACTGGAATTTTTTGTGAAAGCCAAAGAGACATATACATGTTTATGAGTTGCAGAGCATGATAAAACATCCCAGATTTCAAATGAGAGATGACAGGATCACCTCTCCAACAAAGTCAACCACAGTTCTTAGGCCAAGTCAAGCTGGCCAAAGGGACAGAGTATGGACGACTTAATAGGTCAAGAATTATGACAAAGCGGCAACAGTCAACATGTATATCCTTCCTATTCTAAAGTTGCTGCAGTTCGGAACTTCATATGCTGCTAGAACAAACAAAGTTCACATTTTTTTGATTAAGATGCCGGTTGCCCATTTGAAATATGCTATGCGTATGATTCACATCAGTACCGACAAGGTGAAAGACTTTCTTCGCTATCATTCTTCCTTATCCTGTATCTGCTGCACAATTTGCATCAATATGCTGAAAAATGTTTCATTTCCTCCATTTTCAGACAACAATGTCATTGACCTCCTTCAGGAACAATCACGAGGGTCTCTGCAAAAGAAAATATAGTCAATATGTCAGGTGGCTGCTCTCCTCTTCCAATGCACCAACAAAGTCCACATAAAATGCCAGACAATGATTTACATGGAAATACTGTCAAAAATTGCCACACTATTCCCTACTCTTCAAGTGACTCTTCCCTTGACATACATCCAATAGATACCCCTCTTGCTATAATAGCACATATACATACAAAGAAATGGCCAGTCACCTTCAATACCCCAAAATTGCCAATGTGCTCTACTCACATATCTTTCTGGTATGTCACATGTCTCCAGATTCGTAGTAGCTAATTTCCATGCACTGATTCAAAACCAAAGCAGACTTTATCATATTTCCTGCACAGGTTCCCTGTAAGGTTCTTGGAAATAGTAGATGATTGGCTGGCCTCTGCAGGACCCCTCCTCCAGAAAGCGAAGTTGGTGATCATCATCTAGTGTGGCTGCTGCCAATTGAATGGTCAAGAGTTAGTTTTAGACCTTAAATGCAGCTAGGTAGGACCATCACTAGGAATATGGTCCAGTATGCCATGTCTTTACATAGAGCCAATATCTTTCCTACATGATGTATCTTATGACAAATTTAGAATCTGAAAGAAGACAAACCTTCGCTGCCTCTTGGTCCCAACTTCGATGCATTCTGCATAAGCTTGAAACTCAAGATGGTGTGATGACTTCATCCTCTTCACCATTTCCCAACCATGCTTCAAGCTTGGCTGCCTGTTCAGCTTGTAATTTTGCATAACTCTCGAGCACCTCAGGGTCTTCTAAATCCAATCCCGTGCTCTCCCCAAGATCCCCTTCCTCAAGACCTTCCCTCTCTAATAATTCTTGAATGTTAACCTGGCCTCCATTTTCTTGAGAAGTCTCATTCCCATCTCGCCTGCTAAGCTTTCTGAGTGCAGTGCTGGGGAGCTTGAGCCAGTCAGCAAGCTTTGCCGGACTATCAGTACTATTAAGCAAACTCCGCTCATGTCCTTCATGACCTTCTTTGCTGCTACCAGCTGCACTACCAGCTGTTGGCACTGCAGACTCAAGTGCTTCCTGCAATTGGACCTTGTTCGGAGATTCTCGCAAGTTGGTAGCTGAATGGCTCCTTACTAAAATAGGACCCTGGGCAGATTTTGGATTATTCCCAGAGCCTGACATACCCCCTGCACCCACCATGTGACCAGCCTTTTGGATGGCAGATTCAAACACTGTCCAGTATGACTTGTTCAAACCAGAACCTGCTGAGCTGGCTTCTAATGTGGGAATTTCAGTCATGATATTTGGCACATTGTTGCCATTACTGCTGACTGATGGAATAGGAACTCCATCTTGTGCTTCAGATGAGCTTGGTATGGAAATCCTCATACTGCTGGCTCTTTGATAAGCTGAGCTCAATAAACTGCTTACATAGCCTGAGGAGTCTATTTGTGATGATACAGGGGGTTGAGGATGGGCCTGAAACAATCAAAGGCTTAATATTTATTTCTTTGATGCTATGAACGTATTACCATTGAGTTCAACTAGAGTCACAAATTTTTTAAATACACACTTCGAAGTATACTAGTACAGAATCTAAGTCTTCAGTCCAGGCCCAGTGCTAGCTTCAAAAGAAGAATCAGTACTACAATGCAAAACCGGTAGTAAACATAGGGGAGCATCTATCTACAGCTTAAAATACTGTACCTGTGTTGATGCTGACTGAGGTGAGTGAGGAGTGACTGCTCCCGCAGATTCCTTAGCAGCAGTGGAGACCTTCTCTGAAACCTTGTGATTGTTGCTCTTGATTCCTGTTGTGGGTTTCGTCCCTGATGACAGGCCTAGAAATGCTGGAGATCCATGGTGTGTAGCAGATCTAGATAGATGTGAATATGCTGGTGGTGGTGGTCGAATATGTCTGGCAGAGGACCAAAACAAGAAACCCCAAGGTCAAAAGAAAATAACCAAATCCTAACAAACATTGTGTGAAGATTCAGATGATACAACCCCCACATAAATGGGTCCTGCCTAAACAAGAACTTCATATAATAGAATCTCCTCAGACCCTTGAAACTCAAGGTCAGAAGCCCTCCATGCAATCAAGCAAATATGCTGTGCACATAGAGCAGAAGAAAGTATATGAAGAAAGACCACTAAACGATGAGATAGATACAAGACCAAGTTGGAAACTCACGACACAGGATGGTGCAAAGTTGGCAGGAGCTGAAGACTAGCATTAAGTGAGGCTATCATTTTGTTGACGACTGGTAGTCCAATCTCCTTCATGGTCTTCACTGAGGCAAGAGCATCCCTCACATCCTCAGTGTAAAACAAAGCCTCTTGAGTTCCTTCCACCAGCTGGCCCTGCTTTCAAAACATCAATAAATCAGTAAATTTAGGATTCCAGATAATACAGATATACAAAAGCTCCTTACCTGCAGCCTCTCATCAAGTATGCCAGGTTCCTTTGCTGGTCACTTCATTTTGGGAAAGTATAGGAAGATCGCCAACAAAGTTAGCCAGACTGCTACACTAGCCACAAACTTGTTAGTACCTTGGAACTTCCATGCTTGGGCACCTTTAGGCCATACCCATAATACAATGTAGTGTCTTATCACAAAGAACTTCTAGTCACTCACAAGATTTTGATACAGATGGAAGGCTAGGTGCAGCAATCCTCAATACAAGTTGAAGCAAAAATATGTAAATGTCATATTCATTTGACAAATTGTTAAGAATGTCAGATATGCAAATTTGTCTGATTCAAAGCTTATTGAGCTCTTCAACACCCAGCTGATGTAAAGATCCAGTACACAAAATAAAAGAAATTAGAAGAGAAGTCGGTAACACTGACCTTGAGAGACAAAAGTCCCGGCACGGCTTTATGCACATGCTGTTGAACAAAGTAGAGACCAACTGAAGGCTCATTCGCAACATCCTTCACCATATCCGTTATTGAATTTTGAACTGTCACAGACAAATCACAAGTTTTAAATCTTGACCCTACTTGTTCTCTGATAGATATGCATAGTACAGTCATCCAATTTCTCTATCTAAAAATTAGCTGTCTGTTGTAATGGGGCAGACTAAGATTAGAATGATTTTTTATTTATTTTTAATTTGGCACAAATCACTAAGATATCAGCTCACTTGTATTTTCCAGTGCAAGAAACAAAACCATCCTGAGAATCATACATCCCAAACAAGGTATTCAGCCCTGCAAAAAAATCCTTGCAGCTCAAGAGATGGTAAACACCAAGCCCTTAGCTGCTTTTGACTGCAACGGATTCTTCAGAAAAACTGCCAGTTTATAACTAAACCCAAAATCATAACAGTCTATAGAGAGTCTAATGGAGATAGACCTGCAGAATGTAAGCGTCTCTGTCAGCTAATGAAACTGGTTATACGACAAGCTCTTCAAATGGCTGTGATTGTGTCATTCAAAGGCTATGAAATATGGTAGCTCCTAATGTCTATATGGCATAAGTTATGTAAGAGCTCTGAGCAATGCAAAAACTCATATAGCAGATTCGCATTATCCAAAAAAGTTCATACAAAACAATGCGTGCTTCCAGAACTGAGCACTAAAAAGCTGCTCTCTCAAACATTCTCTGATCCTCAAAACCTTGAGGAATAATTGTTGTAATTTTTAGCTCTCAAATCATAAATACTCCATCCGGCATGACATTCTCCACCCTAAAATGGCCATGGGAAATATTTAAACCTCAGGTTGAAAATGAAACTGAGACATTGTGGGTAAATACTGATTTGATGAGTCCAATGAAGATTAGCGTGCTTAAGTAGCAGTGGTCTTGTATTACAATGAAAAAATACAATCCAGATTGCACTGGCTAGAGTTAAGATAGTTCACCTCCTCGTAGGACATCCTTTGGCACCAAGACTTGCGTTTTTGGCTGCATCTTTGCATGCCAAATTGATCCCCGACGTTCCTCGACCGAGCTACCGCAACTACACAAAAGAAACTGAATACTTATGACCTCAAGTATACCACAGTATACTTCTGTTTGACTTGCCCAAAGGGGATTTCTCCTCCATAGGACGTGCAATTGAGCACAAAAGGGTCAGAATGCAAACTTCAAACCAACCATCAACTTATCAAGTTTTCACGGTCACAAGGACCTTCTAAGGTAGAGCATGCCAATTGGTGCGTCTAATATGGAATCCCCTTTCAATCTGAAACATCTAAAACTTTATCAATCCAATAATAATAATAATTATGGACAGATACACTCAGAACTTAACTTTATAATGACGGCTTTAGCACCATCTTCCTCATGAAGTTTCCTTTTGAATTATATATGTGTCTCTCTCTATCTAAAGAAGCTCTAAGTTAGCGCAGGATGTGGAATCGGATCATGGTACCTCCGAGAGAAAACCCTAAAAAGCCCCATGATGCTTGACCAACAACACCCTCGAACTTAGCAACCCCGACCTAATGACCAAATCCCAAGGTACGCAAAAAGTTCTGTCTCCTTGACCAGCAGAAAACAGAGACAGACAGAGGAGAAATCAATCAGTGCCGTTCGTTCAATCCTTCCAAGCTTGCTTCTCCCGTGTGTGCAATATAGAAACCAAACTTTTATCTGTGCGCGTTACACCACCACGACTGTCTTGCATCAATCTTATTGCACCGCTTCAATAGCAGAGCGGGACGCAAAGTAGCTCAATGATCATGGAGCCTTTCACGAAACAAACAAACGCTCTCTTGAACGGATTCCTTCCTTCGAAGGTGTGAGTGAATTGAAGCAGCACGAGATACAGAGCCTTAAATAAATCATTGAATGAATGGCAGAAAACGAGGAAAAAATTGAACAAAAGCGGCAAAATTCAGGATTCGGAAGTCGGTGTTCGTAGCGAGATTTCAAACGGATGTGGAGTGCGATTCGTTCTATTGTGAGGGTGATGACGTGCAAGAAAACGAGACTTGTGTGATGCAATTCGGGCATTGCGCCACGATGACGAGAAAACCAGGCGAAACGGCGGGTCGGGCGGCGCTACCCGTGGACGCATTGACCTGAGCCCGGCCCGGTGAAAAGACGGGCCGGGTGGTGCTGCCCGTGGTCACAATGATTCACCCGCGCAATTCTTCTTAACCCTTAAAGAGCAATGGGGGATTATGTCTGAGATACATACTGTATGGACACAATTTTTACAAGCCTCACCAAGTGATGAACTATTTTTACAAAAAATTAGGGGTTTCAATTTTCTAAGAAATTTATATTAATTAAAATAAATATAAATATAAATATAAATATACTCATATGTGATATAGATGATCAAAATATAAGTATGTATTTTATAATTCGAGGACACTTAGATTGTGTATTTGAGCCAGAATTTGTAACAACATAAGGTATTAAAATAATTTAAAATTACATATTTGAAAAATTGTTTAATTTCATATATGTTCAGTTTTCATACATTTATCCAAAGATGGAAGTATGTAATTCAAATACCACATGTTGATAGTAGGTTGGATGGAAAATAATTCCAAATAATTGAGCCTAAATTTTTTGGAAATTATTGGGCTAGATGGCCTAAATGAAAGAAAAAATAATCATCAAAAGGCCTAAATGTTAGGAAATTTGGTGCATTGGAACAACCTCTACCGAACATGAGCACAAAACAATAGCAAACATTGTTCACAACCTTGATTAGCACACTAAGACAGTTTAACCTAAACCCTCGAGGCTAACATCGTGTACTTAACCACCATGAATGAATGAAAATAAATTATAATGCATGGATTTGTATGTAAGATATGCTATGTGCCTAAAAGAATGATATATACATATACATACGGGCCACCTAAACCCTTCTTCTTGAAATTAATTAATTATTGGGCAAAATATGCCCAACATGCTATCAACCTACGACACACATTTTTATACATGCAGATGCCCAAGGCCTTTGGGATGCTTGAAGGTTAACCCCCAAATGCCTTATCACCCATTTTGCATGAGAATCCTTGAAAGAACTCAAGCATGTGTATGATTAACATAGCTCTAATTACATTCCAAATGCACAACTTCTTTGATATGAATTTTAAAGGACCCAAACAACCTCCAAATAACTTATGTTTGTTTTGGTGCATTCTCTTTCTACTACAACACGTTAAAATTTAATGTTGACTAGTTTCACACTTACGACAACAAGTATAAATATGTAAGAAATTTTTGTTTATTCATTATTTTTTGCCACCAAGATTGCCATTTACAATTATATGGACCAAGCCCTCCCAATGAATTAATCCCCAAGCATTCAAGGCTCAAATGTTGAACGTATTTGAGGACCGAATCAATCGTTGTAGACCTTTGTAACCTCTTGAGTAACTCAAACTTCATTGACTAAGTAGCCATCTTAGGTTTCAAAAACCCTCCTCCATCAACACATGACATCCACCGTCTCAATCCCGTTAGAATGTTTCACGGAACTCCTCATTGTTCTTTATTCCATAATAAAATCTAGACGATGTAGTTTTCTCCACTACAAATATTAGTAGACTGGAGATTGTTCATTTGGTAATGAGCTCGCGGCTATGATTGAGGTGAAGCGCCTCTCATTCACACCAATGCTCGGGGTTGGCATCATCTCTCTTGAGTCTTCATTTGGTACATTTTTACCAATAATAAGCTTTGTAAGGAAAGTTTGATGCTTTTAACCAACTATAGTGGATTGTATGCTTTTTCCCTAGGTACTTGGATGTATTGTGTGAAGTTCACAGTTCAATGCTACATTGTTTTGTTTAATTAGTGTGGGTTACCATTTGGAGTCATGTGTTGCTACATCGTTTTACTTGGAGTATCATTTATTACCAACTAAGTTATGTTACATTCTTCAATGTGCATACTAACTACTTATGATATTTGGGTAAAAAATAATATTCTTAATAAAAAGCTATAGCAACACGTAACTCCAAATGGTAACCCACACTAATTAGACAAAACAATATAGTCATAATGTTAGTTTGCATATGCTTGGTACACTCAAAACCCATCTCAAACATAGATCTACAATGTTTTCCTTGTTCACATATACCTTAATCTCTCAACTAATTCACTTTGACATAAGGTTCATCTATGAATAAACTTAAATATTATATTAATACATTTAAAAATAAAATCTAATCTTAAATATCGAAGTTAAACATGGCGAGGTCTCCCACATGTGACATATCAACCTTATTCCTTATTTCATTATGCATTTCTCATTACTTGCACTAAATGTTTAAAAAGAAGAGCATTATCCATTTCAAAGAACTTGTATGTTGACAAGTGGACATGACATTTCTAAGATTGCAATCATGCACACATACACATACACATACACATTATGTTGGATTATTGAACCTAGAATGGATATCAAATTTTGAGCACACTATCTAATCTTTTTAAAACACATATATTTTCAAAATTTGTTCTTGGAGCTACACCAAACCACATACTACTCAAATACAATTGTTCGATTAAGGAAAGTAACTGAATAAGGATTGTCTACCTTATTGCACATGGCACTAAGGGCATGTTTATAATAACGACATTAGGCCGTGGCTCTTAATGAACATGGTACCCATTTTTGGGATGAAAGGATAGTGAAGTCCATGGACTATTGCCCAAGGTTTTTTTGAGGTCACAACCCTTAATGTCAACCAAATTTTTTGGTGCACATTATGTAGGGCCTACCGGGCCAACATTATCCATACTTGTCATGTGGATTCCATGTAAATTTGTCACCCACATGTAGATTCAAAAGAATAGCTATAAAAAATGATTGTCTACCTAATTGCACATGACACATGTCGCAACCCTTATTAGCTCCCCTTAACTATCTTGGTCATTTTTCCATTCTAGCAAGGGTCACGAGCGCTAACCCTTTGCATTCCGCCATGCGAATGGTTAGCTCCCCGATACCGCAAACCTCTCAGTTCATTGGAGGGGGACCAACCCTCCTACACTTGCATTCGGGACTCACCCCTTAATCGGTAACCAATGCTAAGATGTGGACTTCCATCCATGGAAGCCCAATCTTAAGTTGATCATCGCATTGCCGGAGCAACACTACAACAACCCGAACTATACTAGGTAACTATACCCCCACGTTGGGCTAATGCATGTGGAGGCCATGCCGTTCGGCCTCGGGTGGGTTCGGCCAAACACACCGCTTCACCCATATAAGTCTCTAGGACTTTAGGCAGGGCCCCTACCCCACCGTCAATAAATCTTTTGTCTCTCTTCCAAGAGTTGGGGCCAAGTAGACATTTTCCCTTAGCCGCTAGGGCTGGAAGCCCCAACAACTTCAGAACACCATAACTTCCTTGTATGATCTTTGATGATATCAAGCGACCACTCCATTGTCATATATGTTTCATGTAAATGCCAATGCACTCCTCACTTGCCCCATTCGGGCAAGTATTGAGGAAGTTATGCATGTTCAAACTTCGGCAGTCCCGGGAGCCACTCCTAGGCCACTGTTGTTCCAGGGCGTTGTCATGGGACAGAGCCCCACTCAAATTGCCATATCTCCTAGCTCACATATCTGATTGAGGTGTTTTTGAGCATTCTAGAATCCACACACCATAAGCTACGCATAGCTTATGGCGTTACCCTCATGACTCCTAGTCTCCATGGGTGGGAGGCGTTCCCAACACCCGGGGCCCTCACCCACACTAGGATCACTTGGGCCCTCTCACCAATGGCGCCACAAGTCCCGGGTGTCACTCCGGGGTCCCCCTTGTGTCCATGGTGTTTTGGGCACTCCTCATGGAGAGGTACACGACACCAAATCCCCAGTGCACATTATGTAGAGACTACCCGGCCAACATTAACCATACTTGCCATTGTGAAATTCCATGTAGTTTTTTCATCCACTGAAAATATTATGGGATGTAAACCAAAATTGCCCTCATGTAAGCCTAAAGCAGGGCCCACGACACTCTTAACTGGTGAGCATTCAAGATTCTCAAAAGCCGGTCCGAGACGACCCTAAACTACTGGATGATGGTGGAGAGATACCCAAATCTTAAGGAAGAGGTTGGTAGTTCAATTCCCAGCTATGAAATCTCCTCTCTACTTGACGGAAAACTTGCCATGTGGTCAACTTGCCTCATGTGCTTTGTATCGGCCTTCTGTCTCAAATAAAATAAAATAAAAAGAAGAAAAAAAAAATTCTCAAGAACCATGGCCTAGTGTAAACATTCTCTTAATCCCATGCCCTTTTAAAACATTGTATGGGACTCTCCATTTATGAAGTGGTAAAATCTTCTCAAATGTGAGATACTAATATGAACCTTTGCAGTCCCAACCTATCGCACCTGTGCATGTGAATTAACGCTCGGACCGTCTGCTCAACATTCCACCGTCGACGGCCCACCGTTTTTGGAACTGCGTCACCAGCGCCACGTTGTCCATTGTATACCGATATCTTCATTTTGCTACAAGAATCTAAGAATTTCGTACATTTGTCCGCTTCAAGCTCACATTGCCTTACGGTCGGTAAGTTATCGAGGAGCAGCCACATTGAAGCAACGAAGCGATACTCTCAAAGTGGCTATGGCGATGGCCGCCTCGTGTGCGCTATTGGTACAACCTTGCTCTCCTAGCTCGTGTACCACACCACCTCTGCCTGCACGAATTGCTCTTTTCACAAATCTCACAACCCCGCCGCAGCTGCGGTTGGATAAGAGAGCCGGGAGCGCAATTCGTGCCTGGCAAGCTCGGAAATCCACGTCGCTAGTTCTAGCAGCAGCAGGAGCAGCAGCGGGGAAGACAGAAGGAGGAGCTGCGTTGGCGGTCGACTCCGACGCACCTGCGTCCGTCCTCGTCGAGAAATTGCTCTCTCTGGTAACACTCGTTTGCATTTTTTGCTGCATCTTCGTCTCTTGCGTGTTTGGTGTTTGTATCTTTCGTATTCAATGAAACACATCTATCCAATGGCCATGCCATTGTTTAACGTAATTTACATCGGTGATAGATTATGCACATTACTGAAGAACTTTGTAAACAATATGTTGGACCATACGACATTTTGTGAATGAGGCGGATGTGTTGGAATGTGTGCCCTCCACTCTAAGAAACATCTGGTGGAGGATACAATCTCCTCCGAATGACAATTACGGTTGGCATTGAGGTTTCAGCGTGGAGTGGTTTGGTGTGTAGGTTGAGGGCACTGACCGGGGTACGCAAATCGGGGAAAGTGAGAAAGTTGCGATTGACGAGATTGTGAGCAAGTTGGAGAGTCAGTGTATTCCGGAACCCCTTTCGAGTCCCTTGTTATTTGGAGGTGAGCCTCTCAAACCTTTATCTGGTCATTGTCTATATGTATATGACTACATCGTTTATGGTATTTAGTGTCACGTTCACTATCTGCAAAGGGTCTAAACTAGATGCCTAGAGGTCTCAAAGTGTCACGCCCGCTAATTGCCAATATATTCCATTCATCAACATTAGTAACTTCTTTCAATGAAAAAAATATGCATTATGACATTTAGAGTAGCACATTGGATACTTTAGATGATAGTCATGCGATTTAGTATGCAAGGGGAAGATATTTTTGAGCGCACTAATGGCAAGTGTCACGTGTTTACATTTTAATATGCAAGAGGAAAATATTTGTGAGCATACTCATAGCAAGTGTCATTTGTGCATACTTTAGTGAACTTGTAGACCATTGTGTGACAATATGCATGCACCTTAAAACACTATTGCACATACTCATGCCAAAATATTAGTAAGTGCACTTGAACGCCAAGTGTCACGAGGTGACACTTATGATGAAATTGTTAATCATCGATGTAACCTAACATACACCTCAAAATAGGGTAAGTGACACTATTACGCACGTGATACTAAATATCATAAACAATGCACTTTGGACCGTGTCTCTTTGCATCCATGTATACGAATTAATCAATGTTTCAAACCATCCCCACATTGTCAACTCAAGCTTTTTGAGCCGGCCATTTTGAAATTTTGGAATGGCAATTGTGTCAATGGTCATGCGCCCTCGTTGTTCCAAACTTCTAAAGTGTATAGTAGATAATGGAAGCTCTTCCTCAGGCAATTTTGTAAATTGAGGGTCTGGATTAGAGCTCGAACTTGGAATTTTCGGAGTTTGATGCTTGAAGTAGACAAGCTTTCATCCAAAGTTCAAATTAATGAGAGCTTGACCAATTATTTGAGCAAGTTTAAAGTGGCCATGCCCAAAGTGAGATAGCAAGGGGGAATGGCACTAAACAAAGGAGAGGAATTCATGACAAGCCAATTCACAAGAAGCCATTGTTGGAGTCAATATCATCCTAATACCACATTCAACACTAATGTAATTTTACCTAGGTAGGAAGGTTTTTGCATGGTATATAGACCTGAATTGGTAAAAAATAAAATAAAACTATATAAAAAATATATAAAAACAAAACTTCAAGTAGCAGGAACTCTTCCAATATCTAGAATCCTCATTGTATATACCAGAGTGGTATCAAAAAAAGGTGATACCAGTTCAACATTGGTTTAAACTTGGATTCATCCCTATTTCCAGTGAACACCAATATATAGCACTCGACACATGGATACTACCAGAAGACTTTCTTTGTTGCCAAGGTCTTATTTTGAATTGTACCCTAGTGAATTTGACAATGAGAAAATACCATTCAAGGAGAACCAGAGACTGTTGAATTTTAATCCATCTGGTGCCATTTGTGGAGGCTTTATTTCAAACTGCACCCTCGCGTGAAGTGAGTGAATTTTATCATGAAAAAATGCCATCCAAGGAGAACAAGAGGTTTGGGGATTTAATTTCACCTTAGTGTGAAGAGAGTGAACTTTATCATAAGAAAACGCCATTCACGGAGAACAAGAGATTGTTGAATTCTAATCCATCTGGTGGCATTTGTGGAGGCTTAATTTCAAATTGTACCCTAGTGTGAAGGGAGTGAACTTGATAATGAGAAAATGCCATACAAGGATTAGAAGAAACTGTTGGAATTCTAATCCATCTGAGGCATTTGTGGAGGGTAGATTGGGATGTAGCATACAGCAGCAATCCGACGGCACCCGGGGGCTACTACCGGAGCATGCTTGGACGTGCGCTGCTGAAGACTCGGGAAATGGTGCAGAACATCGATGCTCCTGATCGAATCACAAATCGTGTTGCCTTTGCTGCCTTTGGGGCATTTGATGGTCAAGTTACATTACAAGGTACCTACATTTCCCTTGCACATTGCACATAGGTCTCCTCTGCATCACAAACCTCTCAATTCATATATCAAGGTTGATTTCACATTGATTCAGTCACAGTAACTAAAACATTGAATCAATGTCTACCAAACATAGGGTTGCAGTTGAATTCTTTTGTTTCTATAATTTACAGTTGCAAGACCTTAAAGGTGGAATTATGAATTTGAGTCAATGTTGAATGAATAATTAGAGAAGATATTAGCCCCTGAAGGTATGTATCAACACTGATTTAACATCAAACGCTAGTCCACCATTTCAGAATGCACCCCTCCAAAATCTGCCGGTTCCATGTGGTGTAATTCACGGCTCCAGAACTATCTCAAGTATTTTATGCAAAGCAGAGCCTAGACTGGAGGGGGTTCCTTAGTTTCTGGGCCCCCCTCTAACTAAGGAACCCCCTCCAGTCAGGGCTCTTTTCTTTATCTAAAGTACAATTCTTCCACCACAATATGTGATCTTTACTAGGTACCATATATTCTAACACTCTCTCTGGTGAGGTGATTGTTTAGAGGCTGTGAATTGAATCAACAGGCAAGACAAAAACCTCTTGCACCAAGCAGAAATAGGTATTTCTGGATCTGAAATGGTTCATGTGCCTCAATGAGAGGAGTTTGCACCGATCATCTGTAACTTACTTGGCTTGCATATGGTTGTACTAAGTTGTTACAACATTGAACCCGGCAATCACACACGCACGCAGGTCATGAAAGTTCATGAACTGAACTTAGTGAAATATGGCTAACTGAAAGAAAATTGAAATTTTAATTCCAAACCCTCACCAAGTTTGATACTTGCAATACTCCAACTGGGGGTTTGGGATTGCAATTTCACTGAACTTGTCGAGTATCAAAAATTAGGTTCAAGTTAGGTAACACTTTTTGATACTTAACAAGTTCAGTGAAGGGTTTTAAAAGAATTGTTATTTTGAGCAGTAATTCTCTGGGGAAAGATTTATTTGAAGCTTCCATATCTTTTAGTGCTGATGACACATTGATTGAATACTTTCTCACCCCAGTATAAAAGGTGCAAAGTAATAAAATGCAAAGATAGGTGGGTTTTTAATCTCACAACATTGTTCCAGAATGCCAGTGAGGCTGCATTTTAAATGTTATTCAAACCGAATTGTAATTTTAACATGATTTGCTTTATTTCTTGCAATATTCTGAACCAGGCAAGATATGGAAGTTCTTTTGGGAGGCAACTTGCAATCAGCCATTTTCTGCCCTTTAGGGTTACTTGAAGACTGACATAAGATTTTGCACTTGCAGGAAAACTAGCAGCTGTAGATAAGAAATGGGTCGAAATAGTGTTTGAAGCACCAGAAGTGTCTTTGGGTTCATTTAAGATGCAATATGGAGGCAATAGCACTGTAAAATTAGCCATCCTCTATCTCGACGATGTTGTTAGAATAGGAAGGGGTTCTAGAGGCTCCCTTTTCATTTTCAAGAGACGCACATGAGCATCATTTGATTGGATTTTGAGATTGAGTCTTATAATGATTGTGTACACAAGGCTGTTGCAATCAATCTCCTCTGTGTGTTCCCTTTCTTTCCATGACCAAATTGATAGTTGTGACATGTTGACAGATATTGTGACTCTTAACACAATATGGGAGTTATTTCAGATGGCTGGAGTTGCTGAAAGTAATGAGAGAAGGGCTTCCACAACATTGCCCTTCATTTTGATAGAACAATTTAGGTGTTATGTCTCAATTTTCCTTTCAATTGTACTGAAAGAAAACGTTCATCTACATTTTACCACATAAAGCCCCACTTTCTGGATCAAGCATTAGATTGACATTCCATGTCCTCCTCTGGCTGGAAATGACAACTGATATTAGTCATGCAATGCAATTGACAAGTGAATATCATAGAAAATCTTAGAAGGGGCCTACAATGGCCTGGACCAAAACCATAGGATGTTGATGTCCATTTTATTAGCACCTTTCTGTTCCTTCCATCATAATGTTTGATCACTAACTTGACCATCAAGGTTTGACCACTATATTATGGTGCATTGCACCACAGATATTATATTGTTCTGGCCTCGCATTGATTTTTTCTTTTTTCTTTTTCTTTTTCATGAATTGAAGCCCAGCCCACTCCTCACTTATCAAAGTACAAGAACAATGCCTTGTCTCATTGAAATTCTGCTGGGGGGATATTTCCACAAGCCTTGCACTTCACCTGTTTGTAATTCACATCCCAAGGCAATGACAGAGCAGAAGATTCATATCAAATTGCTGTGGCTTTGCATCGCAATTTCAAGTGGTCAAGTTCACTTTGGGTGTTCTTGATGCCTCGTCATTGCATATGGCCTATCACTGCATTCTTTTTGGGCCACCACTTTTTAAATTAGCCATTTTGAGTCCACACAAGAATTATCTTACTCTAGTCTAGTGCACCAATAGTGGTCATTCACCATCTTCCGCTTTTTTTACCTTATCTTCAACGTAAACCCATCCAAATAAGGGATGGTTCACAACTATGGCTAAGTCCTAATTGTACTTGCTAAATTTACCAACCTGTATGGTAAAATAACCTAGCTTTCAATTAACATGAATGTCCTTTTATTCACACGTATGAGCAACTTTACCAAAGATGCCACCTAGCTAAAGTGGGTTACTTCTTTTGTTCACACATGGCCATCATTAAACTCAACTTCCTTGCCACGTGTCATCACGTCAACATGTCATTTGATCATTAATAAATCACTACATTAAATATACCAATTAGTGAAGGTGGTACTAATTTAAGTCACACTCACAATCTAGCCAAATCTCAAAGTTATTGAGGATTGAAATTTCTATTGAGTGACACTAAATTCACAAATACATGCTCATTTACCATAGATTTCAAGGAAATTAATGTGTGCCACATGCTTGTCATTGAATAGTGCCAAGTGTCGGGATGAACACCACTTCCTAGATTTTTTGGTGGTACTAAGTTCATATCGTTAAGGAATTTAGTATCACCTTCATAAATTTCCCACCCTCGTTAATTGGTATATTTAGTGTAGTCACTACCATGGTCTTTAAAGTTAACTAATTATCCTAGTACACATGTGGCAAGTTACCACCAAGGTCAGGCGCTAATTGTGTTTGTTCGGGTATAACTATTACAACAACTTAAACTAGCGATGGTAACTTAAAATATGAGGTAAGTTGGCAATGGGCCATGTGTGAATGTAGATAAAAATAACAATGATGTTAAGGGCCACTTCACACACGAGCCAAGAGCCGTGACCATGAAATTGTGAGAGCCCAAAAGAAAGTGTCCAAAGGCCATCCCAAAACCCCTCCCAAATCATGTAGTGTGGTCACATATCCTCAAGTGTAGTGTGAAGTCATATGTGACCAGACCCTCAACCAAATGCTATTTCAATGAATGTCTATTCATGTATGATCCTCGTACATGATAAAATAGATTAAATCAACGGTTGTGAGTGTTCGGAGTGCCATGGTCTCTGTTAGGCCTACCTCCAAGAGGTGGTTTTTGAAAATAGTCCAGGTGACCATGAAACATGATCCATTCGATGCCATGTAGGGATCCATGTAGACTTTACATCCATCTTGCATTCACATACTCCGTTGGTCCCTCAAGCGTAGTGTGAAGCGACCTTGGACCGGCTCCGCCTTTTCCACCAATGAGAGTGCTTGAAGTGTAATGGTCATGGGCTCTCAGTCTCGTGTGTGAAGTGGTCCTAAGAATGATACGCACGGGTGTGAACCATGCCTAAGTGTTGAAAGCGGACAATGAGTTACTCCTTGAGTACAGTCAGCAAGGAGAAGGAGCCCACGTGCAACCCGTCACAAGGGGGGGGGGGGGCTCCACCGGCTGCTGCCGGTCATATCCTTCCCTCACGATGGGGAGAAGCTTGAACTCCCTCACTCGGCGGACATCGCATTCCATCTTTCCAGGGCTCTCAATCCCTGTTTCGAGTCACTTATCTGTTGCATTCCGTAGGAGGTCCCAGGATTCATTTACATACACACGAAGATGGCTTAGGAAAATCCAGGAAACTATTCTTTGCTGCTTCTTCAGTTCTTTGTCTTTCTGGGAGGCGGATTGTTCAGGATGCAGTTCGGGGAGCAGGGTTTTGTGCCGGAGACGCCAACCTAACCTGACCTAATCTAATCCTGTGAGCGGGTGGGTTCTGCACTCCGAGAGCATCATCCTCGCCGACACTCGCTGGTTGCAATTCGTGCCGTTTTCGTACTCCTGCACCGCCACCACCGAATGTTTTTTCGTCTTTCCGTATGAACTTGTTGTGGAGGTTCACTCTTTCCATTCGCAAATTAGGTCTTGGCTAAAAAGTAAGAAGCGTTTTGAAGGACGAGGCAATGGCTGTAGAATTGTTGTAGTGCCTTTGTTTCCTACATTGCGATTCTGGTCTTACTTTGGCGGTGGATTCGATCGAGAATTCGTGAAGAGGTCATTTGCTGAGAAGCAAAGATTAGGGTTGTGCATCAGGATATATCAGAGTGCATCAGGAATGACAAGTGAAGCGGAGGATGCGAGCTCATCAGGGGCAGCGGCACCTGAGATTACTGAGGTGGTTTCACAAACCACGAGAAGCTGTAGAGGATGTTTGTACTACTCTAGTATATTGCGTGAACATGGAAGGAACCCCATCTGCTTGGGCCTCAGCCGGAGTAGTGAACCACAGGTGTACGCGGTCCAGAACGAAATGGATAAAGAGGTGACGAAGAATTTTCGGAAATTCTCTGACTTTAAGTATGCCTGTATAGGCTACAGCGCCCACAAGGAGTTGAGTTCCAATCAAACCTCCTCCTCCTCCTCGCAGCAGCAGCAGCAGCAGAGGATTGACGGTCCGGGTGAGCTACCATATTGTGTTGGTCTCGAGTTTCTTGCAGACAGAAAGCCAACAAGACAGGGAGTTCCTGCGCACCGGCCTGTGGCCACTTCGAACCCTCCGCCGATGATTCCTGTAAGTTTCCCAGACTTTTATTTTTTTGAACTTTGGAGTATTCACAAGTTCCTCCATTTAACATTATAGTTTCGGGTGAAGACACTCATGTCATATTCCGGAGTGTGCTACTTGCATCGATTTAAAAGTGCAATCACTTAATAATGCATCTCTCTGACTTGCACATATCAATTTTGTTGCTATTAGTGGAACTTCGTTCTCATGGTCTCACTGTGCATACCTACCTACTCTTTTGCCGCAAGATGTCTACCTGAGTTGAAACTTCTCATTGTAATCAATCGTTAGATAGCCCTTTGGCAAGGCACTCGACCCTCAATTATAAGAGACTTCACGATCTTTCCCAGACATTTATTTTTTAAACTTTGCAGTATTCACAAGCTCCTCCATTCAACATTACAGTTTGGGTGAAGGAACTCACTTGATAATGTATCTCTCACTTGCACATCTTGATTCTGTTGCTATCAGTGGAACTTCGTCCTCGTGGTATCACCATATCCATCTACTCTTTTGCCGCAAGATGTCTACTTGAGTTCAAACTCCTCATTGATATTCATCAGGAGATAGCCCTTTTGCAAGGCATTCAATCCTCAATCATAAGAGGCTTTCACAGGCATCTTGTTTACTCAAGCCATTTTGTAAACAATAGACATCAATGTCGGAGTTGGGATTCCTTCATTATTTCTTGCCGTTGGCTTGCTCTGTGTTATACTTGGAAATGTAAGATGTTCCTGCTTTCCTTGTATACATAGATTAGTGCGTTTTTAGGGGATTTCATTGGCTTGATTGGCAGCTTTCCTCATCTAGCAGTACTGGGTCTGCTAGATACATGACTCAATAAGATTGTTTTATTTTCTTTTGAAGTATGGTCCCTTGGACTCAAGCTCCTCTACATTAGGTTTCAGGGGTATCTGAAGTCTTGAGGTTTCAGAGAGATTCTCACCAGATTCGTGTTGTCTATATGATTGCAGGAAAGGCCACATAGAGCAGATGGTCCCACTGCAATGCCCAGGCCTCCATCGTCAATAGGAGGACTGGGAGGAGGGAGTTTATCAGGTGATGAATTTGCAACCAGGTTTTTCCGCACTTCCAAGTTGGTGGCAGCTGCTGTTGTAAACAACGTGGCCCGGGTTGCAAATTCTGTCCGGACTACAATAGACGAAATTTTTACATCAGATCAAGGTCGCCCTAAGTCTTAAAAACCTAGTTCCTAAACTCCTGACTTCAAGACCCTTACTTTTCAACTGGAATAGGGCAAATTCTATTGCATGCTGAACGAATAGGTTGCCACCATGAAGACCCTTTCTAGTTGTAATTGCGACCAACTTTCTGACACTCTAAATTTATGCTCATCGACGTCAATAACATCGGCTTTGGGGCTCAATGCAATGACAGGGAGGCCAATGTTCAAGTCCTGATTTGTGGGTAATTGATTGACTCAAGAAGTGTTTCAGTGGGATATCATTCCAAATTTCGTTACCTCTTGGTCGGTAGTTCCAAAGTCCTTGTACTATATTTGTGCAGTTTTTGAGAGCTACAGGATGTTCTTGACTTCAATCTAGTCATGTTGTGCACAATATTGTAGCAGGAAAATCACTATGCCACAAGTTAGCCTCAAGCTAGAAGTTGTCTTAAACGTTGCCAACTACTAGGTGCTCAGGTTGATGAAACAGCCATCTGTAGATCAGGGAAGCCAGTATGGGAACCTTAGACAGATATTCCGGCTGCAGCCCAAGGAGTGCATATCAGATTGATGATGTTCAGTACACAAGGGTCAAAACAAAATACGCTATGTAAAGTAATGTATGCACAGAATATTTTACCACTGATTTTGTGCTCTTTGAACCACAATTCCCCAAAAATAGTTTGATTAGGACTTGTGTTTGATCTGCTGTCAAATGTTGTTACGAAGCTATCTATGAATCTGAGCCGTGTATGAACAGCACCAACAAAGATATGCGAGATGATGATGGCCTGTTACACACACAATGTCTTGACTTTTTTCTGTTATATAAAAAGGTATATTGTATTGAAAAAACATAACTGTTGTTGCTGGCATGAAGTGGAACCTTTTAACATTGGGGTTGTTGGCATGTTCTCTTACAATAATGCATTCAATTTATTACAATATTAGAGTTATCCATTAACTCAACCGGAGTTTTAGTAGGGAGTCGGTTGTTTCGCATGCATAACTTTCCATGTTCAGTAAGAGATGCCAAAATGAGTTTGGTACCCAATGAACCAATATGGAATGTCCTTCGTTCAAACCTCCACATTGACTTCAAGCATGCACCCAAAACTTACCGAACATGGAAAGTTATGCATGCGAAACAACCAACTCCCTACTAAAACTTTGGTTGAGTTAATGGATAACTCTATTGCAACTGCCTACAGTTGTCCTCTCCTATAAGTTTTTGTGAATTTTTTTCCTTTGTTGCTTGCATGCATGCAAAAATACTATTTTTCATTCATTTGTGTTGTCTGAAAATACTTGAAAAAAATTGTTTGCAATTATGTGAATGTAATGTTGGACTCGAACCAATATCACTATTTCAATGGCAATTTCACTGCTCAGTGGCCCTTTGGATTGAAAATATCTGCATAGACTGGTAGTAATTCTCACATTCACAGTATCCACATATTGATGGTTGAACTTTGTCTCTTTGGGCTAACTTCCACGCGAGAGCGAGATGGATGGCCCCAGGCACTTTATGTAGGAGGGTGTCTCCCATTGTTGAGAGAGGGTCACTTTTTTATCCTTTCACAAAGCAACAATTATCCGATATGTTTGGGACAACATTGTCCTGTGGTGCACTTGAATGGTCATATGGAAGTTGGCTTTTAGAGTTCTGTAAGTTACTATGTAGTATGGTTGATCATTTTTTGCTACTTACATCATCTAAATTACATCTTCAGATGACCCCACAATTTCATTTACGCCTTTAAAATGAATATCGCAGAAATCCTAGACCCATGATGAGTTGAATATAGAACCTGTTCGCCAAGGATAAGGTAGCAAGATTGGAGGCTGGACAGGGATGCCGCAAAAGCTTGCAATTGACCAGCATATACATATAAATACAAATATGCTTGCTCTTCAACCACTGTTGGAATCTGAATGCTGAAATCTTGTTTGTCTTGGATATACAGATCTTTAGATACAGAATTCTTCAAGGTGGGACTTTTGTAATAATCTCTCTCTTCAGCATCAGCCAAGTCCAGATGCAGGTTGCCATACTTCACATGATTGAGGAGCTGTTTGCATCATGGACCATGAAGTCGTTCCTTGCTCCTCTAAAATATGTGATAAGAAAAAGAAAAACATTTAAGAGTGACCATGGAACTTGAGGTCCCCAAAAGTCCTATTTTCAAGCCTATATTATCCACTGTCATGGTCCAATAGGTTTTGTAGTGGGAGAGGTAAAAGAGGTTCTCGCGCTGCAAATGTTAGGAGACCATGGCAGAAAAATACTCCTTTTTTGTCTTGTTCTTTTTTGGCCAAACGTTTTCATGGTTACGAGGAAAGAAGTGAAGAAAAAGGGGAGAAGGTTAAACATGAAGACAATTCCGAAAACTGCCATTTTTGGACAAATATTAAAATAAAATCAGCACATCCATGTTTTGGTGCATGGTCACTTCTCTTGGTCCATGTTCAGAATACACCTAGTCAGGGGCCCAAAGGCTTTAAAAATACATTTTTTTAGAAATCAAACCATGGAAGTGTGGCCATGGAAAAATGCCCTTTGACATGAGACAACTTCATGATCCATGATGTAAACATCCCCGAGAAGCAGTTTTTTGTTTCTCAAATGCCACTTACTTAACCTTTAAGGTAGAAATACCCAAACCGGTTAACCACCCTCTACCCGTGCACTAGACCGCCGTCATAATAGTGAAGAGCCATTTCTGAAATCGATCATGGCGAGGCCGCCAAGTCAATGCGTGTACACTTAGTGTAGCCAATGGGAGTCAAGTTTAATGTACTCATGAGTTAACCGGTTTAGGTGATGTTCTGTATGGAAATGCAGATTACCGTGTTCGGTGTAGGGAGAATCTAGTGAACGAGTAGGGGGTTTGACAACTTTCCACTTTGAAAAATTATAGAATTTTTTGTACAGGGCAAAAAAATATGAAACAACTTGCATTCTTCATGAATCCTTCTCGTCTATCTTGGAAAATTATCTCATGATTGTAAGACCATATCTTCAATGCGAATCACCTTATTTTCACGGGTTATGGTATTTCTACCTTAACCTCCTCACTCTCACTCTCACTCTCCTTGAGACACACAAGTACATATTATACCTGACACACTGATTTAGGGAGCAAGGCCTACTGTGCCTAGCTAGTACAATCAGGGTTGTGCCTGGCAACCGGTAAATTGGTCTTCACTCATACTCTAGTCTCTTGTGGCTTGGGGTCCATGGCGTCTGCGTCAACTTGTCCATCGTGGACGAAGTGGCTCTAGTAAAAAACAAGTCTCCTACGAGGTTGAGGGCCAATCCATTCTAACTTAATTGGAGTCCACGAGACTGATTCAAGGTCCTCGGTCCCACTTTCGGGGGTTAAGTGATCTAAACACAGTTGTTTTGGTTTATAAAATAGTTTGTTGCGTTTTCACCTTGCTGATGGGTGAGTTTACGTAGACACCACGAATCCATGGTCATCTTTTACATGTGTTGCCTGAGACACGGGCATCGGGCACGATACGTACAATAAGTCTACATACTTATAGTGGACTTCCCTTTTGAAGAATGTCAAGCCATAAACATCAAAGAAATCAAATCAATGCCATGTTTTTGAGTGCCACGCCATTGGAAAGACAACTACATTGATATGTGCAACTAGGTTGACTCTTCCCACATACAGATTATCCTCAAATTATCTTGGGTCGTGACCAAATTACAAAAATGTATAACCTTGTTTATTCATGTGTAGTATAGCAATCACAATAATAAAAAAGTTGTGGTGTTTTTTCATTGTTGCAATTACTATTTAAAAAGAGTGTGGAGCGTTGATATATTAGTATGTATTAGTGTACATATAATTATCTAACAAAAACAAGGAAATTTCACCTTGCAGGTGTTGCTTGAGAAACATGCATTGGGCTAGATACAACAAATCTACCTCTACTTAGGTGATTCACTCATGCTTCCAACAATGGGCTCCCCTTCTAAGCATATTCCATAAACATTTGGAGAGATAAAAACTACCATATTGAGGTGCCGCACCATTGCAAAGACAATTAAGTTACATGTAGTCTAACAAAAACAAGGAAAAACTCACCTTCCCCTCTCCCTTTCTCCCCTCCTCTATCTCTCCCTTCCTATCTTGTGCATTCCTTGAGTCTTGTCTTCCTTGATGTACATCATTTTCAATAAAAGCTCTATTGAGTTCCAAGATTATGACTACGTGTTCCAAGACACGCAAAAATGAAGAAATAAAATGCAACTACTGCATTGATTATAGTATATATTGTGGGGCCCAATCATTTCACATTGAAAAACCATGGGGATGATATGGTGGGTGCAAAGTATTTAGTTTTCCACATTGTTTAACATAGGAAGTCCACATTGTATGTTACAACATTCATTGGATTAAAGTGGTGTGCATTTGAAAGACTTCCAGCGTAGGGGAATCCAGTTCACGCAGGTTGGTATATCACGGAAAACTTTGGTTGCATTTTTCTTTTCTTTTTTCTTTTTTTCCACGCGTGATGATGTATATTGCGGACCACACTAATATGGTGGTTGATGAACATGGAATACAAATATTTTGAAGTTGTGATTGTTATGTTGCTGCTTTTGCAATTGTTGTTTGATGTTTTTGTCCCCACAAGTGCCCATTCCTTATTATTTTTGGGCAAATGGTTAATCCAAATATAGTTAAATGTCGATTATTTGCTAATCGTCTCACACTAATTGCATGTTTCATATCATAATCTAGTACACTTGGGTTATGGAAAGTTAGCACTAGATCTTACACATGCAGTGTACACATTCAAATATGAGTCTCACCAATATAAGTAACATGCATTTTTGGTGGTTATTATATAATTTGGGGATTTGTTGATTGTTTTGAAAAATTATTATCATGTTTTACATGAGCTGCCCTAGGAGAGCAATACAATTGTTGCAAACTTCCTAATGTTAACCATTGATATTTAAATCTAAAAATGTCAAAAGTGACCCCATTTTGTAAAATGAACTCATTTATAAAATTCTTTCTTTCAATCGGACAATGCATATATATATATATATATATATAGAATGGTTTATAAGGAGATTTGAGGTTGTATAAATAACATAGGTCCAAATAAATACCACATATATGTAGTCAATGTTTTCATATAATTATAGATTTGCTTCAAAGTGTTATATTTCATAATAAAAAGTGAAATTTGAAAAAAAACTGAGAATTATATATGCGCACATGCACCGAATCCACATGAATCAAAGCTCTATATCCAATGGGTACAAGAGAGGGGTACTTACCTTTTGAATAGCACGTCACATGTTGTACATAGAAGCAACGACAATTATTGCCTATGATAGTGCCGAAAGTTGTAAGTATTTCATAAGACTTGCCAAAGTCAACAAAGTCCAAAATATATCCTAGAATGCTTTCTACTTCAACTTTCAAGAAACAAAATTATTCTTGAAATTTTGCCATTTGGTAGTCTTATATTGCTTGAGACACGTTTTAATGTCATGTGGAAAGTGCAAATTGACATGCTAAAAAAATAAAGACTTGGCACAAAGATGTGTCTGGTGCCAAGTTATTGCAATTGAATGTCCTCTTGCTAAGCATTTGTATATGCACAAGACCAAAATATTGTTTCATTATCAATAATAAATTCCATGTTGACCATGATATGATATCTTGTTTTGAGAATGGATATCTATTATATACTTGGACACGGTTGATCTATATATCTATATGTGCATGCATGCATGCATGATGTGAATTAACAAGGCTTCCTCTCACAACTTTTGGTATGCATGGCAAGCATTCACATGTATTAGAAACACACTATTTCATGAGATAGGTCAAAACATTGGACATAGGTCAAGTTTAGTGAATTTGAATATCATGGCAATTGCTATAACTTAGTGCATACGGGGACTTCTGCCATTAGCTCACCAATGTTGCAATAGTGTTAAATTGTCAAGTAAGGTACACATACTCTAAACCAACATTACGTACTGCAATTATATAGTTAGGGGCTCAAATGTATGACATTAATGCATCCTCGGGTAGGTTATTCTATACGAATTGTGTGTACCATGCGCAGTTGAGGGCTATTTGTGTGAGGACTATTTGCCTCCACAACTCCACAACATGATTTAAAAGCTCCCTATAATTACATAATTCTCTAAAATGACCTATTTTATTCCATCCTATAATTAGTTATATTGCCAATATTATTGCATTTTTTGGTAGTCTATATTCCTCCATTTTTTTCAAAAGTGTACACATTGGAAAAGTGGTGCAATAAAGCATGGCAACAAGAATGCATGATTCATACATACCATTGCAAAACCCAAACAAGTGCAACAACGTAAGCAAGTGAGCCTTGCTTCTCTAATGGAATTTGAGAGCATGTTGTTGCATACTTGTTTGAGATCTTTACTTCATTGACTCCGCTCTCTGCTCTTGGCTTTTCTTGTTTCATAGAAAAGAAAAAGAAAAAAGAAAAATCTCAACAAAGTGGATTTGCAACCCAAGTGTTGGCAAATAGGAGTTTGGAATGCAATATGAAGAAGATGATAAGTAACAAACACTAGGAATTTCCATCCTTTTTGGGCATATGATCTTGCAATCTTCATTCAAATATTGTGAAGCATGCATGCAAAACTAAGCCTACTCAACATGAATCCTAAGGTCCGTATCTTGAACCCCTATATTACTAATATAAAAAATTGAACAGTCCACATTTAAAGTCTATCTACCTTACTTGTAATGGGATCATACACTTTTTACAGTCCCTAAATTATGTGAAAGCCTTCTATACATTGTCCAACAACTTCTCCCATATTCAACCCACACCATATCCCCACTCTCATTTTTTAAGCGCTTGTCATAGACAAGATATTGGAGAACCTTGATTGGTCTAACAAAAATACTTTTTTTCTAAACGAAGAACACTTTCCATAGCCTCCATATTAAAATGGTTGCCTAGGAAGTTGGAAATCCCTCTCAACCCATTGACATTGTGAACTTCATGCTCGGCACATCCATTTGGGAAGTTGACATTTACCTCTTGGAGAGGTGTTCTCTATGGATACATCGTGGTCAACTTTTGAGGGTCTCGTTGTTTCCACATCTAGGGGAGCATTTTCCTGCATCTTGTCATTTGCCATCCCCTCAATCTCTAGCTCCCCACTTGCCACATATTGCATTGTTTCATGCAAGTTGAAACTCCAAGTTGTGTCAAGTGGTGTTGGCACTCATGCTCAACGCCTTGCTTTCCTTTTCAACATTGCTCAGTGATTGAAGGGGATCCGACACGCCTGGTGCCGTTGGCAAAGTTTCCCACATGCAAGGTAGCAACCTCAATTGCTTGCATATGCTTAGACTCTCCGAACTCACCTTCCGAGGTTTGGACATGGGTGGCCCCTAGATGGCTATGCACATTGGGGTGGAATTGAGTTACGACCCGGCAAGCTCTCCACCTTTGTTCTCCAACTCCCCTTGCTTGCCATCATCTCCCACCCTCTGCCTTCCTCCCCCGCTCATCCCAACATCCACCTCCAACCTGCCCAATTGAATCTTATGGGTCCAACCCAATTATGTGCAAAATGTCGTTTATTTTTGAAGGTAGATTGTGTTTGAGCGCCTAGCTTGGGGCCTCTACACATATATGAGACACCCCAAGATTTGGATTTGCTAGTTAAGAACAACACTGAAGTGCCAAGAAAATTCAACAATTTTGCCAATTGCACATTAGAGACTCCAACATCTTGTTGTAGCCATCTTTGATACTTTCTTTGGCATTGTCAAGATTCGGAATAACTAGCATTGTGGATGGTAGGGGAGTTCCATTGTTGGATATATAACATTTGTGGATTGGCAAGAATGCTATGTTGATCGTTGGCTCTGGCTATTGAGCTCTAATCTTTAGTTTTCGGTTGTAGGAGGTTGCAGTGGTTCACTGGATATCCCTCACATTTTGTTGGCCATTGTTGATCATTTTTTTTATTAGCTTGCTGGTCATCACAATGAGGTGGTTGTGGATGAGATCGTTTGGAATTGAGGTCTAGTTTTCTTGAATTTGCCACGTTGAGGAGGTCAGAGATGCCCTCCAAGTTGACATGCATGAAGGTCTCTGGTTTTGGAGACGGTTGAATGCAACTCATTGGTGAGCTGACACAATGCATTTTTTTACTATGTTCATACCAAGAGCGTTGGCCTAGTCTTTGGCTCATTTGACAACTTGGGCGGCCCTTTTGGTATGCCCTTGTAACACTAGTGTGATATCTCTATTGCCCAACTTTGAAAAATTCTAGTATGGGTAGGCTAAAGAATGACAAATGACCTTTTTTTTGACAAGCTTTATGGGTGCCTTGTTTTGATAATAACTAGGTCACACTATTTCAACTAGTTCAATCACTTTGTCGACCAAAATACCCTTCTTAGAGGGACTCATAGGAAGACAACCGGGGTCATTTGGATTACAGAACATTTAAAAGGTGCCGACACCTGGGTCATGCCCCATACCTAGGATTGTTGGCGACCATTTTGGTGGCACAACCTTTTAGAGGTTAATATGCACTGAGTGACCCACCCGGGGATGCATATTAATGGTCTTAAGTGATATGTTGGTTTTGATTAAAAATATCTACCTTATATCACTCAAACAATTATGTCTTAAGATAGAGTTTGAATATTGTACACACATTCCTTGCATGGTTTTGAAACAAGGCACAAAACACAAGGAAAAGGGTAACGATTTGAAAAGATTTGGCACATGCTTCAAGAATGCCCGGGAGCATGTGGCAAGGAGAAAAGGTTGGTAATAATTACAAGAGAGAGGAGATAGGGCGACCCCAATGTAGTTCGGTTTCTTGTAAGTAGCAACAATTATTTCCGGATGATTGAATCGGGTACCTAATGTGAATGGGTACCATGCTTGATAGGCAGGGGGGGGGGGGCTATAACCTTGAATCATGCAATCTAACACCTTGGTGGCAAAGCAATTTGAAATCAAAGTTTGTCACTCCAAACCATTCACACAAAACGTTGTAATTTCTTGATAAACTTAAATGCTCAAAATGTGTTGTACGACCCGTTATAATATGTAAATGTCCGTTTGAAAACGAGGAGGACGTTACAAATTAGAATGCCCGATGCATGATGTTTATGTATAGGGGAATGCTTATAGAGGAGTGCATTATGGAATTTGAGAGCACTGTCCGAGAATACATAGTGTCCGAAAATTCCACAGTGCACAATATGCGGGGCATTCTCCTGTGTAAAGAAATCGTTAGATTTTCGGTATAGAGGGCATTCTTCTTTGTACAGCAAGCATTCTTTGAAATGTTACGTTATATAATGGCCATACTTAACAGAAGAGAAAATGCAACAGATCTTAACAAAGGAGAAATGCAACAGATCTCTATGCTTGATAAGACCCTCGCCTCAGGGCTTTATCTGTATGATTTAAAGAAATGCCCTGATAACCGGCACGGGTTTGGTGCCATTTGTATTCCCGGTCCAGCGCGGGTATGAATGCGGGTATGAACATGTAATTTGCTATAAGCTTGTTGAAAAGAAAAGATTAGACAAAGGGAAAGAAAAGGTTGGGCTCGGAGGGAAACCAAACGGAAAGATGAAGCAGAGTAAGGCTCAAGAGCTGTTGCAGCGAAACCAAAACAAACGGAGCTCGCGGCCTAGTCGCCTGTTGCGCACTGCTGCCGACCGCAGCCGACCACGAATCCACGCACACGCCTCCTCACATTGGCCGCAACTCTACCTGCCATGCGCTCCTCACAAAACGGGAACGAAAATGGTGCAGAATTGAGCAAGCTGTGGAATTAGGGCGGGAAGGAAGGAAGGCTGGTGAGGAGGTTTTTGTATGTGGCGATGGCGATGGCGATGGGGTCGCGGAATCGCCTCTTCTGCAGTGGACCGATGGTGGTGTAGGGGAGAGGAATGAGGACGAGATGTAGCTCGAGGCGTAGGTCGAGGTAACTTAGGGAGCATTGATTGGTCCGGCATTCGGAGAGAGAGGAAGCGGAGGGGCAGGGCAGGGTAGCGCAGGGGAGGAGATCAAGGGGAAAAACGGAGGGAGGTCGACCGCCATTCTGTTGTGAGCTATGGCGCAAGGCACATCGCTGCTGGCAGCTTGCGGAGGGGAGACGGTGAAGCTGTTTGATGTGTCCATCGAGACAGGGGATCCCTGCACTTTCCAGTACACTCCCTCGCCCGGCTATCAAGTGAATTGCGCCCGATGGAACCATACCAGTAAGCCTGCCTCCTGGACCTTTTTCTTTCTCTCTTACTGCCTCATACTCCTCCAACACGTAGATCAAGAAACAGAAATGGCAGAACGTGTGAACATCATCTGAAGAGCTCACTGGTTTTTTAGAATGAGAGGACCGAGGGTTTTGAGGTGAACCTTAAAGATTGTAGAAATCCCTCTTCACATTCTGATCATTCGATAGGCCAGTATCTGATGGGTTGGATGTGGAAAAACGCTGCAGAGAGGGGCCAAACATAGTAGCCAGAGTAGTTTTTGGTGCTCTGTTTTGTTGAATAATGGATTTTTTGTTATTGACAGAGGGTAGGGAAAGTGAGGAGCTATGACACATTACTTTAAAGATGTAGAAATCGCTCACATTCTGATCGTTCGACAGGCCAGTATCGTACGGGTTGGATGTGAAGCAACGGCGCATAGAGGGTTGTAGGCACAGTAACTTACCGAGAGTAGGTTTTGGTCCTCTGTTCTGGTATTTAATGGATATTTGTTATTGACAATGGTAGGAAATAGTGAGGAGCTACGACACATCGCCTATCAGGTGCCTATTTTTATTTATTCGAGATCATCTTGCAAGATAGTAATCTATCCTAGGGGGTACTTAGAGAGTTCTCTACTTCACGTCCTTGAACTGCTTTATCAGGCAAGGGAAAATGAGGTGAAGAGGTGAGGAGGTTCTTGTCTTTCTGCTCCACCTAGGGCTCAACGCAATTGTATATGTGCATTTGCAATGCGGTGCAGAAGAGGGTGTAGACACCGTAGCCAGAGCAGGTTTCGGTCCCCTCTTGTGATGGATGATAAATATTTGTTATTGACAGATGAGCACTTTTCCTTCAGTTGAGCACTCAACACAAGTGCTATGATATAATGATTATCAGGCATCCAGGTGCCTGTTTTTATTGGAGATCATCTTTGTTCGTTTAGTTCAAGATAGCAATCTTTTCTAGGGGTACTTAGAAGGGAGTCCTCCTTCACTTCCTTGAACTGCTTCCATCAAGCGAGGAAAATGGGGTGAAGAGGTGAGGTCTTTGTCTTTGCGCTTGCTCAACCTCGGGTTCAAATCAATTGTATTTGTGCTTTTGCAATGTGAAGTTTTTTTTGAGGATGCTACCTACTGTGTTTAGTTGGAGTAGTGAAGTACTATGCAAGCGGCTTGTTACTGGTTTGAATGAAAACGTCTATCTCAAATGTATCATCGCTACATTAACCTCAGTGGAATGATGTAGGTAGTAGCTACAGCGTCTGTCTAGTAAGATTGAAAATCTTAATTTATCAGTATTATCTTCAACTGGGCATTTAGTGATTTCTGTAGGATCTTTATTATAATGAAGCATCTGCACACTCTAGGAAAGGGATGAAGTGATTAGACATTGAAGAATTAGATATTTGCTAGTCAAGACTGAGATGGTGGTCCACCATTTTTTGGACAAAATTTAGGATTCAAAGTAGAGCACTTATGAAGTCTCGGAATCTGGGATAATGCAATATCCATGTGGTTGTGTCACATATTTTGTGGAGTTTGTTTCTCCATTTCATTTCTCTTCAGTTGAGCACAAAAGCCTATTGCACAGGAGGTGGAGAGCTGCAATAGCTCACTGCAAGATTTTTGCTGCTTGAAAATAGGATGGATTATTTGACTTCTTTCTCACTGCAAAGAACAAACTTGTGATTATCAATGCTGCTTCATGGTCTCATCGGGTGACACTTATGGAGATAATATAACATGTGTCAGTTGCATTGATATGCTAGTAGTACCTTTTCAGTTTGAGGGGCATGCTTTAGTAGCTTATTACTTGCTGATGGTTGGAGGTCTCCAATCTTTGAAAGAGGTTACACACCCTATAGATGACTTCACTGTTGGTCGAGAGCTATCCTCTCTTCTCTCTCTATTGCTCAAATTACCTGATGGCTGAATTTTCTCTGTCTACAGGCTTACAGCTAGTAATTACAACGTGTAGTAAATGTCATCTTGTTTCCTCATAGGAACTACATTTTAATCTACAGGCAGTCTAGTTTCTGACTGTTTTTTTACTGTTCTTTCCCCTTTCATAGTTGATACAGTAATTTGGTAATGAGTAGGAGTGATTCATCAAACACTGCAATTGAACTTCTGCTTTTACTTGGTGTGTTTGAGGCCAGCTTTTACTTTTGCTTCTAAGTGTCCTGAGATCTTGGTATCTATTAGCCATTGCCTATCTATGAAATCATAAACTTGAGGAATGTTTTCTTAAGGAGTATGTTTTCCCACAGTGTAGGTGTTGATTTCTTTGTTCCATCAGCTTTGTCCCTGTCTATCCAGTTTATATTCTCTTGGCAGGAATCTGGGGTTTTTAGGTCTTCTCAAGATGTTCATTACAGGGGACGAAGTGTCTTGGTCACTTGGGCGGGATGGAGCTTTGTTCTTGCAAAAGAAATATCTGATACCTGGTTCACATAAGAAGAGTGCTGAGATGCGCATATACACTGGAAGTGCCTAATTATTATACTGAAGAAATTGTAATCCTTGCTATGCATCTAGTCTATTAGTTCGGTAATAATTGAGTGGCATGGGAGAGTTAGATGGCTCTAGTTACATGGTGGCAGTGCTGATATATGTATTGCACAGATATGGTGGTTGCAAGTGCGGGAGAGGATTGCAAAATTTCGCTATGGATGAAGAATGGTCAAACAGTGGGAGTTGTGCCACAACCTGGCGGAGAAGCAGATGACTCCATGGATGTGAGTTTACTCTCCTAATTCTGGATGCACTATTCTCATTATTGCTACTTTCATAGCTATATGTGGGCATACTTTGTCCACTAATGGCGTCTTTTCTCTTGTTTGTATAGTTCCTCACGGAATGCTTTCGTGTGTAGGGGCCACTCACCCAAATCCCTTAGTCAAACCATATCTCTGTTCTCATGTCCGTTGTTCACATGTCCAATTGTAAGGTCTACTTTCTAGGAAATTACTGTGGCTGAGGGACATGCCATCTAACCTGTTCTGGCCATTTCTCTTTAACAGGAGTCCATCTTGGGAATTTGCTTTAGCAGTAAAGGATCCCGCTACCTTGGCTCAGGTGGAACAGGAAAGATTGTTCGTGTGTGGGACCTGCAAAGGAGGAGATGTATCAAGTGGTTGAAGGGCCACACAGATACTATTACTAGTGTCATGTATAACTGCAGGGATGAACACCTTGCTTCTATCAGCATGAAGGGTGACTTAATCATACACAATCTAGCATCAGGGACCAGGGCAGCAGAGCTCAAAGATCCCCATAGTCAGGTTGGTCAACATGATTTTCCATCTTCCATTTGTATTGGGTCATGAGTTGTGTAGATTGCTCTTTGTACTAATAAACAAGAGACTCTGAATGTGGTCCATTGGATGTTGGCAACAAACTCTACAAAGCATTTTAAACTTCCACTGCTGGAGCATCGTAACAATAAGATCTGATTGAATCATGGCCTGTATTCAAAGATGGTTGAGGGCTGGAAAATGATCTATAGTGTTCTGGGCCAGCAAGATCTTAGAGGAAGATGTCTATGTGACTTCAACATCTTATTTCATTGCATTGAAAGTTTTCATTGATACTTTTGATACTTGTCTCCCCTATCCATGCAGCTTTGCTGTGCTGAAGCAGTGAAAACAATCATTGTGATTTTGTGCATTTGAATCTCATAATTTACATTGTGCACTGGTTGTCCACACTGGGTTAAATCGAACCATGGTTCATGTGGACTGACCACCACTTGAGAAGGCATTACAGAGATTAGTGACTTGACAACTACTTCCTACTGTGTTATGGGGCAGGTTCTTAGAGTAATGGAGTACTCTCGATTGAGTAGGCATTTACTTCTAACTGCTGGTGATGATGGCACTGTCCACTTGTGGGACACCACTTCGCGTAGTCCCAAGGCAGGTCAATTGTTTTTCTTTCTCTCTATCCTATATTGATGTGTTACTGGACATCCTGTGAGGTGTAGTTCTTTGGTATTTATAAGCTAAACTTGGTTGTCACACTGTTTCTCATCTATATATACATTTGTTCTCAATGTTGAGAATCTATTGGTATGGAAGAATCAATTATGTCTGGACGTACATCTTCTTTGCTGCAGCCTGACATGTACAACCCCCTCATATAAGGTTTGAGTTGTATTCTGCAGTTATCGTGGCTCAAGCAACATTCAGCACCCACAACAGGTCTTTGCTTCTCACCTACGTCTGACAAGGTCTGTGTTTGAAACCCTTCTTGGTGTTCTAAAACAACAATTTTACTTGAATTTGCAAAATGAATTCTATTGTGCCTTCTATTGCCAAAGTGATAGTAGGCATGAATTTCTGAAAGCAATGAGGGTCTGAAGTAGTGTTTCTTGCTATTGACCTTATCTTGTGATCTGTATACGGAGAGAATAAATTTGTTGTCTACCTCCAAGTACATGCCGACACTGGGATCTAGCTGTTGGGGGGATTCTTCAATTGCTTTCAGATAGACCATCTTTTTATCCTGAATAATAAAGTCAGTGAAATGTTCTACAGTGTGGATCATAAAGAGTGAAGTTGTATGCCTTACACTGATGTTGCATTTAAACATTTGTTCCAGATGATTGTTAGTGGAGGACTGGACAAGAAATTGTATACATATGACCCTGGGGTGAAGAAGCCAGTGTACTGTGTACCTTATGAGGCTCCATTTGCATCTCTGGCCTTTAGAGACGATGGCAACACTTTGGCAGCTGGTACCAATAGTGGTCGAGTTGTGTTTTATGATGTTCGAGGACGACCCCAACCATTTACAATTCTACGAGCTTACAGCGCCTCAGAGGTATGGTGGGGTAGGAATTGGTGTCACATTGATGAGTTGAGTGGGGGACTATCAGGAGCTAGCTAGTAGGAGCAACAGCATTGAGGTTTTTGTTGGGTGTTGTTATTGTTTTTGCCAAGTAACTCAAACTCTTGCTAGATGAATTGTTGAATGTCAATTTGACATCCTAGATTACTCTATCCAGTGCTACATGTCTTACTTGTCTATTGGAATTCTAAATGTTAAAATGTGGCCGATGTTGTTCTATACTGTTTTATTCCCAACAGCATATTGCTGTGGCCACGTTATGAAAGCCTCAATAGCTGTAGGGGGCCATACTTTGAATATGTCCTGTGGTTCTTTTCTATCTCAGCTTCCTGAATCATGGCCTCCTTTTCATTGGAGTAAATTCATGATTTCAATGCCTTTTCAGATAACACTGGTTTTGCTACTATTGAATGCACCTGAATTTCTTCCTTTTTGTTCAGGCTGTAATGAGCTTGAGTTGGCAGCGGTCCAATCCAATTGCTGTCAAAGACTCAAAAATGTCTGCAGAAGCTGCTCTTCTAGGAAATACAAATGAAGAGTCTGTGATTATGCCAGATCCTCTTCCTGCTGGGACAAGAGGACGGACAATGCTTGCTGCTCCACCTACCAAACCCTCAACTAGGACAAGTTCATTTACCAATCAGGAGGCTCCCACAGTAACTGGTGGTGCCACAGTGACCACACGGCCAAAATCGGCAGGAGGAGATGCCACTCCATACTCTTCATTGCGAACCTGGGGAAATGGTCCAATTTCTAGACTCCAGACTCCTCGGATGACTTCATTTAACTCTGGGAAAGATGATATGGAGGTCTTTTCACCTTTGGTTGATGTGCAACCCATTACACCATCAATTACAGGTTATTGGGATGGAGGGGGTGCTGGGGATGAGTTTAATAGAGATATGGCTGCCCTTGGAGGGGACTCTAGGAGGACAACTTGGGGGTCCCCAACAGCATCTGTTGTCCGGCGCTTTCCTAGTATTGAAGATGTGAAGGAGGAATCACGTAGGACATCTTTGGGGGGTCGTCAGGTGAATTTTGTTATTTAAGCTGATCAGAGTAATAACATGCCATTATATGTCCTCAGAGATATGGTCTGATCCTGAATTGCTGTTCAATCCTTGTGCTTCATTATTTTTAGCAGATATTTTCTCAGGAAGAATTGTCTTTTAGTAAGGTTCCTCTTCCACACTGATTTCTTATATTAGTCTTATGCTGATCTGCTCTTGATATAGTTGGTTACTGTAGATATCTACAGATAGTTTCGGGAAGATGACTGTAATATGGAAAAGTTGGAAACTTGTAATTATACTCATCTCTCATAGGGTCTAATAATTGCTCTTCTCTTGGCCATCTTGAAGTATTTCTTTGTTCATTTTATGTTTGTACTTGAGAGCTGTACTTTGTCCTGATGTATATGTTGTGTTGCAGGAAGATATCCAGGGAAGGTCTTCTTTAGGGTCTCCTATCTCATCTACTCCACCACCAGGGATATCAAGCAAGGTAGATAGATCTCCATCTGTGACACCTCCTGAAGCTTGGGGTGGTGAAGCTATTGAAAGGGGTGGTTTTCGTCAACCAACTATGTCCAGGTTTGCCTTTCGCATACAACCTACAACGTTTGTGCCTTTTGGTTTGATTTTGAAGGGTTTTGTTTTAATATGTTGAATATGCTACTGTGTAATATGAGTATGTTATGAATTTGAGTAGTTGGGGAGATCTTAGTTTTAAAATTTTCTGTATCCTTGGTACCTTTCACGAACTTCCATCCACAAAACATATATAAGACCCATACATTGCTTGGAGTCTAGCACCTGAATGATTTTTACTCTAACATCCATAAAGTAAATGTGCCAAGAAACTATAAATCGGCCTAGCTAACACTGTGTCAATGAGACTGAGTCAATGCACACTTTCCTATGTTTCTTATGCATCTATAGTTTTTTGCCCAGTGAGGTTCACTTTATAGTTACATGAAAGACTATTTCTACATGCCACTGATGTGACTCCATGTTTGGTCTCCGGGCAGGTTTGCTTCTTCTACAGGTCTTCCATCTTCTCGTTTTGACTCACTTACAGCAACTGCATCTGGAGCAGCAGCAGATAATAAATCTTCGCTTGGCCAGACAGCTAGTGCTTTTCCATCTGACTCGCCCCTTCTGAGACCTTCTTTAGATCAAGACTTGGCCACCCCTATGACAAATGGTAGCATGGCTTCATCAGGTCTCCAACTAGCAAGTGGGTCTTTAAACACCGATTTTGAAGCTGCAACTCTTGCTGCAAACAGGAAGTTGTTGGCTTATGAGGGTCGAGAATTAAATTCAAGTTTTTCGCGGGCCCTTCCGGGGTCCCTCCCCGGGTCTGTTGGAGATGCAGGGTCACCAAAGCAAAGAAAGTCAGCGCTAGAAAGAAGAGAAGAGAGGGCTGTAGTGTCTGGAACTGTAGATGGAAAGAAAGACTGTGAAAATGGCTTTGTGTTAAGGTCAGATGCAGCTGCTGCTACAGGTGCCACAAGTGGGACAAATGTAAGTTTCTTCCTCACAGAGCTCTTTTCTTCCACAGTAATGCTAACTTGTCGTCTATGAATCAGATGTCGACATCACTTTGATTCATGATGGCTTTGTGTGTCTTGCATCGCAGGGCCATGTACAAGGAAATGTTCAAAGAAGCCAAATGCCAAACGAGCAGCAGCAACAGCAGCAAGGGGTAGGGGCCACAGGTTTTGCATTGCAGCTTGTGCAAAGAGGTCTTGAAGAGAGCCTTGGTGCAGTTCAGAGAGCAATTCATGAAGAAGTTCAAAACTTGCATTTGGAGCTCCTTCGACAGTTCCACATCCAACAGGTGGGAGATTTGCTAATTTCCAGAGTTTCTGTGTTAATTTGGTCTCTGGTTCTGAGGTTCAAGTTCATGTTAGCAGTCAGAGGAGACCAATTGGGTCAGCTCCTGGCTGGAATTGTCATTGACATTCAGTTTAGGTGTCAGATGTGTGTTGTCATCATTCTTTGTGCTCTTCGCTATTTCTTGATTGGAAATGGGAATTGATTATGTGGAAGTCATGTTCTGGCCTTTGTGAATCATACAAGAGCTTTAGCATATATGGTCATAAATGTTTCTTACGGAAGTGTATTTCTTATGCGCATTTCTGCTCAGTTTTGTTTCAATATAAAAGAGTCATGCTCCTTGTAGTTCTCTTTTTGAACTGTATTAATTGTCTTTTGCAGATGGAAATGGGTACCATGATGGATTCTTTTCTGGCTAAGCAAGCTGAGCTTGTCGAGGAGATCAAATCCCTCCGCAGAGAAAATCAACAGCTACGCGACCTTTACTAACAGTAGTCTGTAGCGCAAATGGAGCATTTAAAGCAGTGAGCCAACTAACTAGCAATCTTGAGGTTTTTTCGGTGTGCCTAAACCTCGCATGTAATCTGCTTGGTGCAAATGTATAGAATGGATGAGGCATTGCCATTGTATTGATTATGTTCCTCTAGTGTAACTTGCTGGAAAGATCAAACCCCAGGTTGTTTAGATTTGTATGGACTAATCAGGTTACAGCAAGACCTCGAGACTAGAAACCATAGGCACTTTTCGAGTGAAATTTCTTTTGTTTATTGGTTAAGAAAGAGACTCTCTTGTGAGTTTAGTGTCAAATGGGGCATGGTCCTTCTTGGTGACAGTCTTCATTTGTAAGGTAATCGATTGCAACTTGAGACAAAATGAGAAAGGCAGGTGCTCTAAGTTCTGTTGTATGGTAAGACCTGTTAACAGAGTATCTTGGCTTCCTAAGGTTCTTCTCTAGTCCGGAATGAGAATATTGAGAGTCCAACTCTTATCTTCAAATTCTGACCCTGCAAGTGTATTGTTGAGTTGATAGTTGGTATTTCAAGAGTACAAATTTTCTTGCAAGGGTTGGAAAATTGCTATTCATTGCTTCACAATACTGTTGTGTATACTCTGGAAGGACTGGGCGAGAAATTCTATGTCTTGATTTCAGGCAGGTTGTCAGTTATCACTAGACAATATGTTACACAAAGCAGTTCAAATTACCAATTGCAGAATACTTTGGGTTTGATACTTCCAGGAGTTCTATCAAGACTAACTGCCTACTATGTCAATTTTTAGGGTACACAGCTATTGTTTGGCATTGGTCACTCCACAGTCCCAGCACATGATACTCTAGATATTTACACTCTTCTTCTGATATGTGGCACCTTCCTTTAGCATTGTTCTCAACCTACTTGGAGTCTGAGTCCATTTTCGGACACTCTTTTTGAAGGTCCAATGTTAGCACCCAAAACCACCCATAGAGCACTGGCAATCTCCACCTTCTGTGTAGCAATTGTTTGGTTGGGCAAAAAACTACCTTTATCAGCTATATTCTGGAATTCCAAGTTGCACCCCGTGGTGACACATTTCATACTTTGGGAGCATAAGGTACACATGGAAGACAAAAAAAACCCAAGGTACTTCTAAACATTAAGATCCGTATGTTTTGGCAGCAAAGTAGTTAAATGTTCTTTTCTATCCAGAAATGTGATTCCAAGGGATCCACAGAACCTTTTTGGGTGGAACAAGCAGGTGTCTGTCAGGCCCTGTTCACTGGAGATTTGTGTTCCACCAGGCTGATTTGTTCGTAAATACATCCAAATCTGGGTGCATTATACTGGAACTGACACTCACTTGGTTGCGGCCAGTGTGGTACTTTGAGTTTGTGATACTAATCTTTGATGATGGTAGCAAAGCAGCGAGTGTAGTGATTAATGTGCGTATGCCAACTAAGAAATTCTTTTGAAACTTGTGATATTCTCAAATGCTCAACTCCTTCAGGGCTTGGGTGTCGCTGACTCATACGGATCATATTGTTCGGACAAGCGAAAGGAGTTAAGTGTTGCAGGGTTGAGGATGCTGGAGAAGGGCTGGGTACAGGAACCACTGATCAGCACACAGTACATTTATGACAATCGGCATAAGAGAGTAAGCATCTTTTGAATGTTGCTCCTGAAGTTGATGGATCTTTTCAAAGACCAGAGCTGGTTCTGCATTGACACAACCATGCTCGAGTCTGGAGGATTCGATTGCTAAAGAGTCAACGTTCTTTCCCTTTGGAATGTAGTAATAGTAGTAGTATACCACCACTACTACAGTTTACTACTCTGTGAAATAAGAGACATAAGGGAGATGAGATTATCAGCCATTTAGAGTGCTATAGATTCCTTTCTTAAGAGAGGGAAATAAGACAAGACCTGAATTCACTTCTCTTCCCTGCAGTGAAGGTATAATTACGTTGATTGTGTGGTTCTTAGCGTTGAGCTTTGTCCACAATCAGTGATCAGCTCTTGAAACTTTTCTGGGTTCAAATATTATTGACTTAGACTACCAAGAGATTTGGAGTCAACAACTTAGGTCATGACCTTGGTGTAGTCTCTTGATTCAGCTTTCAGAATGCAACCCTCTCAGAAACATGAATATTAGAGTTTCCACTTTGATGATAGTGGGTGGTATGTTAAACAATTCACATCATTGTTTTGGGTGAAAAATGCTCAACAAGTTAGGTGATGTCAATTTGGAGATAGAGATATTGATGTCAAGTTAGAAGTTTAACATCTTGCAGCTGACAGCACACAAACCAAGGAGATCATTGTGGGAGGCACAGAGCTCATGGAGGATGTAAAGGACATGTTACAGAAACCACAGATTTCGTTGTCACCACCAACTCACACATTCACCATTCACACTTCTCCTTTGGCCCCATCAGAGATCCCATCTGTCAATGGGATGTTGGCCCAGATTTGTGGACGCCGGAATGGATATGGGGGGAGACCAAGAAACAACTATACATCGCAGGTCCTATGATTTGTGTGAGCCTTCTCCAGTGCTCTCTGCTTGTAGTCTCAATCATGTTCGTGGGTCACTTGAGAGAGGAAATTGGCAGGTGCATTGATTGCAACTTCGTTCACTACCTTGACTGGCACAAGCATGCTCTACGGCATGTCATCAGCACTGGAAACACTTGTGGGCAAGCGTACAGGGCGAAGTAGTACCACATGTCGGGGATCCATTTACAGAGTGCAATTTTTGTGTTGTACTTGGTGAGCATCCCCATTGCCATGCTTTAGTGGAACATGGATTCTCTGCTCAAGTTTCTAGGTCAAGACCCCTTGATTTTGGAGATGGTGGGGCACTATGTGCGTTGCCTCATTCCCATGCTGTTTGCGGTGGCAACCTTTCAACCGCTGGTCAGATCCCTGCAGACGCAGAGCGTGGTCCTACTGATGCCACTCTTGTCGTTTACAACATTGCTGTTCTATGTTCCCTTATGCTGGTTGCTGGTCTACAAGAGTGGGGCCGTGTTTCGTGGAGCGGTGATTGCTAGCAGCATGTCCAATTGGCTCAGTGTCCTGTTCCTAGCTGTGTACGTGAAATTCTCTCCAACCTGCACCAAGACGTGGATGTCATGTCAAGGGAAGCTTTCAATGACCTTTCAGCCTTTTGCAAGATTGCCATCCCATTGACTGTCATAATATAACTTGATTTGTGGTTTGTTATCGAACCCCGAGCTTGAGACATGTACTCTCTCAATCTGCATGACTATCATTTTGGTACTCTACACCATCCCAAATGGCTTGAGTGCGGTGTTGAGTGCCCGTGTTTCAAATGAGCTAGGTGCAGGGCGATCATGGGTTGCAAAAGCCACTGGTGGTTGGGATTGGCATCGGCCTCACAGAGGGCATTTTAAAGGCAACACTCTTGTACATGGGTTGCAATGTGTGGGGTGGACATTCACCGGAGAGCAGGAGGTTGTAGGTTATGTCTCGCAATGCATACTGTTCATTGCAATTTTGGTCCTCCTGGATTCCATGGAAGCTATGTTTTCAGGCGTGGCACAAGGATGTGGATGGCAAGCTTCTGCAGCAGCTGCTAATCTCGGGGCTTTCTACATTGTGGGTTTACCTGCTGCAGTCGCCCTTGCATTTGTATACAATCTCAAAGTGATAGGCTTGTGCATAGGTCTACTTCTTGGCATCATCTTTCAGGTTGCCATGTTTGGTATCTTAACTGTCAACACTGACTGGCAGAAGCAGGTCGAACATGCTTTGCACTGTGTTTACTCATCTCCAAGTGCAACGCTTCCTTTTGACCCCGAGTCAAGAGGATGACATTGCACCATTTTTTCAGGAATGCCCCCTGCGTATAACATGGGAGTTGCATACCTGGGCTAATAGGTCAAGCTAGTGTAGAAACTGTAAAGTCACCAATGTTGTAAGAATGATGAAAACAATAAGTACAACATGCAATGATTCTTTCTGAGCGAAGTCTTTGAAGACCTTGTAAAGTGAGACCTTTTCAAACAGTCTTATAATATGATTGGTCTTCAAAGACTAGCGGTATACTGGCACTCTTCCTCGCAATATACTGGCGCTCTTCCTAGCAGTATATGATGATTCAATATTTCAACACTTTGATTATTATCTACGGGATTGTTAAATTGACCACACTGGTTAAAATGATCACAAAAACTTGTGATTAAGCTTATGTGAGTGGACTAGGCTTTGACTATCATTCAAGTTGGCCAAGTTTATTAATTCTAACACAAAGTTCATACCTTGCTCCTCTTCACATGTGCGATGAAAATTCAAGTTTTGACAGGTCATGTGGTCATGCAACGCATCTCTGCAATCGATTTAACAAACTATGTGGTCAATTTAAAATTCCCTATATGATAGTTTTTCTGCCTAGGGAAATTTAATTGTGATGGATGATGAGGCTTGCACGTGGTGATGTACGCAGTACTGTATGTTGCATGAAGTAATGATGAAGTCAGCAGGACAAACCGGCAGCAGAAATGCCAGGAATGACGAGTGCACTTGACATTCCGCTTACGACCCTCTGACACTCATCTACTTGATGAGCCTATTTTTAGGGGGCAGATTCGACCGAGAGGTACGGATGAGCCGGTTGAATTTGAGATATAACTATTTCAAGTAATTGAAGACTTTAGGCACATTGTCAATCGTGTAAGAAAAATATATAGAATAAATCTTAAACCAATAAAGAAAAACAAAATGATATGCGTCAACATGTAACCGAGTGGACTTGGCATCAATAGGATCTCGACTGATTTTGCCCAAAATTCTACTGGACACTAATCTAGACATGGAGTGATCCTGTCGACAAATTGATCTAGAAGTTCGGGATGATCATAGACTTCAAACAGGGGAGATCTGTCTGCTAGGTACATATGAGCCGGTTGAGTTTGAAAAATAACCTGCGCAAGCGATTCAAGACTTTAAGCAGATTATCAATCTTTTTAGAAGAATCTATACCATATAACCTAAATCAATAAAGAAAAACCAAAAGATATAAGTTGGACTAAGTTGGAAACACTTGGATCTCAACCGATTCTGCCCAAAATCTCTCCGGACACTAATCTAGACACAAAATTGATCTTGCCAACACAATTTAGAAGTTCGGGATGATTGATCCTAAGACTACGAGCGGGGGAGATCCGACCGCTAGTTAAAGATGAGCCGGCTGAGTTTGAGAAATGACCGGTTCAAGTGATTCAAGACGTTAGACAACCTTGTCAATCTTTTTAGAAGAATCTATAGAACTTAAATAAAAAACCGAAAGGTATGAGTCAACATGTAACCGGTTGGACGTAGGAATTAACAATTGGATCTCGACCGATTTCGCCAAAAAATCATCAAAAAATCATCGAAGCTGGGTTAAAAGTAGCCTCTCTATGATGCGATCGGGATTCGGATCAGCATATATGTCTAACTCACACACCTCATCTGACAGTACACCCAAATTTACAGTCCGTGTACATCACAAGGATTGAATTACATCCTGGGGTCGAGTGTGCTCAACGAGGCATGGGATGACAAGATTCCCAGAGTCACACAATTTACAGAAGTTTGAGAGGTACAGTTGTTGCCGCTGATGAATTCCGGACTCAAGAGCTTGATTTTATCGGACGAGACACATATAATGTACAGATTTAGCTATATCGTGTTTAGACGAGCTCCAAACGATGAGGAGCGGATGAGTTAGTCCATAAGTCGGAGGTGCAGGAGACATCGAAGATTTGAAAACTAGAAGAATTAGGAGCAGTTGTGACCGATGATGATGATGACAGATCAGTTGATCTCGGTTCAGAGGCGATCATGGGAGGTCGGGACCGGCTCGCAGGTCGACACTCCCCGGACACAAACGAAGAAATTGCTGGTGAATTTGAACGAGTTCCTCCTTGGAGACGGCCAGGTCGAGGTGCAGGAGGATCATGTTGACAGAGGTGAGGCCGGAAACTTCTACTTCGACGACCAGCTCTGCATGATCGGCTTGTCAGAGCCGGCTCATGAACTTTGGGGTTTGCCCGACCAACTGCAACTGATGAATGCCTGCTCATGCAGCTCACTTCGGCTGGATGATTACTTGCAGGGCTTTAATAATGCGATTGATATTGACTTCGACTTCGCCCTCTCTCCCAGATCCACTCTCCGGGATCTAGTACCCTCCACAACCAGCTGCAGCGAGGACGAAGAAGGCGGCGTCTCTGCATGGGGCATGATCACAAGCTCCTGCACTCAAACTACTAGCAAATCACGCAACAACAAGGTGACCATGGTCGGGAAGAATCTGAAGACGCTGGGCGCAACAGTACCGGGTCCTGATAATTTGGAGACCAATTCCATTTGCAGCTTGCAGGATTCAACGTCGCAAAAAGTCTTGTTGATGAGTGATGAGCATCATGATCATGACAAACTGTCAAGGCCGCAAATTAGCGTTAGTAGCTCCGTTAAGCGTTGCCGAAGCCTCCATGCCCTGTCACCTCTTTCGATTCCCTTCAACGACAACATTCAGGCAGAAATCCTGGCTTTAATGGAAGATAGGTCCACCGCCACTGTGAAGCATCAGGAGGAATTGCAACCTCAAATTCCACATCATGATGTATTGGTGGAGCTGGTGGAGCATGAGCGGCCGCTAATTCGTGTCCTGGGCGATGATGACATGATCAGTGACTCCGAGGGATCTCCTACAATGTCGAATGCAACCACTGGAGGAATTCAAGCTGATCAGGAGGTCACACCGACATTGTTAGAAGATGGTAGAGAAGAGATGAAACCGGAAACGCAGATCATTCGTAGCAGCAGCAGCAAGCCGCAAATTCGACTCAAATCTGAGTCGACAGAGGCGATGCGTTACAGAGGCGTGCGGCGAAGGCCGTGGGGGAAATTCGCAGCTGAGATCCGGGACCCAGCCAACAAGAGCGCGCGGGTATGGCTAGGGACGTTCGACAAAGCGGAGCAAGCGGCGATGGCTTACGACCGAGCAGCACTGATGCTTCGAGGCTCGCGAGCTCTCTTGAATTTCCCCCTCTTGGCCACCACCGCTCTGTCGAACCCTGCATCCCTGCCGCCGATTCCAGTGTCTTCTTCGTCCAGCCGCTCCTCAAGGATTGCCTTCCTGCATCATGAATCTGCACTACCCTACAACCAACCGCCCCCTTCTTCAAATTCCAAATCCAATGCGTGGTTCCACGGCCAGGCTCCTCGTAAGGACCGTCGGCAATTGATGCAGGTGGTAGACATACCTGCAAATCTGACCAGCAGGTATATTGCAAGGGAGATTGCGTTTAGCAAGAAGAGGTTCAGGATCTCGTGAGGGAAATTGCAATAGAATTAGACCCACCGTTTGAACTTATCAAATTGAGCTGCTCAAAGATTGCGCTGCTACATCATGCATCTGGACTGCCTCACAATCTGTTGCCTCCTTCAAATTCGAATTTCAATGTGTGGTTGCATGGCCAGGCCGGTCAAAAGGACCGGCAATTGATGCAGGTGGAGGAAGTACATGCAGATTTGACCACCAGGTATATAGCAATGGAGATTACGTGGTGCAAGAGGAGGTTCAGGATCTCCATTGACAATTGCATTGGAATTAGACTCACCTTTTGATGTGATCAAATTGAGCTTTTCTTTAAAAATTCTTTGGACGAATTTTTCGGATTTTCCCCATTTTTTTTCTTTTGCGGGTGTTAACACTTGCCACCCAGATCATTACCACTAAGTTAGGACTTGATCAATTTGATCCGCTCTTCTGAAACTCATGGCATAACCTCGACCTAGGATGTCAAGCTGCAGTAGAATTCCAATGTAATTTCAGCCGAGTTGTCTAAACTCAAAACATAAGGCTGTTGCTAAGCGCAGAGGCGCCTACAGTTCCTCTCCTCTGTCCCTATTCTAGGAGGATGCATGATACAGAGGTGATGATAATCAGGGCCATTGTGAAGTAATCTTGGAGTATGTGTGATGTATCCATCATTCATAAGATCAGTATTCTTCTCCATGGTGATCGAGAGCTGCAGTCAGCGATCAAAAGTCGAATAAAAATCTGGATTGATTGACTCACCTTAATTACTCAGCACCCCAAGTCGGATGACTGATAGTAGCCGAGTTCAACATGTATCCGGTTCATGATGAGTGCTTCAGTTGCTTCCAAATATTTATATCCACAATTCCACATACTGTGGGTGTTCTCAAGGTGCATCCAACTAGGAAGATGGGAGAGGCTGCGGATGCTCAGAATCTCCGGCCGCTGATTCCTTACTTGCTTACAAACAACTTTGACATTATTAAATCCAACACAAAGTGAATCCTGCTCGGTCACAAAAGTTACATGATTGGATCTTCTCACAAAAGAAGTCGTGACATCTGCATCCACAAAATATCTTGTGTGTTATTTGAGTTACAAGATATGCCATCGTACCTTGAGAACTACACTGGATATGATATTTAGTGTCATATGGTATTTAATGTCACTATGGTAACTTTTTGGGATGACACTGCTTATGAATAAGTGAACAAATATTTTTATCATGGATGATGGATGAGTTCAGCCATTGGCCAAAACCCTACCTTCTCTTGTCAGAAACTTGTGATGAAATATTGTCATGGATGATTGTCAGCCATAAATCCCCACCCTTTAGCGTCTGTGGTCCGGGTGGGAGTCCATGGCTCACATGTCTTTGTGGACGCTTAGCCTCGGAAACTCCATACTCATGCTCCAATAAACTTAAATGCAAAGCACACTCTTTTTATTAAACCCCACAAGGCATTAGCATTGAAAAATACTCATGCACCCATGGAGATTATTACACACCACCACACTAATATATTCCTCCTCCTCTAATCCTTTGCATAATGCACCTACTACCTAACCACTAATCTAACTCCTAGCCCATTAAAAGCACCTTCTCTCACATTAGAGAGTTAAGGTCTAGCTTAGCTGCTCTAACTATCTCTTCTACCCCTCTCCTTGCCACTTTGACCCTAAGCCTCAGTTTTTGCCATCAGAATTCCCAACCAAATGCTGCCCTTGGCATCTGGCCTTCAATCCCCGAGACCTGAACCCTTCGGCGCTGGCCTTCAATCCATGAGACCTGAATGCTGCCTTCGCAGCTGGCTAGCAATCTCCGAGACCTGAATGATGCCTTCGCAGCTGGCTAGCAATCTCCGAGACTTGAATGCTGCCTTCGCAGCTGGCTAGCAATCTCTGAGACCCTAATCTTGAATCTCCTGCTCCCCTGTCCATCTCGGTGCCCCCCTGCCTCATCCTCGTTCTCTCTCCCAACATTCCAGTCCGCTCACGAACCAGGGGACCCTGATCCGAGGATCCAGGGCCTTAGCCCCCCGCCCTTAATGGCCCATCTCCCTTAATGAACCCCCCTTAAACCTAAATCGAACATCTCTACATCCTAAGTGGTAGCTTGATCCAAGCTCAAGCCACACCCTCACAACATTGCCCTTACACTAATTAAAACAATTCAAATGTCTTTTTAGTTTCTTTCCTTCACATAAAATAACCATCTAACACAATTCGCAACAAAACAATTCAATGACTCAAAAATCACTCCTACCTTCTAAGCTATATTAACCACGTGGCGATTCTGAGTTCCTAATGTGATTTTTGGGTTAATAAGAAGTGTGAACACCTTATTGGGCTCACAATGATGGAAAATTAGATGAAAAATTACTTGGTAAGTGTCAGTAATTGCAACACTGTCAATCTAAAATCCCCTAAATTTTTTACAAGGGATGACAAATAATCTTGGGCTAACGTTTAGTGTGGGTGACACTACACCGCGGTTAATTGAGCAAGACAATTAGAATTGGTGACACTAAATATCATATTTAGTGTAATTCCTCAAGCTTGAGGAAGCTCCTACTGAAGAACAACTTGCAGGAATATACTTAAGATAGAGTTGTTTGAGGGAAAATTCAAGCCCCTCAGTCAATCACAAGAGTCCAGATCCCTACCCCCAATTTTTATAGGGAGGGTCACATCACAAATACGAACCAGGATGTACATAAAGCAGGCATCATTAAATTAGTCTTTCTATAAATAGAAGCCTAAAACGCGAAAATTAATTTGAGCGGCGTGCATAAATTAAGAAAAAAAATTCAAAATTGCCCAGAGGTTGTGCAGCCTGACGTGCAGTTTAGGGTTTAGGGTTGGTCGTCTACGTTGATCACAACCTTCTGTCATGCCATACAGATGGGAGCGTGTCAACACGATAAAACATACCACACACAACATCATACGAAACACACTCCAGTTGTCCAATTCCTAGCATTATGAAGTCATTTCTGGAAAAATGCTTATTTTATGCGTCTCGGATGCACAGCGCGCATAAATTAAGCTAATATATTGAATTTATGTGAACGCCTAATTTTATGAGGCCTGACATAAAGTCTATTTTCCAAAAGGTCCTACAAGTGTTTTGATTCGGTTTTTTCCTCACATAGAGTCTTCCTGCACCACCTGTCTTGCATGGGTTTGAGGTTTAGGGTTTAGAGAGGCATGTGACATTTAATCCTAAAATACACCAAATACTGTAATCTTTGTGACAAATCTATGCTTCAGTAGTTTCAGGCCCTTGCCACACGAGAGCGGGAGGAAGTTTCACAACTTCCTCCAACATGGCACTTTGCTTTTGAAAAGTCTCCTTTTCCTTGTTTCTCTCCTTAAAGTGTGGAATCCCGGGCACTACACTATTGTGTCTAATTAGTGTGGGTGGGAAATGCACGTGGGTTGGAAATTAGTGTGGCCCACACTAAATTTCAAGTGTTTGGGTCACTTTGGATGAAAAATGTAATGTCATCCATCCGTGTGTGTTAGGGTTCTCCGCAAACAACCTCCGTTAGGTCAATGTGGGGAAAGTCTTCAAACACAATTGGATGGAATTATGAGGTTTCATCCAATTGTGGAAACGACAAAACCCACACAAATTGTTCACCTTTGAAATCAGTGTGGGCCACTCTAAATTATAATTTGAAATTAGCGTGTTTTATTAGGAATTAGTGTGGCCCACACTAATTAGACACAATAGTGTAGTGCCTGGAAGTGTTGAACTACATTTATTGTGCCATGTCACTCTACTTTATTGCCAAGTAGATCCCAACCCTAAACCCAAAGCAAAATCCAAAGCTAAAAAGTCATTGTTGCCACTCCCCATACTTCCTCTCATGTGGCAACCACTTGCTCATTTGAACCAATGCTATTCATCCAACTCACGGCCGTTCATGGAAGTTTCCTCCCGTGTGGTTTGGGCCTCAATTGAGATGTTGTACACTTTGGTGCAGTAAATCAATACTTTATTTATGTAGAAACAGAGATACAATGAAACATCTACAACTGTGCACCAAACAACTAAGTGGTATTTTTCTAGGTGGTTGAGTATGGCAGGTGTAGTCTTAGAAGAAGCGATGCTTCTACAACTAGGCAGGACCTTTGTATATTCAAAACTGATGTTCCTCCTGATGATGCCATCATCCACATAGGTCAATTGATGCCAAGTGGCATCCTATATGGCATGATGTGCTATTAGTAACTTATTCACTTACTTTTCCAGAAGTATTTAGTGTCATGGTATTTTATGTCATTGTGGCAACTTTTCTAATGATGCTTCTTATGAATAAGTTTACAAGTACTGTCATGCCGACTTACTTTTAGTTCATCCACTTTTGGTGTATTTTGCATCCTAACATTTATGTAATGAAATAGTGTCATGGGTGATTGAAATTTGGATGAAAATTTACTTAGTGAGTGATAGTAATTGCAACATTGTAAATTTGTAATGCCCAAATTTTAATTACAAGGAATGACAAATTATGTTAGATTTACATTTCATGTTGGTGACACTCGACGGGCAGTTTACAATTAGTATTGAGCAAGACAAATAGAATTGGTGGCACTCAATACAATATTTAGTGTAGTATGCGCATGATCAAATTTTGGGTCAGAGAAGAAAAGGAAGTTAACCTATCTCAATTTACCAGTTGCAGATTACATTCTACTCAGTCTGAGTGGCACTGCCTGCCATGGAGCCGATGATTGGTGCAACAGCTCGAGCTACACTAAATATGGTATTTAGTGTCACCAATTCTAATTGTCTTGCTCAATACTAATTGTAAACCGCGGTATAGTGTCACCAACACTAAATGTTAACCCAACATTATTTGTCATTCCTTGTAAACATTTTGGGGGATAATAGATTTACAGTGTTGCAATTATTGTCACTTACCTAGTGATTTTTCATCCAAATTTCAATCATCCATGACAATATTTAGCACAAGTTGCTAACAAGAGAAGGTAGGGTTTTGGCCAATGGATGAACTCATCCATCATCCATGACAGTATTTGTTCACTTATTCATAATAAATACCAACCATAGCGACATAATCATAACATTATTCAGATCCATAAAAGTGTTCTGTGGGACTGACAGTATTTTGTGAAATATTCCATCATTCATGCTGAATGTGAAGAATATTCCACAAAATATTGTCAGTCCCACATAACACTATTATGGATTTGAATAATGTTATGACATACCATATGACACTAAATATCATGTTCAGTGTAGCACAGCAGCCAGGTTTAGCCAGATGCCCACAAGATTCATTCAATCAGAGCTCAGCAAATGGGCATCACCGTTGCACTTGCAGATTCCCATTATGGACATAGCCGGGCTGGATGGAGACCACAAGGACCAGGTTGTTGTAGAAATTGGCAGAGCTTGTAACAATTGGGGTTTCTTCCAGGTGAAGTTGTGGAAACAGTGTAACTACACTGATTGTCCCAATTAGTGCATGTGGTACTAATTCCCGAAACACACACTATTTTGTCAAGTCTCGAAATTAGCGAGGGCTAAAGTTTTTAGTGAGTGATACTAAAATGTTTCTCACATGTTCATTTACCATATCTTTTCAAGAAAATTAGTGTGTGCTTGAAGTTGTTCGTAGAGTGCATAATTTGTTTTGGTGAACTCAAAGAGGTTTCTTCTTGTTTTCAAACGGCGCCACTCACCCTAGGGCATCTCCTAACACTAAGAAATTGAAGAGAGTTGTATTGGGAGTTTTTAGCACTTTGACACTTTGGGCTCCCAAAATCCTAGATGTTTTGGTGGCACTAATTTCAAAGCATACAAAAATTTAATATCACTTTCGCTAATTTCCCACACACGCTACACTCTAAACTTTGTAGTATCACACCTTTGGTAACCAAAGTGCACGTGATATTATGGAGTTTTGTATTGTTAACATGGATGTATGATAATAGAGAATTAGTGTAGGATGTGCCATTATGGAATAACACAAAGTGCAACATTGTGATGTTGAAATTGACACTCACAATTGGCCAAGTAAAGTGCTTAAAGATTTGAATATCAAGATTTAAAGAGACAAGATGCATATGTGTCACTAATGAGAAGCAATCAACAACACTTCAATTACAGTGAGCATGGATGAAATCCAGTATGTACATAAGATTTGACTTGTTTGCGACAAATGATACTAATTGGTGTGGATCACCTAATGATGTATTGGATTGACTTTCTCAAATGAGAGAAAAATACAAGATAAAGAGCGTTGTGGGGACTCCGAACAAGCCAACAATCAAAACAACTTGCCACACTCCATGCGACACGAAGAACACGAGCACAATGCCCGCACCACCGGCCACTGTGAATGCCACCAAGGCCACGAAATGGGTGTACTCCCACTCACGCACACTTCAAAGGGTCCAAAGGTCGCGGACACAAACCCCATCCTTGTAGTTATCACAAATTGTATCATACGCCGAATATGCTTGCTACTGTGAAGTTTGAGTATAAAAACTTGAGATTCGATCCATTCTTCCTAGAGAATGATGGGGGAGGATGTTTCTGCAGGTTGGAAATTTGAAGGAGCAAGTTTAGATCATTGTGAATAACGACAATGATGATTCTCTCTTCATGAACACATGCTAAGCCCCAAAACCTTGCCAAACACGGTTGCCACCCCTAACCCTCACCTCATGAATCCCATGGTTGGAATATCACAAAAGTATAAATCATTTGCCACGATGGATGTTATACAAAATCTTGATTTCAAGTTTCTTCCACAAGGATTCTACACCCAGGTATTATGAATTCAAGGAGTAACTTTAGATTGTTGTTGGCGTCACATTCCAAACTTGCCCAAATGCTAAAACCCTCGAAGTGGGAAAATGGTGTGCAACCCCCCAAACGTGTAGGAGGTTTGTGTGGAACTTGAAATTCACAGTTTCGCAAATTACCAAGTTCTCGCTCCCATTTGGCCTTCCCGGACAATGTGGCAGATCCTGTACCAACAATTCAACAAGTTGCATAAGAAGAAGAAGAAGAAGAAGAAGAAGAAGAAGAAGAAGAAGAAGACACTCCACATATTGACACGTGGCGCAATGTGAGGGTGTGGGTTGACTTCTTTGATGGTTTCAATTAATGACAAAACCTGTGATGTGAGGGAGAGAAATGTGACAATAAGGAGTGAGACTTGGACTAAAAACATCCGTTCCCTAGGTTTTGGGATAGTAGAGAGTGAGTGACATTTCGGGGGTTGATATTACAGAGTTTAGGGTGTATTAGTCCACCCTCACTAATTGGGATAATCAGTGTAGTGGCCCTCATAGATGAAAACACCACATTTATGCTTGCAAAAGGAAACAAGGATATGTCGATGTCAAGTGCCCTCCTCATGATGGTTTTTGTTCGATTGCACTCGAGATTGTTGAAATCAGATTATCGTGTTGAATGTGGGGAAGGGAATGAGGTGATGTATCTTGGCGTACTCCAACCTAATGGAGGACCTGAAAAAGTGGCACAAGATTTTATTTTCCTCTCAGCCCTGAGGAGAAAAGAGTATGACATCAAACCTGAGACAGGTGTTGGCTATGGCCTCTTCTTCGAGGCAAGAGAAAATGTGGCAAATTGGGCAGACAACCTCATCTTGTACACTTATGGGTAAAAGCTTAAGCACACACAGCCTTATATGCCTTCAAAACCAAAACATTTCAAGTTTTGACCATATACCCCATACCACAATTTTAAGTTCATCATGACACGTTTTAGGAATTTGTGGCAAGGAAGGTGGCCCTATTGTGGGCACTTCCAACTCCATAGAAGATTTCAGTCATTGGGTCAAATTGCAAATGTCTCATCATGTTCACAATTGTAAACCACAGAGATTGTCATTTCAAGTTTCAGAATCGGAGTTGAGATACAAAAGTTATAGCTGTGTTGCACTGCGCACCGGTCAAACAGTCCATCAGTTGCTACAGCTTTGCAAATTTCTTCATACCAGCAAATGAAACTTGTCATTGTGCCAATCAAAGAGCTGTTTTCCAAGGATAGCCCTCCTGTCTACCACCCTGTAAGGTTTGGCGAATACACTGATGTGTTCTTCTAGCCACTTCAAAGAAAGCGGCAACTTGACCCATTCATAATTCCTACGAAAAAATCCAATAAGGAGGGATGAAGAAAAAATAGGGCATGCAACACTCTTTCACATCAAGTGAAACTGTAAATTCAGCAGAGCATGTGATGTACATCAATCACAGTAAATGTCAATCCATGAAAACTTGATTTTGTGTCAATGTAAAAAACACTTGTTCAACTTGTCTTAACAGCACTAAGAGCACCTCATCCACTAGGATAGGTGCAGTGCATCAACAGTCTTTGTTGCTTCCGTGATCCTGAACAAGAAGAAAGCATTTACAGATGAACATGAATCTAACTGGCAATCAGCCAGCAAAGCATTGGATTTGATGAGTCTTGCAGTTCTTAGATATCTTACATTCAATGGCTTACAAAATAAGCACAGCTATGCTAGTATTTCACATACTTGCTCAGGGCATGTACACACCTTTATCTGATTGTTCAAAGTGCTTAACTGTTAATAGCATTTAGTGTGAAATCTCATTCAGTATTTGCTCAGCCTGCAAATTGCTTCTCGACGATATTCACAGCATGGTATGTATCTGTAACATTCATGTGGTGTTCTTCTGCTTGTGGCCAACTGAAAATTGTTCCAGTGAAGAATGTCATGTCTTTTTTAGAAATGCCAAATGTTAGTCAGCAAATTCTGCTTGCTCAATGAGAGCACCAAAAAGAATATTAAGGTGAAATGTAGTATACACTAACTAATTCCTCATTTTTTCTTCGTTTCTTTCTTTAGCTTCTTCCCAGAGAAGTTGTAGAAAGCTAAACCAGTAACTAGAACTGCCGCCCCCAGGAAGAGGCCTGAAGGTAAAGTTGATGGTGTTCCTAGTAAAGGCAAAGGGAACGTAAATGCCCAAATAGAAAGGGGCACTGCTAATGTGACTGAGAGAGAGGAGACAACAGCTGAAGATTGTTTTAGCAGGCTCAGGTTTGCGATATTGAATGCCAGGTTCATTGCAACGTATACCAAAGGCACAACTGGAGCTCCTACACAATCCTTTTCAGGCGCACCCATGTTGACAAAGCATGCAGCCCCTTCTCCAAAATATGAGGGCAACTCTTGGAATTTGATTCCTTTCAAATTTGACAAAATGGGGAGGAGGAGCAGCACAAAGAAGGCCTGAGAGGTAGATCCAAAAGTGTTCACCACAAATATGTCAACAGATCGCCCGTTTAGACGCTCTGCAGAATCTCGAAACACAAATTCTTTCAGTATTGAAGCCCCTGCAGAAAAGGCAGTCGAGCCTATCATAACAAGTGGCCATAAAAACCCCGAATTCTCCAACGTCTTCACATCTCCTCCGGATCCAGTTCCGCTTGCAATGACAACTACGACTCCTGCTGCCACCAGCAAACAGCCCATAATTTGTCCCCATGTGTACCTCTTCTTCAGAAATGTAGCAGAAAGTATGAGCTGCCACACTAGAAACACCTGTAATCCAACCCAACCACACTCGCAAGGTCAGGGTCTATCACCTACAAACCTAATCACTTCTACACTTCATCAACAAGATCATGCAGTGCAGCTACCCAGATATCTGTTGCATTCCTATGAATAACTTCGCACATTCTTGGATTAATGTGTAACCTAACATTTCTTCTCTATCTCAGTCTAAGCAGATTCCTACATTAGGACCTCTGCAGTCAGACGCCACATGAAAACATGGACATTTCGTAACATGGTGGAATCTAGAAGAGGCATCTCAACAAACACAAAGGAATTCCCTTCGGACATTATTCCATTTCCAATTCAAATCCGATCAAACCCAGCATATGTCTTACATGGAGAAGAGAAACAACGTACTCCTGGACAACATCCAGAAGCCCATCATTTTTCATCAATTTTCATCGTCTTTTAAGAATAAATATTAGAGTTATTCTTGAATTAGGGCTTGAACACATAACTAGGAGCAACTTCTCCACAATTCCCCTAAAATGGCACGGAATTCGGTTCAGTTTAATCACATCTTCAATCTACAACCTCGAGCACAAGTGAGCATAAAAATTCTTCACTGAAAAGAATACTAGACATCATCCAAAAGTCCATCATTTTTCGTCAATTCTCATCGTTTTTGAAGTATAAGTATGTGAGGTATTCTTGATTTAGGGCTTGAACACCTAACTAGGATATTAAGACAGGTCTGTCTCCACAATTCCCTCTAAAATGGCACGGAATTGGGTTTGGTTTGATCACATCCTCAATCTACAATCTGGAGCACAACTGAACATATAAAACAAATTAATAATAATAATCAAATCTTTACTGAAAAGAATTACCTGAGATAAGATTGGGATGGACGTCCCTGGGAGATTTGCTGCAGCTGCCATACCTGTTGCAAGCCCCAAAGCTTCTAAAGCGCCAACGGCAATAAACGGTTTCTTTGGCAAAGCCAGCATCTTTCGCGTTACCACACCGGAGCGATACCGAATCAACAAAAATGAGGCGTAGACAATCACATAGCCGAATGTGAGCCCCTGAGCTAAAAAGAATGGGTAGTCTTTCAATGAAACTAAGGCTGTCTTGTAGAGTACTTTGTTAGTCACCGACAGCACAATTGCAACTACAGCGGTGGTCCCCACTCGCATAGTCTGCTTCGAAATCTCCCTTCCTAAAATCGACACATATTCTCCCCCTACTTGAGCTTCTGGTGCACCTCTTTCCACGATTGAGAACCGATGATTCTCCATCGGATCTCCCTGTCCCTAAATCACAAAATTCGCAAAAACCTGAACCCTGAACCCTATCAAACCCTAATTGGTTGCATCTTCATTGCGTTGTTTCCATGGCTGTGCTGAGAAATTCATCGGCATCGCTGCTGTAGAGTCATTCTGAGTCATGGCAGCTGCCCAGTGCAAAGGAAATCGATCAACAACCGTTATCAGTCACAAGATGTTGCGATGAATAGAATGAAAATTGATGAGGTGCACAAATTTGAGCAAGACCAAGCGCAGGATCTGTCACGATGATTGCAACAACTAAAGAAATTATAGCTCCCTATCTACAGACACTGCATCATAGTCTTTAGAATCCTCAAAAAAAAAATCAAGGAGCTGTAAACATAACGCACAGCTTTGATGGCCTTGTGGTGAATTCTCTGTGACAATTGCTCTCCGTTTCTCGCTCTAGTAACAAACTTGGAGTGCACAACCTTGTCTCTTCCATCTTGCGAGTTAGGTGCACACTTGTAAAGTGGGGCCCAACAAGTGAGGAGACAAAGAAACTTCCTCTAATAAGGGCCGCTTCACAGTAGGCTGGCGAACATGGCGCTGGTCTGCTCCGCCAGCCACCTGATGAGGTCCACGTGGCCCGCCGCGATTGGCCGGCCGGGGCATGTGCAGCGGCCCACACGCTAGGCGGGCGGAGAGCGCCTTGCGCCCCAGCTTCCGCCTCCTTCCGCTTCCCGCACTCACTTTTCCCCGATTATTTTACTTCCATACAATAACTCACAAAAGTACTTGGCCACTACAGTACTTGTGAATCCATCTGGCATGCAATTGTGGAGAGAGGTTAATGAAGTCGTCTCCCAAATTAATTAGGGTTAATCAACATCAATTAATGCAGTATTAGGTGGCTTCCTTTGGGTAATCCAAGTGGTATATTTTTGTGGGAGTGGTTCAAATAATCTCAAGGGTGACCAACTACATATGTTGACAATAGTGACTTCTTCTTCCACTTGTGTTTCCATTGAGTGTATAGATCTTTGAGAGCTTCCAATAGTCTTAAGTTGAGATTCTTCACATTTCTAGCGGTCACAATGAAGAAAACAAGTTTTCATGAGCGTTCCCAAGTCATAGCATTGAGTGAGCAAGGATTTTCACAACGTTTCATAGCCGGCCATCTTCACATTCCTCGTAGCACAGTTGGCCACATTCTAGTTCGGTTCAAAGAAAATGGAGAGGTGTCTGATCGTCCAAGATTTGGGAGACCACGTCTTTTGAGCATTCGGGATGAGAGGCTTGCTGTGAGGACTCTCAATCAGCCAAAATCAAGGACTGCGGCAACTGTAGGTCGTAGTTTGAGAGCTCAAGGTCTTTATTTGTCTAATGAGACTGTCCGTAGAAGTTTTCGGAGGCAAGGGCTCGGTGTTAGAATGAAGAGGAAGAAACCATTGTTGACAAAGAGGCATAGGCAGAAGCGTTTACAGTGGGCGAAGGTTTCACAGGACTGTGATGTAGAAAATTGGAGTCATGTCATTTGGTCAGATGAGTCCAAGTTCAATGTTTTTGGTTCAGATGGCCGTCAATGGTGTTGGAGAAATCCTACACAGCCTCTTCGTGATTGTCATGTGCAACATACGGTTAAACATGGTGGAGGTAGCATCATGGTATGGGGATGCATGAGTTGGGCAGGTGTAGGAAACCTTCACCGCATTGATGGCATTATGAATTCGCAAGTTTATCTTGACATTTTACATTCGCAATTATTGGGTACTATTGAGAGACAAGGTCTTGATGAGGCAGAAGTGATTTTTCAGCATGATAACGACCCGAAGCATACATCCGGTCTTCTACAACGATGGCTAGGTCAACGAGATTTCTCTGTGCTGGAGTGGCCACCACAATCTCCCGACCTAAATCCTATCAAACACTTGTGGAATGAAGTAGATAGACGCTTATGATTGTTTGATGATTCACCCAAAAGTAGAAATGACTTGTGGGAGAAGATCAAGGTTGTTTGGCAAAACATTGAAGTAGAATTTGTGCAAAGGTTAATCCGCACAATGCCAACAAGGGTGGTTGATCTTCTTGCAGCTAAGGGTGGATACACACGTTGGTAGACATGTAGTTGTTGTACATATGTAGCATTTGCTACTTACTAGCTTTTCATTTTGAGTTTTCTTTGTGTTATCATGATTTCCTACTTAATCAACATAAGTTCTTGGCCATGTTTTTTGCATACTTCTTTCAATTTCTTTTTACCATTTCAATTTTTTTTTCACAAATTTTTGATAACATGTTCGTGACAACTTTTATGGTATCTATGACAAATCTTGTTTATTATTTCTCACTAGTCTAAGAGCTTTTGTCCAATTTTCACGATCACAGGCAGCGGCCAAGTACTTTTGTGAGTCACTGTACGTGCATGAGTGTGAGCGAGAAAGGAGAAAGAGGGTGTTCTGCAATAAGAAACTTGATAAAGAATTACCTGGGAGGGCAGCGAACCCATGGATTCCGGATTGAGGCGAACGGTCCACTTCGCCACCCTCGCTGGCGGAGTTGGATGAGATTCATCGCCTCCACCAAGCGGAGTGGCTGATGGTTGCTCATGTGCGCAGCACTCCAGTCTCAACCTCCTTTCGCTTCCAACACTCACTCTTCCCCCAATTGTTTCACCTCCATATGTGTTTGAGTGTAAGAGAGAAAGGAGAAAGTAGGTGTTTCGCAATAAGAAACTTGATAGAGAATTACCCGGCGGAAGGCAGCGAACCCGTGGATTCAGGAGTAAGGCGGACAGTCCGTTTCGCCACCCTCGTTGGCGGAGCTAGATGAGATTTGTTGCCTCCACCAGGCGGAGCGGCTAATGGTTGCTCATGTGCGCGGCACTAGTATGGCCATCCGAGTCGAGAGGCCGTGGGATTGAATGGCCAAACTTTGTTGAGAGTCCAAAGAAATGGGTTGAAAATAGTCAATAAAATTTAGGAATTGGAGCCTTTGACCAGGCATAGTGTGAAGCCTCTAAAGGCCAAGCCCAAAGTCCGAACCTTTGGCCATGAAGTCCCACGGCCTCTCGACTTGGACAGCCATAGAGTGAAGCCTCCAAAGACCAACCCCAAAGTCCAAAGGAAGAAGGAGCATCCCACTTTATTCCCTGCTCAAAACAACCCCTCCAATCTAACAGCCAAGATCTTGTCAGTTTTTGATTTTTTATGGAAAAAAATCGACGGCCTCTCAACTATAGTTTGGGTTTCCATTCCTGTCTGACCCAAACTTCCTTCGAGAGTCCGTCGCCTTGGTCAAAAAGTATTGCCATGTAGACATTTGGGAGAGCAACGACCTTTGGACTTTGGCCTCTAGTGTGAAGGAGGGAAGCTATCTTATGAGCGATGAGCAGTGAGCAGTGAGCAGTGAGCAGTAACACATGAGCAGTGAGCGGTAACACATGAGTAATAAATCCAAATTAAGTAAAGGTACATGGGTTTAGGGTCCATAACTAAATTTGGTACTACATTAAATGCATATTTTCAATTGTAAATTGGAAACATTTTAAATGAAGCAAGAATGAAGGAGGCGTATTACCGTGGATCATTTAGAATACTGTCGGTCCATTGATGATTTTTATTATAACAATCCAAACCAATACATGATTTTTATTGACATTCTTATACATGCGGCTTAATAAAATACTTGCAATATTACTCAGACTCTACAATACTAGCAAGTTCAAGTAGTCGCATGACCTCGTTGTAGGTATATGTAGGTGCATGAATGAACTTGTCACTTTCGTAATCCACCTTGCACAAAAATCTAAATTCATAATAAAGATGCTTGCAATACAACCATTTGCCTTTCTTTCCCAATGCATGAGAGGACATTTTCGTGAAATCCGGGCATGTGAAATCCGGGCATGTGCAATACGGGATGTCGCCAATTGTGACACAGGTGATGATATCCTCTTTGGAGACAATGTTGATTATCACTCCAAAGCCCGAATATGGAATGGCAGTGACCCCAACCATATAGTAACCGTCCGTGAGTCCAGCGCCCTCCCATTTGTTTTTGTGATCCGGCGCTGGTATTGTTGGATTGCGACGCACTGTCTTTCCAAACCTGAATGTAGGATGGACGTCCGGGTTCGGTGGCATACGAAAATGTGAGCGAGGGATGGGAAGGGTTGCGATTGTTGAAAGCCTACGACGAGGGGATAATGCCTCTCTCTACTGTAGTTGAAATCCAGCATCCTCAAGTGCAGAAACCTCCTCTCTCGATAGATTGGTACCTATCTTCACCGGCCATGTGTTGGGTAGTATAGGCCAATCCAACACATACTTCTTCTTACTGTCACTCACACAACGCTTGATGTCGTCATAACAAAACCAAAATTCATATTCCACATTGTTGGGAGAGCGAAATTCCTTCCTAAGCCCTTTGTATGTTGGAGCAGGTGTGTCATGATTGCTAGTCCTAACTTTGGCATTGCACATAGTCCCTGTAATAGGATGTAGTGCCCAACATCATTTGGCCGAGTTGGGTGGCAATCTTGCAATATGCCACTTGGAAGCAAGACAATCAATCTCTAACACGGATGTAGTATGAGTCACGCCATGCTTTGTAGAACTCAACGATTCATTTATGCATTGACGAGTTTCCCGGGTGTTGGAACAAAGAATGGAATAATTCATTTTGTCGGGTCGATGAGAGTCACAATCATCACCCGGTGGTAGCTTAAGTTTGCGTTAGGTGGAACCAAAGAGCTCGGATCCCTTCATGTCGCGTACCTCTTCATGAGGAGTGCTCGAAACACCATGGGCACAAGGGGGACCCCAGAGTGACACCCGGGACTTGTGGCGCCGTTGGTAAGAGGGCCCAAGTGATCCTAGTGTGGATGAGGGCCCGGGCGTTGGAAACGCCTCCCACCCACGGAAACTAGGAGTCACTAGGATAAGGCCATAAGCTATGCGTAGCTTATGGCGTGCCAATTTTAAAATGCTCAAGAACACCTCAATCGGAGGTGTAAGCTGGGAGTGGCTCCTGGGACTGCCAAGGTCTGAACAGGCATAACTTTCTCAATACTTGCCGAAATGGGGCAAGTGAGTAGTCCATTGGCATCTACGTGAAACATAGATGACGATGGAGTGGTCACTTTTTCGCATCAAAGACCATATGAAGAAGTCATGGAGGTCTGAAGCTGCTGGGGGCTTCCAACCCCAACGGCTAAGGGAAAATGTCTACTTGGCCCCAAATGTTAGAAGAGAGACAAAATGTTACTTGAAGGTGGAGTAGGGGCCCTGCCTAGAATTCTAGAAGCTCATATGAGTGAGGCGGTGTAGCCGGCCAAACCCACTCGAGGCCGAACAGCACGGCCTTCATGGGCATTGGCTCAATGTGAGGGATAGTTGCCTAGTATGGTTTGGGTTGTTGTAGTGTTGCTCCGGCAACGTGATGATCAACTAAAGATTGGACTTCCATGGATAGAAGTTTACATCTAAACATTGGTTACCGATGAAAAGAGGAGTCCCAAATGTAAGTGTAGGAGGGTTGGTCCCTTGCTCGTTGCCATAACTATGGCTGAATTTTTTACTATGGATTTTTTCAATACTTTATTTACAACGCTCTGGTTTGCAATGTGCAATAATTCACAACATATGTCATTGGCCACAATGTGACTATGTACACCAAGATGAATGTAAACTCTGGACATCCCAACGGATGTGGAGTGGATGTATATTATTCGAACATGGTACAAAACAATACACACAGGTGTGGAACGGCATACCTTACATTCGATAGTAGATCTAGCAGGGGCAACATTACCTACAACAAATAAGAGAGGAGTTGAACCGGTCCATTCGGTGTTGTTGCGCACACCCCCATTGCGATGCATGTAATCACAATAGTCATTATGACATTGGATATTACCTACACAAGTAGAGCACCGGAAGGACAGTCCAAAATTATTTTAGATATTCATGGTTTTGGTGTTGCACCAAGGGTGACTGTCGCACATCTTGTCCATTGAGTGGCCATACCTACTTGGAACTCTAGATGCCACAGGGGGCAAGAGAAATAAAATGTCGCCATTAAAAGAAGATGGTAAGTACTTGACATCACGAACATCTATATTGTCAAAATCAATGGATGCGAGATCTGACTTTGATTTTTTTCTCGACTTTGTAAGCTTCAAGGCATCAACAATAGTCAACCCTATAGATGAAGGTGAAGGGTATAATAGAGGACGTTGAGAATGTATAATCTAGTGAACCAACCTCTCGTATATAAGACTGTATGGAGATTTGGCTGCATGCATGGAAAGTTATGAAGGAGTGGAATTAACACGTCTAAATGGAAGCGGCGACGTGTCTGAAAGATCAACAGATGCACAAATATCATCTTTTGAATCTGATAGCACAAATATTCTATCATTAGTGGGCTCCAATTTAACAATTGCGATAGAAAGAATTTGAATTGTGGATGTGCTATATTTGTTTATCAATATGACAGTTGAAGCTTGCATTTGAGACTCATAAAGACCTATCACCCTAAATGAACAAGGCCCTAAAATCCATATGGAACCAACTTCGGTTCTGTTCTTTTGAACCAAAATCGTTTCGTACACCTCTACATCCGCAGAGTACATCTCATGTTCTAAATACACGGTTCTTATCTGAAGGTTGAACCTCAAACTAAGCAAATTCTCTGAGACATCCACATGACCATCATCATGAAATGGCAACATGAAAAGAACAAAATGTGATCTTAAATGTGAAAGCCGGATATTGGGATTGATAGGAGATTGTAAAGATGTAAACCAAAATGAAGTTGGAATTACAAATGATAACAATACACATGACGAAGGACAACTTATTTCATGACCACTACATAATGATTATGGCGACCATAAGTGATTAGGGAAGAAACAACTAAAGCTCTACAATATTGACAGGTTCCAAATTTGAAGTTCAATTCATGTAATTTATTTGAATGTATGAAACTATATGATGTAATCATGCACTCAGTTTTTTTGTAGAAACAATACTATTGAACAAATGAACAGAAGTTATTGAATTTAATTGTGAAAGATAAATATATGAATAATTGTACAGACTTAAGATGGGGATGATGGGATAGGACGTTAACGCCCTATTTCATCACCTCCAATTTAAGTCTTCACAAAGATATCCAAGTTGCATTGCATGTCTACGGATGTTCTGTTGACCGCAACCAGTATAAGTGAAATGCACCTTACAGGTGGCAATTTTTGTATCAATTGGGGTCGCGCGGGTAGGGCGTTAACGTCCTACCTCTTCAACATCAACTAATCTCAAAACAACCGCAGAGATGCAAACCCATTGGAAGCCATTGTTTTGATAGCAGTTGAGGTCAAAGAAGTAGGGCATTAACGCCCTTGCCCCGCGACCTCAACTGAAGTGCATAGTGTAGAAGCAAGCAAGCCTTTAAAAATATAAATATATGAAAAATCAAGCCGACTTAAGTTGGGGCTAATAGGGTAGGGCATTAACGGCTTTAGTTGCGTCTCATTAAGTAGGGCGATAACACCCTACTCCTTTTCTTTCAAGTTTCATATATTTTTTGGGTTTTAAAAATTATTTCATTTTATTTTTTATCATTACATACATCTTCAATTGCCTCTCATTAGGTAGGGCATTAACACCCTACTTCTTCCCATTCAAATTTCATATGTTCTTTTGGTTTTTGAGAATTATTTCATTTTATGTTTTAGCATTACATACACCTTCAGTTGCCTCTAATTAGGTATGGCGTTAACGCCCTACTTCTTCCCTTTCAACTTTCATATATTTTTTGGTTTTTAAAAATTATTTCATTTTATTTTTAGGTATTACATACACCTTCAGTTGCCTCTCATTAGGTAGGACACTAACGCCCTACTCCTTCCCTTTCAACGTTTATATTTTTTTAGTTTTTGAAAATTATTTTATGTTATTTTTTTGCAATACATACACCTTTAATTGCCTCTCATTTGGTAGAGTGTTAACACTTTATCCCTTCCCCTTCAACTTTCATATGTTCTTTTGGTTTTTCAAAATTATTTCATGTTATTTTTTTAGTATTACAAACACCTTCAGTTGCCTCTCATTAGATAAGGCGTTAATGGCCTACCCTATCCCTTTAACTTTCATATGTTTTTTTTGTTAATTATATTATTATCTTTTATTGTATTATACAAACTTTACACTCACTTTCATTAGGTAGGTTGTTACCACCTATACTCTGTGATGTTCACATGTTTTTATTTTTTATTTTCAATTTTATTTTACTATTATATATTGGGATTCATTTTTATTATTTATTATATATACTGAGTTTTTCTTTGGCATTTTTAGGTTGGAAATATAGAAATTTTGGAGACCCAACATTTTCCTCCTACAAATGTTGATGATCGTGAACCGCAACTTTTTAATACAACTCTTCTAATTTCCACTCAACTTAGAATTGGAAAGACTACTCGACGTTGGAAGAATGACAAACAAAAAATTCATAATGATGTTGTTTCTTCAAATTTTCATAATGAGGTTGTCGAAGCTTCTGAAGACGATAATATTATTTCTTATCAGGCTAAGATTTTTGATATTATGACCAAACGAAAAGTGAATGTTAGCGCTATCATTGATGAGTTATGTGTAGCTTGTTTTAGTGTGCATCTTTATCGTATGGTTGCAATGCATGTTGTTTGTCCTGCTTTGAAGACTGACATTCTTAAGCTTGAAGGCGAATTTTTCAATGGCTATCGAGATGAAGATTATGTATTTTATTTGTCTCTAACCAATGAGACATGTCTCTCTCAAGATGATACTCTTGATCTTCTCTCTTCATGGTTTGCTCATTGGATAAAGGCCAATGATATATTTGAAGATATGCTTGAATCTGATTATGCCCTTCATTTCATGGACAAATTCAACTTCACTATAACAAGTCTCTTACTATTGAAATGACAAAAAAAAAATTACACCGTCTTGCTATTTGTGTTGTTGATCTTGAATACAAGGTTTATTGGCTAAAATTGTCGAACAACTCCGTCTATGCTAGGGATGTTTTATGTTTCCCTAGATCACCATTTTCTGATGTGATTTTTGATGAATGGTTGCATAAAGCTTCATTTTGGGTCAAGTTAAAACAACATGTTTTACAAAAATACTCAGATATTCTAGCAGAATTATGTGATGTGGACCCCTGAACTTGGCTTGTAATTGATTATTTATCAAAATATATCAACAAATGAAAGAATATTAATATGAAATTTTTTTTCAGTCATGAATTTCAAACTAGGCTTATCAAGAGAGGAAATTCGTGGGAGAAACAACATTTTGGTGAACTTGCTTCGAAACGAATAATATTCAGGTTGGTTTTTATTGTTGATGTTCTTTTGAATTTAAATTTCTATATTTGTTTATTATTGTATTGTGTGAATAAGTATATATCGATTATTAATATGATATATTTTGATTGACAATAGATATTTTTTATTCATATTGATTTCGAATAAGTACCTCACGGAGTTTCCAGATTTCATGAAGATTTGGAAGGATATATCTTCTGAACATTGCATATACACCGCAAAAATCCTTCAAGAATGGATTAGGCCTCATTTTGACGATTGTGGATGGTACCTTGATTGTTTCAAGGCCCATACTCCCACAGAAGAATTATTGTTATGACAAGCTCTTGATGTTGTGCTAATTGATCCAAGAGACACAGTGGACCTTTGATCACAGGATGTTTTGTCCAATTTCTTCCCAAGAAATATCATTTTCTTCTTCTCCTCAAGAAACTATTCATTCCAAATTTTATTTTGCATTTGATAGGCATATTTTTTTTCCTACAATATCAACAATTCTTCAACCTTCTGCATCAATCCAAACACAATTGATTTTTAATTCTAGTTTTGATGCCATTGATATTGGGGTCACTACAACACGTAAAGAATTGGTCATTCCTAAGAGTTTCTTGTCTTTGGCCAACCAACGAGCGGAAAATAAATTCAAACCTGCTACTAGACCTTTCTCCAATCAAGATCTAGGACCACCTGAATGGAATCAAGCTATGGAATTCATCAAACATGTATTCACATTTTTATATTTTATATTTCATTTCATTTGGACTTGCTCTATTTTATATTTATTTTAATCAATTTAATCTAAATTATATTTATTCTTATATCTTTTGTATTATATGTTTTTTGGTTTCCGATGGCTGTGAAGATTCTATTGCAGGTTCGAAAATGACCAATGTTTTAGATCTCATTTTTTATGACATCTATGATGGGCTTCCGGTTCCCACAATTGGAACACCCAATACAATATCATCTTAGAATGTCAAGCAAAATAAAACATTTCTTACGCCAATATCTTTTGTACATGCATATCTTTCAGATAATGGTGCCATTGTTATTTTCAGTAATGTTCATCCTGAAAATCAGAGGGAACTCAATACATGCCTCAATTAAGCACAAATGATGGTCATAAAGACAATCTTTTGCATCAATGCCAATGATCATCTTATCGATTCAAGTAATCCAAGGCAAACAGTAAGTATCTTACCAATCAAAGTTTGTGAAATTTTCAGCTTGAATGTATATCTTAACTTGAATCTATTTCTAACATGTCTTTAACTTATTGGCAGAACAACGTTTTCTTTGCAAACATTATTGCCCGAGGATGGAATGACCCTACAAAATGTTAAAAAAAATTGTAAGTTTCTAAAGTTTGAGGGCCCCGAAATGGACATATGCACTACGAATGTAGCAATCAATATGGTGATAGATAATGACCTTATCATAAAAGATAAAACTATGGGAAAGACATGGAAAGGTGGATGGCAGAGGCTCCTCGTTTCTTTCAAATTTTTATGGAATGTCTATCTCCAAAAGATAGTCGTGTTATCGACCTCACATGCTCTACAAGAGGTCCAATTTTGGCGTCCCGTACACCTTCTTGCATTTGAGGGAAACCAAGAAATTTTCGACAATGTGTTAAAACCTATCCTTGATGATGCTCCAAAATATAATGTTGAAGGCCCCCAAACCGAAGTTGATGATGATGATGCTTTGTCAAATGAGGAGCTAATGTCTTTTGATTGTGAGTAAGTTATAGTGTGGATTTTTGAAATTTTTATTTGAATTGTCAATATTTATATATACAATATTAATCATATCACATGTTGTTTTGCATTCAAAAAACTTATGAAGAAATCAAGATTTGTTCCTTTCTTTGGACTACATGGATTTCTTCGTAGTCTTACTTTTAGCCCTCGTTTGCCACCTTATGCAGAAGCAATAGTAATACATATGGCTAATGCTCCAGAATCATCATATGATTCTAGTCAGGATTCAGATATTTCACAAAATATGATCATTTCCAAATACTTAGATATTAAGGTTATAAAAAGTGATACATCTATTAGTTGTGATGAATCATGAATTGCATTTGTATTAGTTAATTTATTTGCATTTGAGTGACCTTCATTGTGTTTTGCAACACATTTTGATAATATATTTTATGATTCATTGGATGATTGGATTTCAAATACTTGTTTGTTTGCAAAAAATTGTCTCCATTTACTAGGATGCACATAGAAAGTTCTTTACGATTTTTTAAAAACATAACAATTAAAATGAATCATTCACATAAGGGACATTGTTCTAGGAATTTACTTTCAAATGAAACAATTTTTTAACCTTTAGATCATTCAATTGATGGTAATGCCTTCACAATGTATTCAAATGGTATTACATTATATAATCACTCGTGCATTTGTTTCCACGAAAATCATAATTCTTTAGGCCAAAACTCCATGGTTATAGGATACCAGTGGGCCTATTTCCAAATATTTTTCCTTCCTCACCGCTCACGTGTTACTGCTCATTGCTCACCGCTCACAAGATAGCACTCCCCTAATGTGAAGGGTCGAAAGGCCGAATTCTTGGTTTCTTGCAATATGATTGGTGGAAATCAACGACTTCTCGACCTTCAGCCATAGTGTGAAGCAGCCCTAAGGGCCACTTCACACATGAGCCAAGAGTCATGACCTTGTAATGGTGAGGACCCTTGACTCTCATCCAAAGGCCGTACCATGGGTGTTGGGAAAGCCGTTTTATGTAGTCAAGGGCCCTCAAGCATAGTGTGAAGTGAGAATAGACCATTATGCGGGACCATTGCATATTTTGTTGGCAGAAAAAGAGGGGAGGATTTGGTTTAATATAATATGTCTCAAACTCTATCAATTTAAGAGAATTACTTGGTGGTGTTTGTATGTCTTGGAATCTGCCTTGCAATTTGTCCTGAAATATGTCCTGCTAGAAAAAAAAAAAAAAAGTCATGGTCTCCCGGAATTTGCATTGGACCCACCTCTTGGAGGTGGGCCTGACGCAAATTCCGGGAGACCATGAAACCTTATCCATAGTCCGCCATGTAGGACTCCATGTAGGCTTTTCATCCATGAAGTCTTCTTTGGGCCTTTAGGCCTTCACCTTCGTGTGTGAAGTGAACTTGGACGGTCTCCGCCCTTTCGACCAATGAGAGCTCTTAGATTGCAATGGTCATAGGCCTTCAATCTTGTGTGTGAAGTGGCCCTAAGTTAACCCTTAACTTCCCAAGCCTGTGAAAGGGTTGTTTGGAAGCATTTCACGCAATATTGGCGTTGGAATTTTCATGGACAAGCTTGGAGGTCAAAATGGGCTTTATCCATAGGATCTTGAAACATGGGAGATGAGCTGTTTTGAGGGGGAAAATGGGCATGAATAATTTTTTGGATTTTTAGATTATAACAATTGACTCAAGAAGGGATGCACGAGAAAATGCCATGTTTATACCCCTGAAAAGACCTTTGACCAATCAAATTCACCTAGAAAATGAGCAGAATGCTTGTATGATCCACTAGATGGGAACAACTCAATAATTGAGCACCTCCACAAATTCTCATGCCAAAATATGCAAACCACAATGGGCTAGCCACCATGCATTTGGAGTATGTAATTTGTCTCATATTTCTAATCACATATGTGCAAAGAATTCCCTAAAAACAAGAGAGTGTCAAAATGTTAGCCTAAATGGTCGATGTGAGCACAAAGGCCATTTCTACATGAACGTCAAAAAATATCTCAATTTTAGCAAAATAAACATGATTAAGTGATGTTCATGCAAAGTTTGCATTAGAGTGGCAACCATTGATTGGAGATCAACACCCTCACATGAGCTCCCAACACACATACACACAAAAATAAATTTAATGACCACTTTCCACCTTGACATTTTTTCTCACATTTTACTCATCTCCAAATGGCACAACTCATGTGTCTATGGGTAGATATCCATGTTGGCTTGATGTTTATAATTACTTTGATTACGGATGAATGAATTAGGTGGGATTAATGTAGGGAAGAAAACATTCATCAACCCAAAATGGGTTGCTTGGGAAGTTAGGGTTAATGACTCAATACTCTAACCCCTAAACGCTCAAGCCTTCACATTCCATTTTCGGGCAATTCCAATACTAGTGCTGAAAATTTATGTTATGTAGAACAATAGACTTAGTTTTCTTGAAATCCAACCATACGGATGAGAACTAGACTACCATATGTTCTTCATGTGAAAAATTGAAGTCAATCGGACCACATTTTCTAGGTCAGGTTAACATATTGACATGGCCTTCATCCAGGGGGGAGCTAGAGAAAACTTTGAAATTTTTCATTTCATGACATTTTGGTCATGCCACAAACTTTAGGGAGTTGGGAACTTTGCCATAATATGTTATGCGGATGACAAATGAGCTACTCCCAAAAATTTGGGTTTCTTTGAGCAAATTTGGATGAAGTCCATCACCCTCAAAGTTGGAGGGGCCGCATGAGGTCATTTTGAGAGATCTCCCCTTTTTCATGGAGCAAGCAACATGTGCACTAATTTTTTTCCAAATTCATCCAGTCAAGTTGCACAACTATCACCTTGTGATAAGGGGAAAAAACCCACCCTAATTGGACATCATATGTGAAAGATATTGGGTCCTAAATTTGGGTCCTCCATTTCGGCAACACTTGGAACCGCCTCCCTAAATATGCAATGCCAACCTAGCAACAAATTGTACATGCTTGGAGTTTGAAATTTTTATATATTATTTTGGTCCACATGGTAGTGGGCACCACCCTACACCAATAGATGTCTTTCATCCGTGTAGATTACGGAGGACGTTAAGTTCCCCCCTACGAACTTTTCGGACTGTCAGATCTGGGTAGGGGCAGCCTCCTGTCCAGAAAAACCAGATTTTTTGGACCCGACCGAAAATTGTTGCCCGCCCGCCCGACTTCAAAAAAACCATTGCCCTTGCATTCTTGAAGGCCACTTATCCACAAATCCCATATTGAGTGCACTTCACCTTCAAGGTCCAAAATCCAATATATATGTTCACTTCCATCAAGTAAATAAGCAATTGACTGGGATTTCATTTTCAAAGTGAACCCGCCAATAAAGCATGTAATTAACTTGGAAGTCAAAAATATTACAAAACCCTCATTAGCAATGAGGTTATAATTTTTGTGACTTACCATTGAAAGGGTCTTTGTCATTTTAAAATGGAACTAAAATTAGTGATTTGTTTTTGATATGTTAAAATATCATAATATTACAGTATTTTACTCTATTTTAATATTCTGCAATATTTTATTATCCTGTAATATTCTAATATTCTGTAATATTTTAATATTTTAATATTATGTAATATTTTAATATTTAAATAAGTAAATCAGTAAATGAATAAATCAGTAAATCATGATTAACCCCAGTAGGTACATTTTATAATTAATTAGGCTTAATTGATTTGGTAAGCATGCTTTTTGATTTAATTGGGCTCAATTAGAACTAATTAAACTTAATTACATTCAATCACACTTATTTAGTTTAAATGCATATGACAACTTTGTGAAATTAGAAGGCATTAACTAAAATATTACAAAGTATTAGAATATTGCAGAATATTAAAAATATTGCAGAATAGTAGAATATTATATAATATTAAAATATTGTAAAATACTGTAATATTATAATATTTAACATATAAAAAACAAATCACTAATTTTAGTTCCATTTTAAAATGACAAAGACCCTTTCAATGGTAAGTCACAAAAATTATAACCTCATTGCTAATGAGGGTTTTGTAATATTTTTGACTTCCAAGTTAATTACATGCTTTATTGGCGGGTTCACTTTGAAAATGAAATCCCAGTCAATTGCTTATTTACTTGATGGAAGTGAACATATATATTGGATTTTGGACCTTGAAGGTGAAGTGCACTCAATATGGGATTTGTGGATAAGTGGCCTTCAAGAATGCAAGGGCAATGGTTTTTTTGAAGTCGGGCGGGCGGGCAACAATTTTCGGTCAGGTCCAGAAAATCTGGATTTTCTGGACGGGCGGCTGCCCCTGCCCAGATTTGACAGTCCGAAAAGTTCGTAGGGGGGAACTTAACGTCCTCCGTAGATTACCACCTAATGGATCGCAAACCCAATTAGAATATTTGGTGGCAACCCATTTCGGGTTGCATGAGCATTTAAGGGTTAAGTGGTTTCAAAAAGTCCACAGATGTTGAAGAAGAAGACATCACATATTATTCCCATAGAATTAGCTGATGGGATGAATGCTCGTGATTCGGGCCTCATGTTGAGCGAGTAACCCCGGTGAAGGAATATGAGGCAGATGTTATTGGCCAATGTGGATGCGACACGTGTCAATATTCTTCCAAAAACAATCATTTTTGTCGAACCAAACAACATTGTAGGGTATGTTGAGGATTTCCACATTTTTTGATACCAATAGAGTATGGTTATTTGATAGTGTTTTTCCTTCTTCATGTCGTTTGGGTGTATATATCATACAAGAAATTTCATACCTAAGCAAAAGTGTTTTAGTATTAGTATGGGTATAGAATGGTATTCACCCAAATAATAACTCAACAATTCAAAGATTCTCTCACCTTGACATACCCATCAAATATCAATATCTGGTTGGTATTACAACTTTGATATCCATGGGTAGGTTTTCTGATACCATTATCGATGTCCCATTGATGTTGATTATTGATGCCATGCATTCACATGTATTGCATACCAACAGTAGAATGCTCCCAAACTTACTAGTGTTAGTCTGATATATAATGTAGATGATAAATAAAGTGGACTGCATCAATTCTCAAATGTCTTAGAGTGGAGCATGTATAGGTAGTAGTGTTATATCAACACAACCACAAGTGGCATAGTGTGATGCATACCAATGACAATGGCAATGCCACATGACATGTGTTCAACATCCAACTGTTCATTTTCTTTATTTTAAAACAATGCATATAGTGCATGCATTTTCAAAAATAATATATAAATAATACTACCTCATGATTCAACTGAAAAGCAAACAAAGTTCCTGGATGCAAGAGGCTTTCCATAATTTCAAAGGCTAAGCACAACACTACACCAAGCACTAACATCAATGGGTGTTAAATCGAATAACAACAATTATAGGAAGATAGCAACTTTGTATGCTCCACATGTTCACTTCAAGTTGTGAGTTCCCATGACTAAATCTAATTCCTAAAATTACTAGACTCTACATAGGAAGAGTTGAAACTACAATATAGTTAGACAAAGACTTCCTTTTGTTCTTAATGCATTTTGGCGTTGGCTTGTTGGTCTTTTGTCTAATCTCACATGAACATGAATTCCCCATTGATTTCCAACCCCCCCCCTTTTTAAATACATATTTACGCTTGCATATGGGGTGACCTTATTCTTACAACCATCCTTCTCGGATCCTAAAGATCGGGGCAATTGGAAGTTGGAAGTTGGAAGAGGGTAGACCATGGGGGGTGGACTTGTCATTAAAAAGCTAAATGACGTGCATGGGTCACTATGAAATTCAACCCCCTATATACAAGTTAACATAAAACTAAATGGAAACGTACTAACGGCAAGCTAGAAAATGTCCTCATGTATTTACACTAAGCTTTTCAATGTAATGTAATGAATGCCTCTACTACATATACAAACATAAATCTCAAGATAAACAAGCATATATTAAATGTAAAGTACACTTTCACTTTCCAATGAGAAAGCCATTGAACATTTTTTTCATTCATAGGATGGAATTCAAAGATTGCATCAAGCAAACAATGACAAGAGTACACTAAGTTCGCCACGATCCAAAGAGCAAAACTCAAGGGAGCCCATGAGCACTCCAAGAGCCCTCGGTTTGTAAAAACCTAGAACCCAAATGCAAAACCCAACAACAATGGATGAGGTAGTCATTCAGGACTATTGCCGCACGACAAATATGGATGAAAATGCAAATTGGATGATACTTACATATCTATTGTCAAATTTTCCTCTGAACCGTAGGGCCCCCTTTTGTACATCTACCTTTACTTCAACATTCTTAAAAAAAATCAAACGAACACATTAGAGAAAATATAACACCCTCTAGTGATGATGACACCACAAAATTGAACTTTACACTATATACCATAAATCCATACACCTGAAATTGCCAATGAAACTGAGGCAATAGATCTGTAAGTTTCATCCAATTTGCATTTTCATCCATATTTGTCATATGACAATAGTCCTTAATGACTACCTCGTCCATTGTGGTTGGGGTTTGCATTTGGGTTCTAGGTTTTTACAAACCAAAGGCTCTTGGAGTGCTCATGGGCTCCCTTGAGTTTTGCTCTCTTGATTGTGGCTAACTTATTGTGCTCTTGTCATTGTTTGCTTGATGCAATCGTTGAGTTCCATGCTATGAATGAAAAAATGTTCAATGACTTGTTCATTGGAAAGTGAAAGTGTACTTTATATTTAACAAATGCTTATTTAATTCAAGATTTATGTTTGTATATGTAGTGGAGGCCTATATTACATTACATTGAAATGCTTTGTATAAATACATGAGTCCATTTTCTAGCTTGCCATTAGTATGTATACCGTACTCGGCCGTCAGGGTCAACATCTCATGCCGAATAATTAATTAAAGTGGAGAAAGTGGGTCAGGCATGGTAAAAATAAATTAATAAGAATTTCAACAATTTCAAAAAATATTTGTAAAAGATTCAACGCTTTAATACAAGGCTACACTATTGTGTCTAATTAGTGTGGGTGGGAAATTCACGTGGGTTGAAAATTAGTGTGGCTCACACTAAATTTCAAGTGTTTGCATCACTTTGGATGTAATCCGTACTGTCATCCATTCGTGTGTGTTAGGGTTCTCCGCAAACAACCTCCGTGGGATGTGTTAGGTGCTTCCCGAGGTGCTTCCCGGGGTGGAATTATGAAGTTTCATCCAATTGTGGAAACGACAACACCCACCCAAAATTTTCACCTTTGAAATTAGTGTGGGCCACTCTAAATTATAATTTGAAATTAGTGTGTTTTATTGGGAATTAGTGTGGCCCACACTAATTAGACACAATAGTGTAGTTCACAACAATGAAATATTTCTTTTTTTCACCCTTTTGTGGCAGCCTTGGTGTGTTTAACCTAATTGAATGCCCTAATCTCAATTAGTGGTCCTTTGTATGTGTTACTTTCGGATCCTAAAATGCCACTGCAACCTTTGGGTTTGCCATGATTTTGGCCACAAGCTCTTTAGGGGCTAATTCAATTTGCTTTGCAAACAACAAAAAATTTGAGCTCATAATGTCCGGTTTTAAAAAAAAAATTATTTTTGCACGAACTAGTTGTGATGCTATGGTATGCAATATTTTGGGATTTTACTACATGAAGTTGGTTCAATTTTGTAATATTCGGCATGCTCTTCAATGAATAACTTTTCTTTTCAACCCTCTTCTCCAATAATTTCCGATTTTTTTCAACTTCTATTTTTTTATTTAATTTTTGCCGACCCTGACGGCCGAGTATGGTACATTTGTTTTTCATTATAAACTTCTTGTATATAGGGGGTTTAATTTCATAGTGACCCATGTATGTCATTGAGGTTTTTAATGAAGAGTCCAACACCCTCTATAACACCCCTCTCATGGGGATCCTAATAACATGTGTTGGTTGTACTCTCTATGTTTTAGCATTGTCTAATAGATGGATATATTCACATTGGAAACATGGTATGGATGAATATAGCTATTCAAATGGTTTTTTAAATTTCCAATAGTGGGTACATTGCCAATGAATCCAAAGCATTTGAACATTCTTATATTGGATTACACTAATTTGACTTCTACGGTTTTAAGATTTTGAAGTGCCATGGTCTCTTGAGTTTTGTGCTAGGGGTTTTTATTTCACGAGCCTACTAACATGAGCATGCTCATGTCAGAGTGCACGGCCATGGGTTTCTTTGTGTTTTGACACATGACTATAGGGTAACTAAGGCAAATGGGCAAGGGTGCCCAAAGTAAATTTTTGTATTGAGCATCAATTGTTCAAAACATTAAGCAACAAATCTAGAATGACCTTCTCAAAAGGGCATCAAACCAACACATGCCAATTTTATGCTCTTTCAAGAGTAAAGATGGCACTACCTTCAAGTACTTCTTAAGTTGTTTTTAATCTATTTGGGCAGTTACTTTCACTACTTTCAATGAATTATATCGGTTTCTAGGACAAAACTAATGCCAAATGGTGGCAAAGGTTCTAACTTAGGCTAAATTACAATCTAAACAAATCTAATAGCTATAAAGTAATGGGAAAAAGTTGGTGAGGTCAAAAAGGTAGTTTTACTTTTTGGAAAAGTCTCCCAATACATGCATTGGAAACCTTTTCGACACCTTTTTGAAGCTACTAATTATGATTAATTCCCCATTTCGTTCACCCTTGCTTTGCAACCTTTTCCCTTCTTGTTGAGGTAATATTGCGGGTACTCAAAGGGTACCCGACTAGCATTGCTACTTAATGTTATGTTGTAGAGCCAATGAGAACATTTGCATAACAAAGTGCATTCAAGATTGGAAAAGGATAATGTAAGATTACAAGCATATTGCCTCTACATCCATGTATTGTTGCATCCTCCACAATTTTAATGTTTGTGAGAATTGGTGGGGTAGCCAACCTCCGAGCAATGGTGTGCAAAGTCCTCTAGCCAAAACTAGAGAATATAAACATAGTATTTGTGAAAATGTCACATTCACATGTGACGGGTTTTTCTTCTTCAAGGCCGACTCAATTTCCAGTCTTGTGGAGTGCACTTCAACTTTGCAAATTTTTTCATTTTTGAAACTAATTTTGTATGAGCACAAGTTCACGGAGTAAATAAGAAGTCTCCTAATATCATGAATGTTATGTTTTGATTGCTATCAAGAGTGTTTGAAGTGACAATGAAGAACATAACATCCATGATATTAAAAAAAAAGTTCTTTCCTCGTTATCACTTGCACATGCTACTAGCATACATCCAAATGTAGTTGGCAAAATTTGCCTCCAAAAACCAATTCAAGCCGGCCTTCCTTGTATTCAAAAAAACAATATTTGTGACCATTTTGTGTGCCATGTGATGTTTTCATGTAAACATGGAACTCCAATATATGATTGTAATTGTGGAGGCATATGAAGGTGCATATGATTGCTTAGATGAAGTTGATCACATTCATGTGGATGGAAAAAATTACGTTTCAGTTGTCCTTACACTGTTTGATATCAGTCTGAATGTGGGAAATATTCTATGGAATAATGTCAGTCCCACATAACACTGTTATGGATCTGAATAATGTTATGCCATCATGCCACCACTAGAAGAGTCTAAAATAGCTTCGACGACACAAGTTAGAGCAACACATGCATCTCCACTAGGAAATCTTTAGTGACATCCTTGCACATCTCCGTGTGTGGGGAGAAAAACACTAATGTACGTCAAAACACTTGGCATGCCACAATGATAAACCATGCACAATTAACACATGGCATTTAAATTATTAGAGGAAAGAAGAGAAGATGAAGGCCTTTAAAAGACATTTTGTAGGAGAGACTAATGAGGATGTACTTGTGGACATATTAATGTCATGAGATTGAATTATGGGAGTACATCTCAAAAGTCTAATGGCCTTAGGTTTTTTGGGTCCCTCCTCAACATGTTTCGTGGAAACTTTTTTTTTTTTTTTTTTTTTCCAAGAGTTCAACTAGGCTTAACCCATTTCACCTCTTGCTCCTTTAACATAGCATACCCATAAAGAACCCGGGGGGTGGACTCTTCATACCACGTATGAACTAATGTGAGCGTAAGAGGGGTATTATTTGAGGCATTAGCTTACATAGTACATACATAAGGGAGAGGTATTGTTTTTCTCTAGTGTGTACATGTACAAAGGCTATGAAGTTTTATGAAGTAAAGGTAGATGTATAGAAGGGGGCCCCTAAGGTTTACAAATTTTTTTGACAATAGATGTGTTAGTTTCATCCACTTCACATTTTCATCCATTTTTTCATATGGTCAAAGTCCTCAATGACTGCCATGTGTCTTATTGTTAGGGTTTGCATTTGTGTTCTAGGTTTTTACAAACTAGAGGCCCTTGGAACTCTCATGGGCTTCCTTTAGTTTTGCTCTCTAGATTGTGGGTAAGTTATCGTGCTCTTATCTTTGTTTGTTTGATGCAATCTTTGAGTTACATGCTATGGATGAAAAACATTGAATGACTTTCTCATTGGAAAGTGAAAGTGGATTTTATATATAATAAAAGAGTATTTAATTCATGATGTATAGTTCATATATGTAGTGGTGGCACTTATCACGTTAAATTGAAAGCTTAGTATAAATACATGAGTCCATTTTTTAGCATGCCATTAGTATGTATACATATGTTTTTTCTTTATAGACTTCTCGTATATAGGGGTTTTAATTTCATAGTGACCCATGCACATCATTTAGGTTTCTAATGAAGAGTCCACCCCCCGGGATCAAGAAAAGAGCAATGGGAGCAAAATCCTCTCCAACCTTGGCAACACTTTCAACTTTCATGGCCAACTTTGGAAGCAAGCAAGACGTATGTGAGACATCCAAGTATCGTGATCCACCCCACCTTCTCTATAAAAGTAGGTCACGCATGAATTTATATGTGCAATTGACATCTATGGGAGACTTCCACAAAGCCTTGACAATGGCACAAGCACTCCCAATATGTGCTCATACCGTAACACCATAGCAGGTTCGCCACCTGGCGAACGAATATTTAATTTTTTTGAAAAAATAAGGTTCGCCTCTCAAAAACTGAATTTCTCAATTTTCGTTTTTTAGCCAAAAAAAGTAAAAATGACCCTAAATAGCTTAGAAATAGCAAAATATTTCAAAAACTAATTTATTCTATTTTTCGTTTTTTTGTCTTCAGAATTTTCTAATTTTTACGTTTTTTACTTTTAGAATTATTTTAGGACGAACCTGCTATGGTACTACGGTAGTATAATATCCAAGCAAGCCATGACAAATTGAAAGCAAAAAATACATAAAAGGAAAAAGAAAAAGAAACTCATGAAATTGTAACTTATGCTCTTCAATATTTATGGTGCTTGCCGTTAAGGCTAGTGCTAGACAATACTATTATGGGATGCAAAATGTAGAGGAGAGAGTTTCATGACTATTCAAATCGCAATTTGTTTGCACTTGGTATGATTTCTGGAGATCGGGGCTTGTAGTCAAGGCTAGTACTACACAATACTAGTATGGGATGAAAACTTTGTATAAGAGTAGAGGAGAGAATTTCATGAAGATGAAAAGAATTATTTTTGAAATCGGACTTTGTTTGCACTTGCTATGGATTTTCGGACATTGGCACATTCAAGAGCCTAACCTAGGCATTGAAGGGCTCAAAATCACAAAATAAAACCCCAAGTTGGAACCTTGAACTAGGCGTCAACAAGCCATTGCATTTGAGAATTGAGGTTTTGGAAGCTAACCCTAATACTGCCCAATATTAGTATTGAATGCACTGGAAGCATATTATTGAAGGACCCAAAACCACAAACACAAATGCCCCAAGCTTGGAGCTTATGGCATGTATCAGCTAGCCAACACATTCAAGAGCCTAACCTAGAGCACAAAAGGACCCAAAAACAGAAAAGTAAATGCCCCAAGCTTCAAATACGGGGCATGCATAAACAAGCCGTTGCATTTGAGAGTTGAGGTTTTTTTAAGCCAACCCTAATAATGCACAATATTAATGTCAAATGCACTTGCAACAAATATTGAAGGGCCCAAAATCACCCAAGCTTAGAGCTTGGTGCATGTATCAACTAGATACTACATTTGAGAGTTGAGGTTTTTTGAAGCCAACCCTAATACTGCATAGTAGTAGTGATGAATGCACATGGAGCATATTCTAAAGGGACCCAAAATCACAAAAGAAAAACCCCAAGCTAGAAGCGAAGCCTTATGGAGTACACCAATATGAGAGGGAGATGGAGTTTGGATTTGCAAAGCAAAGCTTCTCCAATAAATTGGGTGGTGCAATGACTCGCATTGTTTGGGTCGGGTTAACTACAACACAAAACCCTTAATTCACGGCCCCCTTAATCTCTAACAGGGAAGGTAAGTAGAAATCATGATGTCCATTGTGCATGTGCATTGTGGCATATTTCACGCACCGACAAGGGCTCCAATGTGAAATTCTTTATCATCAAGGCAGTAACCCATGAGAGGTGCAAGAATCTCATTGGTTGCGATACCCTTGTGCCATGTTGTGACAGTCTTTTTAAAGTGCCTTCATCCAAAGAGTCAAAGTCAAAAGTCCAGTAGTTGGGTGCAAGAGATATTGAGATGTGTATGATGGGTTCAATATGTGATTTGTGTCTTGTCCAAACTTGGATTCCCATCCGTTTGGTTAGTGAAAGAAGAAACCAATTTGATAACTATCAAGGTGTTCATCAAGCTGAACCACAAAGGTTTCAAATCGGAGACATTGGATGAGGATGCATCATTGAACCCTTGGCAGAATGAGCGCACCCAACATGTGCTCTCAAGCTAAACAATACACATCTTGCAATGTGTGACAACAAGGCAGTTCGTAGAGTGCAACCTACAACGGACCATTTCACAAAAATGGATCTAGGCCCAAAGATGTGGATTGTTCAAACCACGTACAAACTAACATGAGTGTAAGAAGGGGTATTATTTGAGGCATTAGTGTACATAATAACATGAGGGAGAGGTGCTATTTTTCTCTAGAGTGTACATCCAAAAAGGCTATTAAGTAATATGAAGCATTTAAGGTAGATGTACAAAAGGGCCTATGGTTTAGAGAAAACTTGACAACATATGTGTTAATTTCATCCAAATCATGTTTGCGTCCACTGTTTGTCCTATGGTAATAGTCCTCAATGACTACCCTATCCATTCTTGTCATGGTTTGCATTTTGGATTCTAGGTGATTACAAACTGACCAAGAAATGTACAAGTTGGAAAAATACAACAATTCCACCACCAATGGGTGAAGATGTAGTTGAAGATGGGGACATGGTTGTTTGGAAGTTTCTTAAGTTTTATTGTTGTAGCAACATGGCATCCTCAGCTCTTCAACTCTTCATTCCAAAGCTGAAGCTTAGGGTTTGTGGCTAATGTTGAAGTTGAGTTTTGGAGATTTGTGTGGGAACTGCATTCTAGACCTTAGTGTTGAAGATGTTCAATGTAGGTTGGTTTTGTTCTTGCATAAATCTAGTAATTCAACGAGGTTGTAGATTTTTTAAATTTCACCATGTGTGAATGTTGTGTGCCATGACATTTTAAAAAGGAATATGCATACATAACGTTTTGTGGCATTGTGAACATTGCTCATTGTTCGTGTTAAGTATGTGTTATTTTGGTTTGACATTGTCTTGGGGATATTGTGTCTGCAATGAAATGAGTGGCAACTTCAAACCCTAAACCTTAACAACCATGGGGTAAATATGTAACATAACACAGATACATGACATGTGCACAAAAAATTATATATTGCCTTACCTAAATCCACACAACAACATGTGATTGAATGGGCACCCATGGAGAAAGACGACGCCAACCTCTGGGGCTAAAGTGAATGAGAGACACGTCACCTTTATCATAGTGGTGAGCTCATATGTGAACCTGGAGCCAGTTGACTGAGTAGGGCTATGGGACAAGTGCTAGTGCTACTTGTTTGAGGTGATCCCTATTAGTAACCAATGAGGGGGAAGGGGGGGAGGGGGGGGGGCTATAGGCCCATTGGGGGGATAATAGTTTATGTTCTGCATCTCAAGGTGGGTGTTATGAGGGCATAATGTCTTAACTCAAAATTTGAGGTGGGTTCGATTCTCAAGGGTGTCCCTGAGCGGTTGTTGGGCACCAATGGATTTAATTGGGGCAACACTAAAATTATCATGGGCGGCTCCCTCTGCAACATGGTTATAGGGGTGGTATAGGACATTTAAAATAATTTCACAAAAATGTGGGCAAGTCTCAAAATGTTGGTAATAGGGGCATGCTCATGCTCATGCTTCTTTCGTTTTATGCTAGACTGACCTCTTTGAGGTGGCTTGACATAAAATTCCATAAAATATGAAATGTCATTATCCATTGCGTGTCATGTAAGACTCCGGGTAGGTTATTCATCGTCCATTCAAACTTCCTTAGAGCATCCGCACCCTTGCTCGCTACACCCGGCCGTGAGGTCCTTTTGCGGGCCAGTGCATGAACGAGTCCCGCACCGCAACTCGCCAAACGACTTTTTCAAGCGCGGGCTCGCCAAAATCCTCTCCGGCCTCGCCACCTTTCAGAGTCTCCTTGTTGCTTGAGTGCGCCCAAAACAAGCGTTTTTTTTAGAGCTTGCTATTTCCTTCTAGATTGCGATGGCAGGTTGTGGGCGTGTAGGGTCGGTGCAGCTCCGGGAGAGGCTAGCCTGCTCAGATTAGCGGCACCTCCCTGTTGATTCCCGAGCAAGGGTGAGGGTCTCAAATTTTGGCGAGTCCCTAAACCCTTCCAGGGCCCTCCACTCCCCCTTTCCCGTGTGTGTGATTCCGCGCAAGGGTGCGGATGCTCTTAGTCCCTTGGGCCCCCAAGCTCCAATGTAAAGTGAAGTGGGACAATATTGGCATTTTCCACCAATGGGAGATTTTAGATCTCAATGGTCATGAACCCTCAAGCTCTAGTGCAAAGCAATGTTTTTTTTTTGGTTTTTTCTTCGAATTTTCAAGAAAGTCAAAATATCGATATAATCATTGGAGTGATGAAGCCACCCACAAATGGATGATATTGCATAATTTTCATCCAACCATGGACACATTCATCCAAATTGCATGTTTCTTGGAAATGTTTTAAACGACTTGTCCATGGGGAAATAAAAGAGTATACTCCTATTTTAAGATTTCACAATCTGGCCTTTTTCGCCCAGAAAAACAGGGCTTGTGTAAAGTGCCCAGGCTTATTCCATGGTACACCTGATATAGGTTCTTACGTTCTCAACTTAGGCCAGATAGATGATGCCCCGGCTGGCTTAAAGAGTAAGAAGTGCTGACATCTGGCTCCGCATGACTCACGTGCTGAAGGTGTCCTCACAACAAGTGGAATGGTGTGATGCACACTGCAGTAAAGACTGACGAGGTGTTGACACATCTCTACCTACAGTATTTATGTCAACAAAGAGCCTCTGCAGAAGAGAGTGATGATGGTTTGCCATCATAGATTCAAGCTTCAGCTAGGTCATCTATATCTCTATAAAACTCATCTCTGTTAAGTTGAGGGAGCCCTACTAGAGTAGAGGCGCCCATAACCGATCACTTTAGAGATTATGCACCAGATCCGGAGAAGTGTAAGGCGGTGCACATTTTTCATGTGTAGGAGGATAGAAACAAGGGCCAAGTTCCATGTACCGGTCCCAGTCCATTTTTCAAGTGGGTGAGAAACAAGTGACATCATCCAAAAAATGGGTGATGTCACTCATTTAATGGAGGGGGTACTTCTATGTGGGGTGCCGGTTGGTCCGAGACGACCCTAAACTATTGGATGATGGTGGAGAGATACCCAAATCTCAAGGAAGAGGTTGGCGGTTTGATTCTTGGCTGTGAAATCTCCTCTCTACTTGATAGAAACTTGCCAAGTGGTCAACTGCCTCCTGTGCTTTGGCATTGGCCTGTCGGCCTTCTGTCTCAAAAAAAAGAAATAGGTGAACGGGAACCTAGACGACTAAGCGAACGAACAAGTTACCAGGTCCTAAGTATGGGGGTTCCATAGGCCAAGTATGAAGCAGCCAGTAACCTGCAGCAATAACCACTCCCAAGTGTCCATATAATGGGGCTGGCCATAGTCAGCGCACCAAGTAACAGTCCAAGTGTAGTGGGGTGCCGGTTTATTCCAATTTCCTATTTTCTCACCAAATTTGGTGAGTGATAAGATATTGCACTTTATGAAGGTGACTGGTAATGAAGGTCATCATCATTTAACTTTTGATATTTGACTTGTACATGAATTTCCGTACATTTATTGAATGAATTCTAAATTATGTGTTCTTGGTGTCCATAGGTTGGTGCCGATGTCATCTATGGAAATATATAAATATTTATATATTTTACGTTCAGTTGAAATCGTGATTGTACGTTATTTATAAGTGATTTTTGATACATTTGAGTAGTCTTTGATTTTTTTTTAAATTAAACCCGACACTTACTATCACATTGCATTTTACATATGTATTTTTTGTTATTAAGATCCAAATTCTTGAAAACATCATGAGATACACATTCCCATTTGAATAGTAACTAAACAATTGTTCATGCATTGTAATAAACTTAAGAGAGTAATAATTAAAACTAATATATACATCACTCATGTAGGCGATTGATGTGTACCTTGCCCTTCACAAAAGAGTACCACTATACCACAAGGAGCCCTAGGAGTACCCCTCAAAAGAAAGGACTTTGAAGAACAATATGGCCTTTAGTACCCAAGGTGACTGCTGTAAATAATCATCCATGACAAAATGAAAAAATCCTCATTAGCAACGAGGTGATAATATTGTGACTTACCATTTGAAAGGGCCTTTGTCATTTTAAAATTGAACCTACAAGAATGTGCTAATTTTAGCTAGTTCGTTTATAAAAAATTAACGCATGTTTTTTTCATGAGTATATATTTCAAAATGCAAGGCGGCCTTCAAATAATTGCCTTGCATTTTCTTCTGAAGTTAGACGGGACAGACCACATGTTTTGGTCAGATTCATAAACATTTTTTCTTGGGTTGCCCAAGGGTTGCCGGATCGCGGCCCCGGTCCTTCTCCTATGATGAGTAGACCCCTCTCCCAAAGAGCTCGTCGGGGATGCTTTCGCATCGATCGTGTATGCCCCCCCCACCACACACCTGGGAATGACATGGCGGGGCTTGGTCCAATTAATCCATCTGGGAATGATGAGTGGGGCTTTAAACAGAGGTTCATGTGTGAAGCTTTTCATCAGTGTGAATTCTTGAAGAATATCTGACATCTCTTGTTGACGGGAGGAGCAGTATCAAGACATACTCTGCTCATACATCCTGAAGTTGACAACTTGATTTCGTTCAAATAAATCAGGGGGGTCGTTCAGCGTACTGGGTGCGAGAGAGTCACACCTTGCAGGTTGCGATCATGAGGATGTGGTACACGAAGTCTTGGATCGTACTGATGATGCTTATATTTTTTGTGAAGAACCTTTGAGGATTTGATCCGACTTTCTGCCTTTACTGGAGGATTTCTACTTCTGACATAGAGGTTCACACATCCTATTGACAACAAACAACCCAAGGAGATCAGAGTGGGGTGCAAGAGACAGACATCGGAGGATGTGAAGCATGTGATACAGGAACTAGACTTGGATCATACAAGTGTCGTCACAAGTCTGATGCTTGTTTTCTGTGAAGAGCTGTGGAGTGTCTGACTTTCTGGAGGAATGTTTCTGCTACTGACATGTACATCCTGTTGACAGCAAACAACACAAGAAAGAGGAACTCTTGGATTGTCCTTGAATCGTCACATGTCTGATGCTTGCTTTTGAGGAGAACTGTGGAATGTCTGATAGTTTCAGAAGGATTTCTGGTTCTGATATAGGAGTGCTTTAGAAGAACACATCCTGTTGACGACAACCATTAAGCCAAGAAGATTATCGGAGCAGGACACTAATTTTCAAAGACAATGCAGGATGTGAAGGGCTCCTTACAGGAGCCATTAGTTCCGCAAGTGGAACCACCACCACAACTGGTGAACTTCTCCCATAACAGCGGCCAGTTCCTCAGCAAAGAGGTGGACGACGATGACTATGGGGAGTCCACCAACAAGTGGGAATGGATGTGGAGGGAGGTCAAAGAGCAGCTCTACATTGCCTGTCCAATGAGTACCGTGAGCATTCTGCAGTATTCCATACTAGTGGTCTCAGACATGTTTGTAGGTCACCTTGGGGAGCGAGAGCTAGCGAGTGGATCGATTGCATTGACATTCGCCAGCATGACTGGCACCACCACGCTCATGGGAATGGCATCCGCACTGGAAACACTTTGTGGCCAAGCATATGGTGCGAAGCAGTACCATCTGCTGGGAATTTACTTGCAGAGAGCGTTGCTTGTGTTGTACCTGGTTTGCATCCCCATGTCAATCCTTTGGTGGTTCATCAGTCCGCTGCTCAAGCTATTAGGTCAAGACCCCGTGCTCTCGGAGATGGCCGAGCAGTATACTCGGCTCCTCATCCCCATGTTGTTTGCATCGGGAACTTTTCAAGCCATTGTCAGATTTCTCCAAACGCAGAACGGAGTTCACATTATGCCGGTCTTCTCTATCACCACCATGATCTTCCACGTCCCACTACTTTGGTTTTTGATCAGCAAGCTCGGCATTGGGTTTCGCGGAGCAGCAATTGCCATCAGCATCTCCAACTGGGTTAATGTACTGCTCTTCGTTTTGTATGTGAAATTCTCTCCGACATGCAGCAAGACATGGACTTCATTCTCTCGTGAGGCATTCAACGACATCCCCGCCTACTTCAAGCTGGCCATCCCCTCTGCCATCATGATCTGCTTCGAGTTTTGGGCGATTCAATCGCTCGTCCTAATCTCCGGACTGTTGCCTAACCCCAAGCTGGAGACATCCACTCTCGCCATCTGCATCATAACCTTGTACTTGCTCTACTTGATCCCGAATGGAATCAGTTCCGCTGTGAGCACCCGGGTTTCGAATGCACTCGGTGCAGGGAGACCCCGAGCTGCCAAAGCTGCGGTGCGAGTTGCGGTGGCCCTGGGGCTAATTGTGAGCTTGCTGATGGCAGCAATTTTGCTTGCAGGTCAGGATATCTGGAGCTCGGCATTCACCAGCGAGCAGGAAGTTGCCGACTACGTGCGAGAATGCATCCCGTTTATCGCCACCTTGAATATTTTGAACTCGATCCAAGTGGTGATTTCCGGTGTGGCTCGAGGATGCGGATGGCAATCTTCCGCCGCAGCTGTGAACCTCGTGGCTTACTATGTCGTCGGGTTGCCTGCTGCGGTTGTGCTTGCCTTTGTGTATGATTACAAGGTTAAAGGCCTGTGTATGGGATTACTTTTTGGCGTCTTCTTACATACTTTCACTCTGGTTCTCCTAACCTTGCACACCGACTGGGAGAAGCAGGCCAAGAATGCCTTCCATCGCGTGTACCGGTCGTCGAGTGCAACCTTTCCCATCACAAGAAGTGAGAAGAATGAATCCACCATTCAAGATTCACGGGGATGTAATAAGAGTTCAAATTTGATATCAAAGTTGTTGATGTAGGACCCAACTTGATGATGCATAGCACTGGTGTGGCCGCAATTCAAGAATGGCTGACTACATTCTTCCAGACCTTGGACAGCTGGCCAACTAGCATCACCTAGCTAAATTTTCCGGGCCCCTAATTGTCACTTAGCTTTAGCTAGCTAGGTTCATCGAGGTAGGATTCTTACTTAGCTTTAGTTAGCTAAGTTTTCCGGAACTCTCATTTTCACTCAGTTTCGACTAGCTAAAAAGCTGTGTGACATGCATATTCATTCTAAACCAGAGAGAAATCCATTCAAACAAAACCAAACAATACACATTTGGTTGTATTGCTCTCAGTTGGCTCTGTATTTTCATGTTGTTTTGCACAAGGAAATTGAAAGGCTTAAAATCAACATGTAGAATCGGCTTCCTCACTTTCGATTGGCAATGGTGATAGATCATCATCATTTTCTTCATTTTCATTATCATCGGAATCATCAATGTCATTTGGCAATTCAGGATAAGATGGAATCAAGGTGTTTGAAATTGGAGATTCTGTGACATCTGTTGGATTATTAGGAGTTAGGCTTATGTTTGGTTTCAAAAACATCGTTGCTTCAATGAGTTCGGGTCTGAGAGATGACTGTTTGGGTGCAATGACATCATTCATTCCACCGAGATCACATTTAGATTCCGGCTAGCTAACTTTCTTTGCCCATATTATGGCACTTAGTTTTAGCTAGCTATTCTTTCAAGGCACCAAATTCTTGTGTAGCTTTAGCTAGTTGGAGCTTTTAGCTAGTTAAGTAGCTGCCCACTTAGTTAGATGTCCAAGGTCTGCATTCTTCCCATGAGTGTGCGGGAAGTAAGTAGTGCTGTCCGTCACGGTGGAGGGAAATTTTGCAAGGTAGGATATGCCTTCGACAAGCACTGGCCAATTGATGGAGATAGGTAGCTGCATGAGCAAGTTTTGTGATCTACAAAGGGTTTTGTTAATTCTTTACAGGGGTTGGAATAAACTGCCAACAATTTTGGTCAGGAAAACTGATTGTAAACACATATTTACAAAATGACGACTCCTAATCCACCCTTAGCAGCATTGCATTGGCACTTGCAGCATCATAGGAGGATATTGGCTGAGATATGCATATTTCATCAGTATCCAGGATTCACCAGCGTTTCTTGTTTGAGTAAGGTCTTTCTTACTTGCCAGTGACTAAAATGCACCTGCCAGCAGATTTGTGATCTACAAAGAGATTTTATTATCACTCTTCAGTGATTGGAATGTACTACTCGCCAAAAAATTTGTGCATGAGGACTTTTGCAAAGGCAAGACAACCTATCTGTAGCACTCGTAAGGGTTGGCATCTTTGGATTCTGGTTGGGGGTTGCTGATTTTTTTTGAAGTTTAAACACTATTTTGGAACTGCTTTCGTACAATAAGCAATGTTAAGACTATAATTCTAGACAAAACATAAAACTGCTTAGCAGCCAAATTCAATAGTAGGGCTCTGGATGGTGACCCCTGCCCTAGAAAACAATCTTCTTATATAATTAGTTCGAAGAACTCCTTTTCAAAGTGTAAACCCTCTCTGATTCAAACATACATAGTGGATACATCCACATGCAGGATCCAATAGAAGATTAAAGAGTTTTGCAATCAATCAACTACCACTTACAAAACATTTCTCAATCAGATTCAAACCTTCATCCCAATGGAGTATTGGTGATCAAGGATGAACGTACAGAACCCATCAACAACAACAACAACGCAAAGCAATAGTACGTTCACTTACTGATCTGTAGATACATACACGTGTGAAATAATCTAGATCAACTAATATTCCATGAATAATTTGGCAAAGGGCTGCTACTTTTTATTTATTCTAGGGGAGAGGTAGAGTCACGAGTGGTGACACCCTCTTCCCCTGACTCCATAAGCAGTCAGTACAACCTCCACCATGTACAATCACAATCTAATTTAATAACAGAGCCCGTCGCACCACCCACTGCAGCATTGCGAAGCGTTGGTGCACGCGTATTCGAGCCCTAAACACTTTTGCTTGTGGCTCATCAGCTCCCGTGCTGCCTCAATTGGCATTGCCAAATACACCGCAATCGCCAGCAGTAGCATCACCATGATGAGTACCATGCTGGCCATAGAAGATGATTTCCCATGGCGAGCCATATTGATCCAGTTGATGCACTGCCTGAGAGTGAGAGACAAGAATATTGTAATAGGCTAAGTTTGCAGAGGAACTTATAACGATCAGTCAATGCTGGAAGCTTGGACTTATACCATTACCTCACACCAGCCACCGCTACTTATATGCAATTCATCATGTGCAGGTGTCAGCCGGCTAGGTTGATGATGGATCCCATGGGTCCTATGATGTCTTGACTTAAGTATCCGAAACGTGCCTTGTGTTGGCTGTTCTAGTGAAGGCTTGAACAGACTGGTCCATCTGTTGACAGATTGTTGACTTTCAGGTACCTTCAACTGTCCTGTACCTTTGAGTTCAACGACTATATCATGGAAGAGGGTTCATCTGAGGACGAGTGTATAGTTTTGTCCCATGCAGAATGAGGGGTTCACGCAATAAGGTGGGCGCATGTATTAATCAATTCACTTGCAGATTGTGTGAACTACGGTAATGGCCGCCTCTATTTGCAATATTTATGATAAGGAGGTATACCCAAAACCATCACTGAACCTAAAACTACTACTATGTACCATGTGCATACATTTGGAAGCCACAAATGTATGCATGTGATACATAGTGGTGGTGGTTTTAGGTTTAGGTTTAGTGATGGTTTTGGGTATACCTACCTTAAATGGTCACTACTTTCACATAATCGGTTGGTCCACTACAAGCATATGAGACCTAGGCAACTCGTGTTACATGAATGAAATATCTACCAAATCTACTCTTGTGGTAGATGTTTAGATTTGTTAGCGACGTAAGACAATTTTCATCGACGCAAGATGAGTTGCCTATGTCTCACATGCTTTTAGTGCTCATCCAAGTGGAAAACACTTCCAACAATTCCTTGTACTTTGTTATCCATGTGGAGAACATGTCATTCATACAACTCTACATAATGTTTGCATAGCAAGTGCATGTTGCCATAGGCATGTTCATGGGTGTGGACTCTTCATTGAAGCCCAAATGATGTGCGTGGGTCACCATAAAATTAGACCCCCTACATATGAGAATTTTATAGAGAAAAACAAATGTATATGTACTAATTGCAAGCTAGAAAATGGACTCATGTATATATACTAAGCTTTTCACTTGAATGTGATAAATGCCCTCCACTACATATACAAGTGCAATTCATGAAATAAATATGCCTTTATTACGTATGAAAGCCACTTTCACTCTCCAAAGAGAAAATCATTGAACATTCTTTCATCCATAGTAGGTAGCTCAATGATTACACCAAACAAACAAAGACAAAAGCATAATAACTTAGCCACAATTTGGAAAGAAAAATTCAAGGGAGCCATTGAGCACTCCAAGAGCCTCCAGTTTGTTAAAACCTAGAACTCAATATGTAAACCCTAACAAGAATGGACAAGGTAGCCATTGAGGACTATTATCATATGGCACCAGCGGATGAAAACGTGAATTGGATGAAACTAACACATCTATTGTCAAGTTTTTCTCTAACCTTTAGGGCTCCCTTTTGTACATCTACCTTTACGTCAAGTTTCTTAATAGCCTTTTTGGATGTACACACTAAAGAAAAGTAATACCTCTCACCTATGTATACTATGTACGCTAATGCCTTGAATAATACCCCTTACACTCACATTAGTTCATACGTGGTATAAAGAGTCCACCCCCCGGGGCAAGTTGCACAATGATCTTGGGGAGCAAGCACAATCAAGTATACGGAAAAAGTGCTATGGTATACTTAAACCATAATTTTTTTGGTCAAATGCCTAAAAGTAGTAGCAAAGTGTTGTTTAAATTGAAATTTCTTCATGCCGCTTTCTATTGTTGTGTTAGGTACTCAAATATAAAATATCAAGATGAGATTTTCAAAACTTACCATTAAAAGTATTGCTCAAAAGGTGATGGCTAAATCTGGTTTTGGACGTAGATTTCATGACCTTAAATATTTTGAAGTTGGTTTTTTCCATATTCCTTGAATTCATTACAAAATTGAGGGCACCATAACAAAATTTTGTAGAAACACATCAATTTGATGTAATTTAATCATGTTTAAAACAAATTTTAGACAATTACGTGTTCAATATATCTACTTGCACACTACTTGCACCGTCTTCTAAATAATGTAGACTTTTCTTGAAAAAAAAATTTGTCAACATAAAATTCTTGGCTTTGTAGATCAATGTGTTTTGCAAATTTTTATGATTTTTCCTTCACAAAATTCAAAGTTAGCATATAGGTTTAAATCACTTTCACTTAAACCTATGCAAGGTAATGGAGTTGTGTACTTGATTGTGCTTGTGCCCCATGTGCAAACACCAAAACAAAAACAACTTCAAGATTAAATCCTCTTCTCTCATGTGAATCCAAGGTGATGTACTTCGCTCACAATGAAGGATTCAAAAGGATACGAAATAGGTAGATATTAAGAGCTAGAAAAGAGTATATAGGTATATGAAAAGGGTCCATTCAAGATAAAGGAAATCATACTTGATCCTTGTCATCCTTGAATGGAAAGTGTTCAAGAAATGCATGAAATAGACAAAATGTGATGTAAATTACAACAATAACATTTTGGAAAATAGGTGTAAAGTGTCTTGAAAGTACTTCAAAAAGAAGATTTTAAAGATTTTAAACACAATGGTGCCCTCGATAATATCATAGACCTATTATCAAAAGAAAAATCAACATTACTTACACTATGAAAAGTATATCCAATTTTCCAAATTATGGAAGCATAGTAACTGCATTACAAATGTACTTTCCACGTGTTATATGTATTTTTCTTCCTTCAAAATTAGATCTATAATTGAGAGCCACCTTATGCTCTTAAATTTGCTATCAAGAGCATGAAAGTGATGCAAATCGAAACTTTACTTCAATGGACAATTAATGAATACAGTTGATTGTCTATTGAAACTTCAAAATTACATTTAGTGATATCCCTCTGAAAAGTTCAATTCTTTTTTGAAAGGGTGGCGGGACCATTCTTTGTTCCACTTTACCTTGCTTGGACCCAAAACTTGCATGTGAAAAACACATCATAGTGATTGGATATCAATGATCACGTGGATTTATCATCAATATTTCATGAAAATTTTGAAAATCCTTGTAGGGCTTCAAATTAGGAAATTGAAAAAAATTACATCTAGTAAGTCCATAACATTAATCAGATCCATAACATCATTCAATATGAATGTGGGGAATATTTGAGAATATTTCTTGGAATATTCTCAACCCCACAAAACATTGTTATGGATATGAATAATGTTATGTCTTTGAGAGGGAGAAGCAAAGAAATTGTTTGAACCAAATGATGGAAGGAAAAACCACCTAGAAATGGATAAATGAAATGTAAGGCAAGTTCCATGACAATGATGACAGGTTGTCATGGGAGTTTTTGACCTATGAGTATCCACAAAGTGATTATTGTATAAAAAAAACCTAAGAAATGCAATAGGAGGGCATGATGCTCTCAAAACCACATGAAGAAAAAGAATCACATATACGAACTAATAATACTTAAGGAGATACAAGCTTTGTTACTCAAAATCGTCCGTCCTTGTGGAACATCAAGAAATGGAAATGGGATGGATGACTTGGGAGGACACACGGTCTTCAACGGCTTCATAAGACACATGCATTCTTTAGTGGTGAAGATACGAAGGAAATTCTTCGACCTAGCAAATGCAACTCACAAGTTGGAAGTGTCTATGGTACTTATTGTTATTGACTATGCCACCCAAAATTTTGCATATGCCACCTGTCATTGACTTCATGTAGTATTGAGGGTGGCCTTGAGGATTGACTTTACTGTTGACTTTTTTCACACCTTGAAGTTTGATCCTTGTGTATAGATTTATTCTATAACATGATGAATGTGGAAAAATGAAGTGTTGGCAAGCTAAACATAGCATTATTTTAAGTTTGGTGGGTCATGGGATCAGGTGATTATATGCTGAGAATCTGCAACTTTTTACTTGCAAAATGCTACAATTTTCAGCTACACTTGCAATTGGGCATGAAAGTCTCAAAGGTTGTTGATTACAATAATGTTATGACATAACATTATTCAGACCCATGCAGTGTTCTGTGGGACTGACAGCATTCGGTGGAATATTCCCGGAATTCTTCACATTCAGATTGAATGTGAAGAATTCCGGGAATATTCCCCAGAATACTGTCAGTCCCACAGAACACTGCATGGGTCTGAATAATGTTATGGAAGTCAAATGTGTGGGCAATACGCTTAGATAAAACTAAGCCTTACAAAAATGAAATTGTAAAGACATTTTTTTATTGAAGGGTTGACATCCGGAATGTCTACGTATTGTCTTCTTTGTTCGAGGGTCCTTTGCTCCTCCATTTGGCCACCCAAGTTTAATTTGGAAAAAGTGGATCTCGAGGGAGATCTATGGGGGTGGACTCTTCATTGGAAACCTAAATGATGTGCGTGGGTCACTCTGAAACTAAACCCCCTATATACGAGAAGGCTATATAGAACAAAAAACATATGTATATGTACTAACGGCATGCATAAAATGGACTCATGTATTTATACTAAGCTATTCAATTTAATGTGATAAGTGCCACCACTACATATACAAACTATACATCATGAATTAAATGGTCCTTTATTATATATAAAATCCACTTTCACTTTCCAATGAGAAAGTCATTCAATGTTTTACATCCATAGCATGTAACTCAAAGATTATATCAAACAAAAAAAAGATAAGAGCAAAATAACTTAGCCACAATCTAGAGAGCAAAACTAAAGGAAGACCAAGAGAGCTGCAAGAGCCTCTAATTTATAAAAATCTAGAACCCAAATGCAAACCCTAACAAGAAGACACATGGTAGTCATTGAGGACTATGACCATATGAAAAAATGGATGAAACTAACACATCTATTGTCAAATTTTTTCTCTAAACCTTAGGGCCCCTTCTATACATCTACCTTTACTTCATAAAACTTCATAGTTTTTTAAGATGTACACACTAGAGAAAAACAATACCCCTCCCTTACGTAGGTGTGTTGAAGCTTTTGCTTCCAATTTCAATAAACCAACTTATACCCTTGTTCATGACATTCTAAATCTCACAGACCCCGAAGAGCATGTGCCCCTACAGGGAGTGTTAACATGTGAGTGGTAGTAATGAGCGGTCACTTGTGAGCGGTGAGTGATGATTGATGAGCAGTAACTTGTGAGCAATGAGGTTGACAAAATATAATAGTATATGTAGACTATATGTAGACTATATATACTTGGTATATAATAGTATAATAGTATATAGTCTATTTTGACAAAATATAATAGCAATGAGGTTGACAAAGCATTGTGGCTTGGGGCTAGACTGCCATGGAGTGGGTGTTGTGCTTATGAACACACATTTGCTCTTGTTGTGTTTCCAACCTAAGCCTTCTTTTATGATCTAGGATGGTAATTTAAATTAAAACCCTAAATTTACAAACTTGTACATAGTTTTTAAATTGTGCTTAATTTTCTTGTTGCATTTCCCTTCATGTTACACTCTTGGAATGATTTGCTTCATGTTGTTGTAGTTGTACGTTGTGTCTTTTTGAAGTGTTGCATTTGTATAGGTTTGCAATGGTATGTATGAATTATGTTTTTTTGTTGCCATGCTCTTATGCACCATTTTCCAATGTATTTATTTTAAATTATAAAGAATATACTCTCCCAAATTTTCAATAAAAATGGAAATATACTATGGTAGGGTGGAATAAAATAAGTCATTTTAGAGAATTAAGCGATTATAGGGAGTTTTTAAATCATTTCGTGAAGGTTAATAGCCCTCACACAAATACCCCTCAACTGCATGTGGTGCACAAAAATCCTATAGAATGACTTACCCGAGCATTTGTAACAAGGATGGCATATACCTGATTGGCAGCAGTGTTGAACTTCTTTAGCTTTGTCCAAATCCTAGCCTTATCTTGGTGGTCCCAAAAATCAAAGAGGCCATTCCCCAACAAAACCCTCCTCTAGAAGATGATGCAAGTCCATGTAATTATGGGTATCAAGAGCATCTAATGGCCCTATAAGCTTTGGATATGAGCTTTCATCATCAAGATCGAACAACATGAAGCAAGCAAGCATTTTGGGAGAGGATAATGTTATAGTAGAGGGTAGCAATATGTAGCAATGATGATGTTGAAAGATAAGCACGCCCTCCTTGCAACCATGCCCAAGAATCCACAAGTAAACCGCAAGGAACATGGTATTCATAGTTTTGGGACTTTGGTGTTAATTTGGACTATTGAATATGTATGGGAAGCAATGACACACATGGAGATGCCGTTGGCAATGTTTGGGGAATCCATTGAGAACGCTTGGGGAATGCACAACCCATGGTGAACGCCATTGAGAACATAATTAGGAATACATTGGGAACATGAATGGAAAAGTGGGGGAACACATTTGGGAACAAGGGGCACACGTTGGGAACAAGGGGAACACATGTTCCATGGGGAACACCATGGGTAACCAAAGGGGAACTTAGAGGAGTGTTTGTGGGAGAGGAGGGGAACATATTAATAATCTTGAGAGCATGGATGAATAGAATGCAAGCCATAACACATGAAGTTCCACTTGATAGAGAGGGAAAAATGACATTGGATTGTGACAAAATCAAGATCATGACAAATTCTGGTTGGTTGCACACATGCCCATTTGACATGATTATCCTTGACAAATTTTGTCATTGTCTACATACTTAATGCAAGTCACATAGCCAACTTTTCACTACCTTGGATTTATTCAACTTATGCACACTTCTTGCATTTTGTACCTCGAAATTTTGTGTACATATTCCCATTGTCATACCATAGTGTTCCCATGTTCCCAATGATGTGTTTTTCATGAGGTGTTCCCAATGACAAGTTGAGATGTTTCCACATTCCCCATGACACGTTCCTATGTTCCCAATGTTGTGTTCCCTTGGATGTTCCCAATTTGTTCCCATGCGTTACCATGTTCCCTATAATATACTCTTCCCATTGGATTCCTTAATTTTAGGGCTCCCTAAAGTCCCAAAATCATCAATACGATGTTAAGGAAGCAAGAACTGCAAAGATGAGGAAAATGTGGAGCGCGCTTGAAAGAACTAAACCCTAAATTGTGATAAAGGAGGAAGTCAACAAAATGGAGGGATAGGTTGAAAACCCTTGACAAGAAGCTTTAGCCATTGAGAACCCTATACCTACCGTTTGATGGGATCCACCACGTGTTAGCCTATCGCCTCTACAAAATGACAACACCTTACTAATCATTACTAGTAATTATTAAAGGTAACCTATGTGCTATATTAGATATGATATTTATCTAATATGGACTAATATGACAAGTTTTATATTACTTACAATGGATTATTGCCAATTTGTATGGACCCTATAGTATAAGTAGCAAATTTATAGTTTTTAGGTTCAATTTATAGTTTTTAGGTTCAATTTATATTTGGAACCCCATAATTGTTTTTCTCATACGTTCCTAAACCACCTAAGTGCACCCCCCCAAAGGAGTGGACATCTCTTGATCCCTACAAAGGATTTCCATTTTGGAGATGATGATAATAATAATTATCCCGGGAGGAATAATATCACAAAACAAGTGTTTAATGGAAGTGATTTAAAACTATATGCTAGCTTCACATTTTGTGAAAAATAATCATAAACAAATGAAATAACATGTTGATTTACAATGCCAAGAAATTTATGTTTAAAACCAAATTTAGGCATTTGCTTTTGAGCATTGGTTTTAATGACAAGTTTTGAAGATCTCATCTTGATATTTTATCTTTGAGTACTTAACACAACAATAGAGGGCACCATGAGAAAAGAAAAAAAGAAAAAGGAAAAGAAAAAAGAAAAAACTCCAATTTAGGGGTTTAAATGTCTAGAAGTAATAATCATATGCCTCTACATAGTAATCAACATTTTCACCCTCCCCCTTGGTAGGTGTTGTGAACCTCTGTTATAACGAACCTACTTTGTAGTCATATTCCTTAGTCACCAAGGCAACTGGGTGCAAGCACGGTAAAGTGGATAGCTCTTGATCCTTGCTCAGATTTAAGTGAAAGTGATCCAAAACTATATACTAACTTTGAATTTTATGAAATAGAAATTCATAAAAAACTAGAAAACATATGAATCTACAAAGCCAAGCAATTTATATTCAGAAAAAACAATTTCAAACAATGTATATGTATTTTAGAAGACGGTGTAAGTGGTGAAAAAGTGGGTGACATTGAAAAGATAATTGTCAAAAACTTGTTTAAAATATAATTTAATTACATTAAATCGATGAATCTTTGAAAAAAATTACAATGACCTCAAGTTTATAATGAATTCAAGGAATATGAAAAATAATTCCAAGTTCAAAATATTTAAGGTCATGAAATTTACGTTCAAAACTACATTTAGTTAGTTGCTTTTACGCATCACTTTTGAAGATCTCATATTGATATTCTATATTTGAGTACTTAACTTAACAATAGAGGTCATCATGAAAAATAGTATATTTTAAACAACATTTTGCTACTACTTATAGGCATTTGACCAAGAAAATCATGGCTTTCGTATACTGGAGCACTTTTTTGGTCCACTTTACTATGCTTGCACCCATGTAGGTTTAGGTTCACTTGCAAGTGGTGTTTCCTTCCCTACATGGTTCACATGGTGACATTAACCAACCAATACATATATTTGCGTGTCTTCTCCAAATAAATTTATTGGCAATCGTTTTCCATTCACAAGCATCTATGTGTTGTGATGATGATCCTACTTGGGAATCGCTTTCCATTCTCAAAGGCGTCGAAGTGTTGCGATGACTAAGCAACATGTCACTCATTTCCCATTCTTACACGTCTTAGTGTTGTGTTGACTAACCTATTCAACAAATGCTTGGTTAAAAAGTCACATCACAATCCCAATCACAATCCCAATCACTAATAAGAATACATTATTTGTATGAACATGCTAAAAGCATCTAGGGGTAAATGAATTGTCGACCGATATGTGTGTTTGTGATTCATGTTGGTTGAACACATCTTGAGTTGTGGTGTGGTTGGCTTAAGTTCATGACCTGGGAAAAATGTATGATGGAGATTTGACCAAAGCTTGGTTGGTAGAGCGGAGGATTGTAGTTGGTACGGATAATCCTTAGGTCATTGGTTCGCATCCAGTTGGTTGGAATGTTTTTTCCGAGTGTTGCTTTAGGAAACAAACATTAGTATTGGTAGAGTGGGTTGAGGTGCTCATTGTCCAATCATTTTTGGATTTAAGGGTGTTTTGGTAGTAAGGAGGGGAGGAGGTGGTGTTTAAAGAGGAGTGGGAGGTGAGTGTCAAGGTTGCGGATGGGGCTGGGTCAGAAAATTTTATGTATAGGTAGGGGGGAGGGATGGAATTACGGATTGGGTTGCCTTTGAGAGTAGCATCACATTGGCTAGCCCTTATTCTTGTTGATTTGTCGGCTTTCTTGTTGCCTTTAATTCCTATGTGGGATTGGATTTTGTGTATGTGGACGGTTTGAGGGTGTTTATCAATATTGGTGAAGATTGCCGTAAATCGATGACGATCCAAGTGGTGGTGGTGGGAGGGTGAGTTTTTAAGGTTGTGGAGTAGGTAGATGGAAACAAGGTTGTTGGTAAAGATGTAGGTAGGGAGGGTTGGGTGGAGGAGGGATGTGATATGGTGTATGGCCATGAGTTTGACTCAGAGGATGTTATGTCGGCCGGGCGGGCATGCATTTATTTGAGTACGTTGGTGGAGGGAGAAGATATCGAATCCAACCATGGTGAATAGTTATGATTTATATACCGAGCTATTTGTGTGTTTGATTTGGAAACGTGGGTATTTTAGTGGGGATGTGGGGGAGTGGTAGGGGGTAGGGGGGAGGTTGTTTTGTGTTGGAGGATGTCAGGGAATTTTTTTTCCAGCTTCTTGATGAGGTTGGTTTGCTGAGGGGTGTAGGGAGGGGGGTCGGGGTTTGAATGAGGGGGATAAATGAGAATTTCATGAGTGAGTGAATGTGTGCCCAATGGTGGATGCAGATGAACGACTTTGCTTCTGGTTCAAACCTATGTATGTAGTTGGAGAAAGGGCGTTTGCATGGAATTGGAGGGTGTTACGTGGGAAATGTGCAAGAATTTGGATGTCAAAGTGGGGTGTGTCGATTGGGTTGGACTGCTCTTGTATGGGGGCATTGCCAATCCCTTTCCTTGCCATTTGTGAGAGTGATTTGTGCATGTGGACCTTAAAAAAATTCTCTAAGGTGGGTGCTTTGGAAGGAGGATATGAGGTTGCGCATGTAAGTGGGGAGTAGTAGTATGAGTGCGAGATGTCAAATTTAGTGATGATGAGGTCTAGTAGTTGGAGAGGGATGTGGATTTTGATAGAAAGCGTTTGTCACCAAAAATCCTCCACCCTTCGATTTCGTCCTAGCCCGAGTGGAAAAGTTTATAATGACATGTAGAGACTTCTCTCTTTGTAACCCAATATATAATTCCAATCTACCCTTGGAATATACACAACTTGATTAACACCACATTATGTAGTTTTACATTCCTTAATGTCGGGCAAGGTTATATCCTTAGCCTTTTCTAATGTCCACCCGGCCGCTTTGGCCACGCATGCCTTCAAAGATATCCCTCTTGTGAATCGAGTCCTTGCCGTCGACTCCACACTACTACATGAGTTCTCGCTTATTGATTCCGTGCTATCACATGTCATCGTGGTTGATTCCGTATTGGTACATGACACTTCGCTTGTGGATTCCATGAGCACATAGGCTTTAAATACAAGTATTAAAAAATACTTATATACCTATCCTTGCCCTTCCTTCTCTAAGTTCTTCTTGATGTAAATCTCTATCAATGTCTTCCTACTAAACTTCAGAATAGTATAACTCCCACCCAACTTATGTTCTTCAAGTGAAATCTGGTACACTTGTTAAGTACCTTATCAAAAATCTCCACACCAAATTTTGGCACAAACAGAGTTCATATGCAAAAGTTATGCATGAAATTCTAACTCTAACTACTTAGTATGAATGCTGTGATAAAGCATCCGGTCATTAAAACTCTAATAACTTCCAACTCCTACGTCTAATCAACCTAAAATTTTGACACAAGATAGATATATAAGTTTAGAAGGTAGTGTCAAATTTTGGTATCCATATCTATAACCCTCTAAGAGATACATATTTTCAAACCTTGCTGCTTTGTTCCTAGACACCCTCCCCTTCAACTTTTAATAACTCTTTCATCCCAATGACTGAAGCTCTCAAATTTTTACCACAACTCCCATACTTTATAATAAACAATTCCTCAAATTTTCATACCCATTGAACACTCTGATCATCCATAATTGACAAATCTCTCACTATAAAGTTCTGCTCAAGTTCATAACTAATAAAACACTACAAGTAATGCACCTAGTACAATCTAGTCACTCTAAATGCCACAAGTTTAAACAAGTTTGAACTCTCTCACTTCAATATGAATCTCAATGCAACAAGTTGAAGTTTACAATCAAACTTCAATTCCTTAAACCCAATCTACTTCTAACAAGAGGTCAATCCCTCTTCAAGGCTAAATAGCCTTGGCTCTTCTCCTAAGAACTAAGCACACACATGTGCTCCGATCTTGCTTCCCACACACCCACACTTATAACCCGTGGGGTGCTTAAGGAGCATGAAGGAAAGAGAGGATGAGTGAGGGAAGAATGAGGGATTATATAGTGAGTTGAGAGGGAGAGAGGGCATGAAATAAGGATAGGGTGAGAGGATTAGAGCCTCCAATCACAACCCCTTAACCTTCTCCTTCTAAGTAGGGACTCATCCCATCCACAAGGCTCTCGATAAGCCTTCGAAATCTCCTCCTACTTTGTAGGCTCTCATCTAATCTCCTAAGCCTTCCTCCCTCAAATGATCAACAAAGATCCTAATTCAAACATTTAACTAACTTTGGCTTTCTACCTACCACACTTTACCAAGGTATGTCCTCATACTACTTAAATCCACTCCACACAAGCCTAATGCTTCAAACTTAGCTTTCTTCAAGCTTCACTTTTTTTATATTTTTGTGAATAATCATAAATCAACAAAACACTACTTGTAATATTTTACAAGTGTTAACAACACATGTGGACATCAATTTGGGCTTACAGCGTTCAATTTTTGTCTGTGATTTGGAGGATTGGGGGGGGGGAATATCTTATAGATATTTTTTAAATAGCCAAATGATCTCCATGTTGGAGTCTTGTTTTGGAGGTTGTTGTTCAAAGTTTATGGTTGCCTGTGGTATTGTTGCCATAACCAACAAAGTCTTGGGTATGGGATGGAGCCAAGTCTGGTGCCAAACGGTGTGTGAATATGATTGGGAGAGATGGAGGGGGCCATGGTGAGGAAAAATGCCTTGGTCGGGGTGGGCTTCTTTGGTATTGATAGTGAGGTGTGGGACATTCATCTTGGGAAGGATATAGTTGACACCTTTGGGTTGTGGAAATGACATATTTTGTGGTGTATGATGGTGAGGGCGTTGTTGTGGTGAGTTGTGTAGTAGTCTTTGATGAGGGGTTTGTTGATTTCATGGTCGCATTCTATGGGGTCCCCATGCCATATAGATCTCAGGGGAGATGTCTAATAAGGTTGGGGTTGGAGTTGGAGTTGGGTAATTTGCATATTTTTTGGCAAGGCAAGCGAAGCATCCATCTAGTGTGACAATTTGTGAAATGGAGAAGGGGCAGCGTGGCAGGAGTATGTGATATATGATATGATAATTGTGTGGAGCATGTGTAGATTTCTCACCTTGATGTTGGAGAGGCTTGGAGAGCGGATCATTTTTCTTTCACTTTACAGGGGATGTGGTGGTAGTGGTGTTTCTAGTGTAGTGTGGCAATGAGTAAAAGGCCGAGATAGGTAAAAGGTTTGTCTATTCTAGGAATGGGAAGTGTGTGCCTTTGTATTTGACTTGTGCGGAGAGGGTGTTGCGTAGGGAGTCAACAAAAAGTTTTGAGTAATGTGTGGCTTTCGTGATAGTACATGTGGGAAGACCAAGGGTAAGGCCTACCCATTCATTGAATCTTTCTATTTTGTGAGTTTGTTTATTGAGTTGTAAGGGGCATTTGGAGAGGAGTAGGATATCATTTGCATTGGCCCCACTTTGGGAGTTATACTTGGGATGTACGTAGGTGATAGCATGTATTTCCATGGTCGAGCCAGCCCATGAGGGAGTCTAAGATGACAATGAACATGAAGGGGCTAAGAGTCATCTTGGATGGTTCCTCGAAGAATAGGGATTAGTTTTGTGGTGCCAAAGTATTGGCCTTTGAAGGAGGTAGTGGAGTTTGTGTAAATATCTGCAATTAGGAGGATGGCCTATTTGGGGTCACCAAGAGCCTCCATGATGGCAAAGAGTGTGGCATCATTGATGGATCTAGAGGCATTTTCAAAGTCTAGGTAGAGCATATATATGTCTTTATGGGAGTGTCTAGCATCTTCTAGAGCTACGATGATAGTTTGTAGTTGTTGTGTGGTGGTGTGTTTTGCTTTAAATCTTCCTGGAGTGGAAAATCTCATTGTATGTGGTCATAGCTTTTGTGAGGGTGTCGGTGAAAAGTTCGTAGACTATATTTGCAAAGGAGATTTGGTGTAGGGATGGGAGTGTGGAGGCTTTTTTTGTGTGTAATAAAACCGATTCACTATGTTTCCACTGGGCATGGATTCCTTGGTGTTTGGAAAAGAATGTGAAGAGTGTGAAAATAGTGTTTTTATGATCTAGGTGAAGGCTTTTGATGGTTTCATTTGGGATGTTGGCGTGGCCAAAGGCTTTGGAGGAGGGTATGTCATGTAGGCATTGGACCAAAAAAATCTCCGTTGAACATGGAGACGAGAGGGGTAAGAGGGTCTCCATGTTTTTTCGAAGCATAGTTCGTCAAAATCATGCCATGAAAATTTCTTAATATTTGCACAATCATGATTTTAGGTGGTGGGAGTGAGAGCAAGTGGTGGTGGTTGGAGATAAGCATTATGATCCAAAGCGGGTAGATCTCTTCATTGATTTGGGAAAGTGTTGTTAGTAAGTGTTTGTTGGCATTTGTATGGTGTGTAGAGGTTTTGAGGGGAGGGAAGAGAATATGGTTTTATGTATTCTTTTTGGGTGTTGTATTAGTGTGCGGCTGCATTTTTGAAGATTCAGTAATTTTTGAGGTGTTTGGTCACTATGATTTTTCTAGCACTGCCTTTGGCTTTGCTTCCAAGATTACTTATTTGTTTTATCCATGTTTGGTTGATAGGGGTGGGGTGGGTGGGTGGGGGGGGGGAGAGAGGAGGTCTAGGTTTTGTTGAAGGGTGGATGATGTGATGGGGTTGCTATTTGTTGTTTATAACTTTGAATATGTCCATGGTTCTATCTCAGAATTCATCTTGCGCTTCTTGAAGGAGATTGTTTGGGATAGGGGAGAGAGAAGTCTTGGTTCTGTGGAGATCTAGGAGGGAGGGGGGTTGGTGATATGGGTATTGTGTGTTGAGAGTGAGACATGTATGGGGAGGTGATCAAAATGGAAGATATGAAATGTGTCCATATGTCCAATTGGTAAATTTGGAGCAAGGATGGTGTCCAGAGGTAGAAGCCATTAGTGAGACTTTATGAGGTGCAGTTTACACCTCTTTGTCATGAGTAGTTAAGGTTGGTTGGTATTAGGGTGAAAGAGTGGGAGTGTGTGAAGTCGTTCCGGTCCATGTTTTTTGGTTAGGAAGGAGGTGATCCGTTTGTATGTCGACTAGTTAATGTGAGGTTTCTATTCTAATCATTTTCCATGATTATACATTCTTGCTTGAGTTGGAATTTTAATGTATGGGATGAAATTGTATGTAGTATGTTGGGGATGAAGGGAGTGTCTTTTTGATGTGATGGCATGTAAGATGTACAATGTTTAGTGTGGAATAGGGGAATGGGAGATAGTGATTGGGATGATTTGTAGGTAAGCTTTGAATTTTTGAGGTATTGGGAAATGGTGAGTGGTGGTTGACAAGTAGAGGGTGTGGTGAATGGCAATAGCTATTCCTCCTTGAATATGGGGAAGGAGGTGTGGCATTTTCTTGGACATTGGTTATGTGGAAGTGGGTGTGAAGGGTTTATTTGATTTTTTTTGGCCAATTAGACTTTTTATTGTAATTATTAAGGACAAAAATGAGTTATAATAGGAGTTATGAAAAATTTAGGTATAAAAATTAGCTTAGATAGATAGAAGCCTAAGCAATGCATACAAAACAATTATTGGTACGTTGTTTAGAGAGGGCTAAGCTAAAGTCAACGTACATGATAAAATGAATAAGAGATGAATTAGAAAGTGATTTGGTTCAAAGACGATGGCATGATATTCCAAGGCTAATTCTAAGGGATTTGAGGTGAGAAGATGCCAAGACAATTGAACAGGTAGAGGCAAGTTGACTTGACAAGTTTGACTGACTCTAATATTTAAGTTAGTAGAATTTGCCTCAAAGATGTAAGATTTCATGTGATGAGTGTCTTTTGACACTACAAAATCAATAATGGATGAAAATTTATAAAATGAAAAATGATGAAACTAAATCTTTGAAATAAATATTTAAAGCAAATGAACGGTGAGAAATGCTACACCGAATCAATTAGATGGACGGTGACGCACAAGTCAAGTAAGAAATTCATCCTCACTACTTGAGGTGATCCTTTTAAAATGATGACTCAACTTTGCCTTCAATCATATCTTATTTTTGACTTCTACCTCCGGAAGGTTTGGACCTTCCCTCTATCAACCTTATCTCGTCTCCGGCCTAATGTCAACCTTGAGCAAAGTATTTAATATGATAGTAGTATTGAGTGTTGGTCTATCCAAGACTTCTAGATATAGTTGATGTGAAGACTTGAAATCGTAGCACAGTACATTGAGAAACGGTATTGTGATCTCTCCACCTTAAATAAAAATTTATTTGGTTGTATTAATTTTTATCTCTTAAAAATAATGTATCTCAATAATTATCTTCTTTAGTTATAAGATGATAACTAGTTTTATAAGGCATCTGAATGAATGAAAATATTTAGTTAGTAGAATAGTGATAGATAATTTTGAATTAGTATTGAGTAGTTTAAAGGCCTTTAGTCCATTGAAAATATTTGACTTTAGAGGCTAACTACGGCTTGTCACAATGTTTATTTTTTGTAAAACTTATATTAATGGATAGGTTTTGAAGTTTTTTTTTAAATACAAATTTGATTTTGTAGGTCCTCAAATTAAATCTAAAATTAAATCTAGAAGTTATATGTGTTTCCGTGAGACATCTTCCCTTTTAGAAAAACTGACTTTAGAACCTCACCATGGTTTTATTTAGACATTGATTTCTACAAAACTAATGTCTATAGGTAGGTCTTAAAATTGTCATTTTATTTCAAGTTATTTTATTTTATTTTAAAATCTTAAGATGGAATTATAGGAGTTTATGTGAGGCCCCTCCAACATCTTAGATTCTTTCTTTGTCAATAAAACCTTCTACTACTTATAAATGATCATAGTGGACTTTAGACCACATTGGGGTAATTGCTCTCGCTTAATTCATTCTTTTTTCTTGAGAATTAAAACTGTAGATTCAAGAAACTTGCTACACACATCATCCACTTCCTAACTTATAACATCATTCAAAATTAAGAGGTTTATACACCAAGGCTATACTTTAGATAATGACACTTCATCATATTGACAATAATATAATATCTATTATCTTCACGTCAGAGATAAAAATGATTACAATAGTGTAAAAATTGTGAGTCTTTTGCGATTTTAGATTATAGCCTTTATGCACAATTATGCAATAGAACTCAATCCACTATCCATTACTTCTCCAAGTCAATAAGAAATTCATACCCTACAAGTTATGTTAGTCAATTGCATTAATAAAACAAACCTCCTCATTAACCAACTCTCTTCTCAATAGCCAAGACCATGGATTTCAATTAAGGTACTATGAAGATAGTCAACTTCAAATGAGAATCACATTAAATAATTTGTCAATTCAAAAGGGCTTCACACCATGCCTCAAATTAGAGACAATTGTCTTTAACAAAAGTATACCACCGAAAACATCTATTCTCTTCCCGATAGGGATTTTTTTCAATTCCTACACTCCCCTTAGTCTCTCTCGACTCTAGATTATGGCCAACATGTAAGACCACAAGACAAAATTGATGTTTATCCAAGAGCTCTCGGTTCGGCAAAGGGCCTCTTATCCTAGAGCTAACTTAATTACATACAATGATATCACTCAAAATGTTCAATCAATGCGTCCACTCCTTTCCCAAGAGTGCAGGCAATTTACATTCCGCTAAGGTATTAATGAAAATGGTCATACTCAATTGATAGGCATACAAAATAACTTCACAATGATGAGGGCTCACACCCAATTACTATAACCAAACTATGATATTCAAATGTCTTGACTATATATCATAATAAATCTACTCCCTTCACGAGAGGGATGCTAACAATATCAATCTCTATGAGCCCAAAAAACTCTTGATTACTCCCCTGACTATGGCCTACATGGTTAAGTGGGAGAGGGGAGCAAGGTCTTAGAGAAGGAAGCAAACGTCTTAGAGAGGGCATAGAGTGGTATGAAAAGTTTTTAGAGCTTGGTGGCATTATGGTTGATGTTGTATATGAACCATATGGCGGGACCCCGGGGTCCCATCGGCCCCTGGCTCTCACATAAACTTTGTAGCACTGTCAATACAACTCCGATTCTTTCTACGAAGGCAGCAATCGACTGCCCACATCATGAGCTACATGGGGACATTCAGATCAATTTTTTTTAATGGTGACGCAATTAGTCATTTTAGGGGTATCATGCTCATTTTTTAGATGGATTTTTGGAGAAATAAGTAAGAACAAATTTTTGAGTGAAGTTATTAAAAGGGAAACTTAGCTGAGAGCAAGAGAGATCCAACGGTACGTTGCGAGATGCAATAATGACTTCTAGCCAACATCTACAGGTTTAGGTTTATGTTGCAACATAAGCACTCCAACAAAATAATTAATTAATGGCGTTTTGAGATGGAGTCTATGCGGGGCCCTGGGGTCCCGCCATAAGGTTCATATGTGGATGAGACTAGTTTCAATTTACGTTTGACATGTCAATTTGGAAGGGCTTGTCGAGGACAAAAATGCCAACGAATTTGTCCAACTCAAAGGGGTCAAATTTTATCTTTGGTGGTTGCAGTTGGTCATGAAGGAATCATTGCACACGATGTCACACTTGATGCCTACAATACAAACAAGATCTCATAATTCATGCAGACCAACGTCATTCCTAGCCTTGATAGACAAAGGTTTATCCTCATAGACAATGTCTCATTTCATAGATCTCATGAAATACAACAAGTTTTTAAGATGTTGGATACATCTACTTCTAATTGCCAACATATAGTCCATTTCTCAATGTTGCAGAATGAGTATTTGGACACATCAAAAGCCATGTTTGGCGGAACGATCTCCAAAATTATCAAACATTATTAGGTCACATTTATTTAACGATGGCGTACAAGCAATCACTGCAGACATGATCCAAGGTTGGATAAGAGAGGTTAATATAAATTTTGCTAAAGCTAGGCACGGGGACCAATTAGAAGAATCATATACATGATGTGCCATTCTTTGAGAAATAAAAGTATACAGTTCATGAAATTGATTTTGTGAAGTCGTGAATATGAATACCAAATCATGAAGTTGTTCACAATATGTAGTGAAATTGGTTGAAAGTTCAAGTTAAATTGGTTGTCTATATAGTGAACTTGATTCATGATTCCAATGGAATTGGTAGAACCTATTGCCAAATTGGTTTGTAAAATTGTGAAATTGAGTTTACACTTCTGTGAATTCGTCTTACCAAAGGAGTATGTGCTTAACCCTTAAATGACGGAGCGGCCTTCTCAGGGCCGCGTTGACCCGGTTGTGGCCACCTACTGGTAACCACAGTCAAATCTGACCATTTCACGCTACGCAGGGGGGAGAAATTTTCAAACCTCTGAAAATTGATCGTTAACATGCATTGCAGAGAACCCTGTGATAATTTTGGAGTGTTGGAGAGTCATCGAGGAAGACAATGTCCTCGGCATCCTTTGTGCTCAAGCCTGCCCGGACTTCACTGTGGGAATTCTGCCAAGAGATTTCATTTGTCATTCCTCGTTCATAGTTCATCTAGTGCCTTTTTTCGGGGTCTGATAGATTTCACAAGATTAGCATGTGGACGTTGAGAAGGGTAGAGACATCTAACGGAAGCTCTTCCTTGCACACTGCATTGTCGACCGCTGCTTGGTTTTTTTCCATGCACATTGAAGTGGCCAAAAAGAAGAAGATGCAATCTAGAGAAGGATTTCGAGTGAAGGTGGTTGCTGAATTGAGCCGTTGGCTCAAAGAAGACCAACATCAAGGCGACATTATGGTTGCCGAAATTTTGTCATTGTTGGATGAACACCGACTTGCCGCCCTCCGCAAACCACCAGGCTTGTCTTGACCTTCTCACCCAATCGGAAAAAATTGGAGGTTTTTGTTTCGCAGGCAAGTTGCGTACTTGCTAGGGTGGAAAGATCGCCGAAATGAAGGGATTGTTGGGAGCATCTCCGATGCCTTGAACAACCTGCTACGGGAGAAGTGGTGGCCAGACGACCCTCCATCAAGTTCCCCTCCTGCTGCAACAAGGTGAGTTCAGGGTTTCAGGTTGATTGCCGAAGTCAGGGTTTGTAGGGCAGATCTCTGTTTGTTATGGTATTTCATCTAATTTTGAAAATGGACTACTGGTAGGAGCTTGGCATCGATGATCTCATCCTATGACTTCTATAAGTTTTATGCGTGATGTTGCAGCTTCTTTGTGCAGGCCAACACACCTCGGACTGTCAGGTTCGAGTAAGCATCTGAGAGTTTCTAGAGTTGATCCAGTGTCTAATTCATTGCCTGGAAGAGACTCGGCCTGTTTGTGTACACATTTTGTTTTCTTCTGTTCTAGTTTGCTTGTCAATAATAAGTACACGAGGAAAACACAGTGAGTGAGATGGACATTTACACGAATTTTTAACAGTTTAACATTCCCAACTCTGAAGAGATTGAACGAGCTTTGAACTTGAAAAATATTCAATTAACAGTGAATGAGCAATTTGCTCTACTTGTTGAAAGCGACTCCAATGTGTTCTCACTTAAGATCCTAAATTGGTGTATTATCTGACAAGTCTATTGGATAAAATCCCGTTGTGCTAATTCCCTAATCTACTTGTTTGGTTCTCCAGATGCTTGCATACGAAATTGGAGAGCTTGGAATTCGGGTTTTGGAGATTTTGTTACCGAAGAGCATTCTTCTGGCATTCATCAATTGCTTGTGTTGCAAGTGTGGTGAGGAAGCCATGAGTGGAGACAAACGACTAGCATCCATCCCAGGCTAGCAGTTAGCCGTTGGTAGTCCCACTTTTTAGTCCAGTCTACTCATCTAAATGTGTCCATTTTCAAGTAAATCGGGGTAAATTAAACTTCAGTATGATGTGTTTTTGCACATGTGATTTTTGTTTGCAACATGCACTGCATTCCTGCTGACATGGTTTTTAAATTTTTGGTATGATCAAGTCTGCTTTTGCTTTAGTTTGAGTTGTTCTTGGCCAGTTGGGTCCCTTACATTTATCCTCAATAACGCTCTGTTGGAAGCCAACTTCAAGTTAGGTCTTCAAACCACGTACTTCATGAGACATCTTTGTTACGAGGGCAAACCCCCCATGCTTTTAGGGCTTAAGGATGGTCATATGGGAGCACCCATTGAATGGCTTCAAATCTTAAGTGCGTGCTGTTGGTTAGTGTGGTGGAATTGAACAAGCTTGCGGATGAGCACCTAGACTCTTCCAAGTAGTTCCCCAGTAACCCGCATGTCAGGTGCCAGGACATGTCATCGTACTTTGATGCATTTGATGTTGAAGAATTTCGTTTCTGTGGATCTTGCTCGAAAATCATGTTAGCTGCTTCAGAGGATAAGTAGGCTAGGAAATGACAGGATAATTTGACAGAAACTTCCCACAAGGAAATATGGTCCAGACAAATGTGAATCATTCACGAACTAGTACCAATAATAATAGTATGATGTAGAATATTCTATGCTCTAGACACCTTTCAGGTCAATGGAACTTATGGAAGCTTCAGAATTAGTCTGATGGTTAGAAGGAAAATCTGTGGGATTATTTTTTCTTTCATTAACGAGCTTCAGAGATAAGTATGCAGTGACCAGGATTACGTTTAGAATTGAAATGAGCTGTTCTTCATTCTGCGATGGTTGCTTGTGCTATATGAAATGTTTGGTGTCTATGATCAGAATTAGTTTCTTATGCAGTCAGCTGAGGTATGCTCAATGAACTGTGTGCAAAGAAAGTGAAGGTTTGCGAAGAAAAGAAATTACATGTTGCGCTTCTTTGAATCATCATCTCCCAATATGTATTTCAGGTTCTGGTTGTACATTTCAGTGAATCGTGTAGGCTGGTTAATTATGCAACGGTTGTATTGTGTGCACTTCCCCCACCACATTGCAATTCACCTTTGTAAACTAAAGCCGTAGCTTTGAGAAATTAGAATTGTTGTCATTTGACAGCATTTGTGGAGGGTGCATTAATTTTACTCATCGGTGTAGTCACCATAGTTAGACCGCGACATCCATTCATATATCAATTGTCAATTCATATATCATGCATAAAACATATGCTCAAAGAGGTAAGTATGTAACAAATGCTAAGGCTCTTGTTTTATTTTTCAATATGTGTAATGTATGGAGTTTATTTTGTTTGAAATTTTTAGATAATATATTATACGACATATGCAATTTTTTTAATAAATAGATATGTTATTTTTGTATTGGTGTTTTGTTTTGATATTGGATAATATGCAATGTGCAAAGGTAGGGAAAAACCAATGTCGCATTTAAAATTCAACAAAGAGGTGGCCAAGGCATTGATGAGATGTGGGAAAAAATTGAAGCCAAAGGCCACTTGTGCGCATGGCTCAATAGTGAGAATCCACACAAAATCCATTATTCAATGCAATGGAAAGGAGGAGTCAATGATTTCTCACATTGTTATTGGGCCAATTTTTGGAGTGTAGGAAACCCCAAACAAGTGGATCACAATTTTCTTTCAAGACAGGCATCAAATTTTTGAAGTCACAAGGGTGTTATGTGTGATAGGGCAATTTTATCTATAGTGTCCGAGGTGATTTTTATTAAATAGGGAGTGAACTACCAAAAATGTGTATTGGAAAATGTAGTTGAAATAAAATTTGATAGGGGGAGTGGGAACCAATGCCACATGACCGGGTGGCCTCATGGGTTCAACTCTCATGGTTGGTGGAAAGTTAGTTGAAAAGGGGAGGGAGGCCAATGACATAAAAAACATAAAGTAATGTTGGCGGTTGGAGAGGCCCCACTCATGCTTATCCACACCTTCAATGAACACAAGGATGATTTTTTGAAGAGAGGGGCAGCCTCTTTGGTGACCGGATCTCCCACTTGTAGATATAAGAAGAAATAAATGAAAGTCAATGCACTTTGACCACTCCTCTAAATTGCAAACGGAACCCAAATGACATTCTATAAAAAGCCACATTAGTGAAAACATAAACCAATTCTAAATCCACAATATTGGCCCTATTTATGGCGATCCCATCATCCATATATAGAAAAAACCATTTTTTCCTATGCTGCCCCCATCTCTTTACCCTAAACTATTTGACCATAAGATAGCGTCAAAACATGTTGGAATTGTAATTTTTTTCCCCAAAATGTGTATCTCAAAATTCCATATCTAAATATATATGCCAATCGCACTAAAAGAATTACATGGAGGTCTGAAATGGGATAAACATAGGCTGATGGGAGAGGCCAACCTCAACCCTCTCACCCCCCCCCCCTTGACCTTTAAGGGTTAATAAATGCTTGGTTCATGAATGAACATGATGTACCATGTGTTGGAGACTGTTTCAACATTGACTGAACCTACTATATTTTTGGAGCATATTAGAGCTATTTTTCTATCAAGCCATCTGTTCGATCAATTCATGAACAAACTCATAGTTTTCTATTGATAGGGAGCATTAAACTCAATGATATGACTGATCCCATGAACAATATCTGAGATTTATGGATGATACGGTGCCCTCATGGATGAAATTTTCACGATGACTTTGAAAGATCCGTTACAAATGTTGTGTAAAAGAGATCATTAAGAATAAACTTTTCCATGAGCATGATGCTTCGTGTGATCAAGGCCCACCTCTTTGCATGCAAGTACCCGCCGAGAGCCTCATGACCCATGAGGCCATGGATGGGGGCAGTGATTGGGGAGATTTTTGGGCATACTGTTCTCCCTCTTTAGTATGACATGTTTGGGAAACACAAAAAGGTCGTATTATCGAGGTGTCATCTTCTTGTTAATATGACAAATGGCGTAAAATTGTCGTACTATCGAGGGAATACAAAAACATAAGCAATATGAGTTTAAAAATATATACAACAAGTTTAAGCAATATAGATTGTATGAAATAATAACTTATAACTCCAAATAAATACAAATATTCTCAAGAACTCTTGAAATAGGAGTTCAAAGATCTCTGGTGTTGGCTACCCAAGTTAGCAATTGTCATCATATCTAAATTCCCTACTAGCTTTTGAAAACTAATAATTTCATTGACACCAAAATGTAAAGAGTTGTCTAATAAGAAATTAGACAACAATGATGCATGACGTTTAGCATCACTAAGCTTTTACTGTAGGTGGAGCAACATCATCCACATCTACTGAATGTAGATCAACATTAAGATCAAAGCCTTGTGCATAATTGATTCCCAAAGTAGCATCCACCAACTCATCAGTACTCAATTCTAGCTTAGTAATTTCTTCCCCTTTCATCAACTAGGGCAAAATCAACTTTCCATGTTGCAGGTAATATACGCGCCATCCTCCAACAATTCTTGACTATCTATGCATCCAACTCCCTCCATGCTTCATAACTCCACATGATAGCTTGTCTGATGTTGGGCACCGCCTTCCTTAAGTCTTTCAACGTAGCATCATCATATTGTGATAAAACCCACTGCAAAAGTTTCTTCTTGTATTGAATTTTGAAAGATGCTATTATATCTTGATCCAAAGGTTGAACTACGTTTGTGACATTGGGAGGAAGGAATACCAATTTCATGTTGCTCAATTCCAAGGTTGAAAAACCACCAGACTTACCAACTTTGGCAGAGCTAACAACATGTGAAGATGCATTATCCAAAATCATAATCAACTTTCGATTTTGGCCTTTGAATTGATTGTTGAGCTGCAAAATCCAAGCTTCAAATATATCCCCCTTCATCCAAGCTGTTTTATTTGAGTGCCACCGAACATACTCATGAGGTTGCCACCTTCCAAAACATTGTGATTGCTTAGACGTATAGTGACTGCCAAAACTGAGTACAAACACAACATATTGAAATTCAACAAACAATGTAAGGAAATTGGATGCACCAAAAATGAAACCATAAATTGCATAGGATTACCATTGCAATCAGTCATACTTCCATGGGAATTGAGGCCTATTACACACAAGTATGCATGTACAAACAAAAAGTAAAGTGAAGTTCAATCTAAAACTCGGTTTTGCTCACACAAGCTGGAACAAAGCTAAAAATTTGTCCACCTACCCTTAGCAGCTATAATAGCTGCAATGCGCTTAGGCATGCTCCTATACAAGTTCTTACACTCATTGGGAGTAATTGAAAGCCCAACAATCCTCAACACGCTCCCACAATTCTAACATTCCTTTGGGAGGGCTCTCATATTAGTTTAGTCAATGTTTTAAAGTTGCCCACAAGTGTTCGATCGGATTCAAGTTTGGAGATTGCGCCGGCCACTTCAAAACAGTAAATTCTTGCGAATTCAGCCAACGGCGCACACTCTTGGATGTATGTTTCGGATCATTATCATGTTGAAAAATCAAATTGGCAGGATCCAAATTGTATGCATGCAGCGTATGAATCAACTCTCACTCTAAAATTTCTCTATACATGTACTGATCCATTCTTCCCTCAATCCTACACATCATACCAAGGCCACTTGGAGTCATGCAACCCTACATCATCACTCCCCCACCTCCAAACTTGACAGTTTGTTGCACCATTCCAGCACTTCTACTCTGTCCATCACGAAACCAATACCAACTGCGACCATCAGAGCAAAATCGGTTGATTTTTGTTTCATCGGAGAATACTACACGATCCCAATCATCATCAGTCCAATGGCAATGACGTCTAGCAAATTCTAATCGTCCCTTAATTTGAAGAAGTGTGAGCTTTGGTTTCTTTTGCTTCACTTTATATTTCAAACCTGCTTTTCGTAACACTCTCCTCACAGTACTATCGCTCATACCAACATGAAGCTCTTCTCTCAAGTAATTTCCAACTTTGTGTGCAGTTTCTAAGCCACCCACAGTGATTTCTCTCACACAAGCTCTACGATCAGCTGCACTGTATACATGTGGCCTGCCACCAAAACTGTGATTGACATCACTCAATTCACTCAAATGTTGCTTACGAAATTGTGCAACCCAACTTTGGGATACCTGTAAGTCTCTAACAACATTTCTAGTGCTTTCACCCCTCCTCAACTTCTCTAAAGTAGTTTCTTCTATTTGCTTTCTACCAGCAGCAGAGAGAGACCTCAATGAAACCATTTTGCTCAATTTGCATACATGATGTGCATTGAATGGGGACACAATTATAAATGTGAAGGCCAAGAACATGCCCACCCAAAAAATTGGACCCAGAAAACCACTTGTACATGTCAGATTTGTAGCATTCATTGCGTAATCCAAGTGTGAGCATAACTGAGTTTTGGAGCTAATTCTCTTTGATCTAGATCTTTCTCAAATTATCTTGCATTGCTGGACTTGTAATTTGGTAGCCACATCATTTACATGCATGTATACTTGAGCCGTCAATTGATTTGGCATTAAATGCAATAAATTATAAAATATGAATGGCTAAAGGTAGACTAGGCTTTTTCGTACTCAATTTTGGCAGTCACTGTATAAATCACAAGCAACTTCAACTTATCAATCCCAGTTGAATTAACAGCAAGAGCAAGTGTTACACGCTCCTTTTGTAACTTCCGACCCTTCACCTTCGCTTGTGCTAATGTTTTATTAGGATGTGCTCTAAAATACAATCTAGTCTCATCCATGTTATAAACATCTTTAGGCTCATAATCTGACAAAAAAATAAGAAGGAGGCCACTCTAACTCTAACCAAGTCCATTCTACACTAGTAACCCTAATTATCATTAAGTTCCCAAGTAGTTCCCAAGTGACAATGGATGTATTTTAGATGTACATAACATAGATGAAAGGAATTTTAGCATTAATTACCTCTTTAATATGACAAAACGGAGATTCTAAATGTCGTATTATCGAGTGTCGTAGTTGTATAAAAGAGGGAGTTTTGAACTACAAAGTTTGGTTGCACAGAAATGTGTCGTAATATCGAGGGTGTCGTATAAACGAGTGTCATATTAACGAGGTTAGACTATAATATGTTGAGATCCTAGTGTTTGCAAGTCCAACCGGTTACATGTTGACATTCTTCGGTTTTCTTCTATTAAATTGGGGTCTATTCTATAGATTCCTCTAAAATGATCGGTAATTCTCCTGAAGTCTTGAACTTCAACCGGTTATTTCTCAAACTCAACCAGTTCATCTGTAACTAACTGCCGGTTCTCCCCGATCATAGGATGGGGGTTGTCTCTACCTACCATGGAGAGCGTAGCAATTGTAGGCATAATAAATTTGCCACACCACCCTTGCATGGACTTTAGTACAACCCTGATCTTGAAAAACTCACCAACATCATGAGATATAAGGTGATTGGATGGGAGGACACTAAGCATGAGTTTCCATGTAGCCTGCTCGCCCACTAGATTCTAGATAATAAGGGATTGGAGGTGTTCGCATGTAGATAAGCAGAAGCCGCCAACCACCCCACATTCTCGTGGCCTACTAGAATGTGGAGGGCCGTGGACATGGGCCACTAGACTTTCATATGCCCACTAAAGCACTTTTGAACCTACAAGGGCTAGTCACCGAAGGATTGAAAATTGGTTTGAGGAGGAGGAGGCGGTTTTAAGGTTAGTAGGTGGGCATGGATTTGCGAAGATGAGAGTAACTACACTAAATATGATATTTTGTGTCACTTACTAAATGGAATTACATAGTGCTATATCTTTTTACTATTGATGCAATTTTCCCCCAAATAAAGTTGTTAATGTCCTATAATGTCCAAACAACCATTTTAACATTCATTGGTAAAATATAAGATCTAAAGTGAACATATATAGAAATGCATAATTCCAAATAATAAATGACACTATATATCATATTTAGTGCAATTGACACATACGAACCCTACCCCACCAGATTCAATTACATTTGGACGGTTTTATCCTTATTCCCATTAGAATCTGGTGGATAAGCGACCTATATGAAAACTCACCCTAAACCTCCCATGAGAAGCCTACATGGGGAGGTGTTAGGATTTGAGAAGGGGCAAGTCCTTCCCAACCGCCGGACGCTAAAAAACCCCTATTGAGCTCTATGCGCCTAAGAATCCACATCCCCTGGCCCACGCGTCAGTGCCCAAACTATAACTTTATGGACCTGTCCACGCTGTTGCTCGCAACTTGCCTGACCGAACAGAACCTTGGACAGAGTTAACTCCAACGACGTTAGTCATCCTTCGAGCCATGGACCCTCCTTCGAGCATTGGGAACGTTCCCTGCTCCCTTCCCATCGAATCTCAACCACATTTGCTAATGTGTTATGCAAACGATATTTGCGGATGTGTTATGCACTTAAATATGTAGAATGTGTTATGCATTGAAATATGCGGAATGTGTTATGTGCCAATCCCAAATCTACAAATGTGTTATGCACTAAATCCAGATTTATAAATGTGTCATGCGTCATATTCAAATTTACAAATGTATTATGCACCATATCCAAATTTACAAATGTGTTATACACTAAAGTGTCATTTTGAAAAATATGTTATGCGTTAAATCCATATTTACAAATGTGTTATACATTAAATCCATATTTACAAATGTATTATGTATTAAATCCATATTTACAAAATGTGTTGTGCCCCACAAAAGAAGCGAGATGGGTTGATCTGAATTGAAGAGGATTGCAATTTTTTTGGAAAAGACATTAATACACCTGTCAAACGGGCAGTCACAAGCGAGCATGACCGTCCAAGGAAAAGACAACAAAATATAGTGACGGTAGAACAACAAAAAGGAAAAAATCCATTGAAGTTGTCAATAATGCCCATGTTACTAGGAGATCAACAGTTACAACACTAGTTGTTGCTACGGAACCCAATGTAGATGGAATTGTTGTTGTTGGGCGTCCAAAAATAAATCCACCTGCATGTCAATTCGGTTGCATGAAGGTATATAGGTCCCGTAATGCATCACAGAGCATATCCAAGTTAAAGGTCAAGCTGTTTTGAATTAAGGTCGCGGAACGTGCCAAGGCTGAAGCAAGGACATTTACAATTGAAAATCGGTTCATGTTGGCTCCTCCCCCGACTTTTGTTCCATTCCATGGTTTATATGTGTTGATCGCAAAAACGGAGAAAAAATGAATGTTGAAAGACTTATTGAACATGCCAGATCGTTGCATTGAACATCTAAAGTGTTTGAAGGATGAAGGATTGTTTGGTATTACATTAAGTACCGCTTTTGGTGATTGGTATACATACGAGAATTTAGAAGTATGATTTTTTATTAAACAATTGGAGAGAATTTCTTTTAATTTTTTAAGGCCATTGCTTGTATAGAATGTTGGTTTGTTATAACATAATTAATACATACAATTTAGAATTATTTTAAAGTAACAAATAATATGGTAGTAATTGTATCTAATCAAATTTAGATTTGTGCATTGTATGTGTATGTAGTCAATGCGGAGTGGAGATGAACATGAGAAATTGGGAGCATCTATTAGGTTGCAGCTGAAAGTATTTTGAAATTCTAATACTCCGAATGAGATTATCGATGTTAAAATCTTAAGTCTAAAAAATTATCTTACATATCGTCTCTCTCTTCTTGTTCATGAAGAGGCTAAGATCGCAACTTTGGAATAACTGGAGTTAATAAAAAAAAATCATATGTTGAGGATGCATTGAGAAAGTTTGATCAAGATGACAGAGAAAATTGGGAGCAAGAAAATTGGAGATGGTCACCTTTGTTTTTAATTTTCAAAAGATGGCTACTTTCTCGTGGACCGGTTGCTCTCTAGAGTTACACGAACATCGAATGGCGTGAAATGACAGCAATTATTATTGATAATGAGCAATATGACTCCCTCACACTTGAAGTGGATTGTCCGCAAATTGTCCAAGTGTTTAAATTATTTATGAAAAATTTGTACTATGGTCACACATGACCTTTAGCACACCCCTTACGAGGATTAATTTCAGAATTTATGATTTTTTTAACTCGTGACAAAGATTGTTCAATAGCAATCAACGCTAATGTGCAAGAATTGGAAAGGTTTGCTTGGATTTATTTCCCGGATTTTGTAGGTTCTCGGTATATATTAGAATCCTTGAATTTTGATATTATTATATTGTTGAGTTATGAATTGATTCAACATGAGGTAATCGCAATGAAGATCGAAGCGTTTGTTAGTAGAATTGCACACAGAGTTGTCAGAAATATGATATGTACTAAGAACATGAGGAGTTGGCAACTATGTGGCATGAATCATAGACAAACAGTCAAACCAAGGCCGGCGCCGAAGAGGTGAATTCTGAAATGCAATGCTTGAATCAATATACAATATGTGTTGTGCAATTTGTATTGTGCAAAATATGTAATGTAAAATTATGATATATAATATATCATATAAATTCGTACAAAAAGTTTCATGCGCTGATGTCAAGCATTGGATGTCATGCTAACTGTATCAGGTGTTGATGTTATGCACTAAGTATCACTTATGTTGTGCGATAAGTATCATGCATTGGATGTTATGCATACTGTATAATATGCTAGGTATTATGCAAAAACTATGTCATGCATTGGGTATTATGCATACTGTGTCATGTGGTGAGTGTTGTGCGCTGAATATTATGTGCTGGATGTTATGCAACCTATGGAATGCACTAGGTATCATGCAGAAATTATGTCATACACTGGATATTACGCACATTGTATCATGCGGTTAGTGTCATACGTTGAGTGTCATGCGATGGGTGTCATGCAAATTATATTATGCGTTGGGTGTCATACAAACTGTGGCATGCGTTGGATGTCATGCAGATTGTATTATGCGTTGGGTATTATACAAACTATATTATACGTTAAGTGTCATGTGTAAAATATCATAAAAACTATATTTTGCGTTGAGTATCATGTGTGAAATACCATACAAAATGTGTTCGCTATATGAAATCCAGGGTAATTTTTTTTCTAAATATTTGTATTTTTTGTTTTATCCAACATGATAAATATATATTCATTTGTGGTTATGCAATTGCAAGATTTGTCATAATACGTATTGATAAGAGAGGATGTCGATGTCAGCTATTCTTCAATTGGACTATTGCCGGTCTCAAATCGAGAGGTTCAAATGAAGATGAATGAATGTAGAGATGGTATATTCCTTTTATGCAGAACACAAGTGAAGCTATTCAATGAATCATTGGAAGTAGATGCAGATGACAAACCTAAATCCAGTGACAAAACGCCCGAAATGTTGAGCATTGATATCGTTGTATCTGCATCCATGAATGACAATACCAATATGATCTAAGAAAAAAATTCTTCAACTGTAAAGATTAACCGATATGTAGAAGTCATCGAATCTTGGTATATAAGAATGTCTTTTAACTTTTGCAAAATATACTATTGTATGTATAATAATATACTTGTTGGTTTAATATTCTCTTTGAAATTATACATGTTGGATGCACTTGTGAGCGGGCTAATCAACGCAGCGGGTGGTAATCTTTCATCGTATATCAATTTTGATTATCGGGGTCTATATTGTTGTTTGTTATATAAATATGATATTTTTTTTACCTAAAATCAGACCAAAGTAGGCTATCAAACCATGTCATAAATTGCTTTCGAGTATGGTATAATCCACAAGTAGCTGATATTAAGTATAATGTCATGAGTCCTTACACATTACATGTTTTCGTTGGATGGGTGAGATCATCAAGAAGTGATGGTAGTGATAGTTTTAATGCATGGATAGCGAAGAAATAGAAGGTGATTGTTTTTGAAGTTGACGTTCTTTTTGTTTCATACTATGACAAAAATCATTGGAGTTTTTTTTGTCTTAAGTGACGAGTGTTTTTTACACTATGATTCCTTAAGGACTGACAAGTTGTATGATGACAAGCATATTCGTGTTTATTTGACGAAAATGTGGGTTATTTAGAATAGATTTTGCGAGGGATCCAAGGCATGGAAAAATTGTGCCAATACAAAAATTTGGAAAGATTGTATTATGTCACAACAACAATTAAACTGGGAGTACGGTTATTATGTTTTAAAGTGCATTATAGATATTTATACAAGAAAAAAGACTATGCCATTGGATTTGTAGAAGGTTAGTGATTTGACATCTATAAATGTAATTTATACTTACAAATTATAGTATTATATCTTATGTCTCATTACATGAATTTGGCTTGTGGTTGGTTGTACGATAAAGACCTACAATTCTCTCAGAGTGAAGCTCTTGATATAAGAAGCATGCTTTACTCTGGCATTTTAAAGGGGTTTGTACTTGAAGAAAACCAACAATCTAATTGGAAGTGAAATGTTACTCTTGACAATCAACGAGCAACCGACAAAGTGTATCGTGGAAAATCATAAAGAGCCATTAAGAAAGATTTCATAAGAAAACATATTACTGAGTGACAGAAGCAGAAATTTTTATTATAAAAAATAGTTGTAGGAAAAAAAATTATCCCCAATAGATGCAAATTAGAATGATTAGAATTATAAATCTGATTACTTATATGCCCTCAAAATTCATAAAATAAAATGTTCCTTTCAAAATTATTGTAATCTATATCAATGTGCATTGTGTCATACAAAAGTGTCATGTATTGTTTGGTTTGGTTTTTGTTTTGACTATGGGGGTCCACAAGATTTTCAAGTTTGCCATATTGTTTTGCACCTAACAACTTGCAGGGTGGAATTTGTAGTTGCTCCGAAGTTGATTGCTCGAATTTTGCGAGCAAAAGGAGGGCTGCATCTGTGATGGAGGTGTAGCTGGCCAGATTGATATCATAGAGCTGAAATCATTTACAATTCAGGTTTGAGATTTAGTATGTTGGAAACTTTATTGTATGTCTAAGATTTATTGGAGAAAATAGAATCAAGTACCTTTTGTTCTGTCTTTTATATCACACAATAGGGGTCTAAAAAGATGGGAGAAGATATGTGTTTATATCCGAGAGTGGAGGACATTCATTGCATCGACATTGGAGGCTGACAAATGGCTGCAATTCCGGAAGTCAATTACTTCCAGTGACCGAGGCCTTTCATTTTTCAGGTTTATCCCAGCTGCAACTTCTAGGATAGGTAAGAACTTCCACAATTTTATACTTGAGGATTGATACAAACTTGAATCCTGACTTGTAATGATCCCGTACAGACGCAAATAGATATGATTTTGAGAGAAAAAAACTACTCTGGCAAGTTGGCGAGTTGTTGATGATCATTGTCTTGTTTGGGTTGCTTTTTTAAATACATGTTGGGGATGTATGTCAATTGCATTCTTTAAAACTTGAGATTTCCGAGACCACATATTAGACAAGGAAGAATTGGGGGCATGTTATGACATGTTTGTTGACTGCAAGAAATCACTAAGGTTTAAGTATTTAGCATCTCACAATGCATTTACATCATGTCTTTCTGATTCAAATGAATGCCAATGTGTCATGCATAATGTTCAATGTGTCATACCAATGTATTATCAAAATTTGTTATGCATAATGTGACATACATTAAATCTCATGCAAAACATTTAAACTATCACCATTTATTGAAATGTAACATATTTTGCAATGAATAAATACAATTTGATTCATATCCTACCAAGTGCTACTCCCCTCCGTAAGCATTATGCTTCTTGGACGATCCTCTAGAAGATCCTTCAAGAAAACTTCTATGTCTTTTCAATGAACGGTCACCGTCACATGCAAGGAATAACATTGTGTTATTTTTTTTTGAAATGTCGCCACACCTCTTGTAATTAAATCTTTTCGTTTCCCTTTTATATGTTTCAAGTCTACGATTAAGTAATCTTGTAGACCAGGTTACTCTATCGCGGTTTTGGCAAGAGACTAATATAACAATATCACCATTTTTTGAATCTTGTGGCCTAGTTTGTTTTGTATGTCATGTGAGAGCTCGAAGGAATGAGTTGCATCTCCAAGATTTCGATCAAATAAAGAAATTCGTGACAACACTGATCGCCATACCAATAATGGGTGACCACCTCTCCAATAAGATGATAAATCAGCCAATCCATGCGGCGGCCACTAAAACGTTTTTTCGCAGAGTTCAATATACTTTTCAGATTCGAGTGATATAACTCGATTGCAATATTTGTGTTATGCCCAACATGTGGAATGTTGCGACTGCTGGTACACCACATGGAAATTTTATCTATCCAAACTTCATTCATGTATTTCATGAATGTCGCGGCTTTTGGATCATTACGTTGTATATCACGGAGTTGTTTTTGTGTCCATAACACCGGATCATAATCAATGGGACAACCCTTCCCATATATGACAAATCCAATTCATGGTAAAACAATAGCTTTTTCAACCTTGTCGTTAAATTTTTTGACTGCATTTTTTGCCCATGCTTTTCGCACATGCCATAAGCATAGGAAAATTTGGGCAGAAGGCGACACTTTCCTGAAGAAAATGGATCAAACTCATAATTAATTTTCAAACATTTATAAACTACAATGAGTTAGACATATGATGGTGTGAAAAGCTAGGACCTTGAACTAATAACACATGCATATGAAAACCTTGCAATTGGATATTCATTACATGACCCCACAATAGATGCTTAAGCAATATTACAACAAATTTTATATGATATTTAGTGCACAATACATGTTACATGACACATACTACAAAACATGTAATGCATAATATGGTATATATCACACTAAATGCATGACACGATGTGTGCGTATCACAGAATGCATAACATAGAGGCATAAACCTGAGAGTTTAATTTTAGCTTGTGCATTGTCAACAATTATTGATGATGGACTCCATGTCTTGTAAAAGGTCTAAACGTTGCAATGCAATGCATCAAGTACAAGTCTAAGATCATCTTCACGAGATCACGAAACAACAAAAAATGCTACCGGTATCCCATTCCTCCAATCATCGAACACCATGATTGTATAAAGTGGGTATTGCACAACCAATAAACCAATAAAATGATGTTAGAAAATATTAAACAAATTTCATAATGCAAACTTTAGTATGGATTGTACATAAATTCTCAAGTTTAAATGTTGGAGATAGCAACATACTCTGGTTTGGTTGGTTCCAAACGTCACGTTGATTGCAATTGCACTGTTATGGCCAAATCTAGCCATCATCTATTGCTACCATTCAGTCTGAATTCCAAGGCTGGATGGGATGTCTTCTTGGTTAGTGTTATTAAGGTTTAGAAGATAGTGTTCTTGATAAAAAATCACAGAGTCGGGGTTTTCATGTACCCACACCTATACGCTAATTGGATCCGAAGGGTGTTTTTCCCACAACTCGTCAGCTTTCTTCTTGCAGATATTTTGTACATTGGAAGGGAGCAAAAAAAAATCTTTTATTACATGTTCATTACACTTTGCCAACTCCTTCACATTTTGTTTGTGTTGGCTCATGATTTGAGCTAGAGATAATCCCAAGGCATGCATCTGCTCTATACGAAGTTTCATGTCTTTAGAGATATTAGACCCTAATGCATGACGAAAACCAACCACTATACTTCCATGGCACGGCTCCCCATGTTTATTTGTATGCTCTACATGCTCATATATGAGTTGACATAATGAGCCATCAAGATAAGGCCTCTTCGCAATAAAACAACAAAGACACCCACGCTTAATGGACATACCTGCCAGAGTGTTTCCAATTCTGTGTATCTTTTGGCCCTTCTTGCGGTTAACAAGGAAAGCGTCATAGTTGGGAATAGTCTTGCGACCTCGCTTGGCTTTAATTTCAGATGTCTTCTTTTTATAAATTTTTGTGTAGATTTTAGAAGCGCTTGTATGTCTTATGGAACGATCATGTCTTATCCTCTGGTCCAAAGTTGCATCTATATCTGAATACAATAGAGAATGTTAAGAATTGATAATGTAGTTGTAGATTTGTCACATAGTATCCTAATTATTGATGTCTGCTATTATCAAGCTTGAATCTCTCAAATTGGAGGCTCGATGTATAGATGGAGGCCACTATTGTAATTTAAGGCCTTTATACTTCATGATTTACATGCAAGCATTATAATGAATAGGCGATGGTGCATTAATTTGAGAAATGGCCAGTGAAGAGGATTGTAATGGATAACATTACCTGGTTGCAATGCTAGGATTGTTGGCTCTTGGATTGCTGAGAGAATTTGAAAGATTTGCCTTGATAATTTCCTTGATAAATTTGCACGGGAAGAGGTCGTTATTTTGTTCACCAACTATGAAGTCATGAATCCTCTCCCAAGGTATGATTGCATAGTTGATGGTGTTGTAATGACCACTCAGGGGAGTCCCTAGCGAAAATCGTAGAAACAACGTGCGATAAAAAATAGGGTCTAATATATTCATTGTAGATAAATTTTGCAAAAAACGTACATATAATATAGGGGGTTTTAAAATGGTGAAACATGTTCACATGTAAAATGCCATTACATATAATGGCCTCTTTTATCTAGTCAGTACATGTAAAATAGAGTGGAAACAATTACTAGGGGTAGCGGGTCTAGGGTAAGGTCTGTGCTAATGGATTAAAAGAGGTAATTTTATGTTGAAAAAGCTTGGATGGATGACTTCTCCTATAATGAAAATTGTAAGTGTTTTACACAAACTACAACTTGTTTCCAACCATGTCTTGGTAATCTATGTTGCAACCACAAAACTCAGCAAATCAATATGTAATGTGTAGGTGGGTATATGCTATTAGATCAACAAGTTTGTGTTATTAAACCAACTACATTAACTAACCGATTAGAGACTCATAGGACTCATTAGTGATGATCCAAGCAAAGAGGTACAAAACAATCGTGGATCTATACTGATATGAACAATAGATTGTAGTGAATCAACCTAATTATCAGATGTAGCAAATCTCATAAGACCACATCATCTACTAGTACATAATCAAATAGAGTGCGAAAAAAATTACTCATACACAACCTACAAACCATGTGTATGTAATACGAGACAAAAGAAGTGTGTGCACTAAGCTATGAAATATTCACATCACAAGCTAAGAGAGTAAGATCACTTCATTACAAGCACTATTTGTACGAAATAATCGTTAGTACTAATAAGACCGGATCTGTTAATTTTGTTGCACAACACATTTGTAGATCTGGTGCATAACACATTTGTAAATCCGGATGTGGTGCATAACATATTTGTAAATTTGGATCTGGCACACAACACATTTGTAAATATGGATTTGGTGCATAACACATGTAAATCTAAATCTGGTGCATAATACATTTGTAAATTTGGATATGGTGCACAACACATTTGTAAATCTGAATCTGGTGCATAACACATTCGTAAATCTGGATCTAGTGCATGATACATTTGTAAATCTGAAAATGACGCATGACACATTTATAAATATGGATTTAATGCATAACACATTTGTGAATATGGGACTGACGCATAACACATTCCACATATTTCAATGCATAACACATTCTACAAATTTAAGTACATAACACATCTGCAGATATCGTTTGCATAACACATTAGCAAATGTGGTTGAGAACTGATGGGAAGGGAGCAAGGAACATTCCCAATGCTCGGAGGAGGGTCCATGGCTCGAAAGTTGACTAACGTCGTTGGAGTTAACTCTGTCCAAGGTTCTGTCACCAAAAATCCTCCACCCTTCGATTTCGTCCTAGCCCGAGTGGAAAAGTTTATAATGACATGTAGAGACTTCTCTCTTTGTAACCCAATATATAATTCCAATCTACCCTTGGAATATACACAACTTGATTAACACCACATTATGTAGTTTTACATTCCTTAATGTCGGGCAAGGTTATATCCTTAGCCTTTTCTAATGTCCACCCGGCCGCTTTGGCCACGCATGCCTTCAAAGATATCCCTCTTGTGAATCGAGTCCTTGCCGTCGACTCCACACTACTACATGAGTTCTCGCTTATTGATTCCGTGCTATCACATGTCATCGTGGTTGATTCCGTATTGGTACATGACACTTCGCTTGTGGATTCCATGAGCACATAGGCTTTAAATACAAGTATTAAAAAATACTTATATACCTATCCTTGCCCTTCCTTCTCTAAGTTCTTCTTGATGTAAATCTCTATCAATGTCTTCCTACTAAACTTCAGAATAGTATAACTCCCACCCAACTTATGTTCTTCAAGTGAAATCTGGTACACTTGTTAAGTACCTTATCAAAAATCTCCACACCAAATTTTGGCACAAACAGAGTTCATATGCAAAAGTTATGCATGAAATTCTAACTCTAACTACTTAGTATGAATGCTGTGATAAAGCATCCGGTCATTAAAACTCTAATAACTTCCAACTCCTACGTCTAATCAACCTAAAATTTTGACACAAGATAGATATATAAGTTTAGAAGGTAGTGTCAAATTTTGGTATCCATATCTATAACCCTCTAAGAGATACATATTTTCAAACCTTGCTGCTTTGTTCCTAGACACCCTCCCCTTCAACTTTTAATAACTCTTTCATCCCAATGACTGAAGCTCTCAAATTTTTACCACAACTCCCATACTTTATAATAAACAATTCCTCAAATTTTCATACCCATTGAACACTCTGATCATCCATAATTGACAAATCTCTCACTATAAAGTTCTGCTCAAGTTCATAACTAATAAAACACTACAAGTAATGCACCTAGTACAATCTAGTCACTCTAAATGCCACAAGTTTAAACAAGTTTGAACTCTCTCACTTCAATATGAATCTCAATGCAACAAGTTGAAGTTTACAATCAAACTTCAATTCCTTAAACCCAATCTACTTCTAACAAGAGGTCAATCCCTCTTCAAGGCTAAATAGCCTTGGCTCTTCTCCTAAGAACTAAGCACACACATGTGCTCCGATCTTGCTTCCCACACACCCACACTTATAACCCGTGGGGTGCTTAAGGAGCATGAAGGAAAGAGAGGATGAGTGAGGGAAGAATGAGGGATTATATAGTGAGTTGAGAGGGAGAGAGGGCATGAAATAAGGATAGGGTGAGAGGATTAGAGCCTCCAATCACAACCCCTTAACCTTCTCCTTCTAAGTAGGGACTCATCCCATCCACAAGGCTCTCGATAAGCCTTCGAAATCTCCTCCTACTTTGTAGGCTCTCATCTAATCTCCTAAGCCTTCCTCCCTCAAATGATCAACAAAGATCCTAATTCAAACATTTAACTAACTTTGGCTTTCTACCTACCACACTTTACCAAGGTATGTCCTCATACTACTTAAATCCACTCCACACAAGCCTAATGCTTCAAACTTAGCTTTCTTCAAGCTTCACTTTTTTTATATTTTTGTGAATAATCATAAATCAACAAAACACTACTTGTAATGTTTTACAAGTGTTAACAACACATGTGGACACCAATTTGGGCTCACAGGTTCCGTCCGGACAAGCAAGTTGCGGGCAACAACGTGGGTAGGTCCAGGAAGTTATGGTTTGGGCACTGACGTGTGGACCAGGGGATGTGGATTCTTAGGCGCATAGAGCTCGATAGGGGTTCTTTAGCATCCGGCCTCCCAACCTGCCTATTATTTTTGCATACTTATCTGTCTTGGCTGAATTTAATTAACTTATAAATAGCCTTAGCTCCCACATGTTCACTGTCCTTCGTACCACCTTCATTTGACCCATAAGCAATGCCTCCCACTGTTGAAAGCCTAATTCTGCATATATTTCTCAAACGCTACCACAAGATTTGTGTCACATCTTGAAATTGAATATCATCTCTAGCAGGGTCGATCTAGATTCAAGCCTGGAATTTTTCTTTTAGAAATGCGAAAAATAAAACCAGGTAGTAAACACCACAACAACTGCTCAAGTTGTTTCCATGTTTAATGTTGCCTTAAATATGACCTTCATGACTAAAAGAATGATTGATAGCAAGGGGCAACCGGTAATGCGGCATGAGCCTACACATGATTCACACCTTTACCAATTCCAACACCATCTTGTTAGAGGAATCTTTGCATGTGACAAACTCTCATGCCCCGATCACACCAAACTTTCCGTCCGGTTCTAGCCGTGAAATTGCTGGGGATTATGTTGAGAAATAGATGTTGGCCCACCACTTTTTGCACTATTACAGCCGGAGATGCCGACGGATGGTGTTAGAACTGCCCGGTGTGATCAGCCCCTCAGAGTCTCAGTGTAAGTTACTTTAACATTGTTAGATTATTCCATACTCTACTATTTATTCCATCACTCATAATAAGCTCATGTCTACAAGCGCTTGATCCTTGCAGGAATGAGTTTACTGAGAAATATGTTCATATGTTATCAATACATGCCCCTGCAATGGGACAATGTCGGGTTTAGCCCAAGAGTTGGACCCACGAGTCAAGCTCAAGTGCTATTGTACCATTGGCCCAGCTTGGAAAGCTCTCCCGGCCCATAATATTTTGGGTCAAATAGCTTTCAACTCCTCTATAAGAGAATCAATTATCAATACCTCATAATCTTTGATCAAATAAAATCTTAGCTTCAACTATTTCTATGAAAGCCTTGTGTATTGTAAGATATTAGTTTTGATCATGGGACCCGTAATTTATGAAGCTCATATAGAGTGAACCAGGGTTGTCTATTGTGTCGTGACGGAGGCTTATCCCGGCATAATGTCGTGCCGTCACGACACGTATCCGTCACGACATTATGCCGGATTATGCCGGATGCTGTCTTTATCCTGCCGGACTTGAATTTTACCGATTTTTTTGTGTAATTACATTACCCAATTTCGGACACGTAGGATTTACATTGTCCACGTGTGACGACATGTCAGCAAAGTAAAGGGAAAGTGGGGAAAATTTTACTAGCGCCCGTCCGCCCCCGTTCCCAATCCCCGTTCCCACCCGTCCGCCCTCGTTCCCAATCCCCGTTCCACCCCTCCACTGACATAGTGTGTCTCAAGTCTTTTGATTCTCCTTTGAGGAGTGAGGATTGAATGCGTGAGACCCGAATGCAGAGTATACTTTGTCCAATCTAGTGTCTGTGAATTAGGGTTGCCCTCGTGGCACTCTTGAACAGGACCTAGTATGCGATCAAAGTGACTTGCTCTAACTTGTTTGTATTTGCAGGTTTTGTTGAAGTCATGCCACGCCGAAACGATCATGGGATCATTGGTACGAGGATAAGGGGAGGGTTCCCGGTAAATCACAAAGGCAGGTTAAATGTAGGTTTTGCCCGTTCGTCATATCTTACCGAGGAGATAGAATGTTGGCCCACCTTAGTTATAGACCTCATGTAGGGGGTGCTTCTGATGTACATCATACACGCCACCAACTTTGGAATTGCACTCTTGGGCCATCTATCCAAATTGAAGATACTTCTAAGTATCGTTAGGAATCTCCATTTTGCCTCCACGTCTTCAAGCTGCGTATAGCTCGCATTGACGGCCTTGCAATGTCGCTCGTGACAATGTCTTGGCCACAACCGATCAAAGTGAGGGAAACCCACGTACTGCATTGCAGTCTTCGCTGACCACGGTTGTGGTACATTCTCCCAACCTACCCTGGCTTTTTGGGAGGGATCATCGTAAACATTCCACTCCAAATCAGCGGCCTTGCGTCCATGTCCTCTGGAACACCCAGAACTAGATCCTCCACTTGCACTTGCCATGTCTCCAGTTCCTCCACTTGCCATGTCTGAAAATTGGAGTTTCTAATTCTAATTCCACCCAAATTGGAGTTTCTAATTCTAATCTAGAACTCTAATTTTTAAATTACTAATTGCACTTCATAATAGTGCTACAAAATATCCAAGCATACACTTCAAAATAGTGTTGCTGTGGAATTAGTTCAAAAATGTCCCTAAAAATTAAAGTTCAACTATTCGGCACACCCTTCGAGCACCCCGCTACCGGCGCTCACGCAGAGGCCAGTTGACTGGGCGCGTCACAAGGAATATGCCAAATAACGGCCACGTGGATCTGCCAAAACCGGCCACAACCTGCCAAAAGTAGTGTAAAAGGATCCCAAAAAAGGGATCCTTAACTCCTCCGAGAGCCCCGCTACCCCGCACTCTGTGTTAGAGGAGGGTTGTCTGGGCGCCCAGAAGGAGTGGAGTAAGGTATGTAAGTGGTCCCCTCCACTTATATACCTCCGTCCGCCCCTCCATCCGCTCCCGCGTCCCCAGCCCGTCCGCACCCGTTCCCGCCCGTCCGCCCCAGAGTCCCCCCCCGTCCGCACCCATTCCCTCCCGTCCGCCCCCAGCGTTCACCCCCGTCCGCACCCGTTCCCTCCCGTCCGCCCCCAGCATTCCCCCCCGTCCGCTCCCACGCTCCCCTCCGTACGCTCCTCTCCATACGCTCCAGCGTTCCCCTCCCGTCCGCTCCTCGTTCCCATCCCGTCCGCTCCTCGTTCCCACCCGTCCGCTCCTCGTTCCCCACCCGTCCGCCCCGCGTTCCCTCCCGTCCGCTACACTCCGTCCGTTCCACCGTTCCCCTTCCGTCCGCTCCGCGTTCCCCTGCCGTCCGCTCCGCGTTCCCCCTCCGTCCGCTCTGCGTTCCCTCCGTCCGCTCCGCGTTCCCCTGCCGTCCGTTCCCCCCGTCCGCCCCCTGTTTCCCTCCCGTCCGCTCTGTGTTCCCCTACGTCCGCTCCAACGTTCCCATCCGTCCGCCCCATATTCTACGCTATTCTACGTTGTTCCCGAGGAGCGGACGGTGGGGAACGTGTGGCGGACGGAGGGTAGCGGACGGGAGGGAACGCGGGGCGGACGGGTGGGGAACGCTGAGCGGACGGGTGGGAACGCTGAGCGGACGGGTGGGAACGCTGAGCGGACGGGTGGGAACGCTGAGCGGACGGGTGGGGAACGCTGATCGGACGGTGGGGAACGAGGAGCGGACGGAGGGAACGTGGCGCGGACGGGAGGGGAACGGGGCGGACGGGTGGGGAACGTGGACCGGACGGGGGGGAACGGATGAAAGATGGAACGATTAGCGGACGGGTGGGGAACGCGGAGCGGACGGGTGGGGAACGCGGAGCGGACGGGTGGGGAACGCGGAGCGGACGGGAGGGAACGGGGCGGCAGGGGAACAACGTGGAATTGCGACCACATATGAATTGGACTTCATATGAATTTTTTAGAGCCAAAAAATGGACACTATAGTCACCATCTATAAATGTTAACCCTCGGGAGTGGATCAAAGTGCGATTGAGCTGCCCAACTTTGTTGAGAGTCCAAAGAAATGAACCCTAAATAGCCAATAAAATATAGTAAGGGTAGCCTTAGTTGGGCATAGTGTGAAGCCTCCAAAGGCCAAGCCCAAAAGTCCAAACTCAAAGGAGCATGCCACTTTATTACTTGCTCAAAATAACCCCTCCAATCTAACGGCCAAGATCTTGTCAATGATTGATTATTATAATGAAAAAAATGTAGGCATCGAAAAAAAAAGCAGGTGGGTTCGTTGGAAAGCTAGGAACCTAAACCCTCAAACCATGTATGGAAACACTTCTACATGAGTGTGAGAACAAATCAATGGCACATATGTGGTAGTAATTTGGAATGACGTAGGGTTTAGGGTTTAGGGGTTTAGGGTTTAGGGTTTATGAACCACTAAGGTTGAAGCACAAATTAATGATTTATTGAAGGAAAGTGCATTCGGATGGGTGACATTGGTTATGAAACCATATGAACCACTAAGGTTGAAGCACAAATTAATGATTTATTGAAGGAAAGTGCATTCGGATGGGTGACATTGGTTATGAAACCATATGAACCACTAAGGTTGAAGCACAAATTAATGATTTGTTGAATGAAAGTGCATTCGGATGGGTGACATTGGTTATGAAACCATATGAACCACTAAGGTTGAAGCACAAATTAATGATTTATTGAAGGAAAGTACATTCGGATGGGTGACATTGGTTATGAAACCATATGAACCACTAAGGTTGAAGCACAAATTAATGATTTATTGAAGGAAAGTGCATTCGGATGGGTGACATTGATTATGAAACCATATGAACCACTAAGGTTGAAGCACAAATTAATGATTTGTTGAATGAAAGTGCATTCGGATGGGTGACATTGGTTATGAAACCATATGAACCACTAAGGTTGAAGCACAAATTAATGATTTGTTGAAGGAAAGTGCATTCGGATGGGTGACATTGGTTATGAAACCATATGAACCACTATGATTGAAGCACAAATTAATGATTTATTGAAGGAAAGTGCATTCGGATGGGTGACATTGGTTATGAAACCATATGAACCACTAAGGTTGAAGCACAAATTAATGATTTGTTGAAGGAAAGTGCATTCGGATGGGTGACATTGGTTATGAAACCATATGAACCACTATGATTGAAGCACAAATTAATGATTTATTGAAGGAAAGTGCATTCGGATGGGTGACATTGGTTATGAAACCATATGAACCACTAAGGTTGAAGCACAAATTAATGATTTGTTGAATGAAAGTGCATTCGGATGGGTGACATTGGTTATGAAACCATATGAACCACTAAGGTTGAAGCACAAATTAATGATTTGTTGAATGAAAGTGCATTTGGATGGGTGACATTGGTTATGAAACCATATGAACCACTAAGGTTGAAGCACAAATTAATGATTTATTGAATGAAAGTGCATTCGGATGGGTGACATTGGTTATGAAACCATATGAACCACTATGATTGAAGCACAAATTGGTGATTTGTTGAATGAGTGGATAACTAATCAAATATGGAAAGTTCAAAGAGGTATCAAAGAGGTTTCCAATGCGGATGTCGGAAGATTTTTTCAAAAGTGTACATTTTTAACCTAACCAACTTTATTTTTATTCCGATTGCGTTGACTTTATCTTACTAACGAGAATTGGATCCTCCACATATTGGATTACATCAATTATTGGTCATGGTCATCAAGTCCTTAGAGGTCAATATATAAGTAGATCATTGAGACTCATACATATAACGAAGGTAGAATATCATGGATAGGATGGGAAAGGGGAGAGTCATGTTTGAGGGTGTAGAATGCGATGAGGAGATACACAATTTAGACGATCCCCATATTCCATTCAATGCAACACCCGAGTGTGAGAGAGATGAGAGAAGTGCTAGGGATCGATTTCGTGATGAGTATGTCATGACTCCCTTCTCACAATCTACACAAGCTTGGAGGATGAGGGCGGCGGAGGAACAACGACGATATGCAGACAACTTTGAGATCGATGCGGTGGAGAAGGACCACACACAATGCGTGGGTGGAGATCTAAATGATCTAATTGATTTGTGTGCGGATATTTTGGAGAAGCCCGGGGATGTGGATGTGGATGTGGATGTGGATGTGGATGTGGAGGAGACTTCAATCGACATTGAAATAGTCAAGGTAGCGGGGGAATCTTCAAAGACTATGTCTATTCGTAAGAAGAGGAGAGGATTGTCGCCTCATCGGCTACCATTGAAGGAACGGATGAAAGACCGAACGATTAGCTATTTTGATTTACTTCGGCCGAATCCTCTTCCAAAAATGGAGCCTCGCCGGAAGCCAGAAGCATCTACGAGGTTGGGATGACGGAATGAAGTGGAATATTATAGTTTGCATGGTTTGTTCATGTATATGATTAATAAGGGGCATTTGTAACGTTGTCGCAATAATAAAGTTATGACTTGTATAATATGTTGTACCACTTCTATGATTTATTTATTTATTTTTAATTCACCAACCGAACAGTTTCTGTTGAGATAAATAAGCACAAAGCAATATGAAACTATGCATCCACTTCTCAGTTCCAAGAGAAATTTTTTTTAACCACTTTACGTTCACCCTTAGTTGATTATTGCTATTTTAATGTACTTTATTATGTGGATGGGGGGACTATTATGTAGAGGACTTTTATTGCATATTCTTGTAGAGGACTTCATTACCTATCCATGGATACCAAGAACTCATTTTTTGGACTTCATATGAATTTTTGAGAGCCAAAAAACCGAGACTATGTCCAAACTTCCAAAAAAAATGATTGTGAATTATATAAATATAAATATAAGCAATTGTGAAGTATGTGTGCAATATGTGTGGAGTACAAGAAAGAACATTTAGAGATGTTTAGGATCACGTGTACAACCGATATAACTATTGCAACATTGTGCTCAACTTTAGTTAACTAGATATAACTATAGTTGACTACATTTTGTGGCATACCAAAATTAGAATAAATATAGGTAATTGCATTTTGGCAAGACATATCACGAACAACTATAGTTAACTTGAACTTAGCACATGGATGTGATAACAACGATGTGAAAGAATGATGTGGCCTCACGAGAGGCGAGAACCTTGGTTAGTCTCCCATAGATTTATGCTCGATTATGAAGCAAAAATCCTCATGGAGTATGAACATTGCACTAAGATCCATAAACCTCATACAATATACAAGTTGTGTATAAAAAAATGATGGCTTTATTTACATCTCCAACGGTTATAAAATTGGTATGATCCAAAATTGCTGCAAAGAAAACAAAAAAAACTATTTTGCAGTGTCACGGAAGCACATTGTCGGGTTAACCATGTTGTATGGAGGCGACTTCAACATGTTCACTACGTGTGTGATGGTTGATCTTTCCGCTGGATTGGGCTTCGTCAATGCATCCAATGTTATCTCAAACCGCATCTTCAAGCCATTTGGATCACTGTTTAGCTGAAACAACGAGGAAGTCGAATCCCTGGCATAAATCTTCTTTGCCAAAGCACCCACTGAGAAGGACTCCGAGAGAAACGTGTGCCTATGTTTCCGAGCCATCCTCACCGGAGAGGTAGATGTTCCACGCTGCCCTCGTACATGGAATAATTCTGGACCAGCACAGTTGTATTTTATGCGGTGCTTGTTCATCTCATCCACTGATTCTTTTCCATAGTTGGAGGGTGCGTCTTCATCTCCCCATGATGTCATCCCCCAATCACACACACCAATGAAAACCATGTTCTCACGGTCTTGTGGGAAATGCAACATGACATTGTTGGGATTAAGGTCATTGTGCAACACGTCATGCTTGTGCACTACATCCACAATGCACATTAGAGCCCATGCCAAATAAGCTCGATACCTTCGATATACAACCAACCGTTTCCGTGCTTCAAAGTCTGCCCCAGGCATTTGAAGGATTGTGCGCTCGTGGGTTTCCGGAACTTGGTGGTCATAGACCCTCATGTTCTTCAAGGAGCCTCCATTCCACCACATCGAATAGGATTCGTATGTTTTCGGGTGGAAGTATTGTAGCTTGATTATCCCAGGATGATCTACTGGGCATGCCAATGCTTCAACCGAGCGCTCCTTTCGGTTCTCCAGACTATTCGTGACCTTCATGGTCTTCCCAGCCCACTCTATCCAGTTAGGGATGAATGATGCTCCATGAATTGTGACTCTCCGCACCACTCCGAAGGTCCCTTGGAAGATTTCCCTATCCAAGGGTTTGATCTCCACATTCCTAGGCAACCATATGACACCCTGCCGGCCCTGAGTGGCAATGTTGTCTGCCAGCTGCCTGTCAATAAAAACGGGAAGGTTGCGGGCGGATGTGCCTTTTGCTGCTATTACGCCTCTTTTCCAATTCTCTAGCTTAATGTACAGCTCGGACCTCCTCCCACCACTACTTCCCTCTCCAGGATGCATAGCCTCATATGACATCGTTGGATTGTAGATTGCTTCCACAGCTTGTTTTTCAATCCATGTGTTCCAATCGCTCATGCCCCTAGCTTCCTCAAACTCCGGTCTAGACGTGGCTTCCGTGAGAATAAGCATCAACTCGTTCCTCGCCAACTCTAAACCCTTTGTACCATCATTGAGGTATTTTTTCTCCAAATAAACCATGTTGTTACTTCTAAACCAATCCAACAACACGATCCTGCAATGATTTCGAGCCTCATCGGTCCGCGGGTCGCGTTTGCCTCTATGTTTCATTTTTTTTGATTGCGAACCCGATGCCGCGGACCCGTCCTCCGTCCCTTCCGAAACTGCTGGGCGTTTTAATCCCCGTCTTTCAGTCTGCTCCGAACCCTGAGGTACATCACGTGCAGGGCTCTCCGGTCTTGATGTCCGCCGTGTCGGAGATTGTGGTGGCACGTTCTCCGAACGAGCCGGTGCATGTATTTATGTGGAACTGCCTGAGCTTGGTCCCCTTCCAGTTCTCCTTCTATGTCCACTGTTTCCCCGACTTCCACGTGTTCCACGGCTTCCCCGTGTTTGGTTGCCTCCCGAATGACCAACAGCCAAGAACTCTTCGTCAAACTGAAAGGGATCTGGACGTGGTGGACGTGCTGCAGTACTTCCACTTCCGGGATCGCTTCCCGTACCCTCGGCAGTATTCGCCGATGCATTGCCTACGAGCCAAGCACGGTGCACCCTCAAATCCTCGTTCTCGTAAGGAGCAATGCCCTCCCCCTCCATCGTGATAAAAATCACGTGAGTGAGTGAATATGAAAATGAGTCGTGATAAAAATCACGTGAATAAGTGAGTGTGAAAATCTCTCGTGATAAAAATCACGGGAGTGAGTGAATCTGAAAAAAAAATTGCGAGGGTTCCCCCACAATTTGCCTTGCCCTCCCAAACCCCTTGAGACCCGCGCGGTGATGCTATCCTTTGGGACGCAACAAGGTCTCGGGTCCCTATGTGGTGGGAGGAGAGGAAAGTGGTAGGAACTAAAGCCTCACGGCTTTATATAGGCAACGAGGAGCCCAATCATTATGGGATCCCGGTCGGAATTAGGGTTTAGGGTACGAAAACGACGTATGGGGAACGTGGGAACTAGGGGCGGACGGGCGGGAACTAGGGGGCGGACGGAAGGAACGAGGGGGCGGACGGAGGGAACGAGGAGCAGACGGGTGGGGAACGCGATAGGGAACTCGGGCGGACGGGAGGGAACGAGGCGCGGACGGGAGGGGAACGGGCGGACGGAGGGAACATGGCGGACGGAGGGAACGTGGAGCGGACGTGAAGGGAACTCGATAGGGAACGCGGGCGGACGGAAGGGATCGGAAAGCGGACGGGAGGGAACGCGGAGCGGACGTAGGGGAACTCCGAGCGGACGGAGGGAACGCGGGGCGGACGGGGGGAACGCGGGGCGGACGGGAGGGAACGGGTGCGGACAGGATGGGAACGGGGTACGGACGATGGGGAACGTGTGGCGGACGGAGGGAACGTGGAGCGGACGTGAGGGAACGCGTGCGGACGGGAGGGGAACGTGGGGCGGACGGGAGGGAACGAGGAGCGGACGGTGGGGAACGTGTGGCGGACGGAGGGTAGCGGACGGGAGGGAACGCGGGGCGGACGGGTGGGGAACGCTGAGCGGACGGGTGGGAACGAGAAGCGGACGGTGGGGAACGAGGAGCGGACGGAGGGAACGTGGCGCGGATGGGAGGGGAACGGGGTGGACGGGTGGGGAACGTGGACCGGACGGGGGGGAACGGATGAAAAACCGAACGATTAGCTATCCGTTCCCCACCCGTCCGCTAATCGTAACCCTCTCCCGTCCGCTCCACCCCCCTCCTCCGTCCGCCCCTCCCCTCCTCCGTCCGCCCCACCCCCCCCCTCTCCCGTCCGCTCCACCCCCGTCCGTCCGCCCCACCCCCCCTCCCCCGTCCGCTCCACACCCCTCCCCCGTCCGCTCCACCCCCGTCCGTCCGCCCCACCCCCCCCTCTCCCGTCCGCTCCACCCCCCTCCCCCGTCCGCCCCTCCCCTCCTCCGTCCGCCCCACCCACCCCCTCTCCCGTCCGCTCCACCCCCGTCCGCTCCACACCCCCGTCCGTCCGCTCCACCCCCATCCACCGTCCGCACCACCCCCCTGTCCGTCCGCTCCACCCCCCTTCCCCGTCCGCACCACCCCCCCCGTCCGTCCGCTCCACCCCCCTTCCCCGTCCGCCCCACACCCTCCTTAGTAATATTTTATTACTTTGATTTTAACACAATGATAAACACAATGGCAAAATGGTCTACGTGGCAGGGGAAATATGCACATCCACGTCGACGTTTTTTGCCACATAGGACGCCACCTTGGCAAGAAGGTAAGTATTTTACCCACCCTAGTCGGCTCCCCCTATGTTGATCCTACGTGGACCCTATTGTGTCGTGACGGAGGGGTCCGTCACGACACGACACGTCGTGACGGCACAACACCGTCACAACGGCGGGATAGACAACCCTGGAGTGAACGTGTGGGACATATAATGAGACTACTCCCCTCTAAAATAATGTTACATGATTTAGCAACCCTTTGTGTTTAGCGTTTGTTGTAGAACACATGATTATGCTCTTAATATTGTGATGATCAACTGTCAAGATCAAACAAGTTGATCATGGTCTGATTTGTCCAACACTACACTGTTTATGGCATTTAGTGTCACATACACTATTTGTGAAGGGCCTAAACTAGATGCCTAGAGGTCTCAAAGTGTCACACTTGCTAATTGCCAATATGATTCTATTCGTCAACATAAGGCATTTCTTTAAGTGAAAAATATCTACATTATGACATTTAAAGTAGCACATTGGGACACTTTAGAAGATAGTCTTGCATTTTAGTATGCAAGGGGAAGATATTTTTTAACACACTAATGGCATGTGTCATGTGTTTATATTTTAATATGCAATAGGAAGATATTCTTGAGCATACTCATGGCAAGTGTCATTTGTGTACACTTTAGTCAACTTGTAGACCATTCTGTAACATGGGCATGCACCTCAAGACGTTATTGAATATACTCATGCCAAGATATTAGCAAGTGCACTTGAATGCCAAGTGTCATGACACTAGTAGGAAAGTTGGGTCCTTATGACACCTTTTTGGACACTAATAGGACACAATCGTCCAAGCATGACATGTGTGCTCCATTGAGGCCATATATGTCAATCATTAGTCATCTTGGACCTATCTTAAATTTGGACACGGCTACTTTCAAAATTTTATTTAAAAACATTGACATTTTGTTTTGTTTTGACAGGGTAATTTTTTGGTTCGAAGTAATTTTGGGTGGTAAATTTTATCGCTTAAATCTAGTGGTAATTTTTATAAATTCAATATTTATAGTTATCTCATTAAAAGAAACATACATAGGTGGTAGGCCTCCACGTACTGTACCTTCAGTACATAACTACCTACAAGGCTTATGCTAAGTGTGGTGGCTAAGGGATTCAAACTTTGAAACCTCATGGCCCCCACTTGGATGCCTTAGCCACTAACTCATTGCACTACATATGTACAATAGAGTGCTCCAAAGCTTTCAGACCTTGTACAACCCCTAGCCCACGGACTTTTTGGGCTAGCGGCTAACCCAATAGCTAAGAGCTATGGCTGAAAACGGTACTTGAAAAAATGGGCTAGCCCAGCTATGGCTAGATCGCGGTTTGAAAAATATGGGCTAGCCCAGCTATGGCTAGATCGCGGTTTGAAAAATATGGGCTAGCCTAGCTATGGCCAGATCGCGGTTTGAAAAATATGGGCTAGCCCAGCTATGGCTAGATCGAGGCCTCAAAAATTATGGGCTAGTCCAGCTATGGCTAGATCAAGCCCTCAAAAATATGGGCTAGCCCAGCTAGTTATTAGCTAGCTAAAGATAAGTCATGTAACTCAATTGGCTCAAGCTAAGGCCCAACCATGTCACCCCTAACACTACCATCTTCTCCCCACCTTTCAAACCTCTCCTAGTTATTGCTAAACTAATCTCCTAGTTTTGGTTACACTCCCCCCACCACCCAAGTGGTTCTCTTTGCCATGGAGTTTTTCTTTCATGAACATGGCCTCCCGAAACTACATTCATTGTACAGCCGCTAGCCCACGGACTTTTTGGGCTAGCGGCTAACCCAATAGCTAAGAGTTATGGCTGAAAACAGTACTCGAAGAAAATGGGCTAGCCCAGCTATGGCTAGATCGCGGTTTGAAAAATATGGGCTAGCCTAGCTATGGCTAGATCGCGGTTTGAAAAATATGGGCTAGCCTAGCTATGGCTAGATCGCGGTTTGAAAAATATGGGCTAGCCCAGCTATGGCTAGATCGAGGCCTCAAAAATATGGGCTAGCCTAGCTATGGCTAGATCGAGGCCTCAAAAATATGGGCTAGCCCAGCTAGCTAATGGGCTATAAAAGGTCTGAAAGCTTTCTATACAAGAAGGCCAGTTTTATCTTGAAATGGAATGACTCATCAAGAAGGATTTACCTCGAAATGTAAAGATTTATCAAGTAAGGATTTACCTTATATTGCAAGAAACTTACCAAGTAAGGATTTACCTTGAAATGTAAGGATTTATCAAGTAAGCACCTCTCATCCATCCGATATAAAAACTTGTCCCCTATAGAATTTTGGCAGATTCATCTCAAATGACTTGGACTACACTAATTTAGGGTCTTTGAATCTAAATCCGGTGTCTAAATAACTAGAAATAATAAAATATGGATCGTTTACTATTTCAATGCTTTTATGTTGGATGAATGAAATACACACTTGTATGTGGTAATTCCCTCTCTCCCACCTTAGTAATTACTTAGGAAGGTGACTCACATCTAGATCTAGATCTAGAAGGCCTCTTAAACTAAACAAAGACAAAATATTCCTTCACAAACATTCATTAATAAAAATGGAATGTAGTGAGTAAGCTTGAATGAGTAGCCAAAATATAACAATTTAGAAGAGGGGAAATAGATCGTTGTAAGAAGATATCTAAACAAAACAAAGATAAAATGTTCCTTCACGGACATTCAATAATGGAAATGGAATCTAGTGAGTAAGCTTGAATGAGTAGCCACAAATGTAATAATTTAGAAGAGGGGAAATAGATCATTGTAAGATTTCTAAACTAAAACTAAGAGATATCATTCCTCCATGTGCATTCAATCATATACATGAAATCTATATCTAATGAGTAAGCTTGAATGGATTCTATATCCAATGAATAAACATAATATACATATCTATTGAGTAACCAAAAATATAAGAAAATCTTCAGGAACCTTTTGCATGACAACGAAGTGACACAACTCCCATATATGGAAGAAACCTTACTAAATACTATTCATCCTTGTTGGCTTTGACACAAAAGTTTTTTATATCATGGGGCCCATGTCAAAGTACCCCTACCTCCTTGTAGTGTGAGGTGACACCGTGACACTTTTGGCGGAGTTGTTAATTATCAGTGTAATCTAGCATACGCCTCAAAATAGGGCAAGTGACTTTATTACGCATATAACACTAAATACCATAAACAATGTACTATCCTAGATCCTACAGTGTTCACGTTGACCTTGAGTTGTGCAAGATGAAACCGCATATTTCTGATGAGGCTACTTAGGACTAGTTTCCATGTAGGCCGCTCGCCCACCAGATTCTAGTGGAACTGTAGATATCACCATGTGGAATCTACATTTCTACTAGAATATGCTGGGCAAGCGGCCTACATGGAAACGAACCTTTAACTAGAAGAACTTAGTAACGTGATGACCTTCCTGAAAATATCTTAACATAAGCTGAAGAGGTCTAAAGTCCAGAAAAGGCGCCACTGCTTGGAAATTTCCCTTTTTTTGTACTAGTTGCAGGCAGCAGAAATTGTTGCCTCACCACAGTTGTAGGCCGCCCATGAGATTCATGGCAGCCTCTAAAGTATCGAGGTTTGGTCATGAGTACCATCATCATGTTTGGTGGTGAGTTTCTATATCCTGTGCAGCAGATTTGGGATCCCTTAATATGGCCTTTGAGGATCATTATTGTTGTTGGTGTTGGATGTTGGCATACTACTACCATCGATTGTAACAAGTACGCTTGTTTTGTGTGAAGTCTATAATTCATGCTCACCGTGTGTGTATTTGTGTTGTTTTCGCTGGACATTTCCTGTTTCTGATGATGCAGGAGCTCAAGTAGTTACCCCGTGCACGTGAGACTGCACATAGCTGAAGGAGTTTCATCAGGATTAGAGGCTCCGAGGTGGTGACGATGGACTCGGGTGCGAAAGATCACTCGTTGCAAGAGCCACTGATTGATCAGAAAGATGATGATTCACGATCACCACAAATTACAGCTCACACGTTCACTTTCGCCAATGGAATCACACGGTCCATCAGCCAGCGAGATGTTGAAGCCTCGTGTATGCCGGAATGGATATGGGGGGAGACGAAGAAACAGCTCTACGTTGCGGGCCCTTTGATTTGCGTGGGCCTTCTCCAATTTTCCCTGCTTTTGGTGTCCAACATGTTTGTAGGTCACTTGGGAGAGCTTCAACTTGCAAGTGCATCGATCGCAAGCTCGTTTGCAGGCGTGACCGGGACGAGTTTAATCTATGGCATGGCATCGGCGCTGGAAACCCTGTGTGGGCAAGCGTATGGAGCGAAGCAGTATCACATGTTGGGGATTTATTTACAGAGAGCAGTGATTGTTTTGTACATCTTGAGCATCCCCATTTCCATAGTGTGGTGGAACATGGGGCATGTGCTCAGGTTTCTAGGTCAAGACCCCGTGATCTCGGAGATGGCGGGACAGTATGCTCGGTGCCTAATTCCCTTCCTGTTTTCGGTGTCGACGTTCCATCCGCTGGTCAAATTCCTGCAAACACAGAGTGTGGTGCTACCCATGCCGCTCTTCTCCATCGTAACTCTAATAATCCACATTCCATTCTGCTACTTCTTAGTGTACAAAACTAGCTTAGGGTTCCTGGGAGCTGCGATCGCAGGCAGCATTTCCAATTGGCTCGATGTGTTGTGGCTTGTCCTCTACATCAAATTCTCGTCAAACTGCAGCAGGACATGGACATCTTTCTCCAGGGAGGCATTCAACGACGTCATACCCTTTCTCAAGCTCGCCATCCCATCCACCGTCATGATTTGCCTGGAGTTTTGGTCATTCCAAGGAGTAGTAATCATCTCCGGCCTGTTACCTAACCCCCAGCTTGAGACATCCACTCTTTCCATCTGCATCACCACCATTGCGCTCCTCTACATGATTCCGAATGGGATTAGTGCAGGTGTGAGCACCCGGGTTTCCAACGAACTAGGGGGCGGGAGACCTCGCGCTGCCAAAGGTGCGGTGTGCGTTGGGGTGGCCATGGGGCTTACCGAAGGCATTCTCTTGGCGCTTCTTTTGTACATGGGTCGATCCGTCTGGGGATGGGCATTCACCAGCGAACAGGAGGTGGTGGATTACGTCTCCCAATGCATCCCGTTCATTGCAGTTGTGGCACTGATGGATGCACTGCAAGCTGTGGTTTCGGGTGTGGCGAGAGGATGCGGATGGCAAGCTTACGCAGCAGCTGCGAACCTTGGCTCTTACTACATCGTAGGATTACCTGTTGCACTCGTTCTTGCATTTGTGTATGATTTCAACGTGGTCGGCCTGTGCATGGGATTGTTCGCGGGCATCTTTACACAGGCTGTGGCCCTTATTATTCTAACCCTCATGACCGACTGGCGGCAACAGGCAGAGAATGCTTTGGACAGGGTTTACTCAACTGCATCTGCAACACTTCCTATCGAATCGAATCAGAGTCAGAAGGATGAAATCCCCTCATTGTTTAAATTCAATGACCATGAAATTATTTCTTGAGTCTTACAACACCGTAGGGTTAGCTGTTGCACTCATCCTTCATTTGTATATGATTTCAAAGTGGTCGGCCTGTGGATGGGATTGTTTGTGGGCATTTTCACACAGGCTGTGGCCCTCGTCATCCTGACCCTCATGACCGACTGGCAGAAGCAGGCAGAAAATGCTTTGGACAGGGTTACTCATCTGCATCTGCAATGCTTCCTATCGAATCGAATCAGAGTCAGAAAGATTGAAATCCCACCATTTTTGCATTTCAATGACCGTGAAATCATTTCTTGAGTTGCGGCAGGCAACACAGTTCCTCTGAGGTTCCGACCTCTGTTTTCAGATTAACGCCATAGTTGTACATTAGCGGCTGCAGATTTTAATGTAAACTTCCAAGCTGGAAGAGGAGTGAAATGTTGAAGAGCTCTTGAATCAAGATACTCTCTCAACACGGTCCCTTGGAGCCTGCCACACTTTTGCAAATTTTAATACCAGATCAATTCGGTCAGTGACTGGTGTTACCTTCTCACTTCATCTTGAAATGTGTGATGAGTTTTGTTTTCTTGATCAACTTGGTCATGAAATGTACGAGACTAAAATTCTTCATTTGAGCTTCCAGAATGTTTGAATCTAAAATACACAATTCTAGTGGAAATTTGTGCATGCGACCCATAATTAATTTGTAGGAGCCAACCCAGTTTTGGGGATTGAACATGTGGCCAATTACATCTTAGCCACGTGAACCTTAAAGATGGGCCATTCCATAATGGGAGGACATTGTGTGATCATAGCACAACATAAATCTTTCCCATATGAAATTGTCCTTTGCACAATATAACAATATGCAAACTTGTGATCAAATTACATATTCAGAGGAACAAGACTAGAATTCAAGAATCTATATAGAATTTAAATATGAGGGGAAATAAGATCAAAATCATTGAGATTCGGACAACACATTGAACACATATCATTTGAAGGTTCTCCAGCAAAGAATTCACTCACCTAGTTCATTGCATCTACCTCACAAACCGCATTTATAAAGTCAAGTTACTGAAACTGGTTCAAGGGCCAACTCTACAAGGGATTTTATATTTAGTTCTCAAGTAGAAAAGTGCCTACTTGAGATGACAAGCCTAATTTTATACTAATGTGGAACACTTGAGGCAGGCCTTTAACTTTCAGACTTATATATATACATATATATATATCTACACACACACACACACACACTAAACTCCGTAGTATGACACATGTGGCAACCAAAAGTGCACATGATATCATGGAGCTCTATAGTGTTAACATGGGTGCATGATAATAGAGAATTGGTATGGCCTATGACATTATGGAATAACACAAAGTGCAACATTGCAATGTTGAAACTGATGATTTCATACATGGGACATGGATAATCTCCCAAAGTTGCACACATACACAAAGCTTATGATACGATCAAACACTCCAAGAAGTTGAGAGACACTTTGTACATGACCTTGGTGCTAGACCCCTACATAAAACATATCGGGAAGATTATGAAGAGGGCAATGGAGAGAATGATACAATTAAGGATCTATTACACTTTGGAGACAATGAAAATTGGTTAAGTTCTTTGATGGGTGGGCAACCGGATGATCTTGACTTTGGGTTAAGTGAAAGATATGGAAGCTTTGGATGTAGGAAGGAGGCATTTGGACAGCCAAGGCATTCAACGCGGGCTTTATGAAGATGATGAAGAAGAATACAAACTTGGTGATTTTGGACGACAACAATTGTGCGGTGGACTCATAGTGTGTATGTGTCCGCATAAGTGAACCTTTTTGAGAAGTCGAATCTTACTCTTTTTTTTACCTTCAAGCAAAATACTTTGTAGATTTCAATCTTAGTAGAAAATTGCATTTGTTTAAATGGTGAAAGGGAACTTGCTAGCATTGCTAATTCATGTCATGTGTGGACCATAATGAAGTGATGATATTGAAATTTGTGCAAAAATTAGACCCTAAAGACAAGAAGCTCAGGGTGCAATAGTTCTGATTTAAGATAGAAGATAAGTACTTTACCTTGATTTGATCCATTTATATGAATATATAGAATATTCCTCAATTTAGCAAAGAAATATTGAAAGATGTCAACATGTAATTGGTTGGTCTTGGAAACACTAGGATCTTGACTGATTATGCCCAAAATCTTCCCCAGATACTGACAACCATGTATGCAGAATGGCCAAAACTTTGACTCATAGATCCCCCTATAGTGAGCCTATAATTTGGCACCACATCAACCCTCAGGCAAAAAGGATCCACTTTGTTCACAAATTGACCGACAATTATGAGGTTATACATTTTGCACATTTGAGCTCATTAGAAATTCATCTCAAGAAACATACATGGAAAGAAATATCAATGTCAAGGATGTTAACTAAATGTCTGCCCTTTCAAATTTTAAAGAGATGGCGTTGCATAGGTCAGTAGATTCTTCCTTGTTGATCTAGAGATAACCAACACATCAAATTTCCAACGTGGACAAAACCCCAACCATTTGATGAAGAATTCCACTATTTGCTAAGAAGATATTTATAGCAATTGAAAATTGATGTATGAAAATGAACTTTGAAGTCACCAACATCGTCCAATGCATGAAATATTGCTTCTATATCTTCATTAGCAATTGATGGAAGTGTCGTGCAACAATACCAATCCCATGGTGCTCGATCTTAGATTCAAAACAACTCAACTTCTAAGGATATCTAGAAAGCATAATTAATAGGGCTTGCATTTGAGATTAGTAAGTGGTGACTTTCACAATGAGTAATGCACACAATTATACATATTCAACTCCTTGAAGAGCTTCCCACATTGGTGGATTGAATTGCCGAGAGATGTGCAACACAAGTGAGAGGGAGAAGATTAGGGTTCAAGATTAAAGTTTAAGGTTTTAGGGTTTAGGGTTTAGAATAAATCCTCACATGGGAAATCTATGGTATCATAACACATGATCCATCTTCACATGTCAACCTCCAACTTGGTCTTCCCGAGCAATGTGGTAGATCCATGCACTCGCAATTCAACAAGTGGCATACGAAGAAGATTCTCTACATATTGACACATGGCGCAATGCGAGGGTGTGGGTTGACCTCTCTGGTGGTTTGCATGAATGGCAAAACCTGTGATGTAAGGGAGAGAAATGTGACAATAAGGAGTGAGATTTGAACTAAGAACATATGTTCCCTAGGGTTTCGGGATATTAGAGAGTGAGTGACATTCCGGGGGTTGATATTACGGAGTTTAGAGTGTATGGCCAAATGGAACTTCAATTACACAGCATAAAATTGAAGTTATGTGGGACCCTGGAGCCGTACTTGAGATTCGGGTATCAATAGAGAATATACGCAGTTGTCAGGCCGGGTCGGCCTGAATGGCGACCGGCCCAAGCCCAACGTTTCAAGTTATGGTATCCTAGCCTGTTACCGATATGTGACCTTAAACCGAGCTCTAGGGAACAAATTAGAAATAATGTTCCCTAGGTGGATGACATGTCCCTAGCTCAACTAACCTCACATTAATGCATTTAATGACGTGGAGGGAGAGAGAGAGAGAGGGGAGGACAGAGAGGGGGAAGGAGGAAGGAGGAGGAGGAGGAAGCGGGGGAAGGAGGAGGGACTAGGGAGCCAACGCGAGAATGAGAGGTGTGGTGGGAGAGAGGAAGGTGGTCATTGAGGCCCATAGGTCTCGGTTCAAGGCACATGAGACCTTGCCACAACGTGTTGGATGAGATTAGTTGTTTGTTTAGGATGTCTCTTGACATAGTAAGGTCAAAGTCAGTCTACGGTTCTCGAACATGTTCATAAAAGATAATTATAGAATGCTCATAAGTTGTATTAGCATTGACGTCAAACTTCTTTAGGTCTATCATAAGATACCCTAGGGAACATATTTAAAAATCATATTTAATTCAAAATTAATTTTAAAAATTTCCAAATTTTTGAAATAGACAAATATTTCATTTTACCTTGCATGAAAATTTTTAAATCGTTCATTACCATAGAAGAGGTCATTGTGAAAATTCACCAATGTGTAGCTCTCGGTCATAGGCTAGGATACCATAAATGCCGGCAGCTGGCAGCTTAGGTCAGTGACCAGATGTTTCAGCAGGACGATGTAAATTATTTTTTAAGCACGAGAGGAGATTCTGGGCTACCAGAATTCTCTCTCATGGCCACTGGAAATCAACATGTTGCTGAAAATTCAACGATTGTTATTTCGAATACTATGTTGGGAGTGGAGTCTGGCAAACCTCTTCCAAGAGCTATTTGAATTTGCGAGTCAAGAGAGAAGAGACTTGAAAATTCTAGATGGGATTGTTGAGCATGCTTGCAACAACATTCTGAAAGTGTATTTCCCTTTCAAATGCGCCATGGGGCTTCTCGAAGCTTACAGAACACAACACTCTCACCATCGTCTCCCTTGTACAAAAAAATGGCTTCTTAAGATCTTGAATCATCTTCAATTCAGTGCATGAACCATAAAGTCATTTTCTGCCATCAAGTTTTAATCTGATTTAAAAACTTACTATAGTGAAGGAGGAATTTGGATGGCCCCGAACATCGATGTTGATGCAATAGCTGTGGCAGCACTGATGACATTCAAGTGTGCGCTTGTTGATGTTCCTTTTGGAGGAGCCAAAGGTGGCACCAAAATAGGTCAGAATAGGATTCCTCCACTTCGGAATTCTCTTGCAATGTGTGTTTATCCTTGAGTTTTATGGGTGAGGAGCTAGTGATGATTTCAGCTTGCTTCTACTTTCCTGTTGATTAATCTCTTGCATACTTCAATTAGGTTTTTGATACTTATTTCCTCTCTTGGAAATTTCTTCACTGATTTATATGGTTTGGTTGCAAATCCCACAAAATACACTGTCAATGAGGAGGCAATCATCAGGCGGGTACACAGAGTGAGCTTGTGAAGAAGAATTTTATTGGTCGTCCATTGTCGGTTCACATGAGTTCATAACCTTTTCAACATTTGTAACAATCGTTGGATTCCCTGAGTCGTGTATTTTAACAAGAGCTAAAGATTTTTGTGGAAGATGAAACTTGTTGCAGCTTTGTCGCACTGGATATAAAGAATAAATGCTCTGGATGGAAGTTGGGAATTGTTGAGTTAGTGACTGGCTCCCACAAGCTGGGTTGGAGTCGGTCAGGCTGGGTCCAGCCAACCAAGCCCATTATTTCTATGTACAGTCCACCCTCAATATCTGTTAACACTTTGGAGCAAGGCAACTTGTAACACTTACTGTATATGGTGTAGCATAGACAATTTGTAACACTTACATGAATCACACTTATGTGACTTTGGAATTATAACAATAACACTTTTATGAATAAAGGATGAAAATACATAATATTTGAATGTCATCATGCATTCAAGTCTAATGAAAGAACACATTTATAGTAGTTTGATGAGATTCTTGTCCTAGTCCTTTTTGAAGTGTTTGAATGCTTGGATGAGAGGTGTACCATCAATAGCTCTTTATTTCAAAAATTGTTTCAAGGTCACTAATGCACTTTCAACATCCTTGAATCCTACTGTATCTACCACCACATCACCAATTTGCACATTGTCAACTTCTTCAATGGGTTAATTATCTGTTGCATCATCTCTTTCATCAAGCACACCTATAATTTCCTCCTCAATAGATATGTAGGGCTTGTTTAAATCAAATTCTAGCTCATAATTGATGAACCCATGTGCATTCATAGTGTGCCCATTTTCACTCTTTCTAGATATCGATGCCAATTGTTCTTGTAAGGTAGTAAGGTTTAGCATTTAGGGTTACGGTTTCTATCAATTTCATCCAAGTTATAAAATTTCATAGCCTCACTTTCATCTAAATTAACACTTATAAAGGTGAATTCATTGAAGAGGGGAGCATAATCTTTATAAATACTCTTAACAATTAACAATTAACGCTTGCTAGTGTATATTTGGAATTTTTTTAGGGCTTGAGGCTCCAATCACACCAAACTTTTGGTTGGTTCTAGCCATGAAATTGCTAGAAATTATGTTGAAAAATAGATGTTGGCCCACCACTTTCCACCCTATTACAACCGGAGATGCTGACGGATGGTGCCATAAGTGGCTGATGTGATCAGCCCCTGAGCTCTTACCAGTGCTTGACATCTTCGTTCCATCATTCAATGTCGAGGGTCCATGCCATATAGTGTAACGAAAAGGAAAATCAACTTGGCCGTGACTCGAAAATATGACTACGAATTTCTGGAGGCAAATTGCACAACTCTCTATCACAACTACACAGCTTGGAGGAGAAAAGCCATATTGGCGATTGTGGAGCCACCTCTAACTCTCGCCTGCAAGGTCAAATGTGTGAACTTCACAAAAGTGCCCACAATTCTGAACTTTTACGACTTTGAACTCTGGCATTATTCTGCACCATCCCAATCTTCCGATACAGTAGAGTGTAAAATACCTCCTGGGATGCGCGTACATCTCTTCGACGCAAGGTCAACAATGAGATCATCACAATTTCTGTCAAAAGATGACCCATCACATGTTATGAAAGCCAAACCTCTCCATGAGGGATAAATTTTCAGCTTACAAAATGGGTTGTGATAGGATTGGAGGTACTCGGCAGCAAAGCTGAGCATCTTCATGCCCACGGAAGTTTCAAAAGCACATGTTTCGTCGTTTTTGCATAGAAACAAGTCGGTCCTCTTCAACGGGAGCTGCGCACAAAGGTCAAAGAATTCGTCCGAGAACATCCAGGAATAGAACCTCTTGTTAAGGTATCGGAGCCGACTCAATAATGGCAATGGAGGAAAAGCCACAACTCGCTCAAAAATCTCCTCAGGGAGGCTACTCCATGCTCCACCCTCACGTTACACAACGCAGTGCAATGCTTGCTCTCAGAAATTTTCAGAAATTTTCAAAATGCAGTCACCTCCGTATCTAATCTATCAACGTGCAAATTACGTCCTCTCTACAGTCAATTTCACTCCAGACTCGGCAGAAAAGGAGAAAGAAGTTTTTGATAAAGAAAGACCCTGTTGAGGATACTAATTAGATTACTTAATTCACCTCATTCTGGACATACTCTACCAAACACTTGTGATAGTTTGGTAGAGCAAGTTAACGTAAGTTCTAGTCAGCTTGTAGAGGATAGATTTAGGAGGGGCTTGGAGGCAAGGAAAGGTTGAGGAAATGACTCCAAGGTTAATTTCAAGTATTAGTTTGATTAGACTCATGTCCGTCCTTGTAAAGATGGCCCAACACAAAGGCCCAAACCTTGCCATCCCCAAATCTGTATGTTACTTGCCATCGAGAATAAAAATAAACTCTGATCCATAGACATAGACATAGACATAGACATAGACAAATCACAGAATTCACTTTGGTAGCTATCTCATGAATTCATCCAACTTCTTCAGAGCTGCGGTTGCCTCAAGAGCACCTCCTGAAAGCAACTATATCTTTCCCAATCTCTCTATACATGGCAGTGGTCACAATAACACTTGAACAAAAGAGCTCCTCACAACACTGGTGCCCATGAATTCTTTACCTCATGACTCAAAAGCCTTCTTTGTTAACTGGGTGTTTAACAGCACAGACATACTTTGTTCAATAAACTTCCTTCGATCTGCACTATTGACAACTTCACTTACAATACGCGTATATGGAGGAGCCTTGTCACCTACACGAGCTCTACAATATTCGCTTAAACTAGCTCAAGTTGGCTTGTAGATCCGCATTACATTCTCCATTGTGATCACTTCTCGCTTTGCTTAGAGTGAATTTCTTTCAGTGCCTTTCCTGCCATACTCCCAAGTTCCAAATGCTGCGTTTGGCTCCACATAGGCTGCTAACCCGGTCCTGGTGGAATGTCTATCAATAGAAGCATAAACCCAAAATGATCTATCCATCGACCAAAAGGTTGCAGATGTTTTGCTCCCTTGGTCCAAGTAGGCCATGAATTTTCGATTACATCCAGAAAAGGAGATGCTGCGCCACTATAATCCTCTACTGCCAATTCCAGGTTGAACTCTTCTGTGTCTTCACAACTTGTGAAATTCCTCAGATCCCGCCACACTTTTTTTGTCTCAAATCATATATTGCAGCCCTTTATCACTCAACCTGAAAAAGAAACTGTATCTATGTACTAGAAAAGGTTCTCTAGAAAATCGAATTCCTCCTTTCTTTTGTGCAATGATAGCTCAACTTGAAGCACCTCAACGCATTTGTTCATTGCTCACTTTTTCTCGCACACAACTACCCTCTCGTGTCTCCAACCAGCTACGAAGAAACGGTTTCCATCCGTAACTAACTTAGGATGGATTAAGTCATCAATGTATTGAAGATTGCGAGCAAATCCTTTACGTACTCCTTCAATATCAATGGTCACGAGATGGTGAGGAGGACAGCCGGGATCATCAGTCTTTCAAGGTAAGAGCACTACCATTTTACCGAGAAATAATGCACAACTTTGTAGTGACCTAGGTCATGGAAGTGACTGTAATGACAGGGACTCCTCCAACCCCCATCAACGTGCTCATACAGGTGTAGTCGCCATGAATACATGGAAACCTCAGATACAAAGGCTTTGAAGTTAGTAGAACCACCATCAACAGGTGTTGCAATTCCATACCATGGAGTTTCTGTTTCGAAGTGTAGAATAAAGACGTACATGATCGGCCTATCAACCAAATTCTATTTCATTACCATCGCATTTGTGTGGGCCCTTCTACACATTAGAAATAACAAATTGAAAGGTTGTGAGATTTTGAAGTGTCATGGGCTCATGGTTTTGTGTCAACACAGTCGCTCCATCATCCACATGATACCAAAGCCAGACTTTCAAATGCTGAATAAATACTTGGAGAACAATCTGGGTTGTGATATGGTTGCACGTATTCTGCAACAAAGTCTAATATTTTCTCCATTGATGGAAACCTTAATACGACATGTTTCTCCATCTCTGCACATAAACACCCCTGCCTTCTGCAAGGGAAGACCCTCTTAAAGTTTAAAAATTTCATGAGAGAAAATCCACGGTTGTAACCTCTTATTGACACATCGAAACCTGGTCAACGATGGCAGTGGAAGAAACGCTACAACTCGCTCAAGAACCTCCATGGGGAGGGCACCCCATATACTTGTTTCCACTCTAACGCAACGATGTCCTCAAATTCTCTAAAAATACAATTGCTCCCTCAATCTGGGGCTCCATCCTTAGCATGAAGAAGAACCAAGCGTATCAACCCGACTTGAGTATACTCTGCAAAGATAGATACAAAGGCATCAGTATACATATATAGGTTAATGCCTAGGGGTAGGGAGAGCATACAAGGCATGGACAAATGCAGATAAAGACGCCTGCAAAATGCAAATTGAGGTTCCCTTGACTGAAGAGGAGACTCTCTAATGCAAGGTTGATGAGTGTGTTGAAGGTCGTAAATGATGATCTTGAGATGCCATAGTACAGAAATAGAGATCCTACCTGAATATTAGCTTTGCGACTAGTTGAAAATTTTAGATTATGTACATTGACTTATGTGGGGTTTGGAACCCAATGAGGTCAATTTCCTCAACAGACAATGATGACACAATTTTCTTGGATATCCACACAGAAAGTTGAGGAAATGCTGGTCACTTCGGAGACTGGGTATACCGTTATCTGACAGATATACCCATGACCTTGTCACTCTTACTTGTGCGATTCAGTCATCTCTTTCTTGTGCTAGATTTGTTTGGTTGCAGGGACCCCCCATTATACAGACATCAGGGACATCATTCTAAGACAGGATGCAGAAAGACATACACAAAAAAATATTCATTTGTACTTGTTAGTTGGGTTGCCTCCACAACTGGTTCTGGATTTCTTGGGTACGATTTAAGTATGGAGAACCGGTATGTAACAAATTTTCCGGACTAGTCCAGATGCACGAAGACTCCAACAATGGAGGTCAAAATTATCGCAAAACTTACATCCTTCCTCAGATCGACCTCTCAAAGCGGCACTTTGCACCTACGTCTCTAATCTACGATCCAAGAATCGGATAACTGTAGAGTACTCTGGACTAGTTTTCGACCTGAAGCTCCATGCACTTAATATCAATTCCTCACACAATGGCTAACCTACAAGTGCCCAAAAGGAGAGACCTGATTGTGCATGACACAATAATCCTGGGGCTAGACTGGGAAAGTTAGTACTTAAGACAGAACCTGAAACTCCGAGCAGTCAAGAGATGTGAACAAAACACTGAATTGTCACCTTGTAGACCTCAGAACTGAAAATGATCTGCAGATGAGGCAGTTCGATCAGAAGAGGGAAAGAGGAGTATTCGATCATAGAACACCATGACTGGACAATTTCCAAAGCATTCAAATACCTGGAGGCTGGAGCATTCCCTGCACTCGCACCCCCTTGCAAGGACTCCAGAGTCCAAACCATCCTCAAACCCCTTAAACCCTAAACCCTGACTCTAGCTATACAGACTCTATGGGTTAAGTTCTGATCCAAGGGTTAAGCCTTTGTATCCCCGGCGCTTTCTCCGGCGTCAATGGACATGGAAATTTCCGACCACCCTTGACGTTGAGGGGGTGTGTAAACAAAAGCCAACTCCATAATGAAGATGAGGAAGGAACAATTCTCAATTTCAACAAGATTTCAGAAGATCCAACGATTGCAATCAAGTCGAGGCAGTTAGGAAAATTGAGTGCTTTTCTTCATTTGAGACGATGGAGTGGATAAAACATCTGCATTCATCAATTTAAGCAGTTGAGCATAATTCTTATCATTATGGAATATTCCTTGTTATTGTGTTGTTAACAATTGAAAGGATATTTTATGGCAACTTATCATATAATTTTAGGGTAATAGAGTTATTTGTAAAGTCTCTCAAAAATCATGTCTTGGTAGGGAGATTCTCCCCACTTTTGATATTTTATAGTCTTCAAGGAGTATTCAAGTGGTGTCAGAACCCCTAATTTTGGTGAAATGAAGGGGAGGTATTTGACTTTGGTCAAAAACCTATTATATAAAATGAATTCCATGACAAATTTTGGAAGCCACCTAAAATGATGCTCTCGAAAGTTAGGCAAGGAATATATTCCAAATCAAACACCTCCCCTTCATTTCACCAAAATCAGGGTTCTGAGAGCACTTGAACATTGCTAAAGATCATAAAATGTCAAAAGTGGGAAGGAACTCCCTACCGAAACATGAGGTTTTGCGAGACCTTACAACTCTATTGTATGACTATTGAGTTATGAATTTTGCCTATAGGTGTAACCCAAAAATCAACCCTAAGCTCTTACAGGCTAGCATGTTTGGATCATAGACATCTTTGTTAATCAATATGTAAGGTTTAGGGTCGCTTATTGTTCAAAAATGTTTGGGTCACTTTTCAGTGAAGGCTGCTTTTGAGTATATCTACCATAGCCAGGTTAGGAAATGGTGATCTGCTCATTAACAGCAAACAAGAGCCCAAATCATCATGGCGATTTTCTTCATTCTGGACATGAATGTACGCACTCACAATTCTGTTGATGATTCCTTTCAATGTCAACTTGGCGTACTTACAAACTCCCCTTATTGGCATGGACCTTTGTGGCAATGGGGTCGAGTTGCAATTCGATGTATGGTGATCAAAGAGCATTCTCATGCCACGGTACTTTCCCATTTCAATGGAATGAGATGTTGGAACAATTGACAAGTCGCAAATGATCATGAATATTTGCAATTTTTTAGAATTTCAAGAACAGATTTGGGGTGACAGGTGCAACGCAATTCATTGATATTGAAGTTTGTGGAGGTTGGCATGCGCGAAACAGGAATTATTTCCAGATATCGGAACCTAATATGGTCTAGTGGGGGGCAAGTGGGTACAGATTAGTGGATCCATGCGACATTGACGACAGTGAGATGCAATTTGGCAGCGGAGAGTTTGAGAAGAGCTTGAGTCCTCCGCTGTGGTATAGGAATTTGTTACCAAAAATCATACTTTACAGTGTGGAGTGCAGAGAATTGGGCTTGGACATACTAAAACATTCATATCTTTACAACATCGGACCTGATGCACTTGAATCTTCTCGTGGACTACCTAAATGCTGAATGAATTGTATATCGAAGTGCTTTGACAGATCCTAGCTTCAACCCAGTGCTGGCTTACTTTGTACACACTGCACTCTTGGGGCGAGTTGATGAATGGAAAGAAATCTCTCCATGAATTGAACTTGAGAGGACTCCGACTTGGCCGCCCCCTCAAATTTACTGAACTTGATGATGATTTGAAGCTCCGCAAGTAGTTCCGACGCCTTACACTTGCTTAAACTTGTATATACTATTTTTATGCGCATCTTCAAGAGCTGTCTGTTTCAGCTGCCGATATTGCCCGGGAATTGTAGGCAGAAGTGCATGTAACCCTAACCCTTGCAGTTCCCTTGGCTGTCGGTTTCCTCCTGGGCATGGAAATTCCTCCTCCTCGTACAATTGTGGGAACTTCGAACCCTTAAACCTCGCGGGGCCTCCGATCTTGCGTACTTACATGTTCACTCCAGCTATGGATTATTTTCGAGTGCCCCACAGACAAAATTTACGTAAGAAAGCGTCAGCAAGACGGACTCAACTAGTGCTGAAGTCGCCACCAGATAAGGTTACTTGGAGGAAGACTAACTATAGTGTTGGTGGATTGAGGGAATAGTCGGAGCCAAGCTTGAGATCATCGAACATGCGGAACTGTGAGGCGAATGAATTGCGTGAGATTACACGTTTCAAGACCTGGGTGAAGGCTCTGGATTGGATGGACCACCATGACCACTTCGTGGATCTTCGAAACCTTGTCCTGGTGATTCCTCGCCTTGAGGATGCGGCGAGCCCCCCATCTGCCCTTTCCCTCGACTCAAAAGCCTTCGGAAGCTCGCGGTAGCTCGAGCCATGGGTGACATGGCACCACTACTACTACTGCCGTTGCTGCTGCTGCTGCTACTTGCCATTTGAGATGCTCTCGGCATGTCGATGGCAATCTGGAACGGTGCACGGAGTGGCATCGAGGGCCTTGACTCCATGTTGCCATTGGTGCCCCAAAACAGCACATTCGATGGAATTTCGGTGCTCTTGCCAGATTGAGATTGCTCGGATTCCTGCTGCTCCGAAGTTAGTGACGAGGTTCTTTCAACCTCAGCCAACTGTTGCTGCTGCCTGCTGCTTCTTGCGTTTCTCATCACAGACGGCGAAACAGAACCACCTCCCTGCACATCCGTGACTGCATCAGATTCCACCGGTATGTCCATATCATCGACATTGACAACGGTTTCCAACAGCGTCGACACCGGAGGCGGCTTCATCAACTCGTCATCCAGATCTTCGGGTTGGAGACCGGATCTGCACAGAGGGCAAGTGGAGTGCGAGTGCAGCCACATGTCGATGCAGTCGAGGTGGAAGCTGTGGCCACATTTCGGCAAGGTGCGGCCAACCTCGGTCTCTTCGAAATCCTCCAGACAGACAGCGCACTCCATTGCAGTCTTCTTCGCCATAGCCGCCGCCTTGTACTCGAACGTTGGCAATGCCTCCACCACCGCTCGGTCCAACCCCATGCTCACCTGCATCTGCTGCTGCACAGGGACTCCAGCGTGATCGTTCCCTGGTACATGTAAGCCATGGTGTGCGTATCTTCTTCTCCTCCGCCACGAGAGCGAAGTTGGACTGCCTGGAAGATTTGGTGCAGCCACGGCTTGGGTTCGCCAGAACCATTTAGCGTAGATGTGCAAACACAGGATGAAGAGCACCACTGAGAATAGCACCGCAACCGCCACCACCATGATCTTGCTGTTCACCGCATACTTGTCGTCTGAAACCGGAGGGTTGATGGTTTGAAACGGTGGATAGTAATTGTAAGTTGCTGGATATGGGTTAGTGTCCGTGGACCAAGTAGGAGTTGATGCCTCCGGTTGCTGCATTTTGCACGAATATGATTCTCGGACAAGGAAATCGACCAACCCTTCTTGAGTTGATGATCCTAACCCGATCCTAACCGGCAACCTGCTCCACTCTGCTTTTTCTCCGTTGATCAATCAACCTCAACATCCGGACCCTAAATCCTCCGAGGATACCAAATTGCACTAGAACATACCTACGAAGTGTTTGACTCGATGAAATTTGAGCGTTATCGCGCCGAGTGTGCTTCACCTCCGACTTCAGACTTTAATGGCCTCCTCTTTACTGAGTCAAGCTCAAGATTTTAATTTTTTGAAGTGGTAACGACCACCAATTGGAAGACGAAAGCAAGAACGAGACCAGCTATGCTCCAAAACTAGGACTGTGATCGTAACACATGTTCTGATCGCCCAAACCCCCCTCCTCAAAGAACTCAACGATCACCAATCAATCAACAGCAGCTTATAAAAGAATTCCGAACATTCATATGACTGTGTAAGGGTGGCGGTCCTCGAATTGAATTTGCTAGCTGCGATACCCGAAGTCTGATCAATCTAAATGAACAGGCTACAACCACTAGGAAATCAACTACAAATTCTTCACATGAGTGGCTCTTTGACGTGGCACAACATGGTAGCTCCAAAACTCCAGAACTTGGATCAATCTCTGATCCCACAGCAGACTGATTCGCAAGCCTTCACTTCAACATATGTCTAAATTTAGGCATCAATCTCTACCTGATCCATCCACCGACAACCGGCGGCACACGATCCTCGGAGAGCCTTGAGCTCCGCCTTGGAGCTCTCATACCACTCTAGATCTAGAGTCCTCGTAGACTTCACTATGTATGTAGTACTTGGACGCCCAAAGGCCGGCCAAGCGTAGAGCTTGGAAGTTGCTTGCTCCTTTTTTTCTTTCCTTTTTTTTATTTTCTCTTCTTTCTTATTCTAGTGGGAGTGTGAAGCTTATGATGGTGGATGAGGTTTGGGTTGGTCAACGGTGGAATGTGATGATGGGCCTCATGTGTGTGCAATTTTGTTTGTTGTCGTGCCGTATGGGCATTGACCGGCTACTTGGAACAAAAGGCACAAGACTTGTAGGCCGGACACATGGAGAGGGGAGATGACACCACGATCTTCACTGGTGGGGTCGTCGGCCAAGGTGGACCCGGACTTTTGCCTTTGGTAGGTTTCCCGTAATGTGCACCGATTTCTATGGGAATTTCAACGAGTGGACCAGTTGGTGGACCAAAAAAGGACCGGTGCGCCTTTGAAAAAATTTGTGGATCATCAACCTCGTCCGAGGCGCATAGAAAATTCTATAACAAAGAGAGATAGCATAAGAGATGGGTGGTTGGTTGGCAACTCTTTGACATCCAATAGAGGTCGGATAAAGGACAGTCCTAGTCATGGAGCAATCGGTGGTTGTCTAAGGTTCCAAAGGAGAGGGTGTGTCGAGTGACTCTCATGATATGAGTTATTTGCACTCGATAAATCCCACATGGAAGATATGAACCATTAAATTCTCAAGACAACTCAAGTGGTCATTTCTTGAAGCATGGATATCCTCTCATTTCATTTAGGTGGAACCACCCCACAACTTTCCATTAAATTGTTTGATAAGTATTCGAGCTAGTGAATCTTAATAAGCAATCCTCGCTCTAATTTTTTGAGAAGTTGTTCACAACTTGCAATTAAACAGCAAAGATTTACAAACTTCACCTACAATTCTTGCTCAAGTAGTATTTGCAAGCTTGCCCGAGGAGCCTTGCAATGTTAAAGCAAGATTGGACATGTGGTTTGATTAAATGGGACCAATGTACCCTCACATACAACACTTTGACTCCCTCCAAAGTAGTGCACCATGGGGGGGGGGGACAAACAAGATCCCAACAATGCCTTTCTATCAACTAATTAGTCTCTTTATGGTCATCCAATCTATCTGTGGCCCAAATTTAGTACATAATGAGTCGTAAAAAATTATCATGGGAGCATGTAAATCCCCCCCCTCCCCAACACACACACACACACATGATGCATAAATTTTTTTTTGTGAGAATGAATATGCAACATTGTGCTTGAAGAGTGCATGCTCCATACAATGCAATTTCAACACCGTTCTCCATGTGGGGAGTATCACAAGCTACACATCACCATGACATGGCAAATATTGCACAAGATCATGGAAATATTTTGGTTTTGGTTTTCTCCAATGGCTTGGCCCATAACAAACAACATATTTGTTGGACTAAACTATTTATGGTATTTAGTGTCGCTAATTATTTGAAGTCATGAATATAATGCTATAACTTTCTATCAATATAAAAAATTGAACTTCTACAAACAAAAGATAAATAGGTCAATATATAGGTAGTTAGGACATTTTGAAACATAAGAGACTGAAACTTGGTAAAATATCATAATCTTGATTCAATTTTACTATATCACTCCAAATAGTTAAGTGGCACTAAAAATCACAAACAGTACAGCAATATGCAGACACAAGCACACACATGACACCAAGAAAACAAGACAAGAATTTCGACAACAGTGGAAACCTATTGTCAAACTGAACATCGAAATGTAAATGAAGGCTTCAAGTAAAAATAATAATAACATATGATAAGCAAGTACGCTTCTTTGAAGCCAGGCTGCACAGTCTCTACCCATGGATAATAAAGTCAACAATTTCATTGACATGAAAGTTGGAAATACATTAATGGTACATTGTGGCTTCCTTTAAATTGAAACGATCAATACGTTCATAACAGTGCCCGGGAAGTTTTTGGGCATAGTTGGTCAAGATCCTAGTGATTCTAAATCCAACTGGTTACATGTTGACATCTTCTGGTTTTGCTTTATTCATTCATTTGAGGTATATTCTATAGATTCCTCTAAACTGATCGGTAATTCTCCTGAAGTCTCCAACTTCAACCGCTTATTTCTCAAACTCAACCGGTTCATCTGTAACTAACCGCCGGTTCTCTCCGAGCCCTGGTTCATAACAAAAATTGCTCAGTCATGCCTATGTTGATTTTTGGCTTTGAAGAAGTCAATATAAAAGCCACTGGTTGACATTCAACTCTAAAGTGAGAAACCAGAAAGTAGAAAAGGGTGAAGTGACAGCCTATGTACTTTGAGTGTGGAAATTTCATAAGTGATAAGCAGGTTTAATTTGGTTACTCATCTTAACTCCAACAGGACAAGGTAGATGTGTTTGTCCGGGTAGCCACCTCTGTTTAATGGTACCCGTGCACATATTTACAGTACATTCTTTTGATTTTGGACACATGGACAATTGAGAATTTGTGTCAACAATCTTAACGTTGAAAAGCTTTCCTCCATATGGTCAAATTTATCATAAGGGGTGTCAATTTTTCAATCAGTTTATGAGTTGGATTGAATTATTTTAAAAGGTTTAAAATAAGAATTTGTTTCAGTCTTTGAGGATTAAATGGACACATATACTTGAGTAGTGTGTGGTCAAGTGAGGATCTAAGAAAAGACACCAACAAATACGTGTTTGAAAAAAATTGAATTGCATTCTCAAAAGTTTGTTAACCATTCCAATATCAATAGACAACATAATTGAGAGAACCTATATTATGATCATTTAATGAGAAAGAGAATCATTACTTTACTTGATAATGAATAGGACATTCAACCAATACTCATATGAGTTCCAAAAATTATGAGGAAAATAGCTAAGGACACGATTTGGATTTGCATGTTGCACATCCTACGAGAAGTGGGTGCAGGGCTATGGTAAAGTGTTCAGCTCGCTCACCGTCTACCAAAACCAAGTTCAAAAGTTCCACTCACTCCAAGTGTGAGATGCTCCAACTTTGTATGGAAAAATGCATCACAAGCCTCAACATAAAACATAGTAATTCATCACACGGCACACTATGTAGCAATATCTGTAGACATGTTTGAGCATAATCAGTGGAGATCCTAGTATTCCCAGATCCAACCAGTTGCATGTTGACATCCTTCGGTTTGTCTTTATTGTTTTGAGGTATATTCTCTAAATTCCTCTGCAGTGATTGGTAATTTTCCGAAAGTCTTGAACTTCAACCGGCTACACCCTAAACTCCGTAATATCAACCTCCATAATGTCACTTACTCTCTAATATCCCGAAACCCCAGGGAACGGATGTTCGTAGTTCAAATCTCACTCCTTATTGTCACCTTTCTCTCCCTTATATCACAAATTTTGTCATTAATGCAAACCACCAAAGTCAACCCACACCCTTGCATTGCGCCATGTGTCAATATGTGGAGTGTCACCTTCTTATTCTTATTCTTATTCTTATGCCACTTGTTGAATGTTGGTGCATGCATCCGCCACATCGCCCGGGAAGGCAAAGCAGAGTGGACCACACCACACCATTTAATATGTTGCACTTTGTGTTATTCCATAGTGTCACATGCTACACTAATTCACTAGTATCACGCATCCATGTTAACACTACAGAACTCTGTAATATCACGTGCACTTTGGTTGCCACAGGTGCGATACTACGGAGTTTAGAGTGTATTTCTCAAACTCAACCGGTTGCATTATGTAGCATTGTGCAGCCACAAGTGGCACTCATGAGAACCCCACAAAAAAAAACAAGTCAACGACACAAATGAACACATATCGTACCCAACTACCGATATCGTGATAAAATGGTCAATCGATGTTGGTACCTATGTAACTTAAGTTAGGTGTTGCATGTAAGTACCTCCAAGTTGCTTCTTCCCACACTCTTGCACATCCTTGCAAGCATGCAAAGGAAAGGCCCGGCCCCACGGGCGGGCGGGCAGGCCAACCTGGTCAAAGCTCTTAAGGGCAGCCCCTTTCTTTGACCCTCCAAAAGCTCAAAGAGAAAAAGGCTGAGCCAAAACTTGTGAGGAAAAAGACAGCAATGCTTTGGGCTCCGTGCATAAATAGTAATACAAGGATGTCTTGTTGGAAGGTAAGTTAGAGCTTCGATACTTTTCCAAGCATTGTAGCTTTTGGACTCGGGACTTGGAAACCAAAAAATGGGGGTTTTCTTGTCCACACAACAAGCAAACTAGGTATCAAAGTTGAGTTCCTGAAGATATATAAGTTGGTAACGTCGGAGGCTTAATGTTGGCCTGACTCGGCCTATGAAGCTTTTTCACATTCGAAAGCTACTAAAGTTTTATTTGCACTTATTTCATAGATTTCCAATTTAGGTTGAAATCGAATCAAGATCTTGATCCTTACACTCTAAAAAATGAATTGAAGTACAAGCTCAATTTTTTTAGGGAATAACAACATGTTCTACCCCCTCCATGCCCCACCACCAACTTGTTAATATCATTATAGATTGTGTGAAGATGTTTGTATTGAACTTTCATAAATTTTAGCTCACTGTTTTGAGTCAATAACAAAAAGTGGTGATAACATATGGGAAAAAAAGGCTCTCCATTGAAATTTATGCTTTGATCTTGAGTTGCATTTCTTTTGCACCGCAAAGTTGGCATTTGTTAAAGTCTCCATGATTGTGCTTTGTGGTGGAATTTGATCTTGTAACTCAATCCTTAAAATGTCAAAAGATTATCATGTAAAAAGTGGAGGATGCTATTTCATGAGCAAGCTCATGTTTTGGTAATTTTATTTCTGTGGAGTAGGTCCCTATGACCAAGGTTTTTTTTTAAACATGTAGATTAAGAAAAAAAATCCTTCAAAGCTCATGCAATTAAATTTTTATGGTTACCCAGACTACATGGGGACAAGATTAAACTTCAGTATAATGCTTCATGAGTGTAACTTCTACACTGATATGTGGAATTGGGTTGCCTTCACAAATAGATTGCTTATTTACCCATGCAAATCGTCTTGGTTAAATCTACACCATAAAATTTATTTATGTTCAAGTAAATTAGTATAAGAAGATTAAAAGAATAAATGCTCCATCAAAGCTAACCCTTTTTGTTGGGATGTGTCATCTCTTTAATAGCCATATTTTTCCAAAACAAAGGCCAAGTCCAATGATGATAAAGAAGTTTAATGTACAACCAAAAAACAATATTTAATCAAAAGTAAGAATATTGGACCCCAATGAGATTCCAAATATTGATCTCCCCCTTTAATATCACACATTTGGTCATGCAAAAAACTGTTGTATTATCCAAATGTTGTATTCTGCATAATATGAAATTTTGGCCTCAAATGTCGTCTATCAAGTTTTTTCAAGAAAATGGCCAATTTCAATGTAAAATGTCATTTTGTATACACAATGAAGATATATAACTATGAAAGAAATCTTTTATTAGAGAAATGTGTTCACAACGTCACATAATATGGAGTTAAAAAAGAATATAGTCCCATGATGATGTCTTCACCATATCACACACTGCGAAAGTAAGAATCTATTGTCTTTAGATGATGTTTGTTGATGTTAGAAATTGACATCTTGTTTAATTTATCCATAAAAGATTGCATATTCATCACATCTACAATTGAAAACATTAAAGGATGCTTAGATTTGATAGTCATTGGGCATATTCATGGGCTTCAAGAAGCTTGACTACTGGTATTGGTTGGTCATCCACATCATTCCTCTCCATTGGCTCTTCATTCAAATTAAAAACCAAATGGCTTTCTCCACCCCATGCCAAATCCACCAACTCAACCATGTTGTGCTCTACATCAACAATTTCCTCTCCTACCAATTGCACATATTCTTAAGTGGGCATTTCTTCACTTCCAAGATCAAAGAAGAAATGAGACGTTCCAATTCATTTGTTGCTTCTTTCATTCTCGATTCCTCTCATTCAAGATCCAAGGCAAAATTGGCACTCCAATTTGCAAGTAAAACCTTGGACATCCTTTAGTTGTTTCGTATGATTTGGGGATTCATCTCTCTCCGCACTTGAGGGCACTACATAATAACTTGCCTTACATTAGGCACTATACTCCTCAAGTCCTGGTGAGTAGTAGTAGAATCAAATTGAGAGAGAACCCATTCCAAAAGCTTCTTCTTAAATTGAACTTTGAATGAAGCAATTATTCCTCAATCCAAGGGTTGTACCACACTTGTAACATTAGGTGGTAAGAAAAACAATAGTAATATTGCTCAACTGCAAGTTAAAACCCAAATGATCCACCCTACCAACATGCTCAAGGGAATGAGTAACAAATTTGTCCATAATTAAAAGTACCTTGTACATTGAGGCTCATCATCTAACTCTCAAATACATTTGATATCATCCACGTCATTTAGTTTGCAAACCACCACACATAATTTGTTGGCAACCATCTTCCAAAGCATCTTGGGCATATACATTTATAAATAATCACAGGTTTCAACTTGTCAGTGCATGTCATGTTTACAACAAGAGCAAGAGTAAGATGGTCCTTCTGAATTTTGCGCCCACGAACTTTTCCTTGCACTAGTGCCTTGTTTGGTTGGGCACAATAAATTAAACCAGTCTCATCCATATTGTAAACATCTTCCGGTTCCATAACCAATGTGGAGGAGGTTAGTGCTTGCCAAATTGTGTGGAAGTTGTTTTTTGTGGAGACATGGTCATCAACACCGAAATTGTTGAAACTATAATTGAAATGAAAAGCATCCACCACTCAAGACTATTGTCACCTCCAGAGCCGAGAAATTGAAGAGTGGCATGGGAAAATCTAGGAGCATAAGTTGGCGAGGATTGAAAGATGTAAGATTCAAGTGTGAGGACAAATTTTGAATTAAGAAGAGAAATCAACAACTTCATAATTCTACTTTGCAAATCTAGCAATCCCTAAACCCTTCAACCTCCATCCAAACCCAAAGACTCAAAAGTGTAATGTATGTTTTGACACCAAAGCTTGAAACAATTAACTTGACTTAACTTAAGTCAACCCATTGATGGGTTCGCCATGTACTCCCCGATCTTTAATCATGAAAAATTCATATATACCTTGCTCTAGATAAATATTTCAATCCATAACGATGTTTGATTTGGGTTTTGGGTAGCATGTTCCAAAACAAAATTCTCAGGCATCCTGAAAAAACATAATTTTTTTGGGCAACCCGTAGAAATGATTGGATTAACTTGACATATTTATTTCTTGAGGTGCTAGATAAATGAAGAAAAAATCCAAAATTTATGAAAAACCTAGGCAAGATTTGAATGATAATAATATGGCATCATGACACAAATTAGTGTATAATACAACAATCTTAGGTTCACACTGAGAAATTTATGAAATTCAAGTTTTTTTGGTTCAAATGAACTTCAATTCAATCCAACTTTCAAAAAAGAGGGGCAGTCAATTAGCCCTTTTAATCGTGCATGGCGTTGACTTATTTTTCCGGAGAAACTTGGCACACACTTCAATGAGGAGGGGTTTCCAAATTTATGTCATGTGGTGGTTTTTGCTGACTTCGCCAACACATGAAAATAGCTCTAAATCAACACGCTCCAAAAGGACACCTAGCTACAAGTCCTAGCCAATGCAAACACCTAGTCACAAGCAACATAACAAGGACATGGACCATGAGTTGCTCCTCTCCCACCACATGTCCTGGAAAATAGAAATATCTCACAAGCAACAAGTCTCCCTATACAACCCTCAAAATCAACTTAAGAAAAATGCATCCTCTCACGCTCTTGCCTCACAAGACCTTGTCCTAACATTCTCCTCATTTTGCTTCCCCCAACTATGTAAGCTATTGAGCAAAGAGGGCAAGTGTGGTAGTAATACCCCTTGTTGTCATGAACATATAACAATGAGGTGGAATCCGTCACTTAAATTAAATAAAGTCAAACCAAAATTGTCACAAGATTAAACCTCACCTCCTCTCTCTCTCTTCAACTAAAATTGACCCAAGCAAGCTCACCTACACATCACAACCATATGATCAGCTCATAGAGGTCATTGATTTGTGTCATAGAGCCCCCCACCAAGAGGTGATAATGGGTTCCATGTGAAGATCTCCATTTGTGTGTGCAACCAAAGTGTGCCAACATTTATATAACAATGTCCCTTAATAACTCTTTGGACAACTATAAGTTCATTTTCTCAAATCAATTGCTAGATATTAATCATCCATTCACATGCACTTCTTTTTTAAAAGACTAGGTACATAGAGTCAGTCATTAATTTTATTTATTTAAGATACAACTTGTGCCAAAAATACTATGTCATTAGTTTATCCTTGAAAAGTTGGATAGAGGATGAAACACAAGCAAAAAGATCACGATTTTCAAAGGCATTTTTATTGTTGTAAAGCTTGTACAATAGCCTCCCGCCTAAGTACGCAACTTGAACCTGGGAGGATTGTGCGTACTTAGCCGGTAGGTGCGCACTTTAGACGAATCACTTCCTAATCACTTGATTCGGCTACAATGTCAAAGAAACCAAACGGAAAATGCCTCAATGAGTCCTAGCGATGCGAGATCATAGCGAAGCTGAGGAAGACGGATGCTCCCAGCAAAAGGGCTATAGCACACGAGTACGATGTTAGTGAAGGAGCTATCAGAAAGGTGTGGGACAAGCAGGAGCAAATCCTAGAGCGATCTGCCTTAATGTCTGATAAAGCTAAAGAGAAGACTTTTTGATCCTTTGTTGGTCGTTTCACCGAGCTTGAAGACATGCTTTACATCTGGATTGATAGCATGCATTGTGCCAATCTTCATGTTCCGCCATCTCTCGCCATTGCCAAAGCGAAAAAATATTGCATCAAGTTTATCGATTCCAGAAACGGACTTCAAGGCATCCTGGCAATGGCTAAGTCGATTCAAAGTGCGCCGAGGGTTGCAAAAGATGCTGCTTCACGGAGAGGGAGCTAAAGTCAACAAATCCGATCCTGGATTGCTACCAACTTTAGACGACCTCTACGCGATTATTGCCCACTATGATCTTGAAAATTCTACAATATGGACGAGACCGGCCTGTTTTTTCGCCTACTACCGAGATACAACCTTCTAATGCCAGATGAGGACATATCAACCACTAGAGGGAAGAAAAAAAATCCAAAGATCGGGTTTCTCTTATCGTGTGCGCTAACGCTGTGGGAACTCACAAAATTCCTTGCGCATTGATCGGCAAACCGAAAGCACCTGCCTATATCAAGGACCGCCAATGGCTTGTTCCATATTTCAGTCAAGCTAAAGCCTGGATGGACGTGGAAACGTGCTGGAAGTGGTTCAACGAAGTGTTTCTTCCAGAAGTGAAAAAACGAACCGGACGTTGGGTTCTTTTGCTGTTGGACAATGCCTCCGGACACTTTGAGGTTTTTGAACGCGACAATGTTAGGATCGTCTTCTTTCCCCCAAATTGCACAAGTTGGAAACATCCCTGCGATATGGGCATAATCGCAGCTCTGAAGAAGAGGTTCAAATATCTCTATCTCAAGGATGTTCTTGACTTCTATGAATTGGATGAGGAGGCGAAACTTCGAAAGAAAATGCAGGGGCGGAGATTACGATGCGGTGCTGCTGGAGTTGCATACGGAAATCCAGCTCGCATGCTCGATGCTACGAGTTATGTCAAAGAAGCTTGGCAATCCGTGTCACCAAGCTCTATCAAAAATGCATTTATCAAGGCGGAAATAATGACATTAGAAGCCGATCAGGAAGCAGTGAACGAGATCGAGGATTTAGGGACCGAAGTTGCACAAGCTATCGCAGCTTTAAATCGTTCTGTTGGGCAAGACGAGCTTGAAGAATTTGTTCATGTCGATGATGAAAACAATGAAGAATTTGCAGCTGCAGTTATGGAAGACGTTGAAGAACTTTTGGAGACGATGAAGATTGCTAAAGAGAATCTGGACGATGACAATGATGATGACATTCTTACCTCTCAAGTGTCAGATTCGGGTTTAGGAAACACCGTTGTCTTTAAGGGATTCGAGTCACTTTATAAGCAAGCTATTGATATAGAGGATCAGTTGCTCTGCTCCAAAGTTCGAGAAGAGGCTGAGGATACATTCGATGATCTTAGAAAGTTGTTTGAATTGTTTCAAAGTAAGGTCCGGGCTGTCACCTTGAAAGCCAAACGCAAGAATCTTCAAAACTTGCGCCAAATGACAATCCATGACATGTTGAACTAAATATATCTGAACCCTATTTTTTGGGGAAATTAATGCGTACTTTACCGGGATGCGTACTTAAACGGGTGCGTACTTAGGCGGTAGGCTACTATACTTCCTATCTTAGGACCTATGATTAAGCCCATGTTCAAAAATCTTTTGCCTCTTATTCTTGGCCACATTGGAATTTAAGCCTGACTTTGGTCATTTTCTCTCTAGAATATGTAAATTAAGTTAGGAAACTCTTGGGAGCCACAATGTTGGTGGACCTAGTATTTTCATATCTAGAATATTTGTTGAAACCAGGGAATTTCTAGTTAAAACACAGAAGAAGAAAAAAATGTACCTCCAAACATTGGATGGTTGCTCTAGTGTTGCTCATGTCCTTTTTTAGGTTAACTATAATGTGGAAACCAACAAGAACAAAAAAAATATATTGTTTTCTTTGTAATGTATGACATTTTGCTTTGAAGCATTTGCCCAACATAATGTCACCAAGCTCCTTGTCAGAGGCATTCATCAAGTGTGTATATGGTTTACTTCACTCAAAGGGAAAAAGAGGAAAAGACCCTTAGATGCTTTGAATGAAAAGAAAGGCTTGAATGAGAGTGCTCCGCACGTGTCATTGTTATCTTAGTTGGCCTTGTTGCATGACTTGCACGCCATTTGGGGTCTATGACAATGGCCTCCAACATGGCATTGAAGCTTTGTAATTGGTGAGGTGTGATGTTGTAGGTGACAAAAGCCAACTTAATTGTGATGTGAAGGAGCTTCTTGCAAAATGTGAGAGTTTGTTGATGAAGAGGTACTTTCACCTATTTCGGACGCCACCAATCAATGAGCAGGGAGTATCGGCCGCTAGTTACAGATGACCCAGTTGAGGTTGAGGAATAACTGGTTGAAGTTCAAGACTTCAGGATAATTACCCATCATTTTAGAGGAATCTATGGAATATACCTCAAATTGATAGAGAAAAACCGAAAGAACACAATATGTAACTGGTGGACTTGGAAACACTAGGATCTTGATTGATTATGCCCAAAATCCTCCTTGGACACTCCTGCCAATGAGTGGCTTTTATTCAAAATATTTACCATGTCCAACTCTCCTATATATTTTTTTAAAAAAAATTTAAAATTGTTTGAGACAAAAGGCCGACATGCCAGCGCCAAAGCACAGGAGATAGTTGACCACCTGGCAAGTTTATGTCAAGTAGAGAGGAGATTTCATAGCCGGGAATCAAACCGCCAACCTCTTCCTTGAGATTTGGGCATCTCTCCACCATCATCCAATAATTTAGGGTCGTCTCAGACCACTCTCCTAGATGTTTGGAGTAGGCGAGCCTTCTTTGGTGTGCTTAAAATCGTAAAATTGGCACATTGTCGCTTTAACACACTGTGAGCCCCACTTTGGCACATGAAATTAGAAGTTTGCAAACTTCATGATTAAAGTAAAAAATTATCAACATTGGACCACATGGAAAGGATAGCACCTTGCCAAATATTTGGGGTTTTAATTGAACTTTAAGCACATTTAAGTTGGTCGTGTTTTTATTATTTGCATATCACATGTGAATTTGACATTCTAGGCAACAAGCAAAGCCTCTCCGCAAATAATCACTTTCATTCATGAAGCTTAAATGAGGCAGTTTTCAGGAACATGGATTCTTATTTTGTAAACATGGCCACAAACACATTGCATTGCACTTATTTTGTAACCTGACTGGGACCAACTTCCATGCATATTACAAGTGCCTCATGCAAAATTTCAAACATTGCACATGTTTGTTTGAGTGAGACACAATCTTTTTGAAACATCATTTGATAAGCCCACATAAACGCGTTCTAAACATAGGTGAACCTTATATGGTCGACCTTCGTACAACTTTGCTTTATGAATCGTGGAATCTTCACTTCAAATGGGAATCCCCAACTCCAATTCGAAATTTATCTTTGGCATTCCCCCTCACTCTAAAAGGCTAGCAAAAAGCCCTTTTCAACTTGTTGACCCAATGGCCGGATAACTTTTGGAGTTGGAAGTGCCCACAATAGGGTCCAATAGGGGCGCATACCTAATGTGCTTCTATATTTTATTATTTTTGAAGTGCCTATGATATGTACATCCTTCGGTAATTTATTGGCAAGTGTTTGTTAGTGAGCATCTTCTTTGTTTTTTTTGCAGGGTACACTAAATTGTCCTATTGTTGTAGGCCACATTCAATTGGAATAAATGTGGGCCATGTTGATTTTCAACCCATGCCAAATCTACAGTTTTAAATTAGTATGGTCAATTAAATATGTTTTTGGTTAAGAATTGGATGTGAGTGGGGGGCATATATGGTTGGGATACCACTTCAGGATCCATGAATCTTATTTTGTATGAATGCAAGGCCCATGTAAGTAAGTTTAAAATGCCTTTTAATTTTGTTTGAAAAAACACAAATCCAGTATGAGTATACAAGAAATCTTATGACTCTAGATATTGACAATAATTGTAAGATATATCTTTCTGTGTTTTTTTATTTTGAGGCACCTGGTGCTTTGAAATCAATAATTCGTACATCTTTTCAATGTGTTCAATAATACTTGAGGGTTATATCACTCCCTTACATCCTAATTTGATTGATCATCTTTTGAAACCACCAAATATCTTCAAAATAAATGTCCTTTTGCATTGTTCCCCTATTGTGCATAAGCTTATACTTTTATTTGAAATCTATAATTTGTGAAAACGTGGATTTCTACATATTTATGAGCTCCATGTTGATACTTATAGTTTGGTTAAACTATGTTGAATCTTAGAATGTACATTCTCACAATAAAGACATTCATTTGCTCTTCTTTACGAAAGATATTTAGAATTCAAGAAGTCCTTAATGCAACAAAAAGGACATGCAATTTAAATACACATCATTTAGTACCTATAGTTTTGGTTAAAAGACTTTATAGGTATACAAAAGACTAACACTTTCTTATGTTTACAAGAAAGTGTATTTGTGACCTCTATCAAAGTGTTCAAAAATTGACAGTTTTGGTGTAAGACGTTCTTTTTGGGTACTTCAACTGTAAATGCCCCCGGTTTACTATTTTCTTTCATGTTGCTTTTGTGCTTGGACTAACACTCAAGGTGTTGTTTGGACCCGCGGGGGGGTGGACTCTTCATACCACGTACGAATTAATGTGATTGTAAGAAGGGGTATTATTCAAGGCATTAGTGTACATAGTATACATAAGGGAGAGGTTCTTTTTTTCCTAGTGCGTACATCCAAAAAGGCTATCAAGAAATTTGATGCAAAGGTAGATGTACAAAAGGGGGCCCTAAGGTTTAGAAAAAAAACTTGACAATAGATGTGTTAGTTTCACCAATTCACGTTTTCATCCACCATTGCCCTCGGGGAGATCACTCCCTCTTCAATTGATGCATACACGTGCACTCAGGACCTATTTATCGGGGGGCTATTACCTTGCAGAAAATATTTTAAGGTATGGTATTTTTCAAAATAAAGGTAAATGATTGTATTTTAATACACCCTATCAATAATTATAATTTTTTGGGAATCATTTGAAAATACCCTATTTTACTTATACTACATTTTTTTCCTTATACCCCAAGTAACCAATTTTTTTGACTTTACCCCAATTTTTTTTTCTCGGAGCCCAACTGTTGTCCATTTTTTTCTTACACCGAATTTTGTTTCTTACACCCCATTTTTTTCCAACACACGATTCCAACACACGTTTATATATCACCACTGACAAACCAAAGCATGGCATTTTGGATGCACAAACTTCCTTAATGACCTGAAGTAATCTTAAGTTGTTTTTCATTCCATCAAGTAAGTATCCCACAATTTGAATGTATGCCCACAAGCAATCTACAAAAAGCTTGGTCATAAAGGAATAAATTAGCTTCTCCAAACAACTAGCTTTCTATGTCATTTTGAGCACACCCAGAAACCGCCATTCACATATTACCATCTAGAAATCAAAGTATGGGATATTGACTACCCAACCTTCCTTAAGGACCTGAAGACCACCCTAAATTGCTCTCTAAACATTTAAGTAACAATCACACTACCACATCACAAACCACTTTTCATCCACTAGCACAACCCCTACCCTACACCCGCTATCCCTAGTAATTGTTTCCACGCTATTTTACATGTACTGACTAGATAAAAGAGGCCATTATATGTCATGGTATTTTACATGTAAACATGTTGCACTTTACAAACTAGAGGTTCTTGGAGTGCTCATGGGATCCCTTGAATTTTGCTCTCCAAATTGTGGCTAAGTTATTATGCTTTTGCCTTTGTTTGTTTGGTGCAATTGTTGAGCTAGATGCTATGGATGAAAGAACGTTCAATGATTTTCTCTTTTGAGAGTGAAAGTGGATTTCCTATGTAATAAAGGCGTATTTATTTCATGGTTTATATCTTGTATATGTAGTGGAGGCATTTATCATAGTAGAGTGAAAAGCTTAGTATAAATACATGAGTCCATTTTCTAGCTTGCAATTAGTACGCATACATTTGTTTTTCTCTATAAACTTCTCGTATGTAGAGGTTTAATTCATAGTGACCCACACACGTCATTTGGGTTTCCAATGAAGAGTCCACCCCCCAAGTGTTTGGAAGTCTTCAAGAGGTTTTATGAAAAAAAAAATCCAAGGTCTTGGGCCCACCTTATTTCCACCATGACTAGACAATGAAATGAAATGAAATTGATTTTAAAGTCTGGGAAGCCGAAAAAGCTAATGGGATTGAAAGTACGTTAGGATGGTTTCAAACCAGCTAAACCTCTAGAGTGGCAAAGTGCCGTAGCCTCTGTGAGATAGAGGCTAATGTCAGCTTCATGGTCTAATTGAAAAGAAAGACTTGAAACTCCTTGGAATTATGTTCTTAAATAGTGATGAAAACTTATCTCTAATGGGGTTATATAGGGAAATTCCAACACGAAATGTGCCTTGTTTTCAACTGCATCATAAGAGCAAAAGTGGCATAGTCTAGTATCTATAAAGATAGGGATAGTTGTCCATCGTCCAATTTCAATGGCAAGCCTATGGTTTGAGGTATGGTAGGCAAACAATTAAAGTAGCCCACATTAATTATTTCCATACTAATTTTCCACACACACTAATAGGACAATTCAATATACTTTGCAATAAACTCTTTTACATTCAGCAATGCACCAACAATGAACAAGGAGAACCAACTACTAGTTACAGATTGAAGTTCAAGACTTTAGGAAAATTACCAATTATTTAAGAGGAATCTATAGAATGTATCCCAATTAATAAAGAAAAACCAAAAGATATCAACCTGTAACCGGTTGGACTTGGAAACACTAGGATATTGACCGGTTATGCCCCAAAATCTCCCCAAACACTGTGCACCAATCATGGTTACTTGTGTGCGGTGGTGCTCTAGCCTCTTATTTTAAGTTTCATTTCACGCAATCAAGTTCTTGTATCATTTATAAGCTGTGTATTATAATTTAGTGATATGGTACACCCTAAACTCCGTAATATCAACCTCCATAATGTCACACACTCTAATATCCTGAAACCCTAGGGAACGGATGTTCGTAGTTTAAATCTCACTCATTATTGTCACATTTCTCTCCCTTACATCACGAAATTTGTCATTAATGCAAACCATCAAAGAAGCCAACCCACACCCTCGCATTGTGCCATGTGTCAACATGTGGAGTGTCTTCTTCTTCTTCTTCTTCTTCTTCTTCTTCTTATGCCACTTGTTGAATGTTGGTGCATGCATATGCCACATTGCCCGGGAAGGTCAAGTGGAGTGGACCACACTAGCATAGGGGAAGGGAGAATGAATTCAAATTGTCCTCACATCTCCTTTGTGTTATTCCATAATGTCACATGCTATGCTAATTCTATAGTATCACGCATCCATGTTAACACTACATATCTCCGTAATGTCATCTCCACTTTGGTTGCCATAGGTGTGATAATACGGAGTTTAGAGTGTATCTTCTGTGCGTGGAGGAGGTCTGAATTGTCCAATGTATAATGGAAGCTTTTGGTAGTGTTAGGTGAGTGTGGGGAATGAGGTGGTGTATGTCTGTTTGTTGTTGGGAAGGTTGGATGGAGGTTGTGTGAGTGTTGGGATGATTGGTTGATGGGTATGTTGGGTGTTAAGGTTGTGAATGATGTGGTGCATTACGAGGTTGTATTGTGTATGGAAGATATTGTAAGCATTTTGGCGAGCTTGGATAGAAATATTGAAGAATGGAGTAATATGAGAAAAACTAAACCAAACCAAACCAACCTAGGGAGGTTGGAAATTTCTACATGCCTCGTAGAGGTTAGTAAGATGTGGGTATTGGATTTGTTGTGTGGAGGCTGATGGTTTTGTAAAGGAGAAGAAGTTCCAGTTAGATATGCGAATACGAGCCTTAGTGTAATGGTGTTTTTTTGGAGGTACTTGTAGCGTCCTTGAGGCCCAGCTCCACCTGACTTTTGGGGGTGCCGGTTGTAAACCATAAAAGTGGCCGGGGTTGTAGGCCCGGGCGTGTTCACACTTTCCAAACTTTTTTTTCAGGCTATTATGGGGTCTTGGTATCTACAACTAGTTTTTATTTTAATATGCTTTCGAACTTGTGGTTTGTTTGGAAAGAGTTTGAGCACATCTTGTCCAACAATATGTATCTTCTTAATCTAATGCGGTATTTTTTGTCTTAACAATGCGGTAGTCTCTCGCTGCATCTTGCTCTCTTGCAAGCCATCAAATTGAAACCAACTTTCTTGCAATTCTCAGTGAAGAGACAAAAATCGAAACTTGCTATGGCTATCATCCCTCGAAATTTTGGTTTCCTTCAGGTTCGCAACCCCCCTTTCGTTTGCTAATCCTCCCAGTTGTGTGTGTATGTAATCGCAGTGTCTATAATTGCAAGCAGTGATCGCTCTCCTTATCATTTGTATGGGTTTAACCTGCTTTGTCTATGTGTATAAGTAGAAAACAACTTAAACCCACAAGTTGCAACGCACAAATACTCCTTGGCAACCGAAGATAGTCCTAAAAGAGGAAGATGTCAACATGTAAGCGGTTGCAAGCAGGCCGAAGCTGACTCAGCACCTCTTCACTGAAAACTACCTCCGGAGGTCAACACAGACAAACAGACCGACAAACATACCAGGAGAATTTTCGATCAATTTAGAGGAATCTGTAGAATATACAACCCTTGAATAAAGCATTCCCGGAAGATGTCAGCATGTAACAGGTGGTTTTTAGAGATCTAGGAAGACTTCAGGAGAATTTTCGATTAGTTTAGAGGAATCTGTAGAATATACAACCGCTGAATAAAGCATTCCCGGAAGATGTCAACATGTAACAGGTAGTTTTCGGCGAAGAGACACCGAGGTAGTTTTCAGAATTCCGAGAAGATGTCAGCATGGATCAAGTTCGATTACACTGGATAGACGAACTCGGCTGTTTTGGCAAGCACGAGACAAATGATGTCCAAAATGAGAGGAATTTTGATAGTTTAGGGTCATCTTGGTCTGGTCTGTCATCCGCCAACTGCCATGGTTGTTAAAAATTAAGGTTGCCAAAAACATGCCGTTAACTAAAACTCAGCTCCGGCCAATCTGGTGGCTAGCATGTTGCAGATTTAGTGCACCGGAAGTATCGGCACAGGTTTAAGGTTGTTAGATGCTGGAGGGAGGCTTGGAGGTTAGCTCTCCGTTTTATCGTTGCCACGTCCCTTGCTAGCTTGGATTGTGTTTAGTTACCAACGCTGGTGGGAAGGCACAGTAAACAAACAGCCTGACCTGACTTAAAACTTGGGAGATAGCATCAGGTGGGATTGGGCCTTTGTTTCATTTTCCTTGGGAATTTTTGTGAGAGTTGCAAGAGTGCATTTGGAGGGCCAGAGTTGCTTTCAGTGTTCCCTTCTTTTCTCAAGATGAATCTTAGGTTTAGGCTAGAAAATGGGCAAGCTAGAAACTGGGCTCATTCAATGTGATAAATACATCCACTACACATACAAAATACAAATCATCAATTAATTATTTCTTTATTACATGTTAAATACATGTTAAATCAATTAGTTATTTCTTTATCACTTTCTAATTAGAAAGTCATTAAACTTTTTTTTTTCATTCATAGCATGTAACTCAATGATTGCATCAAGCAAACAAAGACAAGAGCATAATAACTTAGCTACAATATGGAGAGCAAAACTCCAGGGGGCCCATAAGCACTTCAAGAGCCTCTTGCTTAACCTATAACCCAAATGGGAACCTAACAATAATGGAGTCATTGAGGAACCTAACTATATAAAAGCAATGGATGAATGTGAATTGGATGAAAGTAGCATATTGATTGTCAAAAAAAATCTCTAAACCTTAGGACCTCCTTTTGTACATCTACATTTTACTTCAAAATTAATAGCCTTCTTAAATGTACACACTATAGAAAATTAATACATCTCCCTTATGTAAAGTATGTACGCCAATGCCTCAAATTATACCCCTTGTTACATTCACGTTAGTTCGTATGTGGTATGAAGAGTCCACCCCCTGGGGCGTAGTAAGTGTGTTAGTTGCGGGAGCATGTGAATTAACATTTATTGGCAAACCTAGTAAGTAGGTTGAAAGATCTTTATTAAAAACCAAAAATCTTGCAACAATTTGGATGAGAGACGAAGGGGAGGAAGGTGCTATTTGTTATTTTCCCACATCCATGATAGCAAGGGGAGAGGTGTCAATGTTGGATGCCTCTTCAAAGGTTGAATTGTCTTTTATTAAAAAGAGCATCCATTCACTTATAAGAGTTGACACATTGGTGGAGTGATATTTGGAATAGAGGGAATCCATGTGGGAGGAGGTTTTTTTTTATGATGGTTGTGGTGATGCATTTCTCCAATCAGTCTTCTTACAAGTCCATCTCCTTTACCACCCATTCCTCCAACGTTTTATGTTCATTTTTTCAACTAGGAGTGGTCTTGTGTAGGAGTGGGGTCACATGTTTGGCGCTTGGACAAAAGATGGTTAAAGTCTCAAGAGTGTTGGCTATGGCTTTGTTGATATCTCCATGGCCGAGTTTGGCAAGAATTTCCTTGGAGGGCTTGTTGAATCCTTCAATACTCTTCATGGGGGCATTGAAATTCACAAAGCCATGGCTGCAAGCTATACCTTTTTTGTTTAAAATTTGTGATAAATGACAACATTGGAACAAACAAATAATGCCTCACCGTTGTGTGCCATCTTCTCCTTTTTCTTCATTCCAAGAAAGTGAAGTGCTTTGAGGCATTATTTCATCACCGGTCTAGTGAAAGCAGTTGTGAAATTATCTTGAGAGTTCTTGCAGGAGATTTGTGAGATGGTTAGGATGAGGCAATAATCAAACTCCGCTTATTCTTATTCTTAAACACATGTCGGTTTTTTTTTCTTATGCACGATGGGGATGGAGACATTATTAACAAGTTTAAGACTGTTCTCTATCATGCTCTTATTTTATTCAAATTTTACAAGAAACACATGAGTGTAATCATTTGTGGGAGTTTGGAGGAACGTACAAATTTTGCACTCTAATCCTAACCTATAGCTCTCAATGATAGCTTGGAACGTGACTTGTTCTTGGATGGTACCTTCTAAAAATCCATTTTCAGCACAGATAGCAAGTCTCTCCCCTTTAGTAGGGATTTTAAAGGCCTTTCCTATTTTAAGAATTTCATTCAAATATATGATATCTCCCTTCCAACAAGTCTAAAAAGTCTTGTTAGTTTGTGAGGTAAATTTTGGCGAAGCCAAGCCACATTATGTTATGGAGTATTGTAGTTAGGTTTTTGCTATCACTTAATTACTCAAATAAAAACAACCTAGGGAACTAAGTCTCAAGGAAGACTGAGCTAGTTTCTATAAGGGTTAATGCCACATTGGATTAAGGTTTCTAATAATAATTCATGGTAATTCTCATTCCTTACTTCCTTTCACATCCATTTCCTTCACTCTTAATGATTCGTTCGTGCTTCTTCAGTCGTGGGTGATTCCGTCCTATCTTAGGGAATGCTCTATCACTCTAATGTCTTGACTTAATTCAATCTTGAAGCTCAAAAGCTTGGCAAATATTCAGTAGCTCATAGTCATGACAACACGTCCGGGGTATCGTCTTTTGAGTATCCACATCGTCTTTAATTGTGATAAATTATGCTTGTGGTAATTTCAAATTAAGTTCGTTTAATTACTTACAACCATCAGGCAAGTCTTCGGAAACTGTAACCACCGCCTTTGTCTTCCGATAGACCTGGCTACTAGCTCAAAAATCATCCACATAGTTAATACGTCAACAATGTACAATAATCAAGCTATATCCTTGGAGTTATACATTAATTTGTTTACTCTCTAAATGACTTGCATTGAGCACATCCTTACTCTCATGGGTAAAGTCTTCTTCCTCTTACAGTCTTGTCTTTGCAGCCTATAGCCTGCTCAAAACATCACTAGGCTTCGTCATCATTGCCTACCTACTTCATTACACTTGCTGGCAATATGCAGCTGACTCATATAGGCCATATCCCCTTTAGGGTAATTACCACAAGGTAATGTCTCTTCTTGATTACGGCTCAAGTCTTTGGTCACGGCTATGGCCTATCAAACTCTCTCAACAATGACTTTGCCCATCCCATGCCACTTAGTCTTTACCACTTACACTCTGGCTACTTGCCTTTTCTTCTCATTTGGACATGTCTTAAGCCTCGTCCTCTCAACTTATGGCCTTTAACCTGCATACAGGCTATCGCCCTTTCGAAGGCCTTCAATCCTCTTCTCTCTCCTTCTCTGTTTCACTCGGCTATCTGCCCTTTATTTCCCATGCGGAAATTACTTGCGTCTTGACCTTCCACTAGTCACGTATCTAAACAGTCCGCATCAGATTATTGCCTTCATGTCAGCAATTAATCTTCACTCCCTCTCACAGGGTAAGTGAATTAGCTTACATGCTTATGGCCTAAGGGATCTCTTTCACTCGTTTCCCAACTCTCTTTCTTTCTAACTCTCATTCAGACGCTCCACTCGTTGGCCTCTTGCTTAAAGGCTTAATCTCTAGCATTGGGTGACGACTCACATGCATGTATACTCATCCGACCACTTCCTGGCCTATTGCTCTTCAGAGATTTGACTATGTCTCAACTTCAGGCGATATTTGCCTCTACAAACGTTATCCTCTAAGCTTCGCTCTCAACTCTCTTCCTCTCGGCCTATCGCCAAAATGTTTTGCTCTCACACTCAACTTGACGTCTCAGCAACCATGCTCACACTTTTGACAAGGACTTGCTCAAGTAGCTCTTCCAGACCTTGCTTAAGACTTAGATCTACTCAAGACATTTCACTCCGAATCATACAACTACGACAACCATCAAAGTTCCATTGCCCAGATAACAAGATTATTGCACATCAAAATCATATATGCCACATATCAGAGTTCTAAGTCACAAGAAACCGAATCACTCGGTTCTCATCTACCTATCGCTATATCTCTCAAGTATCTCACTTGGAGAATGCCTATTTGCACTCAACCTCAATCACTGAGCGTTGATGCTTCTACTAGCCTATTGCTTTGCTATGAGAATATGCATGAATTCTACAATTGAAAATAGCATGGTTGAGACTCCGCTTGCCTCCTCCTTAATGAGTCGAGAAAAAGGAGGAGTTGGTTGGAGTCCATAATCGATTCATAACGGCAATTGCCTCTACCTTCTACTCTAGATGACTTCCAACCGCCAATGGCCGGATGAAAGACGTCAAAACTTGAAAATTGCCTAACTCAACAAGGCTATGGCCCAAAAAGTGGTTTTACAAGTATGCTATGAAATTAGGATAGACTTGCTCTCCTAAATATATTATGTTCATGATTGCAAGTCTCTTGATGATTTGTGCTTCTATCTTGATTCTAGAAATGCAAAAGTCCTCATCACACCAGAATGTAAGCTAAAAATCATTTGCCTTAAAGCCAAATTCATCAACCATTGTGTGTTTAAGAAGTTGGGTGAAGTGGAAATAAAGACATTTTTTCCCATCTAGATGCTCCATTGGACAAGTCTTTCTTTCCATGTGCAGAAAAACATAGTGGCTGCTTAGCAGTTCAGCTACTTCATTGGTGGAGATTCTTAGGTGAGTCAACAAAGTGTCAACATTGTGTTGTTTGAACTCTAGTTTTGCAAGACCTTGGCACGGGGGGTTCACTCCATGTCAAGTTGAACACCACGTGCGGCCAAAGTTTGCTACCCCTATATTACATGGAATAGATAAATTTAAAAATTATGATATTTTTCCTACATATACATAACCATTGATAATATCTTTTGTATATTTTTAAAAAAATTTAGTCATTGTCATTTTTGTAGTAATTATTTTAGTTCAATTCTGCGTCATTCTAGTTAGAAACGGTATGTTTTATTAAAAAAACATATTATCAAATTTGGTTACCATTTCTTACTATGTAATAGATACCGTGTATATCTACCCATGAAAAAAAATTGATAAAATTTTGACCCATTTTGGTGATGCAACTTACCAAAAGTAGATTTTTTTTGGCCGCACGTGGTGTTCAACTTGACAATGGAGTGACCCCCCGTGGACCTTGGTCAATGGTCCTTGCCTCCATGGCGGGGAATCCGAGCCACAACTTGCACATTTCCACTTGTCAAAAAAATTCCAACTTGTGTTTTTTTCCCTCTATGGAAGGAGTGTGTGTTAATGTTCTCTTAGAGTTGCCATCATGTGTCTTCACCACCAAGAATGTGTACATGAATGTTGGAATTCTTGGACTAGTATTCTTGCTTCGGTTGGGGGAGTGAGGCTCCCTTGTGTTTGAGAGCTTGTTAAGGCTGTGAATCATTGTGTTGAATCAATGTTGCCATGTAAGCATATGCGTTGTCGCGGTTGGTGTAGGATTAGAGAGATTGCCAAGGTTGCAGCTGTCTTTGGCCTTTCCTGCATATTCGTTTCTGACCTCAAAGCAATAGGGAGAAACCGAAAGATGTCAGCATGTAATTGGTTGGATTTGAAAACACTAGGGTCTTGAGTGATTATACTCAAAAATCTTCCCGGACACTGGTGTGTTGAGTTTCAGAAATAATCTACGTTCTAAGTCACCACTAGTTATGGATGAGTCGGTTGAGTTTGAGAGATAGACGGTTCAAGTACACTCTAAACTCCGTAGTATCACACATGTGGCAACCAAAGTGCACGGGATATTATGGAGTTCTATAGTGTTAACATGGATGCGTGATACTAGTGAATTAGTGTAGAATGTGACACTATGGAATAACACAAACTTAGTGTAACATATTAAATGGTGTTGTGTGGTCCACTCCACTTCGCCTTCCCAGGCTGTGGCGGATGCATGTACCAACATTCAACAAGTGGCATAAGAAGAAGAAGAAGAAGAAGAATAATAATAATAATAATAATAAGGTGACACTCCATATATTGACACATGGTGCAATGCAAGGATGTGGGTTGACTTCTTTGGTGGTTTGTATTAATGACAAAATTCATGATATAAGGGAGAGAAAGGTGACACTAAGGAGTGAGATTTGAACTACGCACATCCGTTCCCTAGGGTTTCGGGATATTAGAGAGTGAGTGACATTATGGAGGTTGATATTACGGAGTTTAGGGTGTACAACATATTAATATATAATCAGTTGGACTTGGAGTTAGTGTTTAGGGATTTTCTAGTTAGTCTCGTAATTTGTTTGGGGATATCTAGTTAATTGAGGATGAGCTTGGATTTAAAGAGTTGAGGGTGGGAAAGCAACAATTGACTAAAGTAGGGTAAAGTGGAGCAATAATGTGGATTCTGACATACATATCTCTGGTGTGAGAAATTAAAGTTTTTGTGAGTTAAATTATCAGGGGCTTTACATGTGTATGTGTCTTATGGAGGGTAGGAGTTGGAGTGATGTATAGTAAGAGGCTCACCACACTTGAGATTATTTAATAAGATGTGGCGATTGTGTATCTTTTGTGTAATATCATTTGCAAAAAGTAGATAGCTACACTAAATATCGCTACACTAAATATGATATTTAGTGTAGCTAGCTGTGACTTGAGTATCTAGATGAGGGATTATTGGTTCTTTGGTGATATTCTGAGATGTAGGTGCCTTTAGGTGAGCCTCGGCACAATGGTGCACGGACTTATATTTTCTCTTGTGATTGCTCAAGGTAGTTAAAAGGAAATTTTTGGATGGTTCAGTTGGTGAGATTTTCCAAGAAGTTTTCAAACAGCAAGATTTGAATAACTGTTTGGTTTTTTAATACTCAGTTTGAGTTTTCTGACTAGTAAGAGTGTTAAAAACCTTGTGACGTTGTGTGGGGGTGATTTGAGAAATACTACAAACTTACTAGATTGTACTAGATTGTACCCAATTTTTCACACCGTGATGAGTCTTCTTATCATGTACAAATTAACATGAGTGTAGGTAGTGGTATTATTCAAGGCATTAGCGTACATAGTATATATAAGGGAGAGGTATTGTTTTTCTTTAGTGTGTACACTAAAAAAGGATAGTAAGAAGTTTGAACTAAAGATAGATGTACAAAAGAAGCCCCTAAGGTTTAGAGAAAAATTGACAATAGATGTTCTAGTTTCATCCAATTTATCTTATTTCATCCAAATGACATGTGTTTTAGGATCATATTATTCTGATTTATATCATTTAGGGTGCACAAAAGTTGGGAACGAGCTTCGCCGAGGTAAGTTTGTGGTCTAAGCAGCCCAGGGCAGGATTAACATGGGGACTCTTATCAACGTCAGTGCTGGATCAACACCTGCACAGAAGAGATCTAACTTCAAAGAGATCTATCTTGGAGATGAACTTGGGAGAGTCACACCCACTTGGGAGAAATCTAAGTTCACTGAACTCTGAAGCCACCAACCTTGACAAAGTCACCAAACTTGACACCGAAAGTTAGATCTTGAAGGCACTGAACTCTAACACCGAAAGTTAGAGTTTGAAGACACTGAACTCTGAAGCCGCCAACCTTGACAGGTCACCAAACTCGGGTCTCACAGATCATGATTACTAGCATTGCTGAGAGCACTACGATATCATAGCAACACATCACCTACAACAACTTAAAACAACACAAAGTGTTCAGCCTCCGATCTGCACAGCCTCCAATCAGAGAACATTCAAGAGAGAGTCTCGGAGAGTGTTCTGTGGGTGAGTCCGGTTAATGTGGAGCTCACATCGCTTCCGAGCTCTCCGAACGAAAGCTCCTTTTACAAGGATCAATCAAACCACATTATGTTATACCGGTCCTTCTTCAACACTATGGCAATTGGAAAACCTGCCAGAAGTTGGGACTTTGACAAAAACTCAAATAAATAAATTACGAGGATCGTTCATGTTTATGCACAACTTGAATTGGGCAAACAAGGAGACAAACAATTTGTTTATGCACAACTTGAGCTGAGGCATGAACTTTGGTACAAGTTGTGAACCAAAATCTGAAAAAGTGGGTCTTTCAAACTCGTTTAAAAGCAAAGGTCAACACTTCTCTTCATCTCTTTGCAATCATATGGCAAGATCAAAATATGTTTATCTAATAAACTTTCATGATGTCCCACCATAACATAAGTGGCCCTGTTGTGGGTATTTCTAACCCCACAAACAATTTCGGTTGTTGGATGGGAATCAGGAATGCTCTCAGTTAATAAGAAATTACAAATCGCAAAAATTGTTATTCCAATTTTCATAATTAGATTTGAGATGCAAAAGTTATAAGAAGTCCATTTAGTGAAGGTAATTTTTCTCTTTAGTAATCATGTTGGCCGTCCTAATTGTTGTTGACCAATGAACCCATTAACCCTTAACTTCCTAGAGTGTATTGTGGTTTCACTAGATTATCAAAAGAATATGAAGTTACTATATATAGTAATGTATCAACAAAAGGAAAACTTAGTTCATTCTTGACTTTAAAAATTCTTGTGAGCAACCATCTTTCATATTGGAATGGGATCATTGCCATTGCCAAGAAGATTTCATGAGGAACACAATGATACTTATTTTGATCTTCCTAACACCATCCCTTTGGATGAATTTGCCTTCAAGAGTCATCCATATGCCAAAAACTTGCTTCTCAAGAAGTTTAGGTTAACAACTAACACATTTTGAGCACATAGTCCAATTGCATTGTGACAAGTGTCTTTATGGTGTATGTATGTTCATAACTACATGCCTTGTTATATACCACTCAAATATAGGTGTCTGGATAAGAAGAATGACCACATAAGCCATGCAAATTGGGAGCTATTTTTTGATCAAAAATTCCACTTTAAATGTCAAATTGCCTTAATTGCAAGGCCACAAATTTACAAAGACTTCTCAAAACAACAACGAGCAATATTGCTGAAACACCTGGAAAAACATCACAAACTTTCAAACGAAAGGCAACTTTAAAAAGTGAGATTTCATCCTGAGAGGCAAATTGCCTTCCTACCTTGTAAGGAAATCAATGTACATTGTATGAGGCTTGGCCTGAGTGGTATCTCAACTAGCCTGGTTTAATTTCATTATGGCAGAAGATGTTGATGCTTCATGCTCCCACCCCCATAAAGAGGATTTTTGAAGCAGAGCACCATCAAGATTAGTTGGCATGCTTCTCTGAGCTTGCATATTTTAGATGTCTTGATGCAATTGTCATCAAGTGACAGATGTTCAAGATGTCAATTGCACTAATGTTATGAAAACTTTGGAGAAACATGAAGGATGTGCCATGTATCCAACTTCTTGAAACACTTTTTGAGTTCATAACAAAGTAATGCAAGTTTCACTCAGTATGAACTTGTTGCATTTGATTCTTCCAGTATATTCTTTACTTTTTGTATGTAATTGAGAAAATTGTAAACACTAAATTTTGTGAGGACCCACAATGTAAGTGATTTGATTTGATTATTAGAACGAAAGGCAATTTTTTTGACAACCTTTCAAATGAAAGGCAAACTTTTCAAATGAAATTTATACGAAAGTGTGAATAATTTCATAAAACTTAATATGATTTTTTCATTAATTTGGTGAAAGACAGCACTGCCTGCGAACCTTAGATAACTCAAGGATATATTTTGGATGTTCACATTCAGGAAGTGTCTCTTAAAAATTTCCAAGTAGAGTCCCCACTACATAATTCCCTGTCAAGTCCCATATTCTTGTCAAGTGAGGCCCAATTCAAGACTAGCAAATTTTAGAGAAAAGGTTTGAAGGAGGTTGTGATAAACCTCAATGCCATCATTGCAGCAGGTTCTTTTTTCAGTCAAAGGATTGACTTTCGTGAAGGATGACTTAGACCTGGATACTCAACTTCACTACCATCAATGATGTTCTCAAATGCAACACTCCAATAATAATCTATGTAATTATCAAAGATTCTGATACGACTCACCTCAATTATGACTAGTCAACAATCAAACGGTGTACATTAGAAAGAAATTACCTTCCAGCCAGTGCCCAGGAAGATTTTGGGGATAGTCGGTCAAGATCCTAGTGATTCTAAATCCAACTGGTTACATGTAGACATCTTCCGGTTTTGCTTTATTCATTTGAGGTATATTCTATAGATTCCTCTAAAATGATCGGTAATTCTCCTGAGGTCTCGAACTTCAACCGGTTATTTCTCAAACTCAACCGGTTCATCTGTAACTAACCGCCGGTTCTTCCCAAACAGTGCTTCCAGCCAACCGAAAAAACTCATTCTCCAGTGGAAGGTAATTACTTGTGCACGCCTGTGAACACCTCAAAGTGAAACTTGCACCACTTCTAACTGTAACTAAAATCCCCTTCGGAGCTCTATTACAAACCTGGAGACCATGGAGCAACTAGGATGACTGATTTTCTTGACTGAAACTAATTGAAAGATTGATTGTTGTAATCAATTTTCTTGACTGTAACCAATTCGCAAGATTGATGGCCTTGCCCATTGAACTGCCTTTAAAGCCCATGTCCCTTGGGCACATGGGAAAGCGATTGTCATCCCAATGAAAATAAACCAGATATCTTTCTTAAGTAATCTAGCTCCAGCTGTCAATTGTCAATTGTTGTATTAATATACTGAAAAGAGCAGGTTTGATAAAGGTCACCGAACCTCTAGGCCTCATCAGGAGTAAACATGCACTCACAACTGGTCACAGTTAACTACACCTCTTTGGGTGAACCACCACTCTAAACTCCTCGTCAGGTATTATAAACTGCCTTACCACATCAAATGAAAATCACTGCATATGAACTCGCATTCTGTGCAAGCCTTGAGTGGACTGAAGGGCTTCTCTATTAAGACCTCTGGCTGACTATAATTACAAGGGACTAGCATGTCCAATTCCAGAAAAGTTTTACTGACTCTTAATAAGCAACTATCCAGCATAGCTTAAAAGTAAGAAGCATTTCAAGAATTGGTTGTCAACACCTATCCACATGTCCCAGTTTAATTTGGTTTGTCCATCCAACGAAGCCTAGTTCCCCGAGATTCAAGTTGCCTGATCACACTTGGAGATAATGTCATGCGTAGTGCTGTGAGCAGCTTGACCTTCTTCAGACTGCCACAAGCCATGAGTGTCCTTGCAAAGCACTCAATTGTTACATGCTTCATGTGAACTAGCTTCATATCTTGTATACACGACATCCTTGCAACAGCCAACATCCCTGCATCTGTCACTGCAGTGTACGACAAATTTATCTGCAACAAACTTCCACATGTCAGCAACTGTGCACACAACCAAAGTTAGGGCCATTTTCACTATGGCCAAGGGCCATGACCATGAAATTGTGAGGGCCTTGCAACTCATCCGGAGGCCGTATCGTGGCAATATGAACTTGGAATTTGTGTGGTCACGAGTCTTAAGTGGAATGTAAAGACTTATGCCACCAAGCTCTTAACCACATGCTGTTTCATTACCATCCTATTCATGTGGGCCCTTCTACACAAAAGGTTAAAATATTTCAAGGGTTGCGAGATTTTGAAGTGTCATGGTCTCCCAGTTTTGTGCTAAAACTACCTCTGAGGTGACTTTGTCACAAAATCCAGTAGACCAAGGAAACATCATCATCCATTACGTGCCGTATAGGACTCCATGTACGTTTGTTCATCCATTCAAACTTCCCTGGTCTCTTACGCCTTTCAAGCTCTAGTGTAAAGACCCCCTCACAACTGCAAAACCTTTTGTAATACTACATGTCACCTACTAAGCACCAATGTCGATGTAGTGTATCGTACCTGACGCAAATTTGGGCAACCCTGTGCTACTGCATGAATGCCATCATCACCTATAAAGATGCAGCGTTTCACATCGAGCTCCCTCAGATGCTTACAGGATGCAGCCAAGTAGCATAGACCTGCTGAAGTCACCTGTACACAAGCTCGTAACTCAAGCTGCACAAGGTCTCTCAATTGCGCAAGTGACCTCAGGCTTCCATCCGTGATGGATGCACAATAAGAAAGGTTTAGTACTTTCAGTCGTGGACATCCACTAGATAGTGCTTCCACCCCTTCGTCACCAATTCCCACAGACCTGAATATTTACCACAAGTATTTTATATGTCAGAATACTTTCACTCTACAGAGATTACAAACATTGCAGCATCACAGCGTCACAGGGCATTTTGATAAAAGGAGAGCAACAAGACAGTAGACATCTGGGATGCAGCAAATAAGCCAAAACATAGAAGCTACAAATACATAAGGAAGGGGGCTTCGTCTTGATATGTTCCTTATCTATTTCAAGTACACATGCTGTAAACATGTCACAATGATTGGGTAGGAACAAACCTATAACCATCAAACTCACGAAGGTTTTTGCAAGTGGCACCAATGTGTACTAGTCCAGCACCAGTTATGTCCATGCAGTACCCCACCTTCAACAGCCTTAATTGTGTACATCTTGCAATAGACTTCAACCCTGCCAACACAGACAGCATTTTTCATTCAAATGCCATTCCAGAGTTGCCAAACAAATCTCACCTAGCAGAAATCTGCCCTTGTGAGTACAACATTGAAAAAGCTCATAGGAAATAAGGAGCAAGTAAAGATGTATTCTATGGGTTAAAAATAAACTTCTCTCAAAATGAAGAAGATGAAGCAATTAAGGTATTCAATAATTTCAAAGTGTCATGTACATAACACTACAGATGTCCATAACCACACAAAAAACCAAAAAGACCAAAAAAAAAAAGCAAAAGAACAGAGAACAATGAGAATAAACTAAGAGATCAAAGAGTCAGTACTCAAATTAAACTCAAGTGATACAGCTGCGGAAAACAACAGAGGTCTAAAGGGAAAAATCATGAAGCAAAAGTCAAGTGGTGGCAAATCATTTAGCGAGAGGCCATCCACAACAATCTGTAGAGTAGCCTCCTTCATAACTAAAGGTTATATATGTAGTTGAGGTATGTAAGAGTACAATGGATACCAATGATAAAGTGGTCAGTATCTTCTAAACTGTAGGACATCTATTCATTTTAAAATGCAAACAAACATTCTGTCAAGCACTTAAGAGAGGTATCCGTCTCAGGTTCACATACCCTAAGTATCAGAAAGTGAGTGAACATCCAATATGACCGCCCAAGATCCAAGGTTATTACCCAATTTGCACAAGCACTTGATAGAGATTGTACAAGCACCTTACAACAGCTTTCAGAATTGCTGCAAGTAGTACAGACAACAATTTACAACATGGTTTAACTTCTTACCATTATTGTTCAAGCTGCTATCTGTTAGGTCAAGCTCCTCCAAAACAGTGCAGCCACTTCCTATTAAAGAGAGACCCTCCGCCGTAACTAACATACAGCTCTCCATCTTCAGAGTCAGCAGGCCCCTACACCGTCTTGCAACAGCTTCCATTGTTTCATCTGTGATCTCCCGACAGCATGTTATATCTAGCTTCTGCAAGCCAGTACAGAGAGAGACAATACTGATGATGCCCGCGTCATTCACACCCTGGCACTTACTCAAACTGAGCTCCTTCAACTCCTTACATCCCTTGCCAATCAGGCTCAAATCAGCCTTGGTTATATTACATCCATCCAGCTTGATTTCTTGTAGAATTTTCAGCTTCTGGAAACTTGAGAAAAGCATGCTGCTTACCTGTCACCCACCAAAATGATCTTAAGCACTATAAAATGAACAATACAAACTGGGAAACCGAAGTACCAACAAAATGTAGCAACCACACTAAATAAAGGAATCATGTCTCCGAAATCAAAATTTAACTCGACTATCAGGACAACCTCCAACAGATACAAAACTCCAATCACTGTGGTACAGTCAGGAAAAAGCTGCGGTACATATTCAACAGGGAATCAGTTCGTCTATCATACACACAACCATCGCCATCAGTTTGAGATGCAAGCGTGATTACCTTCTTGCAGTAAGAAAGATTGAGTTGCTGGAGTTGCACAGTGCTATCTGTCAGAGCTGTAATACCCAAACTGCTTACATTTGAGCACTTTGCGACATCCAGTCTCTAAAACAGCAGAATGGAGAACAGTCAATGGTCAAATTAAACTCTGTTCTTGTGAAGTAGAAGTGGTTTATGATTCTATATCTACAATTTCCAGGACACTAGCACACAGAACATGCTGATCGATTTTTAAATACTTTCAAGAATCCTTCTCCTAAATCCAGTATGCTCAAAAAAGCCCCAATCTCAACAAATATCATGAAGAAGTCGTACCTGTAATGACTTGCAGCCACTCCTGAGCCAATTTAAGCCATTGTCACTCACATTGTTGCATGATATGAGAGACAAGTATTCAAGATGCTCCAAACCAGCAAGGAAAGACAGCCCTCTGTCTGAAACCTGTACCACAACCAAGACAGACCAGATTAGCCAATCGTAAATGCATTTTAGTGTGGGTCATCGCTTACTGAGAAGGCCTACACGTCCATTGATATGCAAGTGACCCACAGTTGCTTATAAGATGTTACACCAATCCATGAGGGCCACTCAAGAATTTATATTCACCGACCTGTACTTAATATGATCCCACAACTAAATAGATGTATTGGGATGTACCAGGTAACCTTTACAACCAATATACGTCTCTCTTAAATTTTCATTCCCCCATAGAAGACGAACTTTAGCAATCCTTCGTTCATTATCGAAGGAGCAAACTAAGTGCACTGCCATGCTATCTCCATCACTTCTATATGACATTATTTGATTCCAGTATCTTTTACATCCAACCTAACCCTAAATATATGATCAAAATTCACATCTTGGCCTGTGGGTAACAAATGTACATCCAGGCTGCCATTGTTATATCATATTCTGAAAAGATAGATTTCGCAGGGTCTTCAATCCATCACTACCCACTTCTACCAATTGAAAAAGCATGAGCCACGCACCTCAGTGAACGAAAGTATAATAGTCTGAAGCTTCCAGCAATTCTTGGCAATGTGTCCAATGCCAATGTCGCTCAGTCCTGAACAGAACTTCAAGTCCAGCACCCGAAGCTCCTTGCAAATACTAAGAGTGGACAGGCCCATGTCCGTTACATCCCGGCATCCCGTGAGCTTCAACTTCTGCAAATTCTCAAGCACACTCAGAGATGCCACGGCTGCGTCTCCAATTTGCGTGCAATTAGTGAGGTCAACCTCTTGCAGAGACCTGCATTTCGCGATGCTCTCCATCCCTGCGTTGGTAAACCCCGCGGTGCGTACCATCTTAAGCGACAGAAGCTGGTTCCCAGCAAACTTCGCCACCGTCTCCAGGCATGCGTCGGTGACCTCCACGCAGGAAGATAAATCCAGATGCTCCACATGGCTATACCGTTCTAGAATAGGTTCCAGAATCTCGTTCCGAAGCAAGTGCACATACTTCCGGCAGCTCGCTTCCACTTGTAGGAAATCCTTGCACACCAAACACCATGACTGCCGATCCAGCCGATCCGGTATCCTGTCCAACACGTTGAGCAAAATCTCCTCCCCGAGCATCAAAATGTGAACTTCATGGCTCCCTCGCACCACCCTCTCCGCCATGTCCACCAACCTCAAACACCGAAAAATTCAACCCTCAATATCTGCACATCTACATGCCGTTCATTGTTCACCTCAAGCTTGTTGGCATCGATCCAACACCCATTGAGCCATGCGGAGAGCAGAAACCCCCGTATCCAACCTCAACCTCCCTGGCTTCACAAAACCTCGCAATCTAGCCAAACCTCAACCTGTAACCTTTGAGGTCAACTTTCAGCGAATGTTTGATCACCTTAAGGCTTGTAGCATCAACCTAACATCCATTGCGCCACGAGGTCCAACAATCCGAACCTCAACCGATACCTAAACCTCGAGTCGCCTAAAAACCTCACAAAAAAAAGTCCGATCATCTTGAACCTGTGCGCAACTTTCTTTCTGTAGCTGTTTGTTTGTTCACCCCACCGTTTGTGGCATCAACTAACCGCAATCGAAGCGAGCAAGTTGTGCGGATCGCTTCGAGACGGAAGCAAGAAAGAAGGTGCGCGTGACAAAAGTACAAGAAAGTACAATCCGTGAGGCACTAGGGCAGGCACCGTCGCGAATCGCACAATCCTCTCATCTCCGAAAGGTGTAGCTCCACTTGGACTGGAGCAACGACGGAAGGGAACCATCGCAGAATCTCACCATTTGCCTTGATTTTTCCATATTTGTTTGTAAAAGCAGTCAACGTGGCGATCAGCAGTGGAGTCATTCAAGGAAGCCTATTGATGTAAAGTTATATATATTATAGTTATATTCATCCATTCTGATGCCATATTTTTGAAGCATAAAGACTGGTAAATAGCGATAAAGTATTTTGTAATGGATAAATGAAAATGCGGGAAGGACTGTGTAGCTAAACTTTTTTTTGTATGTGGTATGGGGTAGCTCCAACCACTTCTTGGCCCCTCCTTTTCAATGAAGAAACAAATGTTGGCTTTAAGGTAGATGAGGCTAATTTGGTTAGCTTCCTTAATTGGACACTTATTTTTGGCTCCTAATTGGTGATATAATCGCTTTAATTTGGTGGGTGAGTAATATATGGTGATTTAGCCACTGCCTTGATGATATTTGGGTTAGTGACCTTCACAAAAGTCAAACTACACCCTCTATCCTCCATAATGAAGAGGGCTATCTACCGAGCTATGACACGCTTGATTTTTGTGCCTAAGGTGGGCAAATTAAGAGACATCAACTTGGGCAAATCAAGAGGTGACATGTGATTGTGAGGTGCCGACCAACTTGTATTGTGGGTATTCTATATTGAAAAAACAAATCAGCAACATTTTATCTTACATGTGACCACTTTAGATACATGACACAACCAATATTGGCATTAAAATTGGTTTTCATTGGCAAATGACTCATGTAGAATCTACTAATGATATTGTCCACTTACACAACATTGAACGATAAAAGTGTTCCCCCCTATACATTGGGAAGTAGAGAATCTTTGATTCTGCAACCTAGATGAACACCTTCCTCAACTCCGATTTCAGCAATTTCAAATTCTTTGGTCTTGATTCACAATTGCTAACATGCTCAAGCTTCTAATGCTCAAATCCATCCGTTGGATGACTCCACATAGCTGGAGATGTTCACATTAGCCTCGTCTATCTTACATATGGCCACAACACAACTACACTATTGTGTCTAATTAGTGTGGGTGGGAAATTCACGTGGGTTGGAAATTAGTGTGGCCCACACTAAATTTCAAGTGTTTGCATCACTTTGGATGTAATTCGTATTGTCATCCATCCTTGTGTGTTAGGGTTCTCCGCAAACAACCTCCGTGGGATGTGTTAGGTGCTTCCCGAGGTGCTTCCCGGGATGGAATTATGAAGTTTCTTCCAATTGTGGAAACGACAACGCCCACACAAAATTTTCACCTTTGAAATTAGTGTGGGCCACTCTAAATTATAATTTGAAATTAGTGTGTTTTATTGGGAATTAGTGTGGCCCACACTAATTAGACACAATAGTGTAGTTGGCTCCAATTATAATTTTGATGAGCGAGGCTAGGACATGAGCATGAGCAAGTGCCTATTTTTGTGGAACAAGGAGGCCTATATGTAGACCTACTAACTCAAAAAATGTGGTGACACAATGATTTTTATTTATTAAGTCACCCAAAAATAACTTAATTTTTACGGCTGAGTACATTGTGGCAAAGAGGTTATGCATTTTTTCATTGATAGACACCAAAAGATTAGCTATGCTATTACTTGAAATAGTCTCAGTTACTATGCATGTCTTTGGGCTAGGTGGTAAAATATGTTGCCTACACTATTGGTATTCTAACATGTATTTAAAAGAGATGAACAACATTGCATGCCATTAAGTTACATGGTTAGGATTTGTTGACATATGATTTATAATGTGAGAGATTTCATTGTAGACCCATAATCAACAATAAACAACACATTTTACATATCAATCCAAATAATGTCCATAATGCGAGAAGGCATTGTGATTGTAGTGTTCGTTGGTAACATTAAATGACACACACTATTCACATACACTACATGTTTGCAATGCCTCTACAAAATGTGTTATTCAAGACTGATCACAACCTCACTGAAGTAGTATATTTGAGCAAAACCAAAAGTGCCCTACATTCAAGATCTCCATCATCAAGGTCCAAAATTAAGCTCCCCAACATTGTACTCCAGCAGTACCCATGAAGCCTTAGTTCCAGCCATGGATTGAATGCAATGCTACAAGAGCAAGAAACACAACAAAATTTCCAGCAACCATATCCTCATCTTCGGTTGCACCAAAACCATTCACGAAAAATTGTCGTAAAATCCCAACTTGTACATTTCTTGCTCATGGTTGGGGTTGGGCTCCAAATTCATGTGTTGGTAATGTTTGTTTGTGGGATGGAAATGTCTACATTTCTTGCCTTCTTTTGTGGTAGGGTGGCGATTGAGGATTTGACCCAAAGCCATAAGGAGATGTATGGGGAATGTCATCTATTCACCAAAGACTAAAACTTGCATCCTCCAAACTGAAAATCTCAGCATGTGTCAAACATGTGTTTGTTTTCATTAGCCAGTCATCCAAAATGGCGGGTTTACCAATGATGGATGGACAAACAATACCCTCCATGCACATTTTAATGTCATTAGGGCAAAACCACATTGTTTTGGGCTTCGACTCCTTCAAGTTTTTTGGCTTGAAAAGCCCGTCACAACATGGTACTATAGTCTTGCAACCTATATTGTTTGTGCACTTTGCATGTGTACCACTTTGTATTGCAGAGCATGCAACCTGCGATTTATGTACCAAGTCATGGGCAAAATATTAATCTCAAAGACCTGACCTTGTTCGTTTTGTTATGGCATTTGGCATGACACTATTCTAGGGAATTTTGAAGTGTTGTAGTTCACATGATCTGGATGGTGAAACTTGTTAAGGGACCCCAAATCATTAGTCAATCTACGTTTTGCTAATCCAAATAGGTCTTCACCTTCAAGATGTGGAAGCCTATCGTGAAATTTAGATGTGTGTTTGTCAATACCCTCAACAAACGATGTAGGATATATTTGGTATTGAGCAGCATGTAGAAGCAATTCCAACTTGTCATATCCTTTCATGTGGCACCCTTATCCAAGAATTGATGGTGACGGGAAATTTGAATGGGTGCCTTGGCAAGGTCATCTAATGTAGTGTCGAAAAGGTCCATGCCCTTCTTCCCAGACATTTGCAACCATGTGCTATGGAATGTCTTGGACAAGTTGCAAGTAAGCATGTATGCATTATCATGTCTAGCATAAGCGGGGAGTGCTATCTTATGAGCGGTGAGCGATGAGCGGTAACTTGTGAGCGGTGAGGAAGGTGAAATATTGGTAATAGGGCCACTAGTATCCTATAACCGTGGAATTTTGGCCTAAAGAATGATGATTTTCGTGGGAACAAATGCACAAATACTATATAATGTAATACCATTTGAATACATTATGAAGGTATCACCATCAATTGAATGATCTAAATGTTAAAAAATTATTTCATTGGAAAATAAATTCCAAGAACAATGTCCCTTATGTGAATGATTCATTTTAATTGTTATGTTTTTAAAAAATCGTAAAGAACTTTCTATGTGCATCATAGTAAATGGAGACAATTTTTTGCAAACAAACAAGTATTTGAAATCCAATCATCTAGTGAATCAAATATATATTATCAAAATGTGTCGCAAAACACAATGAAGGTCACTCAAATGCAAATAAATCAACTAATACAAATGCACTTCATTATTCATCACAACTAATAGATGTATCACCCTTTATAGCCTCAATATCTAAGTATTTGGAAATAATCATATTGTCTAAAATATCTTAATCGTGACTAGAATCATATGATGATTCTGGAGCATTAGCCATATGTATTGCTACTGCTTTTGCATAAGGTGGCAAACGAGGGCTAAGAGTAGGACTATGAAGAAATCCATGTAGTCCAAAGAAATGAACAAATCTTGATTTCTTAATAAGTTTCCTGAATGCAAAACAACATGTAATATGATTAATATTGTAAACATAAATATTAACAACTCAAATAAAAATTTCAAAAATCCACACTATAACTTACTCACAATCAAAAGACATTAGCTCCTCATCTGGCAAAGCATCATCATCAACAACTTCGATTCGGGGGCCTTCAACATTATATTTTGGAGCATTATCAAGGATAGGTTTTAACACATAGTTGAATATTTTTTGGTCTCCCTCAAATGCAAGGTGGCGACCGCATGCATGAGACACCAAAATTGAACCTCATGTAGAGCAGGTGAGGTCGATAACACGACCACCTTTTGGAGACAGACATTCCATAAAAATTTGGAAGAAACGAGAAGTTTTCTGCCATCCACCTCTCCATGTCCTTCCCATAGTTTTATCTTTCATGATATAGTCATTATCTGTCACCATATTGATCTCTACATTCATAGTGGATATATCCATTTCGGGGCCCTCAAACTTTAGAAACTTAAAATTTTGTTGACGTTTTGTAGGTTCATTCCATCTTCGGGCAATAATGTATACAAAAAAAATCTTGCTCTGCCAATAAGTTAAAGACATGTAAAAAATATATTCAAGTTAAGATATACATTCAAGTTGAAAATTTTACAAACTTTGATTGGTAAGATACTTACTATTTGCCCTAGATTATCTGGATCGATAAGATGATCATTGGCATTGATGCAATAGATTGTCTTTATAACCATCATTTGTGCTTGATTGAGGGATGCATTGAGTTCCCTCCCGATTTTCAAGATGAACATTACTGAAAATAACAATGGCACCATCATCTGAAAAATATGCGTGTGCAACAGACATTAGCATAAGAAATATTTCATTCTGCTTGACATTCCAAGATGGCACTGTATTGGGTGCTCCAGTTGTAGGATCCGGAAGCCCATCATAGATGTCGAAAAAATGAGATCTACAATGTTGGTTATTTTCAAACCTGCAATAGAATCTTCACAGCCATTGGAAATCTGAAAACATATAATACAAAAGATATAAAAATAAGTAAAATTTAGATTAAATTGATTAAAATCAATATAAAATAGAGCAAATTCAAATAAAATCAAATTAAAAAATAAAAAATATAAATACATGTTTGATGAATTCCATAGCTTGAATCCATTCAGGTGGTCCCAGATCTTGACTGGATAAAGGTCCAGTAGCAGGTTTGGATTTATTTGCAACTTGTTGGTTGGCCAAAGACAAAAAACTTTTAGGAATGACCAATTTTCTACGTGTTGCAGTGATCCCAACATCAATGGCATCATAATTAGAATTGAAAATCAGTTGTGTTTGGATTGATGCAGAAAGTTGACTCGGGGAGGTCACTCCATTGTCAAGTTGAACACCACGTGCATCAAGACAAAATCTACTTTTCTAAAAGGCATCACCAAAATGGGTCAAAATTTTATCAAATTTCTTCATGAGTAGATATACACTATATGTATCATATAGTAAAAAATTGTAACCAAATTTGATGATTTTTTTTATATAAAACATATCGTTTCTAACTAGAATGACACAAAATTGAACTAAAAAAATTACTACAAAAACGAAGATGACTAAAAATTTCAAAAAAATATACAAAAGATACTATCAATGGTTATGTATATGTAAAAAAATATCATAATTTTTAAAATTATCTATGACATGTAATATAGGGGTAGCAAACTTTTAACGCGCGTGGTGTTCAACTTGACAATGGAGTGACCTCTCCGGGAAAGTTGAAGAATTATTGATGTTGTAAGAAGAAGAATATACCAATCAAATGCAGAATAAAATTTAGAATGAGTAGTTTCTTGAGGAGAACAAGAAGATGGTATTTCTTGGAGAAAAATTGGACGTAACATAGAAGGAGGAAGTGGACGAGTTGAACGTGAAGAAGGGAAAAATTCATGATCATATTGCAAAGAAGTTTTAGATGTCACTTATGTTTGTAGTGCATCAACCTTATTTGATTTTTTGCTGCGTTTGGATGATGAAGGTAGTCTGACATCTTGGTTGATTTTAAATTTGTCAATCTGTGATTAAAGATCCACTATATCTCTTGAATCAATTAGCATAACATCAAGAGCTTGTCATGACAATAATTCTTCTGTGGGAGTATGGGCATTGGAACAATCGAGGTACCATTCACAATCGTCAAAATGAAGCCTAGTCTATTTTTTAAGGATTTTTGCGGTGTACATGCATTGTTCAAAACATATATCCTTCCAAATCTTCATAAAATTTGGGAACTCCGTGATGCACTTATTCGGATTCAATACGAATCGAAAATATCTATTGTCAATTAACCAAAAATACATATGAGAGTTGCAGGGATATGAGTAGGACGTTAACGCCCTACCTAATGAGAGGTAACTGAAGGTATATGTAATACTAAAAACATAGCATGAAATAATTTTAAAAAATCAAAAGAATATATAAAAATTGAAGAATAAGAGATAAAATGTTAACGACTTACCTCATGAGAGGCAATTGAAAATGTATATAATCCTAAAAAATAACATAAAATAATTTTCAAAAACCAAAATAATATATGAAAGTTGAAAGAGAAGGTGTAGGGTATTAATGCTCTACCTAATGAGAGGCAACAAAAGGTGTATGTAATGCTAAAAAATAAAATGAAATAATTTTTCAAAACCACAAAAACATATGAAAGTTGACAGGGTAGGAGTAGGACGTTAACGCCCTACTTAAAGAGAGGCAAGTGAAGATGTATGTAATGATAAAAAAAAAATGAAATAATTTTAAAAAACCAAAATAACATATGAAAGTTGACAGGGTAGGAGTAGGGCGTTAACGCCCTACCTAATGAGAGATAATTGAAGGTGTATGTAATGATAAAAAAATAAAATAAAATAATTTTCAAAAACCAAAATAACATATGAAAGTTGAAAGGGAAGAAGTAGGGCGTTAACACCCTACCTAATGAGAGGCAACTGAAGGTTTAGGTAATGATGAAAAATAAAATAAAATAATTTTTAAAAACCGAAAAAACATATGAAAGTTGATAGGTTAGAAGTAGCCCGTTAACGCCCTACCTAATAAGAGGCAACTGAAGGTGCATGTAATGATAAAAAAAATTAATTTTTTTTTCTAAAACCAAAAAAACATATAAAAGTTTAAAGGGAAGAAGTAGGGCATTAACGCCTTACTTAATGAGAGGCAATTGAAGGTATATGTAATGATAAAAAATAAAATGAAATAATTTTCAAAAACCAAAAAAAACATATGAAAGTTGACAAGGTAGGAGTAGAGCGTTAACGCCCTACCTAATGAGAGCCAACTAAAGGTATATGTAATGATAAAAAAATAAAATGAAATAATTTTCAAAAACCAAAAAATGTATATGAAAATTCAAAGGAAAGAAGTAGGGCGTTAATGCCCTACCTAATAAGAGGCAACTGAAGGTGTATGTAATGATAAAAAATAAAAATAAAAATTTTCAAAAACCAAAAAAACATATGTAAGTTGACAGGGTAGGAGTAGGGTGCTAGCACCCTACCTAATGAGAGACAAGTGAAGGTGTAAATAATGATAAAAAATAAAATGAAATAATTTTCAAAAACCAAAAAAACATATGAAAGTTGACATGGTAGGAGTAGGGCATTAACGCACTACCTAATGAGAGGCAACTGAAGGTGTATGTAATGATAAAGAAATAAAATAAAATAATTTTAAAAAACCACAGTAGCATATGAAAGTTGACAGGGTAGGAGTAGGGCGTTAACGCCCTACCTAATGAGAGGCAACTGAAGGTGTATGTAATTGTGATATTAATTTTTTGTCTTCCCTTAGCACAAATAGAATTCTAATGGGAATAGAACTCTCTAAGAACTAGATTTTTTTTGAAATAACACGTGTAAATAGACTATGCTTCCGAGATATCAGAAAGCAAGGATGGTAAAAGCCATAGTCTGATTAGGAGAGGCACGAACTTTCCTATCTATAAGCATGTGCAAAGGATATAAGGGAAGTTTTTTGTAGGTTGAAGAGGAAGTGAATTTGTTTTTGTTGATGTCGAAACACTGCAGGATTTTGAATTGACTCATTTTCTCGAGAGTAGTTGTTGAATGTGTATCTTGAAAGGCTATTTGAATTTTATGACAATGATTTGGTGCTTCTATTCACTTAAAGTGTAACCAGTGTGTTCGTACTGGATTACAGTTGGTGTCTCTTTCTTATTTGAACATAATTGTTTGCGATTGATTATGTTGAAATTGGTAAGGAGGGATTCCTATACCGAACAATCTTACCTTATATAATCTATATTACGGGAGAGCTAGGCAAATTACAATTCATACTGTGTGCAACTGTCATTGTCTGTGGCGCGAGAAAAAAGTGAGATTTGTGAGTCAGGAGAATCAAACATATTGTTAGTGTTGATTGAAGTAAGTTTTGTGTTCGGGTTTGATGTTGAAATCATAGTGAGACGTTGTCTACTTGCCCTTCTGATTGAAAAGTTGGCCTTGATATTTGTAAATGGGTGGAATTATTACTGTTTGTGAGCTTTAATCTGGAGTTGAATGAGTTCGGGCAGTGTTCATGATGGAAGTCTTCAATGGCCCTCAAACGTGATTTGGCCCTTTAAAATATACCTCTCTCAAAATAGCCTTCAAAATACAACCCCAAATTGAAAATGAAGATGCTACTTGAAGTCCTCACTATAATCTGCCCGTCACAAGAACCAATAAGTGTAGCGCATTGTCACTACAAGAAGTAAAGTTAGATGGTTGATTCTTAATTCTTCACATTGCACTGGAAACATGTGCCATATAATTCATGCACAAGTTTAATATGAGTTTTGTATTTCATTTCTATATCTCGGATTAACGTCTTGGATTTGAACTTGTCCTTCAACTGAAGGGTTGACATTTGAGAGCTCTTCAAAGTGAAACTCATATGAGGGATTCAATCTTGAACACTGGCTGTAATGGATTGAATGATAATAAACAGTCAATTAATGAACCCAATGTGTCAAGTGAACATGGCCATTGTCTGGTACTTGTATTGAGTTTTTTTTAATTTTATTTATCATACACTTTCAAAATCAGGCTGAAACTATCCGGGTGAATTAACCTGGACTTCTCGAGCATAATCAAACTTATATTTTCCATGGATACTGCTGCAATGGATGAGGTTTAGAGCCTCGAGAACTTCAGGGTTCTGTTCGAATAAATCATACCTTGATATTCTCACTGCGAACCTGTGGGAGAGGAATGAGATCTGGTCGGTAAATCAAAGTACTGATTAATATATTTTCGATATTATTCCCTGATGATTACTTGGTTGTGAATGACTCCTACTTCTAATTACCCAATCTAGTTTACTTAATGTGCAATCACATGAAATAATAATGCGCGAAGCAATTGGCTAACTCGCCTGTAATTATTAGCCATGTAATTAAATTATAAGAGGTGATGTGTAATTTTTGGGATGGAAATTACACTGCCAATTAAGATATGAGATCTGCGAGGAGAGATTCCTCACATATTATATTGTAATTGAATATTAATGTGTTAATATTGAAGGCTATAGTCCTAAGAGCGATGAACAATTTTGTTTCGATTGTGCTAACCTTTCAGGAAATGTGAAAGGGTAATTGCGTAAGACAATCGTCTAGAGCGGATGGGAAGCGACTTGGTGGTTGCCGAAATGATTCGATGGTTCACAACTTGGTAAGTTGTGATTTTATAATAAAGGAACCAAATGAGAAGAGATACTAAACATTGAGAAGCCATCTCTCCATCATAAATGGGTACTATGGCATTTATGTGCCTATGTTTGTGCACCGCACTCTCGGGGAGATCACTCCCTTGTAAAGTTGAACAACCACGTGCGAACACTTTACATCTAAAAAATCCTACTTTTTACATAAAGCATCACCAAAATGGGTCAAAATTTTATCAATTTTTTTTCATGAGTAGATATACACGGTATCTATTATATAGTAAAAAATAGTAACTAAATTTGATGATTTGTTTTTTTTTTATAAAACATACGGTTTCTAACTAGAATGACACAGAATTGAGCTAAAACAATTACTACAAAAAATGAAGATGACTAAAAATTTCAAAAAAATATACAAAAGATACTATCAATGGTTAAGTATATGCAAAAAAAATATCATAAATTTTAAAATTATCTATGGCATTAATATAGGGGTAGCAAACTTTGTTCGCACGTGGTGTTCAACTTGACAATGGAGTGATCTCCCCGAGACCGCACTTGGTCCCATTAAAATGAACTCACTGCCAAACTATTGCCTGGGTAATTAAAGTGAGGTGAGAGACTGTCACAATTGCTTGTACATCGCATGAGTAATTTTATAATCTTTTTATTCAAATATGAACCAATAATGCTTATTAAATAATCTATCATGATTATGTGATTGTCATAATAAAACTTAATTGTGACACCTAGATGTTATAAGAATCACCTTTTGAGTCTTTCCTGATTGTTCCCTGGTTGTTTGTCATAACCAAAATTTACACTACAATAATGATAAAAAAATAAAATGAAATAATTTTCAAAACCGAAAAAAAACATATAAAAGTTGACAAGGGTAGGAGTAGGCCGTTAACGCCCTACCTAATGAGAGCCAACTGAAGGTGTATGTAATGATAAAAAAAAAATGAAATAATTTTCAAAAACCAAAAAAACATATGAAAGTCGAAAGGGAAGAAGTAGGGCGCTAACGCCCTACCTAATGAGAGGCAACTAAAGGTATATGTAATGATAAAAAATAAAATGAAATAATTTTCAAAACCAAAAAAACATATGAAAGTTGACAGGGTAGGAGTAGGCCATTAACGCCCTACCTAATGAGAGGCAACTGAAGGTGTATGGAATACTAAAAACATAAAATGAAATAATTTTCAAAAACCAAAAAAACATATGAAAGTTGACAGGGTAGGAGTAGGCCGTTAACGTCCTAACTAATGAGAGACAACTGAAGGAGTATGTAATGATAAAAAAATAAAATAAAATAATTTTTGAAAACCAAAAAAACATATGAAAGTTGAAAGAGAAGAAGTAGGGCATTAACGCCCTACCTAATGAGATGAAATTGAAGGTGTATGTAATGATAAAAAATAAAATAAATTAATTTTCAAAAACCAAAAAAACATATGAAAGTTGACAGGGTAGGAGTAGGATGTTAACGCCCTACCTAATGAGAGGCAACCGAATGTGTATGTAATGATAAAAAAATAAAATGAAATAATTTTCAAAAACCAAAGTAATATATGAAAGTTGACAGGGTAGGAGTACGGCGTTAACGCTCTACCTAATGAGAGGCAACTAAAGGTGTATGTAATGATAAAAAAATAAAATGAAATAATCTTCAAAAACCAAAAGAAACATATAAAAGCTGAAAAGGAAGAAGTAGGGCATTAACACCCTACCTAATGAGAGGCAACTGAAGGTGTATGTAATGATAAAAATATGAAATGAAATAATTTTTAAAAACTAAAAATATATATAAAAGTTGAAAGGGAAGAAGTATGGCGTTAACGCCCTACCTAATGAGAGGCAACTGAAGGGTTGTATATTGAAATAAAAAATAAATTTAATAATAATAAAACAAATTTTAAACTATTTATGACATGTTTTGCAAATAAAGGATTCAAAGTCTAGAACCATCCTAGAATGGCTTATAGTTATGGGGAAAAAACGGATTTGGAAGTTTCCAAAATCTAGGCTTTGGGTAGATTGTGTAGAAATCTATCATGTCGCCGATTTCAGTACTTTTGAAAAATTATCATGATTTTGTGTTTGAAGAGAAAAATTTGAATTTTTTGGTACAAGTGCATAAGTGGATGATGTCTATGTACAAAAAATTCAAACAATTTTAATTTGATAGGCGTGAGGCAGACTCTACCAAAGAATTGTCAAATCTATGATTTTTGGATTTTTGGGTTTTTGGATTTTCTTTTCTTTTTCCCCCGAGACCCTTTTGTGCAGACTTAAGTTGGGGCTGATGGGGCACCCTACCCCATCAGCCCAAACTTAAGTCGGCTTAATTGTTTTGTTTTTTTTCCGGATCTCTTTGTGCAGACCTCAGTTGGGACTGATGGGGTAGGGCGTTAATGCCCTACCCCATCAGCCCCAACTTAGCTCGGTTTGATTTTTTTTTATTATTCCAAATCTCTTTGTGCAGAGGCCCCAACTGAGGTCCGTTTGATTGTTTATATGTTTATCTTTTTACAATTTTTATTTTTTATTTTTTTGGGATCGCTTTGTGTAGACTTAAGTTGGGACTGATGGGGTAGGGCGTTAACGCCCTACCACATCAACCCCAACTTAAGTCGGCTTGATTGTTCATATATTTATCTTTCACAAAAAAATTAGATTTTATTTTATTTTATTTTTTGATTTTGCGGCTTGCTTGCTTTTACATTGTGCACTTCAGTTGGGGTCGCAGGGGTAGGGCGTTAACGCCCTACCTCTTCGACATATTGTAGAGCTATGAATATTCAACACTGTGAATATTGTGGGGCTTTAGTTATTTCTCCTCTAATCATTTATGCTCGCCATAATCATTATGTAGTGGTCATGAAATAACTTGTTCTTTGTCACGTGTGTTGTTGTCATTTGTAATGCCAACTTCATTTTGTTCTACATTTTTACAATCTCTTATCAATCTCAATATCCGGCCTTCACATTCAAAATCCGGCCTCCTTATACTCACACTGCATTCATCTTAGTGTACATGATCTCCCTGTGGCCAATGACACATGCTGTGAATCATTGGACATGGTATACCAGTGCGTTGTAAATGAAGTATTGAAAACACCCAGAACAAAAAATTCAACCATAGTTATGGCAATGAACAATCAATTCTTGGCCGATTCAAGATTTCATCTTCGTGGCACCAAGATTTGAATCTTTTCATATTTTTTATTTTATAATCATTTGCTGCCAAACAAGGGTCACGCTACAATATTTTTGGAGCTAAGTTGCGTACTCTTCGGACCCTCAAAGCCCAAACGTTATTCAAATCCTTATTGCCCATGGATTATTGAAAGAGACAGAGGCAACCCTGTAAACCCCTCAGCCTCGAAATCCGAGTGACCGAGGACTTTCGAAGGTTGGCTCTCTCCCCCTCAAAATCGCTGGCCAATGAAGATTAATGATATACATGGACTTTATGGGTGGGCGAAATGAGAATGGCCCAAAAAGCTTTAAAAATCAGCCGATTTTTGAGAGTATCATTTCATAATTGACCATAGGAGTTTGCTTGAAAATAACTGCACCAAAATTTGTTCTGTCAGGCTTTCAATCTGATCTGGATGTTCGACAAAGTAGAAAAGATGGAAAGAATGTTTGAAGGCTTGGAACAACTCAATCTGCGCCCGCCTTTGGTGGGACATGTGTTTCGTTTTTCACAAGCTTTGGAGGCCCTTCGCACTTTTCAGAGTGGCAAGACAACTGGCAAAGTGGTCCTTGAATTAGAGTAATTGAATGACCTTGTTGATCTGAATATAGTATATTTAAAAACCGAAATCATTGTGGAAAATGGTGACATTGTACATCAAGAAAACAGAGAATAAACCAAGTTTGATGTGTGCAAACATCCTATCCACACACTTTGCAGAAAGAAGATCAGGTAGTGCCTGTCTGTACTAGTGAGGGTGTTCAGATGCCTTGCAAATAATGTCCCAAGCTCAATCCATTTTCGAAAAGTCACCAAAGTGGTTGACGACTTTTTTGACTCGGGCTAACGATGGATACAGTCCACCCTCGATATCTGTTAACATGTCGGAGCAAGGAAACTTGTAATACTTATGTGGTATTAATACTTCAACACTTATTGGGGGTAGCATAGACAATTTTTAACAAGTACATGAATAACATTATGTGACTTTAGAATAAAAAATAGTAACACTTATATAAATAAATGATGAAAATACATAAGATATGAATGTCATCATACATCTAAGGGTAATGTAAGGACGAATCTAAAGTAGTTTGATGAGATTCTTGTGCACGTCAAGATCCTCTTTCTTTTTGAAGTGTTTGAATGTTTTGGATGAGACGTGTGACATCAGTAGGTCTTTGTTCCAAAAATTGTTTCAAGGTCACTAATGTACTTTTAGCATCCTTGAGTCCTACTCTAGGTACCACCACATCACCAATTTGCGCATTGTCAACTTCTTCAATGGATCATTATCACTTGCATCATCTCTCTCATCAAGCATACCTATAATTTCCTCCTCAATAGTTATGTTAAGGATTGTTTAGATCAAATTCCAATTCATAATTGATGAACTCATGCATTCATAGTGGGTCCAGTTTCACTCTCTGCAAATATCAATGTTTGTTGTTCCTATAAGGTAGTAGGGTTGAGGGTTAGGGGTTTTGTCGATTTCATCAAAGTTATAAAATTTCATAGCCTCACTTTCATCCAAATTAAAACTTATTGAGGTACATTTATCAAAGAGGGCAGTATAATTTTGATAGATTCTCTTAACAATCAACACATGCTTAGTGTATTTTTTGGATTTGTTTTGGGAAGCGCAATTTTCCTTAACACATAAGCAATTTTAACACTTATCTAGTTAACACATATTGAAGGTGGACTATAAGCATAGGCATCTTGGTGTATTCACTAATGTTGGTTTGGTATTGTCTTTCTCTTAATACCATTCCAGTATCTATAATGAGGATTTCACCTTTTTTTTTATACCAATGAGTATGGGTATTTTGATGGTAAGTTTGTTTTCTTTACCATTTGGGTCTACATACCATGCAAGAACCTTCATACCTAGATAAAATTATCCTAGTATCAATATGGTTTAAAACGACATTTACCCAACTAATAACTTGTGGGTATACAAAAATTCTCCCACCTTGACATACCCACCAAATATTAGTATCATTTTGGTACTACAATTTTGATACTCACATGTAAATTCTTTGATACCATAATTAGTGTTGATTAGTGATATCATGCATCACCTATATACCAATGCAACTTTGGGATTAAACCTATTCACGAGAATCTCATGTCCACATACTCTTGAATCTCCTGCAAGTGGCGAAAGCCATCACTTGGTTGGTCGGTCCTTAGAGATTGTCATGGACAAATTTAGCACTCTTGCATCTCCAAATTATTGTAATTTTGTATCTAGATCAAAGCATTTTTTGCGTAGTGGAAGGGGAAGTATGGATAGTATTATGGCACTCAAAAATCATTATGCTTTCAAGTTTGGCCATGGTAGTCGGTTCCTAGGGCAATCAAAGGACAAAGCGTTTGTTTTTAAGATGTCTGTAGACCTTCCAAGTAGTGGTGTGTAGCTTGTAAAGAAGATGCAAGTTGGAGGGATATGGAGAATTCTTGGATTATATTTGACCATGTCAAATGTTTGAAGGACTGGACAACAATGGCTTGTCATGTGTACGATAGTCGATACTGTAAAGTGTCAATCATTGTGTGTTGTGACATGCAATTTGAAGTTGGTGCAACACAAACTCTTTTTTGGAAAAATTAAAATGTTTTAGGGTGGAGAGTGGCATATTAAACGTAAACTTTAAAGGGTTCATGGCTGACAGTGCTCAAGCTAATTGGAATGTGATGAGGATGATTTACGGGGATGGTGGCCCAAGTCCACCCATGATCGCACGTGAGCGTACATGTTTTTTCCACTGGTCTGCGAGTTTGGATAAGGTGACCCAAAAGTATATCAAACCATCCGTGCAGTTTTAATACAAGCAAATATACAAGAATTACAAGGACGCCAAAACAATGGACGACGCTGAGACTAAGTACCATGTGATTTGTTCTTGGTGGTTGTCATTCGGAGTTGCCTCAGAAGAAAACATCCTCGGCTTTTTAAAATGGTTGGATTTTTGGCATTTCCGTTACAAACAATGGTATGCTATTTATAAGTATATACCAAATTTCATTATTTAATGTCATTCATTTTTTTCATTGTTATATATATATCATGTTTTTTATCTTCATATTTGTGTGTTGTTCATAAGATATGACAATAGAAGAACGTGCGGAAATGCCAACATGCAACTTTGCAGAGACTGTACACAATAAATGGCTCCAACAATCCGGCAACAAGATTACTTGCTTATACGAAACTACAATAGACGACATGATACGTGCCTTCATGCAAATCACAAATTACTGAGCATGATTGAAATGGGGGTCTGATGGTAAAGGTCCTAATTCGGCGTCCTTATAACTCAAAGTGGCTGCCATGTGTGGAGATCCAAAAATGTTGGTTGATGCCATGAAGTCTTACCCAAGGGCAGAAGACGTCAATACCAGATATTGTGCATTGGAAAGGTCCGAGCTCTTTGGTTCCACAAAACGCAAACTCAACCTACCACCGGGTGCTAATTGTAACTCTCATCAACTCGACAAAGTGAATTATTCTATTTTTCATCCCAACACCCGGGCAACTCATCAACGCATAGAATAATCGTTGAGTTATGTAGAGCATGGTGTGGCTCATACTACATCCGTATTAGAGACTGATTGTCTTGCTTCCAAGTAGTACATTGCAAGATTGCCACCCAACTTGGCCAAACGATGTTGGGCACTACATGCCATTATAGGGACTATGTGCAATGCCAAAGTCGGGACTGGCAAACATGACACACATGCTCCAACATACAAAGGGCTGAAGAAAGAATTTCGCTCTCCCAACAATGTGGAGTATGAATTTTGATTGTGCCTTAATGACATCAAGCGTTGTGTGAGTGGCAGTAAGAAGAAGTATGTGTTGGATTGGCCTATATTACCCAACACGTGGCCGGTGAAGATAGGTACCAATCTATCAAAAGAGGAGGTTTTGACGTTTGAGGATGCCGGATTTCAACTACAGCAGAGGGAGGCATTGTCCCCTCGTTGTAGCTTTCAACAATCGCAACCCTCCCCATCCCTCGCTCGCATTTTTGTATGCTACCGAACTCGAACGCCTACCCTACATTCAGGTTTGGGAAAACAGTGCGTCGCAATCCAACATCACCGGCGGTGGATCACAAAAACAAATGGGAGAGCGCCGGACTCATGGACGGTTACTATGTGGTTGGATCACTACCATTTCATATCCGTACTTTGGAGTGGTAATCAACATTATCTCCAAGGAGGATATCACAAACCGTGTCACAATTGGCAACATCCCGCATTGCTTAGCCCGGATTTCACGAAAATGTCCTCTCATGCATTGGGAAAGAAAGGGAAATGAATGTATTGCAAACATCTTTATTATATGTTTAGAATTTTGTGCAAGGTGAATTACGAGAGTGACAAGTTCATTCATGCACTTACATATACCTACAACGAGGTCATGCGACTACTTGAACTTTCTGGTATTATAGAGTCTGAGTAATATTGCAAGTGTTCTATTAAGCCGCATGTATAAGAATATCAATAAATGACATGTATTGGTTTGGATTGTTATAATAAAAATCATCAATGGACTGAAAGTATTCCAAATGATCCACGGTAATACACCTCCTTCATTCTTGTTTTTTTTTAAATATTTCCAATTTGAAATTGAAAATATGCAATTAATGTAGTATCAAATTTAGTTTATGGACCCTAAACCCATGCACCTTTACTAAATTTAGATTCATTACTCATGTGTTACCGCTCATTGCTCTTGTGTTACTGCTCACCGCTCACTGCTCATCGCTCATAAGATAGCTTTCCTCGTAAGACAAGAGGTGAAGATGACCATCTCACTCTAAGCATTGTTCATATGCCTTTGTGTATGTGTAATATGTTTGTGCATTCTTATCTCTTGTCCTATTGAATTCCAATAGGTTATGGGCCCACGCATGCAAATGAAATGCTTAGAGATTTGATTGCTTTGAGGTTGTGGAGTGAAATCTGGGGAGTTACTGCTTTGGAGCTTCAAGTGTTGGAGAAGGCAGATTTGGTTGTTGTAAGTATTGCTTTGTGTTTTGATTTTGCTTGAATGTTTGTTTGATGCAAAGAGTATTGACTTGAATGTTTGGAGAGTTGAGAAGCTTATTTGAGAGGTTTGGAGGTGTTTAGACTTCAAAAGGATCTTACTTGAATGTTTTGAGTGTAGAGAAGCTTATTTGAGAGGTTTGGAGGTATTTAGACTTTCAAAAGATCTAACTTGACTATTGTGAATATTGAAAGGCTTCATTGAGAGGTTTGGAGGTGTTTAGACTTCAAAAGGATTTGACTTGAGTGTTGTGAGTGTTAAGAAGCTATTTGAGATGTTTGGAGGTGTTTAGATTTCAAAAGGATCTAACTTGAGTGTTGTGAGTGTTCAAAAATTTATTTGAGAAGTTTGGAGGTGTTTAGACTTCAAAACATTTGATTTGAATGTTTTGGATGTTTAAAGACTTATTTGTAAGGCTTGAGTGTTGAAAGGCTTGTTTGAAACCATTCAAGGTGTTTTGAGTTGAAAGAGGTGTTGTTTGAGTGTATTGAATGTGATTTGAGATCAACATCATCTGATTTGAGTATCGGAGAGTGCAAAGGGCACATTCGAAAGAAAATATATTTATTGGAGTGAAACAAAATTTAATTTGAGTGATCAAAAAGTCCTACCATGCATTTGAGAGGAAATGAACTCATTCAAGGCGAAGAAGATCTAACTTGAATGATTTGATAGTTCTAGGGCATATTTGAGAGCAAAAGCTCTTATTTATGATGAATTAAATATGACTTGAGTGATTTGAAAGTCTAAAAACCCATTTCACACCACAAGGGTAATTTTTAGTTGAAATGGACCTTATTTGACTAGATCGAAGTGGAAGCATAAAATTTGAAGGCAAGAGGGTTCATTTGGAGTTTGAAATGATTTGACTTGGGTCATTTGAGTGTTAAAATGCCGATTTGAGAAATAGGCTAGTCATTTGAGCTCAAAAAGAGCATACACGATTGTTTTGATTGATTTGAATGTTGGAAAAAACATTTGAGGGATAAGATAATTATTTGAGGAGAAGGAGATCTTGTTTGAGTGATCTGAATGTCTTAAGACTTCTCTTGAGGTGTATAAGAACTAACTTGAGGTATTTGAGAGTGTAAGGCATGTTTAAGATGAAAAAATCTTATTTGATTGATTTGAATATCTTAGGACTTCCCTTGAGGTGGAGAAAATGTGACTTGAAGTATTTAAGAGTATAGGCCACCTTTGAGGTGAAGGAGTGTAAACTCAAATTTTTGGCTATCGCCTAGCTTTAGAGCTTAAAATCACTAAGTTAGTGAAGGATAGTGGCGATAGTCACTTAGGAACACACTAACAATGTGAATAGGGGGCAATAGCCGTTTTGCAGACGGTTGCAACCGTCTTCACCTCCCCCGCTGATAAGGAGGAGGCTGGCCATTGTCAAGACAGGCTATTTTCCATTTTACAGAATCTTACATAGTCTCAGAGTAGATAGCGATAGGCAGGAAGTGTCGAAACTCAGTGATTGAGTTCGGCCATAGACAATTAGCCAAGCAAGAAGCTTGTAGGCAAAGACTTAGTTGGAAGAGCCGAGTGATTCGGACTCTAAGATACTTTGGGAAACTTGACATTGAGAGTAAAAGTGGCAATTGACTGAAGTGGAACTTTGAATGTTGATCTTGTTGTTTGAATATATGTATTGTTTTGTGTGATTGCTGGCAATAGCCTTGAGCGTGCAATAGACATATCATCAGCCAAGAGGGCGAGGAAGATATAAGTAGTGTCTTTATAATAGCAATGGTCGAAGTCAGATTATGGCCATTAGCGTGTGAGTCAGTTTTGTTAAAGAAGCAAAGGCTGGTTGCCGAGGAAGAAGGGCAATAGCCGAGTTGAAGTCTGAGTATGGCCATAAGCAAGAGAGAGATTTCTCTCAGTTTGAGGTAGAAGTTAAGGGCTATTTGCCACGAAAGGAAGCAAGAGCAATAGCCGGAAGAATGTCAGAGAGTGCTGGCAAATAGGCGAGTGAGTGGTAGAGTCTTGAAAGATGTCAACATCATAGAGCCAAGATCTTGGGCAATAGGTTGTATCGAGGGAAGTCGAGAGAAAGGGATCAGTGAGGGCTAGTAGCCGAGGAAAGGGCCATCGCCTGCACGAACCAGAGAGTCGAAGTGTTGGAGAAAGGCTATCGCCTGTGATCTTTGGCTATCGCCCACATGGTTACCAAGAGGTGATTAGCGAGAGAGCAAGAGAGAGAGAAAGGCAAAGCCGTGAGAGATAGGCAGGCTAGGCTATAGGCTTGGCAGCTGTCAAGAAGAGAGAGACAGGTAGAAAGATCCAGAGAATATAGAAAGGCAAGTTAGGCAGAGAATAGCCTGAGCATGGTTGTTGGACTTTACGTGGCGTGTAGCCAATGCAGAGTTGCTGACAAGATGAATTAGTCGCAGGCCATGAGCTGCGAAAGACATTACCATTTCCAGAAGGAGAAGTTGCCTACTTAGTGTAAGACATTACCAAAGGCAAATCCTTTTTGAACTTAAAATGTATTTAGGCCTTAATTAAGGAATATCGCCTGAATTGTTGATGCATTGATTATAGATGATCTTGTGGATATTTGTTGTGACAAGTTGCCAGATAAGTTGAAGATGAAGATGATGATTACAGTATTGGAAGAATGGCCGAATGACTGTAAGTTGAACTAAGATGAATTAACTTGAGATTATTGCAAAGCATGATTCATGACATGTAAAAGACGATGTGGCATACAAAAAAGACATTACCCCGGACTTCGGTCCTGACAAATTGCCCATGACTACTTGCCAAGCTTTTGAGCTTCACGACTGAATAGGTCGAAGACATAGAGTGATAGAAAATTCCCTAAGATAGGACGGGAATCACTCACTACGGAAATATCACAAAGGAACCATAAGAGTGGAGAGTAAGTAAAGTAATGAAGGAACTAAGGAGTAAAAGCCGTAGATTGTTATTGTAATCCTTAATCCAATGTGACATTAACCCTTATAGACACTATCTCAGTCTTCCTGGAGACTTTGTTCCCTGGGTTTTGTTGTTTTAAAGCCATAGCAAAAACTAACTACAAGGAGGTATTGTTTGAGTGATTAGAGCGTCTTAAGACTTCTCTTGAGGTGGAAAAGATTTGACTTTAGGTATTTGAGAATATAAGGCCTATTTGAGGTCAAAGAGACCTTTGAGTGTCCCAAGATTCCTTTCAAGGTAAAGAAGATCTTATTTATGACTTTTGAGCATACAAATCCATTTTTGAGCGGATGATGGCATATCTTGAAAGCGAAGGGACTAGAATCATGGACAAATTCCACAAAGAGAAATTTAGCCTTTGGAAATTCAAAATGCAGATGGTTTTGGTTTTTATGAACCTTTGGGACATTGCAAACAAATCCGATAAGGCTCCACCATCCAATACAGATCCCAAAGTATTGAAGGAGTACCAAAGGCGCATCAAGAAGGCCATATCCATCATCGGCCTCAATTTCGCGGACAACCAATTTGTGCACATCAAGAGTTGCAAAGGACCAACGGAGGCGTGGAAGACCTTTTGCACAATTCCTCTTCGCTTGCCACAAGTTTTTCGTGTACAAAATACAAGAGAGCGACAACTTGGTGAACCACAACAACAAGGTCAAAGCGCTCACGGATCAACTCGTGCGTTTGGAGGCATTTGTACAAGAAGAAGACATTATCATGATTTTGCTCGAGAGTTTGTAGTGCTTATACGAATACTTGATCACCATTTTGGAAATAATATCAATGAAGGAATTAACGATGGAGTACATGATGGCGCGTTTGATGCACGAGATGCCGAAGCGCAAGAAGAAGAAATCCCAAGGTGAGGACGCGGCGATGGTGTCACATCAAAGCAAAACGAGCGATTCACCTTCGTGGTAAGGCGTAAGGATGTGCTTCTATTGCGGCAAACCGGGCCACATTGCTTGGTTTTATTACAATGCGAAGGACAAAAAGAGGGAGAATACCACAAATGCAAAGGACGAGGATGAATTCACATCTGCAACACAACACGAAATGCATTCGAGAAGCGTTTGCAAATGGATTCGGGAGCCACAAAGCACATGAATTCGTATAGTGCGACATTTGACACCTACGAGATAATTTCTCCACACAATATGCACTTAGGTGATAATAGCATGGCCAAAGCCATCGGAATGGAATTTATTGTTGTTGGAGTTGAAACGAGAAGCAATACAACTATAATTCACATCAGAGACGTTCTTCAAGTGCCCAAGTTGCAAGCCAATTTGCTCTTAGTAAGTAAGCTTTTGTCAAAGGGGTTGAAAGTGCAATTTCATGTAAACGAATGCATTGTGGGAGGTGCGAACGGTGACGTGGTTGCAATAGCTCGATGTGAAGGGAATTTGTACCAAATGATTTTCACGGAGGTATGCATAGTAGATATGACCAACTTCGTACATTCACGTGTGGGAGGTGGTCCAGCGGAGCTTTGGCACCGCCAACTTGGACATTTAGATGTGAGGAGAGTTTATGCAATACAAAGCCTAGTGAGGGGCATGAACCTAGGTAAAACTCTCATCCCACCTCTACACTAGTTTGCGAAACATGCACGGAAAATAAACAATATGCGGTGAACTGGGGCAACAATACGGAAAGACAAGCAACAAAACCCTTGGAGATTGTACATTCGGGGGTTTGTGGCCTCATGAAAAACACATCCATGGGAGGAACAAAATATTTTGTTACTTTCACTGATGATTTTTCGAAGAAGGTGTGGATTTACATGATGAAATCCAAAGGAAAATAGTTTGAGAAATTTAAGGAGTTCCGAGCATTTGTAGAAACGCAATCGGAACACAAAATCAAGGTGTTTCAGTGAATGAACGGAGGGGATTCCATTTCGAAAGATTTTGAATTTTTTTTATGGAACACGGCATTGAGAGTATGCCTCAAGGCATTGGACCAACAATGTGTGCAATTCAAACCATTGTTACAATGACAAAGCTTATGCTTAAAGCTTAAAAACTTGAGAAATTACTTTTGGACGGAAGCAGTGGCAAATGCGGTTTATACATTAAATTGATATCTTATGAGGGTCTTGCGCTTTATACATCCGAAAAAACGTGGAGCGGGACGAGACCTTACATTGCACACATGCATGTATTCGGAAACATCGCTTATGTAATGGTTCCGGACAAAAAGAGGGGCAAACTCGATGCGAAATGAATCAAATGCGTGTTTCTCGGATATTGCGAAGGTATGAAAGCGCATATGTTGATGTGTTTGGAAACAAAAAATCATACAAAATTAGAGATGTTGTGTTTATGAAAGATAGTGGGAGCATTAGAAACGATTTAGAGATGCGTCCAAGTGGGAGAAATGAAGGCCTTAGGATAATGGTGGTGGACGAATCTTCCAAATTACCTTTGTTTGATGGTGGTGGACAATCCGGGGATGACAATAAGCAAGTGGGAGGTAATGAAGTTGAAATTGAAGACCCATGTAAAGGACCTGCAAAGGACGACGTTATTGTTGGAAAATTTGGCAAGGAAGAATCATATTTTACTTCAACATGATGAAGAACGGGCCAATGTGGCAATATTTGAAGGTCCTTTAAGTTGGAGTGAAGCAATTAAGCATAATATGGACACTAATGGGCAATATTAGAAACTCACTATATAGGGTTGAGAAACTAAGAAACTTAATAGTATTACAAGTCTTTGACTACTCGCAAAGTGAGAGTGTTGAAGGTGGAGCAATAGAATGCTCATAGTCATAGAAATATAATACTAAAAGAAATGAGGTTGTAATAAGCCTACAAAGTTGGTCCGTAGTGGAAGAAGTGTTATCCCATATTGTTTGTGACAATCAAGTTGAAAATGAGCAATAAAGGATAAGGCAAAGGATGAGGATGACCATCTCACTCCAAGCATTATTCATATGCCTTTGTGTATATATAATATGCTTGTGGGTGCAAGCATAGTAAAGTGGACCCAAAAAGTGCTCCGGTATATGAAAGCCATGATTTTCTTGGTCAAACGCCTATAAGTAGTAGCAAAATGTTGTTTAAAATAGATTATTTTTCATGATGACCTCTATTGTTAAGTTAGGTACTCAAATATAGAATATCAATATGAGATCTTCAAAACCTATCATCAAAAGTGACGCGTAAAAGCAATTGACTAAATATAGTTTTGAACGTAAATTTCATGACCTTAAATATTTTGAACTTGGAATTTTTTTTTCATATTTCTTGAATTCATTATAAACTTGAGGTCATCGTAATTTTTTTTTCAAAAATTCATCAATTTAATGTAATGTAATTGTATTTTAAACAAGTTTTTGACAATTATCTTTTCAACGACACCCACTTGCACCACTTGCACCGTCTTCTAAAATACATATACGTTGTTTGAAATTGTTTTTTGTGAACATAAATTGCTTGGCTTTGTAGATTCATATGTTTTCTAAATGTTTATGAATTTTTATTTCATAAAATTCAAAGTTAGTATATTGTTTTGGATCACTTTCACTCAAACCTGAGCAAGGATCAAGAGCTGTCCACTTTACCGTACTTGCACCCTTGTGCATTCTAATCTCTGAGTCCTATTGAGTTCCAATAGTTTCTGCCCTATGAGATGGGAAGAGTTCCACTCTTTAGCAAGAAAGGCCTCCTTGATGTCATCATATGTTATTTTAGTTGTGGTTGGATTGTCATGGGTGTCCCAGTGAGATAGACCCCATAATGTCTTCCACATAGTTATCGATTTGTGCCAAGTGTTAAATCCATGTTTGATCAGGTGTCGAAAAAGTGAGGTTACTTTATTTGACTAACCAAGAGGGAGATACGTGGGCGAGCCACTGTTGAAAGCCTACAATGAGCTTGAGAACATGTAATTATATGAGAATTTCTCCAAATTCAGCCAACAAAATATAATGGGTTGTTAAAGAAGTCACTTTGACGTGAGACATCATATGCATCTTCATGCCCTTCTCGAAGACCTTCCAATTAGAGTTTTTCAAGTCGCCTCCCCAAATTTCAATGCCATATGTGAAAGTTGGAAGCACCAAAGCCTTGAATAGATGGGATTTGAGTTTCCAACATCTGACTTCGACTACTGCTTCTTTCCAAAATGTGCCCATCAAGGCTTTCATACTTATGACTCTTCACCTTTTACTAGATGGCTCAGAGTATCCATGTGAATAAAACTCAATCCCAAGGTATTTTGTATTCATGAGTTATCTCAATTGGACCCTTGTCTAGGTAAAATGCCTTTTGGTGTAATTTCCTTTTGTTGCGGCCAAATATTATGATTTTAGTCTTAGCTAATTTGCTTCAAGGTTAGAAATAGTACAAAATTCATATGGCTTGTTCAAAAGTCTTTGTAGGCCTGCGCTTGATCTAGAGAGTAGAACAACATCGTCACCATAAAGAAGAATGGCAACCGTTGTGTTAAATAAGCACGGAGAATCCCCATCAATCTCGTCCAAATATGTTTCAAGTTCATCAATGTACAAGCCAAATAGTGTGGGAGAGGGGACATCCTTGTTTAACACCAATGTTGGACATTACTTCATCATGTGTGTCGCCATTTATTCCAACTTTTGCGTAGACTGCGGTGTGCATGGCTTTTACAACATGTTGTACATGAGGTGGTACACCCAATCGTTGGAGGCATGCCCAAAGCTTGTCACGTGGGACTATGCCAAAAGTTTTTTTTTGAAATCGTCAAAATAAGAATAGAGAATAGAGACAAACCCTCCTCCTAGACTACCACCTTTACAACTCCAAACCATTGAACATGACTTCCTATCCTATCAAATCAAAACACTTCTCCTCAAATCTACTCTCACACCTATTACAAATCCGCTTTCTAACTTATTTATAGTGATGAAATTTTGATGCAATAACAGTCTTATAATATATTGTTCTCCCTCTTTAGTATGACACATTTGGGATATACAAAAAAAGTCGTACTATCAAGGTGTCGTCTTCTCATTAATATGACAAATGGTGTAAAGTTGTCGTATTATTGAGGGAATACAAAAACATAAGTAATAGGAGCTTAAAAATATATACATCGAGTTTAAGCAATATAGATGGTATGAAATAATAACTTATAACTCCAAACAAATACAAATATTCTCAAGAACTCTTGAAATAGGAGTCCAAAGATCTCCGGTGTTGCCTACCCAAGTTAGCAACTGTCATCTTATCTAAATTCCCTACTAACTTTTGAAAACTAATCATTTCATTAACATCACAATATAAAGAGTTCTCTAATAAGAAACTAGACAACAATGATGCACGACATTTAGCATCAAGATATTAGTGATACTATATCACCCGTGTACAAGGCAACATACTAGGCAAGAGGCCATTCTAACCCTACCCATGTCTATTCTACACTAGTAACCCTAATTATCATTAAGTTCCCAATGATAAGTGAAGTTCCCAAGTAGTTCCCAAGTAGAAATGGATGTATTTTAGATGTACATAACATAGATGAAAGGAATTTTAACATTAACTACCTCTTTAATATGACAAAACAGAGATTCTAAATGTCGCATTATCGAGTGTCGTAGTTGTATAAAAGAGGGAGATTTGAACTAATAAGTTTGGTCTCGCAAAAATGTGTCATAACATCGAGGGTGTCGTATAAACGAGTGTCCTATTAACGAGGTTAGACTGTATAGAACAAGCCCAGTTCTACTTTCACTGCCCAGTTCTACTTTTTTAAGGTTGGGAAATAGGCCTTGTCCTGAGCAGAAGAGCACCCAGCTGTACATTGCATCCTATTTACTAAAACCTGCCTGTATGATGAGGAGTTGGTCCAGCTCATATATACAGGCCAAGGAAAAGGAAGTAATTTCTTATCAGGCGTTTGTGAATAAAGGACTGGCACACCACCATCAGGCTCGTCCAATAGGACAAACCCATGATCAGCTTTCAATCCTCGAGGGTACGAAGGGAGCTTTTCCGTGCACACAAGTGGTGGGCCTCGGGCCTCCCAATCTCTGCTGCAGCATAATGGAGGAAGAACCTCCGACAGAAATTATGAAATAGTTGTAGCGGTGGGGAAGGATATTATGTGTATATACACTGTATACTAATGCACGCCATATCAGTTGGATGCCATTTATGTTTTACAAGTCAATTGAGATTATTGATAAGACATGAGCTCGTTTTGTAAAATGTACACTCGATTGACTAAGGTTTGTCAGCTCAACAAACTAGCACCTAGCACCACCACTGTCCGTAGGGGACTTATCAAAGTATCCTTCAGCACACTTGACATAAGCTAGAAGTGGCCAGACCAAAATTGTATTCTGCTCCATGTATTTCCAAATATCTCAACTTCACCGAGACTCATCTAATACAACTAACAACCGTATCATGCAACCATAAACCCGAGATCTGCAATCATATCTCACACGCAGCCCTGCCATTGCCATGTCGACCATAGTTTTGCTTTAATTCTCGCAAAGGTGTAATCTGCTTTGGCGGCTTTTTGTAGTCAAGAGTCAACCCTGCACAAGTCCATACTGGGCAGCTACATTGAAAATTGTTCTCCTTACGTCTTCAGTTTCCATCTTTGGATCCTTCATCTGTTCAGTCAGGTTGCGAAACCATGGTGAGTGAGACTGATTCCAATTCATTACTCTAAATCAAATAGCTCTCAAGATTTTTTTTAAGGAATGTGCTCATTGCCATGAAAATATCGGCATTTGAAGAAACTACCCGACAATGCCCTACATGGATGTAATCTATAACTAGCCTGAAAGAAGGAACAGCGAAGATTGAACTTCAGTGTGTAACCATTAACACGAATTTCAGAACTGCAGACCAAGGAAGCAACTACATGTAGGTCGGATGTATTGGATTCAAAAGCACTTCAGCAAATGCAAAACATCTTCTGATATTCAATGACGAAATTAATATAGTGGTGGACCTACCTCGGCAATAAAACTGTTGAGCATATTTTTCTCAAAGGAAGTATGGTGCGCGTTGAAAACATGAAGACCCAAAGATTCGACTGCTTGGACGAGCTGCACAAGCACGCCTGGTCCTTTCTGGCAAAAAATACGCAGATGGTATATTTTCTCCTCTAACCTAGCGACGTCCACCTGCATCACATCACCCAAAGCACCTCATGAGACTAAATATAGGTACAAGGGAACTAGGAATTGGCCACGAACATTTTGGCATGACCCTAAAATAGAGGTGAAAAGAAAACAATGGGAGCCAAATTTCTACATGAGATTCGTTATGGTAGACAGATTTTGTAAAGAAAATCACCAAATTTATGATAACCACAAATTGTGGCCAGATTGTCTACTATTACATCTGTAATAGTGCCGCACTGGCTACAAGAAAAGAAAAAAACACTGAAGCGACTGAGCCCATTGTGTGGGATGTGTCCTTCACAATCACACATGTGCACAAGAGTTTGCATGAACTATCCATTCGAGATTTACCTCGAGTATCTTCTGCACTAATCGTGCTGGCGATTGAACTTGAGCTGTATCGACAGAGCCCTTATCGCTGCAGGAGATAGCTGTTGTTAGGGTGGGCTCAGGAGGCTGGTACTCTCCACCAGAGACCAGAGAGGAGGTGGATTGGCCTGCAAAAATTTCGCCAGAGTCTCCCTCCACAGAGTCTACGTCTTCTGCTGATCCTGTACACTTTTGTTCCAAATCTCTAATTTCGGTCTCGATGTCCTCAACCTCCTTCTGAAGCTCCTTTACGTAGTCGATTGCATCGCCTATGATGGAGGCTTTATCCATCTGAAGGATGCGGAGCACAAACACCAATAAGTACACATACATCCCATACTTTGACATGTCTGAATGGGTCTGTAAAAACCCAAATGACAGTCATTATGGCGGAACCTACAAAAAAGGAACTGAATGACCCCTGAAGACGTGGAGGATACATACACACAATTACAAGTTGAAAATATCTCCATGTTCGGAGTAGAGATTTAGACTCTTCCCAAGGCAAGATGAATTGGTCTGACTCAAAAGATCCATCTTTGTGTAACTTGAGAAAAAGGTGCATCTTCTACCGCACTTAGAATTTTTTTTAAACGAGCGGCAAGACGATCTACAGCTTACCTTACTGATTTTGGGGACTAGAGCACGCAGATGATAAAGCCCTTCGTTCAATTTCTTTCTCCGCTTGCGCTCCGAAACCAAATTCTTGGACGCAACGCTGCGACTGTGCGAGCGTTTCAACACACTGTCGCCTGATTTTTCATCCATATAATCGGGAGAGAGCGAGGCCGTGAAATTCATGTTGGATATTTCCACTGGCATGTCTTCCTGTGACAGCACAGGGGAACTGTGATTCATGCCCTTTGGCGTGAAAAGCATCGGAGACTGATCTCTGGAAGTGACTGCTTGCTGGCTCGAGAAGTCCTGCTGATCGATGACCTTGCCCCAGGGGTTTGTGGAAGGCTGCTGCGTCTGTACACTCTTGGGCACCAAATTGCAGGCGCTTATATCCCGCTGCTCCGACAGGTCACCTGTGTACTCGTGCAACATCCAGAAGGGATCTGCATAATGGTTTTCATTCCTGGGCTCGTGCTTGTGGGTCATTGGTGGATGGAGTGCAGCAGTGTTGGGGTTCAGGGGCGCAGGCTCCACCGGCAAGGACGTCTGACAAAGCAGAGGGTGGAAATTTTCTGGGGAAGTCGAGGAGTATGTCTTCACAGGACTCGTCTGGAGCTGCTGCTGTTGCTGTGCATTCACGGCTGATGAATACTTGATCTTTTGATACATGTCATCAGTCGTAGGAGTAGTATAACCGACTCTCGAACATTAAACCGACCTGAGGTGGCAATAGGTACACAAATCGGCAAGTCAGTTCATAATAACATAGCCAGCAATCAACCAAGCTGTCAAGGACTGCTCATCTGCAACTAAGAGGCCACAACACTTTCAAAAGCAAAAAATTTGAGGCTTCGAATCACTTAATAGCTGTAACCCCAGCCTCTCCACATGACGAAGCGTCTGACAAAGGTGCACACTCGGAAAAGCTCGGCACCCACAACTACTGAACTTCAAGGTCCTTAGCTACATATTGCAGTTCGTATGCTCGAGAGCTTATCAACTACAAAGTGCAGCCACTACTTTTTCAGAACTAGTTGCACTGGGTCACCGAAGGGAGGACCGGAAGATACTTATACAATCTGAGGAAAGTACTCTGAGGCGTACAGAGACGAATATTGCCACTCTGTTCAAAATACATCACTGAGAGGGTCCTTTTCCATTCCATATTGTCCAACAACAAAAGCATCCGGACCCACTCCTGATGATGACAGAAACACAAAAATGTACAACACAATCAAGAAGAAACACACGATCTCAGGGGCAATGAGATCTGTGACCGCTCTGAAAGTACCCGCTGCTAGTGCAGCCATTGTCAAAATGGTCAAATCAAACCCCGAGCTCTTGAAACTGCCAGACTCCGGGGTTGGTCACATTCGAGAGAGCAGACTGCATTATAAAACTCTCATTCTACAATTCCGAGATTACAGACACCCTCTAAGCATCCGGTGCCAACGGAGGAGCTCCGAAGCATTGAAGTAAGAGACATAGATGCCTACCCCAATCGTACACTTTATCACTGACGCTGTGCACCCGTCTTCACAAGAACACGCGAACCCCAAGCCAGCCACGACCGCCACACCAATCCACCCGTCTCCTCCTCTGCTCTAGTAACTCGACTCCCTGCCCGCTGCTCCAAGCGGTAACACACTCACTCACTCACTCACTCTCTGTCTCTCTCCCTGTCCGTCTGTCTGTCTGTCCGTCTGTCTGTCTGTCCGTCCGTCCGTTTGTATACCTACGTAGGACTCGCATACACCTTGATCTGCATACTCGACAACTGGGCTGCCTCCGCGTCTTAAACACCCAGCCTAATACTTCCCACACAAGCTGAGGCAAAGCTAGTACTGCAAAGAGAAATCAAGCTGAGGCAAAGCTAGTACTGCAAAGAGAAATCAAGCTGAGGCAAAGCGTCGGTGTTGTTGGGTACTATCAAAAGATTCTCTTGTTCAACTACTATAGCCAGCGAGCAAGCGGCCCACCACAGCTCCTTACTACTGCCTGCCACCCTCCCCCTCCTAGCGCTCCGCCCTCCGTCCCCCTCTCATGCAAGCACGCCTTCCGCAAGGCCAAAATTTTGCGGGGGCTACGTACTTTGTAAACTCTGACACCACCCTGGAGCCTTTGGCATTCACCTCGAATGACCCGACTGATATCTTCCTACTACCCTACCTCAACGGCAGGTTCGGCCATAATTAATTGATTTTGCTAGTGCCTAATAATTATTTTTCGGCAACCCAAAAGTGCCTAAAATGTTGGAAAGTCTATCATAAAAGTGCCAAATTTTTGTAAAACAAATTTCATTATAAACTGAAAAATACATATGTGATTTCCGTAGAAATAAAAAAAACAACACTAATATGCAAACTTAATGTGATAAAATCACATTTAACCTATTTGATATATAATAAGTAATATCGTACTTCTAATTCTCACTTGTTGGTGGGCAATTTTCAATCCCAGTAGAATCAAAATGTGCAAAATCTAGTATGTCATTCTCCAAGTCAAGACTTTCATTCAAATCAGGTAAGTCTATCTCATCAGATATGCTCAAGTTAGACACACAACGAGCTAAACAATCTAAAACATCCATGTCTAAATAATAATCAGGAACATCTAATTCCGAATTTTGGTCTTCAACAAGATCGCCAAATTCTCCAAAAAGAGATTTCTCAAAATTCACTCTCATTGCTTCATTCTGAATTTGAAAGTCCCACGCTTTTAGAATCCCACATCGCGCCCAACCGGATGCAATCATCTCTTTATGAACTCGAAGCTTATCCCAAGCCATAAACATCCACTCAGCAGCATTTTCACGGACTGTCTCCATTGAACTATCAACCTTCATTGCACCAACTGGCACTTTACTAGCCACCATCCTTTGAATTTCACTTGCAGACCATAACTTAAAAAAGTTTGCAAAAGCACATTTTAAAGGCCTTTGTAAGACAACATCTGCTGGTTGAAATTTAGATGTGCAATTGGCCGGCACATAAAGCAACAAAATGCGGGGATGAGTTGTTTTCATCCAAAGTCGAAATGCTGAACTGGTATGTACGCTCCAACAATCAATAAGCCACACCATATTTTGTGAACTAGAAAGATTTAACCTGTCACTCTCACGGTGAAGATATGGAACAATTATGAAATTCACAAATTGTTTCATAGATTCCAAATTCGACCAATGATTCTCACTCATAGTGAAATGAAAACCATAATCAAGGCCTTGCCGTCCTCGTTGAGTTTTGGGTATGACTCTCTTTGTAGTCCCTGAAAATATGAGTTGAAGCGGAAGTAAAGAACCATCTGCTGCTGAAGATACACAAGCAGTGATAGCCCTTTTGTCATCACCTCCAATAACGCCAACATCATTGGATCCTTTCTTTTCCCAAGTCCTATCTCCAGCTAATGGTACCAAATGTATGCTTGTTTGATCAGTATTCACCACAAGACTAAGAGGTATGTTGTATAGTTTAACCAAGTATGCAATTCTCAAGGTCATCATGTGACCTTGATTTACCCAATCAGTTGGAAGTTTACCCTTAACCGTTGTGGGCTTCCGAAATCGCCAATTGAGCCTAGATCGCATAAATCTCCTAGTCCAATTCAATGACACCTTCAATTTTTGAAGTACTTCGGGGGCTTTTTCTTGGAGAAAACCAATAATGATTGGTTGAACAATTCCAGCATGCAGAGAAATACCTGCTTCCCTCATACTTAATAGTAATTCCACAAGTTCTGTGGTAACCTCCATATGCGATTGAAGTGGTGGCATGTGTTGCCCTTGAGGTACAAATGCATGTTCTCTTGCAACACATGCAGAAACATGACCTCGAATCTCTCCACTGGTTGTGAACCACTCATTTAAACTTCCTCGCGACAATTTATCGTAAGGCCCTGTAGATGTACCCTTGGTGCGATGAGTGATCCTCAAATATTTCAATGCAGCAGTATGATTTTTGTGTTGTTTCATAGCTGCTTCAATTGGAGGCCAAAGCTCATGCGTAAACCAATTGGTGTAAGGCCCCCTCACCCTATCCTTAGTACCAGAAGATGAAGGTTGCAATATTGGAGATATGTTGGAAACCAAACTCATCTCCAATCTTCTAATTTTTTTAGGTCTACCAATCGGTTTCTTGATAATATCACAAGGATTCTTCTTATCTTTGTGCTCCAACCGGTCAACCTCAGCAGCTTTCTCAATATAAGATTGATTCTCCTCTTTACTTATACGACCGAACATCGATGATAACAAAAGTTGGCTCATTTTGAAAGCTGTATGAAAACAAGAAAAAAATATTATTTCACAACCTATTTCAAATGATAACTATTTCAACTAATCTTTGCTATCATCACCTTTGCCTTCGAAAAGCCATCTCATTCGATAGATACAAGTTTTCAGCATCCTCACAAACATGTCAACACTGGTTTCAAATCAAACACTAGCAACATAGAATCAATGCCTACCAAAAGTAGAGTTCAACATATTTTTTGCATGTATCCAGCAGAACCAACGAATCATAGAAGCAAACAAGCAAACACAAGCAAATACATCGATCGGGACTGCAACTTACATTGTACTTGAGGATATAGAATGAGTTGTCACTTGCAATGGCCACCAAATCACCACTATCCGACCAGTAGATGTTCTGTAACCACAAATGAGAAACATGAAACTTTCAGCTTATATATTTGTTGAAATTTTTAAATGTGCAGAAACACTTCCCAAAACCATTTCAAGGTATGACTATGATATAAATAGCTGAAGGGATTTTTGTACAACAATATGGTCTCCCAAAAACAAAGGGGAGCAACGTATGGTAAACCATGATACATATTTTCAGTCAAGGAATTACGTTTCAGCAGTTATCCTACTGTTGATGGGATCACTGGCACCCATGTAACTTAAGCTCACTCTATTCTTATTAATGAAACATTCACGTTGTGACTGATAGCCCTACCTGTCATATATACATGTATGTCTTTGGCTTCCCCAGAAACGGGATGTATGATCTTAGGCATAAGTCTGAAGATACATGTCAGCTTTCATAGTTGTGGATTGATAAGTGGATATGTTCGTTGGCCCAATGTACTCGGATATGCATTCTCGACAAAATGCATGGTGACACTCTGATAACTGTATCAGAACAGAAAAGACGCAGAATCACTGCAGAGTTAGAACACTGGAACACTGGCAAATTCCTTGACATGTATACACAGTTCATTTGTAGCCACCAAATTAAAGACAGCATTTACACTTCAATTTCCTTCAAATAGATTGGTTGGATAAACTCGAACTTGAGAAGACGTACTATTTGGTCTTCAACTGGCTCATTGCAGATGCCACAATGCCAGCCTAGGCGGCGCTTTTGTGCTGTTGGTGAAAACTCAATCAAATATGGATGATTTACAGCCTGATGAACAGATCATGTCAGATAAAACTGTCAAAGAAAGAACAATTGTTGATCAAAATGTGCTCCTAGGTTAAAGTGCTATTGTAGTCAGTTGTGAGAAAATGTGATATAAGAGTGCACAGAAGATCATGAAGATTCTGAAATTTGATACCTCCACTTGCTCTCGTTAGCTTTCAATAAGGCCTATCTGAATTCTGGAGCTGAAAAGCTTGGTAGAAGAGTGATTACCTGGCGGAGCCGAATGAGAAGTTCAAATATGTGTGCATAGTTGTTGTTGATGGTTCCAGCTTGATCGTATCTGCATGGACATAATTGACAGAGTTTATGGGAAACATCTTTTGGATCAAATAACGCAGCTAATCTCGTTTACATATCATGTTACCAACCAGTAGCATAACTACAAATGAGCTGCACAGCAAGAGAGTCTATCCTCTCCAAAGACAGAATCAAGGATGTGATTCCTGCAGGCAGCCAGTTGAGGGCACTTGTGGCGTCCATTGCCAACCCACCCAGTGCTGCAATAAACACCTGAATCTCTCTCTCCGTCTCTCCTACATGATCAGGCCTTCCCAATGTGCCCTCATCATCATCAGTCTTCCATAGGAGCTAAAGAACCCTTGCTGCAGCTCCACAGTGCACGCCAAAACCCTAACCAAAACTCCTCCGCAACTCACCGAACGTCTGTCACTGAAAATCTGGTGTGCAGAAAGACAGCCCACTCCTGCAACAACAAACACCGGATATCCTCTTCCATGATCAGAGCTTCAAATTGTACCATCACTCATCCATCTGAGCTACATAACCTCTTTGCAAAACCATAAAGCCCATTAGACCTAAAACCACAATTCCACTCCAACCACCAGAAAGGCTCCATAAAAGTCTGGTAATTTATGCAGAAAGATAGCCCGCTACTCCAAAAAATTCTCCAAATAATTCCTGCCCCATTCTTTGAATTCCGGGTTGGCCACTTTAACTAGGAATGGGCCATAAGGATATTGAACAACCGGCGGGGCACGAAAAGCAGCCAGTGCGATTCTACTCGATCGTGAAGCGGGACAAAACGATCGACCATCGGGGGCTATCACCTTCAGAGATCTTCTTGATCTCTTCACTTCGTCTGTCTGCAGCCGTATAGGTCAAAGTCGGAGGATCTCTATTTTGGAGATTCCAAGCAACAACTACAGATTGGGTACAAAATCAGAAGGAAGCGTGTCTGTGGCACGGTACATAATCATGTCTATTAAAGCGCAGGATACGTACCCGAGGCAGACGACTTCACGTATAGCTGAGAGTATCCGAGCTGCAATCTGAAAGAATCGTCGGAGCGAATGCCCTCCGCAGCAATGTTGTGCAGCCTGGTCAGGATATTAGCCGAAAGTTGTACTTGGATCTGATCACATGTTCTCTTCCACGATCAGATACCCAAAACTTAGGCAAATCAGTCAAATATGTCTTGTATTCGTGGACCTACAGAATAAAATGACAATTTTCCGGTTCCAGATTCTTAGCTTTTACTTGAAGTCTTCAGCACAAAGGGTGGACTCAACCATGGAGGCCTGATTCAACAGAGATCTCTTGAAGGCAACGATCCAACTATAGGAGACAAGCTTACCGTTCTAGGTGGAAGGGCTAGGTCAGCAGCACATTGATCATGTAGGAGAGCAGCGGCAGCATCTGTAGCGGAAGCAGCTGTAGCAGCAGCGACAGAAGCAGAAGCAAGAGCAAGAGCAAGAGCAAGAGCAAGAGCAAGATCAAGAGCAAGATCAAGAGCAAGATCAAGTGCCGGAATTGTGATCAACAGCAAGTGCCGGAGTTAGAAATCTCAACGGCACTTGCCGAACCTGGTTGGGACTGGTTTCTTTAATTATCCGGCACTGGTGTGCCGGACCTGCCGTTGAGGTAGGGTAATAACTTTTTTTTTTTTTTTTTGAGACAGAAGGCCGACTGGCCAACGCCAAAGCACAGGAGGCAGTTGACCACCTGGCAAGTTTTCCGTCAGGTAGAGAGGAGATTTCACAGCCGGGATTCGAACCGCCAACCTCTTCCTTGAGATTTGGGTATCCCTCCACCATCATCCGGTAGTTTAGGGTCGTCTCGGACCATTCCTACTAATAACTTCTAACTGCGGTACATAGTCTACCGAGTCTTCTACCGCCACCTGATGCAGCCAATTAGAGACAAGACAAGCCAAGCCGCCGATCTAAGTTTTGAGGATGAGTGTGTGTGGGGGGGGGGGGACTCACCGAACTACTGTACTCCCTCCCTCCCTCCCACTGTATACGATTTGTTCTCTGTTAAAACCCCGAGTAAAACGAGGCTACCTATGTGACTACATGTGGCGTGCGCTGCGTTTCCATCCGCATCCAGCACTTCCACTCGTCCACATCATCCCCCTTCCCTGCACTGCATCCTGGCTTCCACAACAGCAAATAAGCTAAGGGAGGGGCTGTTTACACCCACCGTGGACCATGAAGTCATCCCAAGGCCCTGTAAAATCTGTGATTGGTTGTTGAACTCGTCCCAGGACCATTTCTTCGGTTTACACCAAGGAAAAAATATGTCAGAGCGATCATGGAGTTCGAGGTTTTCGAAGGACATGTTTTAAGGCCTACATCATGCATTGATATGGTCCAACGGGTTTTGCGGTGGGAGCGGCAAAAGAGGTGCTCTGGTAGAAAAAGGCAAGGGCCCCATGGCAAAAGAAATATTGTTATAATAAATATTTAATGGAAATTTTTTTGGGGAAGAGAAGACAAAAAAATGGTACCAACATGAATTTTTTCCAAAATTGTCCTTTTTGGTGCATGGTCATTCCTCGTGGTTCACACTCGGTTTACACCTAGTGAGGGGCCCAAAGGCTTTGTAAATTGATTTTTTTAAGAAATCGGACCATGGAAATTGGACCATCAAGTCAAACCATGGGAAAAGGCCATCTTCCCTGGTCTAACTTCATGGTCCATGGTGTAAAACAACCCTAAAACACTAATCCTTTGTGTAGGCGAGAGATATGCGACTCTTGCTCTTTGAGTTGGGGCCCCACTAATCTCATGGATATCAGAGGGGGTCTTGATGAAAAAAACCTCAACAACATATGCCCCTCCAAACTCCATAGGCTTGTGGTGTTCTTAGGACCACTTCACACACGAGACTGAGGGCCCGTTACCATTGCACTTCAAGAACTCTCATTGGTGGAAAAGTCGGACCCTGTCCAAGTACGCTTCACACTACGCTTGAGGGACCAACATAATTAGTGAATGCAAGATGGATGTCAGGTCTACATGGCATCAAATGGATCATGTTTCATGGTCACCTGGACTATTTTTCAAAACCACCTCTCGGAGGCAGGCCTAACATAAAACCGGGAGACCGTGGCACTCCGGGAATCTCACAACCGTTGATTTATTATATTTTATCATGTGTGAGGACCCCGCATGAATAGAAATTCATTGAAATATCATTTGGTTGAGGGCCTAGTCCCATATGACTCCACACTACACTTGAGGCCCCATGACACACTACATCATTTTGGAAGTGTCTTGAGACGGCCTTTGGACACTTCTTTTGGGCTCCCCCAATTTCATGGTCACGGCTCTTGGCTCGTGTGTGAAGTGGCCCTTAATTCACATGGGTTCAACTTGGTGTCTTTGTTTGTGATTACGCTCATTTTGGAGTCGAATCGGCTAAAGAAATAAATCTTAGTATTATAAATACAATCAATTGTGTTTTAAATTTGGGTGAAAAATATGTAGGGGGGAAGGGGAAGAGAGGGAGTTCAAAGAACAAGAAGCCTACACTTAATATGGTATTTAGTGTCACTTGCTATTTGGAGTTACACAGTGCATTGATGTAAGTTTTGATTAAGTAAAGTTGCTAGTATTCTATAATGTCCAAACTACCAATTTGACATTTTTGGTAAAATATGAGGCATGCAGTAAATAGATATAGCATTGTGTAATTCCAAATAGTAAGTGAAACTAAATATAATATTTAGTGTAGTCACCGCCTCTTCCGTTTGGACTTTTCACCTTTTATGTATGTTGGGCTTTTCAGAAGTCACATGTTCACTTGAATTATATCCTTGTACTCAGCCAGGACTATGATGTTTTACTTTTGGAGATGGGTCCCATCAATTTTGCCAAGATGACGGGGATAGGAACATTGACCCCGTAGTTTGCGGTTAATTCGTACCAGTACTGTAGTGTTCCACTAGACCAACTCTTGATCTCTAATGCTAATTTTGGAGTCAATTCAGCTAAGGATTGATTGGTACCTATGTGAACTCATTCATTGTTGAAGGTGAGGCCCCTGTAAAACAACATTTTACATCTTATTGGGCTTGGGGTTAACTCGGTCCATTTGGTTCCCACTAGACTAATTTGAAGTTCATGATGTTATTGACAGAGGGGAGAGAAAGTTATCACATGTGAGTGTACTTCTCATTCATCCAACACAAATATCTTGAAATAATATGCCTCCCGGAGGTTATTATCGTCTAGTTGATACGACACCGGAACGAGCTTTAAACATCTCAGAATAGTATAGTCCAAGGCATTTGATGAAACAGTCACAAACCTATAAGGGGTCAAGTTTTCATGTCGGATGGATGAGAGGTATACTCATATGCAATCATTCCCTCTCTCTCCTTCATGGGGTCATAGATGGAAGGGAATCTACCTTGATTATCCCAATTAGTGAGGGTGGTACTAATTCCCAAAGCATGCACTATTTAGCCAAATCTCAAAGTCAACGAAGGTTGAATTTCTTATTGAGTGACTCTATATTCATGAATATATGCTCATGTACCATAGAATTCAAGAAAATTAGCGCGTGCTTGTGATCAATGCATGCCATGTGCTAGTTACTTCAGTGAATAGTGTTGCTATGAATAATGTTTTCAGTGCGTAATGTTGGAATGAACATGCTTCCAAGATCTTTTGGTGACCCTAATTTCATCGCGTGAAGAAAATTAGTATCACCTCCACTAATCTTGCACACTCGCTATTAGCCCACCCTCAGTAATCGGGATAATCAGTGTAGTAAACGTGATTTAATAGGGTCCCACCGAACTGACTTGAAGACTTTAATGCTATTTCTGGGGTCAACACAAGATTTGAAACGGCAAAATTGAGGCTGTAAAATTTTTGATTCAATATCACTTTGGCCATGGACAAGTTCCAGGAATCTGAACTACTGTGCTACACAGGAAGAGCATCGGGAGTCCGGGGCATATGCTGTGTCACGCGTTCGTATCCTCGCGTAAAGCAGCTCCACTTGAACTTATTACGTTACTTTACACCCTCCTCGTTGTCTTTGCTGCGAGACTGTTCTATCTCCGAGGTGGCCCAACGGGGATTTGGGCGAACCAACCCATACACTCGTTCCTTGTTGGATGCCCAAACCCTTGCCTTCAAGGAACTAGTGCACGGGTTGGTTCGCCCCAGTCGCCCAATGGGTCCCTCGATGGAGGGCTGGGGCGAACCAACCCATATATTGGTACCTTACCGGGGAGGGCGAATGGCTGGGGATTCGTGGCACTCACTTAAAATCATTCACCCTAGATATTGTAGATGAAGTGGCTTCAATAGAAAAAGCCCCCCTATGGGATTGAGGGCCGATTCATTCGAATGTGACATCACTAGACATCCGGTAAGGTACCAATGTACGGGTTGGTTCGCCCTAGCCCTCGATGGAGGCTGGGGCGAAACAACCCGTACCTCGGTTCCTTGGAGGCAAGGGTTTAGGCATCCAACAAGGAACTAGTGTATGGGTTGGTTTGCCCAAATCCTCGATGGAGGGGGTCCCCATCCGACGGAGCCACTCCTCCCTTCCTTTTAACTTACTACATGTCTGGAGCGAGCCTGCCACTACAAGGCTATTGCGTCAGGGAAGTTACCCCCTCACCAACAATACATTAAATACATATAGTACACTCTAAACTCCGTAGTATCACACTTGTGGCAACCAAAGTGCACATGATATTACGGAGCTTTGTAGTGTTAACATGGATGCATGATACTATATAATTAGTGTAGCATGTGACATTATGGAATAACACAAAGGAGATGTGAGGACAATTTGAATTCGTTCTCCCGCCACCTACGTTAGTGTGGTCCACTCCACTTGGCCTTCCTGGGCGATGTGGCGGACGCATGCACCAACATTCAACAAGTGGCATAAGAAGAAGAAGAAGAAGACACTCCACATGTTGACACATGACGCAATGCAAGGGTGTGGGTTGACTTTTGTGGTGGTTTGCATTAATGAAAAAAATTGTGATATAAGGGAGAGAAATGTGACAATAAGGAGCGAGTTTTGAACTACGAACATCCGTTCCCTAGGGTTTCAGGATATTAGAGAGTGTGTGACATTATCAAGGTTGATATTATAGAGTTTAGGATGTACACCAAATTGTCTAATTGGTGTGGGTTATCATTTAAAGTTACGTGTTGCTGTAATTTTTTTGCCAACTAAGTCGTATTGTATTCTTCATTGTGCATACTAACTACTTATGCTACTTGGGTAAACAAATGATACTCTCAATGTCAAGTTACAGCAACACATAACTCCAAATGGTAACCCACACTACTTAGACAAAAAGTGTAGTCTTCTTATTGTGGGTCATAGTCATTTTCTAGTGCCCGCGATAATTCTCACCTAAGAATAAGTGTGGGCCATGTTAATTTCCAACTCACACCAAATTTGAACATTGATTATCTCAGTTAGTGAATGTTACTATTTGGAGTGCTTTAACTATTTGATGAGAACATAATATTTTACCAAGAAAAGTCATTTATGTTCTATGATGTCCAAACAACCTATTGAACTTTCATCAATATGAACTGAACTCCTAAGTAAAATGATATTGCATTGTGTAACTCCGAATATTAACATGCACAAATTGGGATAATCAATGTAGTTTTTAAAAAAATACCTTGGGTCACGTTAATCATTTCGCCATAAAATTGATGTGGGTGACCATTACAATTTACCTTACTTTTGTCTTGTAACCAATACTCAATGTCTTGTTTAGGAGTCTTAGGAGAAGACCTGGGATCTTAGACCCACATTATTTTCACCCTAACTAGAAAATAAATGTCTTGTCCATGCTAATTTTCCACCCACACTAATAGGACTATTTAGTGTAGTGTGAATAACATCAAATGTAAATCCACAAGATGTTGTATATGATCCATTTATAACATTCTTTTGCGACGTCATCTTGGTTACTTCCTGGAGAATCGGATCGAGTAGATGATGGCAAATGTTAGAATTAAGAGGGGTAGATGTTACACAATTATGTTGAACATAACGTTTGCAACCAAGGAGTATTGTGAATAGATACCAAACATTGAAGACTGAGGGCCACTTCACACACAAGACTGAAGGCCCATGACCATTGCAATCTAAGAGCTCTCATTGGTCGAAGGGCGGAGACCATCCAAGTTCACTTCACACACGAAGGTGAAGGCCTAAAGCCCCAAAGAAGACTTCATGGATGAAAAGTCTACATGGAGTCCTACATGGCGGACTATGAATAAGGTTTCATGGTCTCCCATAAATTTTCGTCATGCCCACCTCCAAAAGGTGGGCCTGACGCAAATTCCGGGAGACCATGACTTCTTTTAATATTCTTTCCATCATGACATATTTCAAGACAGATTGCAGGGCAGATTCCAGAACAGACTCAAAGACAAACAAACACCACCAAGTACTCTTAATTTGATAGAGTTTGAGATATATTATATTAAACCAAGTCCTCCCCTCTTTTTCCGCCAACAAGATATGCAATGGCCCCGCAACATGGTCCATTCTCACTTCACCCTATGCTTGAGGGCCCGCGACTACATAAAACGGCTTTCCCAACACCCTTGGTACGGCCTTTGGATGGGAGTCAAGGGTCCTCACCATTACAAGGTCACGGCTCTTGGCTCATGTATGAAGTGGCCCTGAGTTCAGATAACAGACAACTTGTCACTTTTTTGGCTTGGAGGAATGTGGTTGCAATGCATACTTGCATAATTTTTCTTCACTATAGTTATTTCATCCATTGATAGCATCATGTGATATCATTGGGCATCATCAATACATTCAGGTTTTGCATCCTTTGTTTACTGTAACTTTTACTTGTTGTAATAAATGTGTGTGATGACAACATATTCGGTGAACAAGCTTTAAACTCATATTTAAGTAAATTTGGACATTTTTTTGAATTTTGGATTTTTTTTTGGTTGTTTCAATTCTATGAGCAAGTCCATTGATACACTTATGATATACTTCAATTTTATGGGAGATGTGTGAATTTTTAGTGATTACTTGAATGTTATGCTCTTAAAATTTGATGCAAAAAAATATATACACTTTCTTATGTCTATATAAATTCATGTTGAATAGTCAAAATAATTTCAAAATAGTTGCAATAATATTATCATAATCAATAATGCATATTCTATCATAGGATCTTACCATAAAATCTTATCGTAGGATCCTTTGATAGAGTTGAACATGTTATAATTTTGGACTTGGAATTGGCATAGGTTTAATTAAATACCAAATTTTATCTAAGTGTCCTACTTAATGGCATTGCCTTGTGATGTTGTTAGTGCCTTGTGCAATTGAGCACTACTACACAATTATCAAAGCACATATATGCAACGCAAGTATGGAAACAAAACCTCTCTGCCACATCTTACTACCACTCTCAAGGTTGGGTTTTCAATCATATCCAATTATTGTATGATGAGATGTTGCCATTTGCATGCATTTCACTTTCATTACCCTTGTCTTCATGATGATTTCAATTTGCTTACAATCTTTTCTCAATTGTAGGTCGAATTTGAGTCATGTGCTCATGATCCTCCTTTTTCAAAAGGGAGTGCAATATAAAACCATGTTTTATAGTAAGTATAGAACGCGTCTCTTTTCAACACAACCAACATCATCAAGACATTTAGTGGATGACCTTCATCCACATAGCATTCCATATCGATTGGGAGTGCCTTCAAATTACAAATATTGCAAATGATTGCATCACTTTACACCACTTGCTTGTCATCATCCTTCATGCAAGTTGAAAGAAATGCAACCACCTTTTGCTTCATCCATCATGTAGTCTCATGGGCTAAGTGTGTTGTTTTTCCATGTTGCATGTTGATACCAACATTTAGATTCATTTACAATAGAGTTATCGTTAATTCAACCAAAGTTTTGGTTGGGAGTTAGTTGTTTTGCATACAATATATTCCATGCTCGGTAAGTTTTTGGTGCATACTTGGAGTCGTTGTGGATATTTGGAGGAAAAACATTCTATATCGGTTCATGGGGGCCAAACTCATTTTAGCACCTCTTAGGATACCAAAATGAGTTTGGCCCCCAATGAACTGATATAGAATGTTCTTTGTTCAAACCTCCACATCGAATTCAAGTATGCATCAAAAACTTATTGAACTGTCCATAATATCCAAGAAGCTTGACTATTGGAGCACTATGAACCTTGGGGAGATCACTCCATTGTAGAGTTGAACACCACGTGCGAACAAAGTTTGCTACCCCTATATTACATGTCATAAATAATTTTAAATTTTATGATATTTTTTCTACATATACACAACCATTGATGGTATCTTTTGTATATATTTTTGAAATTTTTAGTCATATTCATTAGTTCAATTTTTAGATTGGCAAGGTTCAACCCACAATGTGGTTGTAGCTAGGGGGCTAATTTGAATTGGTTTATTAACAAACAACACCAAGGCTTCAGTGGGTCTAAGATTTGGGGCCACATCATCAAGGCTTGGAAGGTTATGGTCAAAGACATTTATCAACTCCCTCCATGCAATCTTATGGAACCCCTCCACTAAAATATTTGGTGGTCCGCATGTCTTGAATTCATCATAAATTATTTTCTTTATGGTAGGGTACATGAACTTTTTTTGTAAAGGCGTCCAATGCGTTGATGATATTTGGAACAATGAGAACCGCACTTTCATTTCATGGGACGAAGCTTAGGTCAAATTCTCTCTCAAGCCGGTGAAGGCTGGTGAATGGGTCATTCTCACTTCCAAAATTCTTGAGGATTGGTGGCATTTGTTGGAAGATGACACAGATGTCACTCATCATGGCCAATGGGTGGGGTGTTAGAACTAGTTAAACCTAATCAAACTCTTGTTGATGCTCCACTATCATCCCTCTCCTTTCATGACTCTACAAATAATACAATCATGAATCACACCGAAATTCAAAGAAAAATCTATAACATTTCATTATATTAATAATATGCAAGGTGAGAGACAAAGCTCTTCCCACTAAGCTTTAAGAGAGACGAAGGAAGGCTTGGTTTTCAACTACCATAACCGTATTGGGTTCATAATCGTTTCTCACGAATCCCCCATTGTATAGTTACTTGTCAACTAGTCTAGATGTACGACGTAGTCATAACATTAACCCCCCTTTTAGGTTCTAGTATTTGGTCATGGGGCTGTAGGATGTTGACGGTGAAATTTCTTGACTGCGTTTGGGGCGTTTTGCAAATTTCCTGCAAGTTCCCACAAGTTTTGGTCCAGTCTATAGCCTTCCCATGCAACCAAATATTGAAGTCTCTTTCCTCAACTGATTACTTGAGAATCCTATATGCTATGTACTCCCCATTCAATATTCTCGTCTGGTGATACAACATGTGGTGGTGGTTGTGGTTTGCGGCTTGGGATTGTGTCTTGACAGTATGGCTCCAAGCACGAAACATAGAACACGTCATGGATGTGAAGCATCTTGGGCAACTTGAGGTGATATACCACATCTGATATTTTAGCTATGATAGGGAATGGTCCTAAGAATTTGGGCTCTAATTTTTTAGAAGGTGTTGTTGTCGTAATGTGTTCATGTCGAAGAAGTACCTTGTCCCCGAGTTTGAAATGCGGTTGTTGTTGAACATGCCGATCATAATTTCTTTTAGCTTGATCTCCTGCAATCTTAATCATAGTTTTTATTTTTTCGTGCACCGCTTGTAATTGACGAATCCTTTCTTTGGCTGTTGGGACTGTGGAAGTTGTAGGTGTAGTGAAAGATAGAGTTGGATGATAGCCATAAGTGGCATAAAAATACACTACCACCATTATAGCATCAAATCCTGCATTCTTTGGCAATTTTACAATGAAATATGTTGTTATTTGTTTCCACGGTGCTTGTGCAGTTGGAATTGGGTGCAAGAGTTCATATCGACTATGGCGTGTTGACTTTGAATGTTGGCATAAATCACAGCCGTCTACGTATCTATGAACATATCTACGCAAGGAGGGCCAATAAAATGTTCTCACTACCATGTCTAAAGTCTGTGCATGTCCTAAATGTCCAGCAAGTGGGGCATCATGTTTTGATCTCAATATCTGGAGTCGTAATTCATTAATGTTAGGTACCGCCATTTTATTATGGAAATATAGCACTCCATCCTGAAAACTATAGTCTTGAAATTGTCGTTGGATGTTTATTGGTGCCAGATCAAGGTTATTTGCAAAAAATGCCAATATTGGCTCTAGGTTTTTATCCTCAATGGTTGATACTTTGATCAATTGAATAATTTCTATGTCATTCCAAACCAGTTGGCATATTTCCAACATTGCTAGTCGTAGTAAAGCTCTTGATTTGTGGTCATATTTGTTTTCGATATCTGTGCATCTTGATGACATATCAACCTGTCCATTTAATGATACCGGCATGAGTTGAATAACAAAATCGAATGCTGATAGCAACTCAGACCATCGAGTTTGTCGTATGTTAAGTTGTTTTGTGGTAAGAATTTGTTCAAGATTTTTATGGTAAAAAATTATTCGTATTTGATGAGGGGATCCTTCAAGGTACTCTCGCCAATCCTGGAACGCTAAGACAATACTTAGTAATTCTTTATCGTAGATGTCGTAATTTTGCTCTGCTGGTGATATCTTGGAGCTACGATATGCACAAGGATGCAAATGCCCATCTTCTCCGTGTTGAGAGAGGACGCCCCATGTTGCAGTGTTGGATGCATCCACTTCAACGATAATTGGCCGTTCAAAATTGGGATGTAATAATATTGGAGCTTGTATGAACCGCAATCAGAGTTCCTCAAATGCTTGTTGGGCCAAAAGATTCCACTCAAATTGTTGATTTTTTCTTGTCAGCGTCGTGAGAGGTACTGCAATTTTTGAATAATTCCAAATGAAGCGGCAATAAAAATTCGCAAAGCCTAGGAAAGTTTGGACCTCCTTCACTGTTTTGGGGGTTGGCCATTCTTGAATTGCCTGGACTTTATCAACGCACATTTGTAGTCCTTCTTTGAAGCGATCATCCCTAGAAATTCCACAGAGCTACAGTGGAACTGACACTTCGATGCTTTAGCATAAAAGCCATAATTTTGTAGTCGTCGTAGAACTTCTCTTACCACTACTTGATGTTCTTCTAATTTTTTTGAAAAAAACAAGTATGTCATCAAGATAGATCGCCACTGAGACATCCAAGAGGTCGTTGAAAATAAACTGCATATGTGCTTGGAACTGGGCCGGGGCGTTTGTTAAGCCAAACGACATCATTAAATACTCAAAAAATCCATAACGTGTTTTGAATGCCATTTTGTATTCAAGACCCATGGCCATCCTCACGCGATGGCATGTTTGTCTAATGTCCAATTTAGTAAAAATTCAATAACGATCAATGAGCTCAAGAATTAATGGGAGCGGATATCAAATTTTTACTATAACACGGTTGAGGTTTTGGTAATCCATGCATACTTGAATCATCCCATTTTTTTTCTTAGCAAACACAACTGGGGCTAAAACCAAAGATTTAGATCTTCTAATCCATCCCTTTCCGAGGTTCTCCTCCAAATATTTACGAAGTTCATGCAGCTTTACTGAAGACATGGGCCATAAACTTGTGTTTCGTGGCTCTTGTCCCTCCTTGAATTCTATCTTCATATCTGATGCTCCATGATCCGATAACTCGTTGGATGCTTCCTCACTAAAAACCCCCTGCATGTCTTGATATTCCGTAGGGATTACTCTTTCAGCCAGTTCCTCATTTTTTTTCCGTTCCAAATAATTTCGATACCTCTAAGGTATATAATTCAACCCCTTTAGCTGACCTCATAAACGCTGCTGCGGATACCATTGCATGCCTTGGTGGCGTTGCCCAATGCAATGCCTCTGGATGATAGGAGGAATTTATTGAGTTTTCAATTTCTTGAGTTCTATGAGTTTTGGCCTCCATTTGATCAGCGAATTCCACCAGGGAGCGGCATCGGGTTGTAGCTCCACTGAGCCCTTTGTTTCTTTGTTCCTCACATACGCTACAGGCTCCACAACTTTCGACTGAGTTTCCATCATTTTGGCATTTGTTGCTCGTCAAGAGTCGACCTTTTCATGTGTTGTTGCAGGGCTACCTTCCAGTTGCTGCAAACAATTTCCTTGACAATAAGAAAAATCAAATAACACTTCTCCCTTAAACCATCGAATGGTCGGATTGTGACGTATTAACCACGGCGTCCCCAAAACACAGGGATAACATCCAATGTTAATGATGTCTGCTGTTAAAACTTCTCGGTGGCTCTCCACTTGTAGTTCTACCACAACCTCATGAGTGATCAATCATAAGTTGATGATTCAACAGTCGATGACCCGAACTTCTCTTGGAACAACTTTGGATCTGATTTCTACCCGACAAATTTGAGCAAACGTGGGGTGCATGAATACCCCAGTCGCTCCAGAGTCAACTAGAGTGATAGCTGACATTGAATTAATGGTTGTTGTTAGTGTGAGACAAACCCCCGGATCCATGATAGTCCGCAGATACAATGGAGATGGGGAGTTCGAATGTTCAGTCAAGATTTTCTTGGTGAATTTCTTTAGTTCGGACTGCGAACCAATTGCAACCGTAGTATGAGAGGTGTCTGGGTACCGCATTGACAACCTCAGTCCCGAGATCCTCCTTTTCCCAATTCTTCAATTTTCTCATCGTCCCTTCTTATTGTTGCCAAAGATAATGGTTTGGAAGGGTTGACCGGGCACCTTGCACGGATGTGACCTAACTGACTGCATCCCCAACACCTTCCTTGCCGCTGAAATTCCAATTGTTCAGCAGTTGTCTTTGCCAAAGTCGTCGTTCCACCAATTAAATCTAACTCCATCGGAACAGGTCCAGAATTCTCTGAGCTAGCTTGGAACCGGCCAATTTGATTCCTTGGAGCTAAGTTGGAAGTAATCGGCCTCCTATTTTGACGTCATGACCATAATTGTTCATCAATCTGGGAAGACATTGCCATCCATTCATGAAGCCTTCGCGGTTGCGTTTCCGCTATTGCAATTGAATCAAAGTCCTCATCCTTGAATCCCCCCCAAAACGTGCTATCAAGCTATATTCGTTCCAATCCACATGTGCAACATGCTCAGTAAACATTGAAATATAATTTGCCATTGACCTTGTCTGACGAAGCTTTCCCAACTTGTCTTCAGCAGTGCTCCGTCGATCAATATCGCCATACACTGCAATCACAACATTTTGGAATACCTCATAGCTTGTCAAAAGTCCATGATGATGCCCCTCATCCAACGCCTATAATATTGGCATTGCCCAATTTTGAGCCGCTCCCGTTAGATACAATAATGCGTAAGTAATTTTGTCCTTGTCTGATTGATAAACCCGTGGTTTGCCTCGAAATACCAACCAAAATTGAGCAAACCATTTGTACACCTCTCTACCTTTCTTTCCGGCAAATTTTTTGGATGCTGCCACTTTATAGTCATATTCCTCAATTCGTTCAGGGCCTCGATCTGGAGCCTTCATGGTTGCTGAAGGAGATGCCAATGTTGAAGGTGCAGCCAACATCTTCAAAATTTGTTGAAGAAGATGCGGTAGTGCAACTTGTAAAACGGACTGTACCTATTGTTGAATGAACATTGCAACCTCCGATCCCGCCCCTTCCAGTGATGATGTCCTTGCATCATCGGCTGACCCCCTCGGTCCATGATAATACAAGTACCCGTGCCTCGGTGCCCAAAACCACAACAGACTCAACTGCTACATAAATTGCAAGCAATAACTTATGCCACAATTCAAAAATTGGTTGGAAGTAGTCATAGCTGCTACAACTATATATGAAGCCACAAAACTATGCACAATATCCCTTTGAAGCTGATCACACATCCAAATGCTCTCCACCAAACCAACCATCAACATTCACAACATCGGGGTTCTTCCAATACAACTTGAGCAAGCAAAGTGATGTCTCTTTTTGAACTACAAATCTGCATGAGTTTGAAAGTTGCGTTGTGTACGTACTTGCTTTAATGATTTGTCTGAGAGCGTTGTAATTTGTGATCCCAAAGTTTTTATTGCAATCAACTTAGTGGCACTGGACACGCCTCCCATCCACACACAATCGCGCAAAAATTACACTACGATGCTCCAGCGGAGCTTGCCCCTTGTCGGAACAGAGTCATTAGTTTCCGCATGGTATGCTCAGTCTTTTAGCATTTCCTATCATTTGAGGCTTTTGAACAATACATGGACCACCCAACACGGCTCAAAGTTACTGATGCATTTTGTCCATTTTGTAAGATGATTCATCAATCCATCTACATTGACGAAATCTTTCAAGGTCACATTGCAAGTTACCATCTCTAAAGTTCGTTTGCATCTTAGGGTCTCAACACTCATCACTATCCTTCTCTTCAAATTATTCCTCTCAACGCTTCTGCTTCATCTTACAAAGCTTCCGGTTATTCCTTGACCACCTAGTATCATTTCATATTGAATTGGGGAATAGTTTCAATTCACGCCGTGACATCTACAAAAGTTTCAACATAACCTCGTTTGCATTTTCACATCCTCTTTCGTTAGTCCATGAGCGTGGACATTCTCAGACCTTGCATAATGTTAGAACTGGTTAAACCTAATTGAACTCTTGTCGACGCTCCACTATCATCCCTCTCCTTTCACGACTCTACAAATAATACAATCATGAATCATATCGAAAATCAAAGAAACTTAAGTCTATAACATATCATTATATTAATAATATGCAAGGTGAGAGACAAAGCTCCTCCCACTAAGCTTTAAGAGAGACGAAGGAAGGCTTGGTTTCCAACTACCATAACTATATTGGGTTCATACCCGTTTCTTACAAATCCCCCTTTGTAGAGTTACTTGTCAACTACAGTAGTCCAGATGTACGACATAGTCGTAACAAGGGGTTTTACAAAGATGGGGAGATACAGTGACTGCCAAAACTGAGTACGAAAAAGCCTAATCTACCTTTAGCCATTCATATTTTATAATTTATTGCATTTAATGCCAAATCAGTTGACGGCTCAAGTATACATGCATGTAAATGATGTGGCTACCAAATTACAAGTCCAGCAATGCAAGATAATTTGAGAAAGATCTAGATCAAAGTAAATTAGCTCCAAAACTCAGTTATGCTCACACTTGGATTACGCAATGAATGCTACAAATTTGACATGTACAAGTGGTATTCTAGCTCCGATTTTTTGGGTGGGCATGTTCTTGGCCTTCACATTTATAATTGTGTCCCCATTTAGTGCACATCATGTATGCAAATTGAGCAAAATGCTTTCATTGAGGTTTCTCTCTGCTGCTGGTAGAAAGCAAATAGAAGAAGCTACTTTAGAGAAGTTGAGGAGGGGTGAAAGTACTAGAAATGTTGCTAGAGACTTACAGGTATCCCAAAGTTGGGTTGCACAATTTCGTAAGCAACATTTGAGTGAATTGAGTGATATCAATCACAGTTTTGGTGGCAGGCCACATGTGTACGGTGCAGCTGATCGTAGAGCTTGTGTGAGAGAAATCATTGTGGGTGGCTTAGAAACTGCATACAAAGTTGGAAATTACTTGAGAGAAGAGCTTCATGTTGGTATGAGCGATAGTACTGTGAGGAGAGTGTTACGAAGAGCAAGTTTGAAATGTAAAATGAAGCAAAAAAAACCAAAACTCACACTTCTTTAAATTAAGGGACGATTAGAATTTGCTAGACGTCATTGCCATTGGACTGATGATGATTGGGATTGTGTAGTATTCTCCGATGAAACAAAAATTAACCGATTTTGCTCTGATGGTCGCAGTTGGTATTGGTTTCGTGATGGACAGAGTATAAGTGTTGGAATGGTGCAACAAACTGTCAAGTTTGGAGGTGGGGTGTGAGCCCAAATTGATGCCCACATGTGTTGTTAACACTTGTAAAACATTACAAGTAGTGTTTTGTTGATTTATGATTATTCACAAAAATATAAAAAGAGTGAAGCTTGAAGAAAGCTAAGTTTGAAGTATTAGGCTTGTGTGGAGTGGATTTAAGTAGTATGAGGACATACCTTGGTAAAGTGTGGTAGGTAGAAAGCCAAGGTTAGTTAAATGTTTGAATTAGGATCTTTGTTGATCATTTGAGGGAGGAAGGCTTAGGAGATTAGATGAGAGCCTACAAAGTAGGAGGAAATTTCGAAGGCTTATCGAGAGCCTTGTGGATGGGATGAGTCCCTACTTAGAAGGAGAAGGTTAAGGGGTTGTGATTGGAGGTTCTAATCTTCTCACCCTATCCTTATCTCATGCCCTCTCTCCCTCTCAACTCACTATATAATCCCTCATTCTTCCCTCACTCATCCTCTCTTTCCTTCGTGCTCCTTGGCACCCCACGTGTTATAAGTGTGGGTGTATGGAAGCAAGATAGGAGCACATGTGTGTGCATGGTTTTGAAGTTAGGAGCCAAGGCTAGTTGGCCTTGAAGAGGGCTTGACATCTTATTAGCATTAGTTTGGGTGTGAAGGATTTTAATATAATTTATGGCTTCAAGTTGTAGTACTTGAGTTCATATTTCTTGGGTATATGAGTTTGCTAAGTGTCATCAATACTATTCCACTCGGGCTAGGACGAAATCGAAGGGTGGAGTACTTTTGGTGACATGGGGGAATGATGATGTGGGGTTGCATGACTCCGAGTGGGCCCTGGTATGATGTGTAGGATTGAGGGAAGAATGGATCAGTACATGTATAAAGAAATTTTAGTACGAGAGTTGATTCATACACTGCATGCATACAATTTGGATCCTGCCAATTTGATTTTTCAACATGATAATGACCCGAAACATACATCCAAGAGTGTGCGCCGTTGGTTGAATTCGCAAGAATTTACTGTTTTGAAGTGTCGGCGCAATCTCCAGACTTGAATCCGATCGAACACTTGTGGGCAACTTTAAAACGTCGACTAAACCAATATGAGAGACCTCCCAAAGGAATGTTAGAATTGTGGGAGCGTGTTGAGGATTGTTGGGCTTCAATTACTCCCAATGAGTGTAAGGACTTGTATAGGAGCATGCCTAAGCGCATTGCAGCTGTTATAGCTGCTAAGGGTAGGTGGACAAAATTTTAACTTTGTTCCAGCTTGTGTGAGCAAAACGGAGTTTTGAATTGAACTTCACTTTACTTTTTGTTTGTACATACATACTTGTGTGTAATAGGCCTCAATTCCCATGGAAGTATGACTGATTGCAATGATAATCCTATGCAATTTATGGTTTCGTTTTTGGTGCATCCAATTTCCTTACATTGTTTGTTGAATTTCAATATGTTGTGTTTGTACTCAGTTTTGGCAGTCAATGTATATCTTGCATTTATCTTGCAAAACACTTATAAGTTTTCTCCCTCATGTATGCACCAACATTGCTTGACCTTGCCTCTCACGATTAAATGTTACATGGTGGGTACCCATTCCGTTGCCTCCGTGAGTGAGAAATCCCCACTAGTTATGTGGTTGGTTTTTTTCTTCTATAAGGTCAAATTCATCCATACTATTAGCATAACATTATTCAGATCCATAACAATGTTATGTGGAACTAACATTATTCCACAAAATATTCCCCATATTAAGATTGAATGTGGGAAATATTCCATGGAATACTATCAGTCCCACATAACACTGTTATGGATTTGAATAATGTTATGAGAGGCCCGAGGAGACAAGAAATTACTTTCTTTTATGGCAAGGCGGCTACGCTCAGTTGGGACCTGGATCGGTGGTGGTGAGTGGAAGGTATCGTATCCTCAATTACACCATTAAGTTTGGCATAGACTTGGTAATTAGCATGATTCATGGGATGACTAGGGCGGTAGACAAATGACAAAGTTACCTTCCCATAAACCATAGTTTTATTGATCACAAGTCTAGGACCCTCTCCGCTCCAAAAAGGAAGCAATCTTCATTTGGTTCATTTGGCATAAGGGGGTCGTGGTTGATCCGCATTCATGTCCAAGAAAATGTGTTTTTTGCCTAACACAAGTGAATCTGTTTAATACAAATTCGGGAATTGTATCCAATCTAGGCGTTGAACCATTTTCACCATGCATGAATTATGTGGGATTAGGACCGGCGATCATGATGTTTTCATTGGAAACAAACCCTCTTTGGTGAAAAGATTCCTAAAAAGTTTGCCAAAAGAAGGAAGTTTAGGCACCTCCTTTGTGGCATTACACTATGGATGATTTGGATCAAGCGTAACAGTAGGGTGTTCAACCAAGAACAATGCCACGAATCCAGTGTTAACACCTTATTTGGGATGACCTCGTCATGTATGCCAATGTGACATGGGCAAGGGTGGTTAAATATGTTAAGATTAGCACCTATTCGTCCAAAACCCTCCTCAAATGTTTCGATCAAACTTGGCATGATAGGAACGTCCTTTGTAGACTAGATAGAATGAAAATTACTTGGAATTGGAAAAAACAATGTATTTAGGTAATTTGGCACTTTGGTTTCTTGGTGGCTTGGGGGTGGTCATTGGTTGGTGGGGTGGGGGTGATCCTTGGTTGGGTGGTTTGGTGAGTTGTCCTTGGTGGGGTCTAGGTCTTCTTGTTACTCTTTGGTGTGGTGCATCCGAGGGGCTATGCCTCCCCCTCGCATATGATGATTGTGGCTTGGGTATGTGACGTTTGAATATATATGTAAACTCATTCATCATGCATAAAGGAGCTCTAGGCAAAACAAGTCCCCTACAAGCCAAGGGTCGGTTCATTCCAACTAGACTCTCTACACTACTCAATGGTCTTTGGTGTTATATATGGAATCAAATCATCTAAAGGTAGACAATTTATGCTATAATAGTCAATATTCGTTGAGTTCTCACCATTTTCTATGGATGAGTTTACGTAGACACCACGAATCTCAACCTGGTATTTGTTAGGTGTCACATCGTCCTTTTCTCCCCCAAACTTGGAGCAAAGGACGATCTTCCGCATACGTCAACTAAATGTGCAACAATGAACTAAACTAGATGCTTAGAGGTCTCAAATGTCACGCCCCCTAATTGCCAATATGACTCCATTCGTCAACATAAGAACCTTCTTCAAGTGGAAAAAATATCCACATTGTGGCATTTAGAGGCCCCTTCACTTCCGGATCCCTCCTTCATTGCTAACGTGGGCATTCGTTCTATGGGGCATGAGAATATAACATGCAAGGGGAAGATATTTTTGGACGTACTAACGGAATGTGTCGAGTGTTTGCATTTTAACATGCAAGAGGAAGATATTCTTGAGCATACTCATGGCAAGTGTCATTTGTACATATTTTAGTCAAATTGTAGATCATTGTGTAACAATATGCATGCACCTCATAGGAAAACACTATTGAACATACTCATGCCAAAATATTAGTAAGTTACACTCGAACGCCAAGTGTCATGAGGTGACACTTAGGATAAAATTGTCTATCATCGAACATCACGCCTCCAAAAGGGGTAAGTGCCACTATTATTACGCTTGTGACACTAAATACCATACACAGTGTAGTGTGCCAATAACACACATACTGTAGTGTTTACTCCTACGTTTACCCAGAGTCACTGCACCCGTAATTGCAGACAATGATGGACCCCGAGCGTACATTGGCAGAAGGTCCCATACAGTATTCCCTTGGTTGGTGGGCCTGCTAGGTCTGTCAACCTACGGATAGGCCCCTAGTGGCCTACCAATAGGGGCGGTGGGTCTATGAGTCCATAGACCCCCTAGCTGCTAGGCCTGCCTTTTGGATCTGAAAGCGTGCCATGTGCCATGCTGTAGCGGCCTCACGAGGATAAGTAGGGGATTCCCTCCCTCGTACTGTATGCTCAGAGGCATTATGGGTCCCATCTTTAAAAAAGGGCTTCAGGAGCCTTTATTTCCTCGGCCACGATCCAATACCAAATACGCATGTTTTGCAAGTGCCCTGGAGGCTGGCTAGGGACTCGTGGAGTCGTCTGCAGAAACCCATCCATTTGCGAGGGTGCACAATGCAATCAAATGGCTATTTAAGGACGATTCGACTCTACAAATGCATAACACCGAATTAGCATGACCGTGACGTATTGGAATGAAACGGTCCTCAATCGGGTACGGGTTTTTTTTTTTTTTTTTTTGGAGCCCCTTCATCTATGATGGATGGGTTTACATAGACGCCATGGATTCTAAGCCATGTGGGCTTGCACGGTCACCCTAACCCTACGTAGCCAAGGATCTACCTTAAATCTACTGTGGTGGAGTGGCTCATGTGAAGCGAGAGGGAATTATTGCACATGAGCATACTTCTCATCCATCCAACATAAAAACTTGACCTCATGTAGGTTTGTGGTCAATTCATCTCAAACTACTTGGACTAGAGTCATCCGGGGTCTTCAAAGTAAAATATTCCCCGTGTCCATTCAACTAACAATAGAAACTTATGGGATGCATGATATTTTAGGGCTTTTATGTTGGAAGAATGAGAGGTGTATTGTGTGCAACGATTTCCTCTCCCCCTGAGGTAATACCAATTTGGTTTCCTAACACATATTGAGGAGGTAGTTTTAAAAAATGGCCCATGTAGGTTGGTTGTTGATTCATCCAGATTCAAGCTCATGAGACTAACTCGGGGTCTCCAACCCTGATTAAAGGTTATCTTAGCTTAAAATAACAAGCTCTAGGGTTTACAATAGTAAATAATATTTTCACCTTCTGCTCCCAATGGTCACCTTCCCTTTGGTAGGTGTTTGTGCACTACCTCGTAATAGACTTGGCAATTCGCAAGCGTTCATAATGTTGGGGTGTGCCTTTCCCGTGTGGCGCGTGCATGGGTGGTCTAGTCAATATGGGTTGTTCACTTGGGGTCGGCAACATAGAAGTGGGGACATCATCAGTTGATGGATGAATACATGGAATGGGTGGTTGGACTTCATCCACTTCAATCCGGTTGCCATCCTCTTGAAATGAGTTTATACTATTTCATGACCATGCTCATGAAATATGATTCATATGTCCGTGACTGTGCATACTTTTTGGGTAGCATTGTCTGGAATCTTTTTGATTTATGGATTTCTTTGGGCAAGGTTGAAATTTTTCATTGCTTGTAATTATTTTTATTGCCCATAAAATTTCATTTTGTCTCTCTTAATTGTTTGATATGTGTTTTTTGCGGGTGCAGTGAGACAACTACATCAATAAACTCAAAACATGCAAATGGGTTATTCTCTATTCCACTCACCTAAAACGACGTTCAATGCAAAACTATCAATTATCTGTAACGTTCTAAGTACTGCCCCTGTGCAGTGTTCAAGTTTGAAGTGTGCACATGCATTTCAATGTGAAGGGCTTCAAAATAATGACACTTCACTCAAACTTTCAAACTTTTTTTTTGCAACTGTTCATAAAAAAAACTTCATATTGGCCATTTTGTATTGAATATGAAACTAATATGATGTCTCACTATATTGAAGAAGTACATGCAATAAAATGATGCACTAAAATTATTTAGATTCCCTAGATAATGCACTTAATCATCATCCAACTCCAAAGGCAAAGCCCTCCAATTTTTGGTCAATTTCCAACTGTCAAAAATTCTAGCCCAATCCATATTTTCATCGGAAGACCACATAATGACACTTGCATCAATGCATCCAATGTTTCAAGTTTCAATTGGCTTCTGCAATCAATCTTCACCCAATGTTGTTTGGAAAATCCACGTTCACATATAGCTATGTTTGCCAAGCTGAAGTTGTAGTCAGTGCCGAGTTGAAGTTGTAGAGTCAAAATCACAAGAGTTATTGGAATTTGAAAGTGTCTGCTAGAGTGCCAAGATTGGAGTCCAACTATGTTTCTATTTGCAAATTACAGCCACTGTATTTTGTGATAGGCAGTTTTTGAAGAGGCCTTCACTATGACTACTGGAAACTTTACAGAGCACATTTTTGTGAAGTGCCCCCCCCCCAAAAAAAAAATTGACATCCAAAATGGCATTTGACAGGTGTTGAAGACTTCAATATTGAACACTGCCCCCATGTTCCCAAATGCAAACACCTAGACAATACCCCAAACCCTATGCGTAGTTGAGTTTGAGTCGACGACTTGACGGAGGTGGGACCAAACACGTGTGATCACTGGCCGTGCTGACATCTACAAGGGCCCAAGATATGGGACTCACAATACCCAAATCTACACTTTGGTTCAATGAATGAGGAGAACTAACTACTAGTTACATATGGATCAGTTGAATTTGAGAAATAATTGGTTAAAGTTCAAAAGTTCCAGAAAAATTACCGATCATTTAGAGGAATCTTTATAATATACTTCAAAATTCAAAAAGCTGAAAGATCACAACATGGAACCGACATAACATTATTAAGGAATGTGTGTTTGTTCATGTGAGCCCCGAGAATATAACCATGGGATATAACCATGTGTATATTCCAATGTACTCGGAGACATGCAATTAGGCTACTTTCGCAACATGTTACATGTGGACACATGCAACTTAGTGAGGTCAAAATCAGATTGTTGGACACAAAATTCATAGCAAAAAACATCAAAAACATAATTTGATGCACAATATAACTATAGTATCAAATATACCAGATGGTGTGGAATGTAAAATAATATAATGTTCACAACCTTATTGCATGTTTCAACATAGTTGTTGGGTGAAAAGGTTGTTTGAATAAACAAAGGTAGAGGTACCACATGAGCACAATATGACAAAGAACCGCAAAGTGGCAAGCGGAGGGCAATTTTATTCAATATTTAATAAAATTGAAAACATGTATATACAATATTACATGAGACCACCCATGAAACCAAAATATGGACCTCTAGCAAATCCCTAACCAACAATACATGCCGCAATATGAAGACAATCATCTAACAAAGTTCTATACAAAAAGAGGTATTCAAGAAACAAATTCTTTTGCAAAATTATCCCTTGAGGTTGAATTGAGGGGGGGTAGTCCCGCCCCCCTCATTTCAACTCAAGGATAGATTGCAACAAAAGGATTCAAACACGACTCAAGTCTTGTATAAACAATTCACCCAATCAATAATCTTCAAGAGCATCGATGTGTGGCCTTGTATTTGATAATTTTGCACTCATCATCGTTGTCACGGTCTAGCGCGTTCCAATCAAGCTCAACCTCTGGCAAGTTTTGGAAATGCTCTTCAACAAGGGTCAATATTTTGGGGGGACGATCTTCATGTCTTTGATGTCGCAAACTTTAGGGTAGCCGAGGAGCTGGTACATATAATGCTCCCACGAGATGGAGAGTTGATTGCCTTGACGATGGGTACCATGAATTGCATCCCAAATGTGTTTGCACACTAGAACCATTTGCAATAGTTCACATGGAAAAGATCAATCCCCATATCAATTGCCTCAGATGTGTAGTCGAATATTTCCAACAACCAAAGCTTCCATTGATTCAATGTCGTATTTTGTTGTCACATGTCTTCCATACCAAAACACATCCAAATGAGAAGTATTTGCAAAAGTGGACATGGCTACATGAATTGGAGTTGGGGAGGGGTGGACATGTAAATCACGAAGAGATGGAAAAAGTTCAAAAGTAAATAGAAAGCAAGTAGAGCAGGAGAGGTAATTCAATGTTGCTACTACTGAAGTGAGGAGAAAATTGCAATGATCATAAAATATAAATCACGTAAGGAGAAGAAGACAACCTAAGCAATAGGTCTCAAGGATTCACCACACATGCATTATTCACGTATAAATTAGTAGAGTACCTTCATGAATATCATACATTGATGAGTACATACATATCAAATGCAATGTACTTTATTCCAATGTAATAGTGGTTTTAATGAAATTAGCCCTAATGGAAGTAGAGGACGACAAGGGACATTAATGATATCATAAGCAAATTCATAATTTAAGAAATAATTGGTATGCGTGATGGGCATATACAATAAAGGATGATAGGCTTGAACATCATGCAAGGTATTTAATGTAAATGAAATTCAATGATAGCAACATGACATGTGCCTAGATGCAGGATGCAAATCAAGACATTTTCCCCACACCAACCTTCCAATACCTTAAATCATTTCTTATTTCAAACAATAAGCACATTGGCATTGTATGTTTGAAGTTTCTACCCAGTGCCATGACCTCCATTTTCTCTCATTTCCAGATCATGTATTCATAAATGCATTATGTTGGTGATTTTTGTGGACACCTTTGACAAGGTGACAACATAGCTAGCAACACTCCATTTTGTCAACAAATATTGGAGCAATATGATTCAAAACCATCTGGAGTGGCTGGAAGGGTTTGCAACACTACAAAACTAAGAGTATGCACCACATGTTGCATGATCGGCATCCAAGTGTCGGAGAATATGTTGGAGTGTGATCCCGAGCATGAGGAATGTATACTATACTTAGGCAATTTCAAAGTGCAAGGGACAAATGATGAAGGACTCGATGTCAAAGACAACGACAAAGGTGCAGGAGACATAGATATCTACCATGTGTAATGGGGTGCATTTTTCTAGGAGGTTAGAGTTTTGAATGAAAGTTGAGAACTTGGAATTTGGTTCCCAATGTGCAATGTGGTAGTTTGATTGTGTGCATTTCAACAATTAAGAATTCAAGGATCAAGGTTTTAAGAGCTAACCTATTCCCCCGAGTTATAAGATTTGTGTTAACTGGTCATAACGGGTTACACTATCTAAGAATGAGGAAATTAAATAACATAAACGGTTTGGTCGAGTTTGAGAAATAACTAGGTTCATGTTTCAAACTTCGGGAAGTTATTGCTCAAAAGTTACCGCTCATTGCTCAACATTCACTGCTTACATGTTAGCATTCCCCCCGGCATGTGCGTGTATAGGTCGACAAGATTTGGAAACGGTTTTGTAGTACACAATGGGCAAAAAATCGGTGATTCCATTATGGTATCCTAGCCTATTACCACGGGGGGGGGGGTCACTCCATTGTCAAGTAGAATACCACGTGCGAGACAAAAAAATCTACTTTTTCCTAAAAACATCACCAAAATGGGTCAAAATTTTATCAATTTTTTTTCATGTGTAGCTACACACGGTTTCTATTACATAGTAAAAAATGGTAACCAAATTTGATGATCTGTTTTTTTAATAAAACATGCCGTTTCTAACTAGAATGACGCAGAATTGAGCTAAAACAATTACTAAAAAACTGAAGATGACTAAAAATTTCAAAAATATATAAAAAATATATTATCAATGGTTATGTATATGTAGAAAAAAAATCATAATTTTTAAAATTGTCTATGGCATATAATATAGGGTAACAAAATTGTCTCGCACGTGGTATTCACTCGACAATGGAGTGACCCCCCCGTGCCTATTACCGATAAGTGACCTTAAACCGAGCTCTAGGGAACAAATTAGAAATAATGTTCCCTAGGTGGATGACATGTCCCTAGCTCAACTAACCTCACATTAATGCATTTAATGACAAGGCTTAAAATAGATGCATACAGGTCTCAAAACATCATGTTCACTAACTATCAATATAATATAATTGTCAACACAAGTAAATTTTTTGCAAGGAAAATTATTTGAATTATGACATTTAGCATAGCACATTGGGATACTTGAGATGATAGTTTTGCGTTTTGGTAAGCACATGGAAGGTTCCATTGATCTTACTAATGGCAAGTCATATGTTTACATTCTAGTAAGCAAGAGGAGGATATTCTTGAGCATACTATTGCCAAGTGTCATTTGTATACACTTCAATCAACTTGTAAACCATTATGCAACATACACCTCATAACAATATCAAACATACTCATGCCAAGAAATTAGTAAGCGCAGTTGAGTGCCAAGCATTATGAGGTGACACTAATGGTAAAGTTGTTGATCATTTGTGTAACCTAGGGTACACCTCAAAGTGGGCACAAGAGAGTTACAATGTTGCAATTACGGTGACTTACCAAGTGATTTTCATCCAAATTACAACCATCCACGCCAATATTTCATTACATAAATGTTAGGATGGAGAATACACCACAATTTGTTTCAATAATTCCGATTTGGATAAACTAATAATAAGTCGAGATATTAGTAATTGTAACCTTATTCATAAGATGTGTCATTCCTAAACCCTCAACCATAGTGCTATAAAACAGGATATGACAATAAGCACAAGATGTAATGCCGCATTATGATTCATTTCACCATCTTCCAACACCTGGTGGGTGGACTCTTCATTGGAAACCTAAATTTTTGCTATGACTGAAATAACCCAAAACCCAGGGTACAGACTCTCAAGGAAGGCTTTACTAGTGTATATTACATGCATTTGTCACATTATAGTTCATTAATAAGACAATAGGGTTGCTATCTTCACTCCAAAACATCATACTCTCATTTCTCTCGAGGTTTCCTCTCATTGTTCCTCATTCATGGGGTATGTGTGTCAGTCGCGGTAAGTAACCATCTCGTCATGAGATTGTATAATAATAGTCTTTTGAGAACAATATCACTATATTCGTTAATTTGAGACTTTCTCTTGTCTCAAATTAATATATGGACCACAACAACATGGTCTAATGTTTGGGTCGTCCTACCTAAACCATCTTGATATGAGTTCTTAATTGGGTTCTTGATATGAACACCCGCTTCAAAGTATTTGCATCTTACAACATTCTCCAATATCTGTGTGATTTTATCCATGTTCTTATATTTGTAACTGTCTCAAAATGCCGAAAAAGTCCAAAATTAACGAATATAGTGATCAATAGTCTTTGAGTATCATAATTGCCTTTGGTAACCATTGGCCAATGCATCTTCAAATTACAACAAATCCTTCATTAATTGGTCAATGTTAATTCCAATACAAAACAAGTTATTTATTTATTATTTCCAAGATTTAATCAATACTCACAACTTATGCAACTAGCAACAATTATCAGAGTCAAGCTATAGTCTTAGTTGCCTTGCACAACCTGCATCAACAACAACCAGGGTAGCACACAAGACAATAGTTGATTTGGTTAGCTTGCATTTCACATTCAAAGATCAAGTCTCTAGACTATATATCAATGTAAGAACTCTAGTTGAATCTAGGACAACTTATGCCTCAATCTCCTTGATAATCCAAAGCTTATCCTAACTCGAAATTACTTAAGCAATTGTAACTTCTCACTTACAATACAAATCAATTGTTCATAGTATTTTCCTCATCACATCGGTTGATTAGGTTTCTCTCATCATACTAACTCAACAACTTTTACTTCTACTAGCCTATAGTGTCCATTTCCACTATAATCACACTCGGCTAAACTATTTACTCTTTCTTCTCTCACTGGTTCTCACAAGCTCAACAATAGGCTATTGTGTCATTCACAAACCGACGCTTAGCCTTCCAACTCACTTATAGTGCCTATCATAGGCCTCAACTATAGCCAATAGTTCATATACAAATTGTCTCTCGGCCTTCCAGATTCCTCCCTCTCATAGGGTAGTTCGAATTGTCGCTCAACAAAGTTCTTGGATTATCCTACATTTCCTCATACGATTGTTCTACTCCTTCTCTCTAACGCTCGGAGTTACTACTCTCGACGCTACCAGATCATTGTTTTACTTCGTTTTTTTTCACACACGTTCACTCCTTCATTCAGTGCAACAGACTCAAGTTCTCTCTCAATTTCCTTTGTTTCATATTCACGCTTATCAACTCTCAACAACTCACTCTTACAGTTTTGATTCACTCGATTTCTCTTACAACTACGAGCTCTGTCAATTGCAGTCACAACAATAGACAATAATTTATTACATTCTTCTTATCAATTCTACTTCACGCTCTGTTTTGCTCAATCATACTCAAATACACATTCTCACTCGCTCACAATGCACAACCTCGCTCGCAATCTCTCACTCAATTGAATGCGGCTTCAACACTGGTCAATAGTTCCACAATTCATATTGCTCATTCAAATCAGAATATGGTTCAACTGAACTATAGTTCTTCGATCAACTTTCGTTTTTGAACAACAATATACTTTCACAAAATAGGATAACCCGCAATCATTGCGGTGTTTACTCAATTCCAAAATAGAAAATGGTTTAACTCTATCCTCGCCCGATCTCGGTGATGAGGGAGATCAGCCTATAAGGTAGAGGGTGCTAAATCCAACACCCCATCCAAAACCAACACCTATAAACGCCTCCCAATTGCCAACACTCTGCAACCTTGAACCGTTACCTGGCGGTGTAGGAGTGTATGGGCCCACGGAGTGACGGTTTTAGGTGCCATTAGTGGTGCCACCTCATAGCGGCCTCCATTACTTCCACATAGGGTAGGTAACGGGTTCCACTCTATCTCGGGTTGGTTCAAGGTGGGATTAGGGTGGCTTGTCAATGCCTATTCTAGCCATTCTATTCACAACGCCAAGGAGGTAGGCTCACAAAGCACAAAAGGGACATTCTCCGGGATGCAAGGGGGTTGGTTCCCAGGTTGCAAGGGGGTTGGTTCCCAGGTTGCAAGGGGGTTGGTTCCTAGGATGCAAGGGGGTCAGTTCCCAGGATGCAAGATGATGGTTTTGCCACGGGGGGGTCACTCTATAAGATTTTTGTGCACCACGTGCGGCGGAGGGGTATTTGTTTAGGGGCTATTTACCTCCAAGGCACAAATTAAAAGCTCCCTATAATTACTTAATTTTCTAAAATGGCCTATTTTTTTGCACCCTACAATTATTTATAATGCCCATGTCATTGCAATTTTTTGTAGTCTACATTCTTTATAATTTAAAAAAATTAATTTAAAAGTGTATGAAATGCAAAAGTGATGGGAAAAAACATCGCAACAAAAAGGTATAAAGAATACATACGATTGCAAAAACTAAGTGCAAAAACTTAAGGTGGAAATACAACAAGAAGGCTTAGGATGGAAATACAACAAGAGTGAGCGTGTGTTCACAAACACAACACCCGCTCTATAAAAATCCTTCATTCAAAGTCAATTTACATACTAGTGAAGACCAAAAACATAGTGTGAAACACTCCAAGATGAGCCGGGCTTGGTCATGAACCCTATATAGTTTGTTCTGTCACAAACTTGGATAATTGCTCTGAATCATTTCTATCTAGAGTGTACACTTCATTTGTAGAATTGTAGCTCATGGTTACAATAGTCATAATGAAATCTACATCAATCCATTTGCTATCCGTGTGATCATACTTAAACTTATTACGGCCATGATGTTTTTATAATATTGCAACATTACTTCGATGTGGGGATTGTTAGGATTTCTCCTCCCTGATTCCTCCGTTCGGGCAAGGAGGTCAACCGCCTGCTTTAGTACCCCAAATTGTTTCCCATTGCACCGCCGCATAGCCTGCACCCTACCCACCCACCATGAACTAGCATCTACTCCATTCAATATGTTAGTAGCATTTCCAGTTTTAATTGAACTTAGGAATAAGTTGAGGCCAACAATGCTGCCACACTTTAGTGTAGAAGACTGACCTTTAATCTTTTCCAAATGATAATGATTGGGAGATAGGGAACCAGAATCACCTTCCCTCAGGCAGATAGAACCTGGATGTTGCCTCAAGACGCAAAAATGCGTGCAAACAAGCTTTGCAAGAGATAATGCAACTGAATCCTGGCAGTAGCGAGACACCAGAGAAAATATGTTAGCAACACATTTAGAGAGTGCAAGAATCTACCTACAAGACATTGAGATTGCACGATGAGAGAGAGCTTGAAGCGATCAAAGATGGAAGTTGGATTGAAGGCAATGTCACAATGATCTCGCAAAAAAATCGTAAAATAAGGAAACCTTAACGGTTGGGCAAATATGGTAGGGGCAACATGCAAATCACAAAAACCCCATCATTGAATAAAATGTGTGATATGAAGAGGTGGTTGTGGAAGTGGACAAGGAGAGAAGGGAGAGAAGGGATAGAAACGCCACCAAGAGAAGCCAGGGAGAGAAGGGCGAGAAGCCACTGAGAGAAGTCAGGAAAATAATTACTGTAGGGTTAGGCTTACAATTTCTTCCATTTTTGGGCAAATGATGAGTCGCTTTTCATCCATCCCTCATTAGGCATGCGCACAAAATTGATCCTACTAAACATACATCCTAGGATTCTTATTTTCAACCCCTAAATTACTTTTACAAAAAAAGAATGGCCCATATTTTATACCTATCTACGTTACTTGTAATGGGATTGTCTACTTTTAATGGACCCTTTATTATTTGGAATTATTTTATAAATTTTATGTCAAACAAATTTAATCCTCCCTATATTATGCCGCACGTCGTTTTTAAAATGCACTAAGTGACCCCCCCGTGGGTTTTGCAAGCGAACCGGGTGGGATCATGGAGGTAGCCGTGTGGCTTTGCATACCATTACTACTTGGGCTTTGATGTAGTTTGGGTCTAGTACCCAACTACGTTGTGTTGGTTCTAGGCAATGAAGGTGGGGGTCCTCATCATATGCAAGATTGCCATACACGGGTCATCGACTCAAAGAGAGATTGGGACGTCAAGTTAAACGCGGCTTTGTGGGCTTATCGGACGACTTACAAAGTGACAACACAAGCTACTCCGTTTTCTTTGGTTTACGGTATTGAGGCTACACTCCCTATTGAATTTGAGGTGGAGTCATTGAGGGTTGCAATAGGGACACGCCTCAACGACAATGAGTCTTTGAGAAATAGGCTCGGGAATCTAGAGGAGTTGGATGAGAAGAGGCGGAGGGCCGCTCAACACATGGAAGCAATTCAAAGGCGAAGGAAGGTTATCTTTGACAAGCGTCACAAGAAGAGGGCATTAGAACGAGGAATGTTGGTTATGCTCCAAGATGGGAAGAAAAAAGATTTTCCGGGCAAATTTGATGCGGTTTGGTTAGGTCCTTACATTGTGGCGAATATCTTTCCTAACAACTCGGTACAATTGGAGACACTCAATGGACAAAGCTTCCAGACACGAACGGCCGGCAGTAGGTGCAAGCAATTCCACACATGAAGACACTTGACTTCAAGCAAGACATTCTAGGAGCCGGTCCTAGATGGTCGCCAATAATGTGAGCCCAAATTGATGTCCACATGTGTTGTTAACACTTGTAAAACATTACAAGTAGTATTTTGTTGATTTATGATTATTCACAAAAATATAAAAAGAGTGAAGCTTGAAGAAAGCTAAGTTCGAAGCATTAGCTTTGTGTGGAGTGGATTTAAGTAGTATGAGGACATACCTTGGTAAAGTGTGGTAGGTAGAAAGCCAAGGTTAGTTAAATGTTTGAATTAGGATCTTTGTTGATCATTTGAGGGAGGAAGGCTTAGAAGATTAGATGAGAGCCTACAAAGTAGGAGGAGATTTCGAAGGCTTATCGAGAGCCTTGTGAATGGGATGAGTCCCTACTTAGAAGGAGAAGATTAAGGGGTTGTGATTGGACGCTCTAATCCTCTCACCCTATCCTTACCTCATGCCCTCTCTCCCTCTCAACTCACTATATAATCCCTCATTCTTCCCTCACACATCCTCTCTTTCCTTCGTGCTCCTTAAGCACCCCACGGGTTATAAGTGTGGGTGTGTGGGAAGCAAGATAGGAGCACATGTGTGTGCTTAGTTCTTAGGTGAAGAGCCAAGGCTATTTAGCCTTGAAGAGGGATTGACCTCTTGTTAGAAGTAGATTGGGTTTAAGGAATTTGGAGTTTGATTGTAAACTTCAACTTGTTACATTGAGATTCATATTGAAGTGAGAGAGTTCAAACTTGTTTAAACTTGTGGCATTTAGAGTGACTAGATTGTACTAGGTGCATTACTTGTAGTGTTTTATTAGTTATGAACTTGAGCAAAACTTTATAGTGAGAGATTTGTCAATTATGGATGATCAGAGTGTTCAATGGGTATGAAAATTTGAGGGATTGTTTATTATAAAGTATGGGAGTTGTGGTAAAAATTTGAGAGCTTCAATCATTGGGATGAAAGAGTTATTAAAAGTTGAAGGGGAGGGTGTCTAGGAACAAAGCAGCAAGGTTTGAAAATATGTATCTCTTAGAGGGTTATAGATATGGATACAAAAATTTGACACTACCTTTTGAACTTATATATCTATCTTGTGTCAAAATTTTAGATTGATTGGACGTAGGAGTTGGAAGTTATTAGAGTTTTAATGACCGGATGCTTTATCACAGCATTCATACTAAGTAGTTAGAGTTAGAATTTCATGCATAACTTTTACATATGAACTCTGTTTGTGCCAAAATTTGGTGTGGAGATTTTTGATAAGGTACTTAACAAGTGTACCAAATTTCACTTGAAGAACATAAGTTGGGTGGGAGTTATACTATTCTGAAGTTTAGTAGGAAGACATTGATAGAGATTTACATCAAGAAGAACTTAGAGAAGGAAGGGCAAGGATAAGTATATAAGTATTTTTTAATTCTTGTATTTAAAGCCTATGTGCTCATGGAATCCACAAGCGAAGTGTCATGTACCAATACGGAATCAACCACGATGACATGTGATAGCACGGAATCAATAAGCGAGAACTCATGTAGTAGCGTGGAGTCGACGGCAAGGACTCGATTCACAAGAGGGATATCTTTGAAGGCATGCGTGGCCAAAGCGGCCGGGTGGACATTAGAAAAGGCTAAGGATATAACCTTGCCCGACATTAAGGAATGTAAAACTACATAGTGTGGTGTTAATCAAGTTGTGTATATTCCAAGGGTAGATTGGAATTATATATTGGGTCACAAAGAGAGAAGTCTCTACATGTCATTATAAACTTTTCCACTCGGGCTAGGACGAAATCGAAGGGTGGAGGATTTTTGGTGACACCTCACCCTTTCCTCGCGGAAATCCGTAAACTGCAGCCCATACCTCTGATGTCCACTTTTCCGGATCCTGCCGAACTGTCCTAAACCATTGGTTGTCCCTCTCGAATAAGAATTCCCGCAAAGTGGCCTCCGCCCGGAGATTCCAGGGCTTGGAGAGCAATCCCTCACAACCCATCCGGCTAAGATCCTCTACCAGCTCGTTTAACTCGGATTCTCTCGTTGGGACGGCTGGTGATACGGGTTTCACTGGAATGGGGACCTGCTCCCTCTCATCTCCCTCTCTTGCTTCCGGCATTTTGCTCCGCGGCCCAAAACTCTCAACAACACCCGGATTCTTCCCCTCCGGAATTCTGTCCGCTCAGCACTACAGAATCCCAGCAAGCCAACTGCTGGTGACTCGAAAAAGCAACTCACCACTCGTTCTCTCAACAATGTCGCTCGCGCAAATGGCCCGGAGAAGGAGGAAAACTCGTTTAAGTACTTTCCTCTCTCCCAACGGGTCTGGTTCCTCAACCGTCTCCTTGTAACCGTTCGGATTCCATTGTAACCGTTTAATGGTCCGGACGCTCCGGACCGGACCGTTCCCAAACGGTCTTCCCATGCGAATTCCCGGTCCGGCCAAAGTATCCGTTTTAACCATTTTAACGCGTAAGGCGGATGCCTAGAACCTTATTTCCTAAAACAACTAACCTACCCTGGGAAACCCTACTTTAATAACAAGCTTAGGGTATTATCCGGATATTAACCCGGTTCGGAAGCCAATCCGTATTTCCGTGGATTTTCGGACTCCCACATTACCCCACTTTCAAATGTGAGAGTCCCCGCGAACAAACTAGCTTGAGCCGTACCCGGTTCAAAACAGATTGGTCGTCGACTCGTCGTCCGCGTGGGTATCGTCTTCGTCCTCGGTCGGAACCTCCGGCCGGTACTGTTTAACTCTGGAACCATTCACTCTCGTCCCCAGCCAGTTCCCTTGCAGGTCCTCCAGTTGGAGTGATCCGTTCTCAAACATTTCCGTTACCCGGTACGGACCCATCCACCGGGTGTGCAGTTTGCCCGGGAACTGTTCGTGCCGGTTATCATAAAGTAATACCAGTCCGCCCTGCTGAATCCCGTGACTCTGGGGCAGTTTCGAATCAAAATTTTCCTTCCTCTTGGCCTGGACGGAAACAGTCCTCCGGAGTGCCTCCGTTCTGACTTCCTCTAAGTCCTGAAGGGCAATAATCCGGTATCCCGGATTTTCCGTACAGTACCCCTTCCGGTAGGCCATGACCCGTAAGGTTTCTACCTCCAGTTCTATCCCATGCACAGCCTCCTGCCCGAACACCAGGAAGAAAGGGCTTTGTCCAGTGGTTTTCTTCTCGGAGGTGTTGTAGGCGTGGATGGCTGAAGGCAGTTTCCGGTCCCAATCCGTCTTGTGGGCGGAAACCATTTTGTTCAAAATTTTGCCGACGATTCCGTTAGCCCTCTCCGTCAGCCCGTTGGCTTTTGGATTGTACGGCGTCGTCTTCCGGTGCTTGATCAGGTACTTGGAAGTGATGTTAAAAATAACATCATTGAGGAAGTGCTTCCCGCGATCACTTACCAACTTGAGCGGATGTCCGAATCGCATCATAATCTCCTCGAAGAGAAATGATGCCGCCGTCAAAGCATCGTTTTTCACGGTGGCACGGGCTTCCATCCACTTAGTAGCATAATCAGTGGCAAGGATGATGTACCTTCTCCTCCGTGCACTCATGGGATCGATGGGACCGATGAAATCGATTCCCCACTTTTCGAACGGCGCTAATGGTATGATGGGTGTTAACGGCCAGTGATTGCGAAATGATGCGGCTCCGGTACATTGGCACTGGTCACATCTGCCAATAAACTCCTTCACATCTCGGTTGATGTACGGCCACCAGTATCCGGATGACCGGATCCGGTTGATTGTGGTGACGGCTGCAAAATGTCCTCCTGACGGACCCGAATGCAGCGCCCTCACGACATGTTTCCTTTCCGACTTCTCGAGGCAGCGCCTAAGTTGGTCATCCGGCCCCATCCGGAAAAGGACCCCTTTGATCAAGGTGAAGGGAGCTACCTTGGTCTGGAACACCATCTTCTCCTCTCGCGACAGTCCGGTTGGGTACCTCTTACCTGTAAGATATCCAATGATATCTTCGAACTCGGAAGGCTTTCTTCCGGAGAGATGGAAGACTGGCGCTTCATAAGAGGTAAAGAATTAGGTGTGGCCTAAGGTAAGAGGTAAGGTTATTTCATTCATTAGGGTTAGATTGCCTTGATCCCAAGGCTGGTGCGTCTGCGCTTAGACTAGATAGATTCGGCATTAGGTTAGAAAAAATTAATGTAACTTAAATAATTACTTTAGGCACTTAAAATCTAGGCACAACCTACTGAAAGGATACGACGCGATTATCAAATCCCTTCACAAATCCAAACACTCATTAAAAATTTATAACATCTGGATTCCGCTTGGACACCTGCCAAGGTAGGCCACCATTACCAAAGGGTTTGTGTGATACTTTTAGGCTCCCTCGAAGAGGGGTTCCCAAAAGTACCACAACAAATAATGTTAGGTTTACATTTGGTCCATCCTATCATGTTGATCTTAGAATTATTGCAGTATTCCGCATATTTCGAGCTCTAATCCAATCTCTTTAAATACGTATCATGTTTAAATCCAGAGGCTTTAAACACATGTCATTCTTAGTTCCATGCCTAACCACAAACCACTAATATATGACCCCACTTGTGCATGAACATCAATGATGTTATTGCGGTATAAGTGGATTCTTTTTTTATTTTCATGTAAAAATATTTTGTTATGATCATATTCATGTGCATACTCTTGGTCTAGTACATCTTAGATTACAAGGCAACTAAATCATGATTATTAATACTCCCTTTCACTCACAACCAACCTCTCTAATCACATAGTTGTTTTTGCCTCTCCACATCAATCCTCCCTGTTTGCAAAGGTTACACCAAGCCATCAATATTAAATTTCATAAAGTGTGCTAACAAACCTTAGAGTTAGGGATTTTCCCCACACCATTTATGAAGTAAGACACGATTTGGAACATTTCAAGACAAGGTTTTTTGGTTCTAAATATATGAGTGTGACATTTGTGCACCTTGCCAAGTAGTGGGGTTACATTGTTGGAGGTTGATAGACCTTCTTGATTAGAAGGCAACTGTCAGCCATAAACCCCCACTCTTTTGCGTCTATAGTCCGAGTGGAAGTCTATGGCTCACATGTCTTTATCATCCCCCTAGCCTCGGAAACTCCACACTCATGCTCTAATGAATTTAAATGTGTGGTGACGATTGCCACTCCGAGCGAGTAACAATCCCACAAGATTTGCCGGATGGGTGTACTACTCTAGTGCCTTCCAAGCAATAACCTTCTAATATGTAGAATGTAGAACGTTCATGTAGAACACCAACCTAAAGTGTCATGCAGAGTTTAATGCAGAACATAATGCAGAACACCAGTATTTAATGCAGAGTGTAATGCATGACAGCAGTATAGAGTGTAATGCAAGACAGCAGTACAAAGTTTAATGCAGAACATCAGTACGGAGTTTAATGTAGAACATAATGCAGAGTGTAATGCAGGACAGCAGTACAAAGTTTAATGCAGAGTAAAATGCAGAACACTAGTTCAGGGCCTAAATAAGAGGATTAATGCATAAGAGAATGCAAAGTTTGATGCAGAACACTAGTCCAATGCCTAAATCAGAGGATTAATGCATAATAGAATGTAGAGTTTGATGCAGAACACTGGTTCATGGCCTAATACTAGAAATTAATGTAAAATAGAATGCAAAGACTAATGCATGGCCTAAGGTTGAATTAATGGAAGAAGAGATGAAATAATAACTCATACAACTACTAACTCATGATATCAAAGCTAATGTGACTTGAGCAATAACATAACTCTTCAATAGGGTTCAAAAACTCTTTTGTTCAACACTCATAGGGTTTATAAACCCCCTTGTCCTCCATTCATCTTCCTATCCTTCTACAAACTCCTTGCTCTCACTACATAGAAAGGAGGGAGAGAGTAAGCAATCCCAAGTAACAAGTGAAGTGATCCTAGTGAGAGAAGTTCTAGTAGAAGAGATCCTAATGCAAGAGATCCTAATGTGAGAGAGATCCTAATGTGTGTGTACTCCTAAAGTGAATGCATGAGATGAGAGGTCCTAGAGTGAGAGAGGTCCTAGTGTGAGAGAGAGAATAAGAGAGAAGAGAATGAACCTCCGTGCTCTCCTCCATGGGACTACCCCCTTCAACCCCAAAGTATTTTCCACCGTAGATCAAGCCATACCTACATCTAGTGGTTGGCATTCATGGCCGTCACCACCCTAACCCTTGATCAAAACTCCTAGATCCAACGGTTGGCATTCACGGCCGTCACAACCCTAGCCGCCCTTCTCCAACCCCTAGATCCAACGGTCTCCTTTCGCCAACCGTTAGATCCAATGGCCTTCATCCGTTCCAACTTCATCCGTTTGGCGTCCACTTCCATTCGTCTCCGTTCGTCGTCGTTCTCCATCCGACGATGTCCTATGCTGTTCTTCATTCGTCTGACATTGTTCTGCATTCGTTCCACCATATTCTGCATTTCGACGATGTTCTGCATTCGTTCGACCATGTCCTACAGTCGTTTGACCATGTTCTGCATTCATTCGACCATGTCCTACGATATTCTACGACGTCCTTTCTCCACGTTTCTTCACACTAACACTTGACCTAAGTCTAATTTCAAAACAAATAACTCCCCTCCTACTTAGAGTGCGAACCTTAACCCAACCGCGAGCGGTTTGGTTAATCTACACGGGTAAATAGAATGTTTCAAAAAGATAATATAATTGAGAAGGTTCTACGCACACGCGCGTAGTGACTTCTTCTCGGTATCCACCTATAGATTATTCCTGCTCTTAACACTAGCTCAACTTTGGGATAACACCGGTCAATGCAACCACCCGGATTCGAACCCGGGTTGGTCAGACCTAATACCAGTCTCTTAAACCACTCGCATCCACATGCGGATGTCTCAATTTTGAGTAATTGAAGAAACGCCAAAATCAAGTCTTAAGGAACTTTTGAGGTTAACACCATATGTGGGCACCATATTGGGCTCACAGCAACCTTAGCACTAGAAACAAAAATATGAAGAATGGAAAATAAATCTTTAATTTTGCAATGCACACATTCTTTGCAAATATCTATTTTTAATTCCAAAAAATATGCACACATGTACACATACATACAAGAATATACTTGATTCAAAGTTTAAATATTAAAGACTAACATGTGTTGAGGGAATCTAGGACATGAGCAATGAATGGTAAGTAGTGAAGCAAACCATAGAAGTGGTGAATAGTAGGTTATAAATGATGAACGATAACATATGAGCATTGAATTGTATTTGATGGATTCTCCACAAGTGTAGGGATTATAATAAATAAACATAAAAATATTCTCGTTAATTTGGTTTTATGACATAGTAATCTTATTTTTGTTTTCATGTATGAAAAGGGCCAATCACCATAGAATGTACAAAATTTCTTGTGTAATGTTAATTTTTTTATTCAACTTGAATTACACAATGGTATTAAAATATATGAAGAGTGTTTCCAGAAAAGCACGAGGCTTCTTGGTATGGTGGAATTTTGTCCTAAGAATGCCTCCCACTTGAACATCACCCACCAAACAATAATGCTCTAATTCCTACATTCCTCTCCAATATGATATAGTCAACTTTTGGCCCATGTAACTCCTAATTCATTCATTTTTTCTTCATGAAACTTTACATAATAAATTTATACCTCATGAAAACCTTACATATCATATTTTATGGCTATGAGCTTTGCACAATCCGTGGTGAATATTTTTTTCAAATTGACTTTGTAGTTTCAACACTGCCTCAAATACCTAGTTGCATTCATGTTCTTATTTCCTAATTTACAAGTCCTATGCACTTAGATCTTAACATCATCTAGACAAGGCATCTTAGTAGCTACCCTCTAAGTTTCGCCTCACACCCATAGTATTCAACGAGAACCAAACTCTCAAAGTTATATCACCTAGCTTCCTTAGTTTCTGGACCCCTGTCATTTCAAAATTCCAATGATCATTCTCTAGCAAGGACTACACTTCTCATATTTGCATACAAGTAATGCACCTCACCAAGAACACATCTCCAAAATTTCATATCAATATTTCACTCCAATTATATAAAATACACCAAAACCAATATCCAAAATTATGCCCTCTTTATAGATCAAGTGTAGAAAATACAACTATTGTCTTTAATGTCTATCCTTACTTCTCCAAGTCACCTCAATACCCCCGGGGAAGTCACTGTCAAAAATTTAGATAACTATGAGAGAACAAATATAGGGTGGCATTTATTCATGGTTGATAAAAATTATATATTTTTTGATATAACATAGCCTTGAAGAAATGTGAGGTAGCACATTATATATAATATAGGGTCACTTGTAATACCCAAAATTATGTTTATAGTATTTCTAAAATAGCATTATAGTAATTGGTAGGGAATTTTTATTATTTTTGGGTTGACTTTAGGGTAAGAAAAATTTAAGAACTAGATGAAAAATGATCACAAATCCATCTATAAAATAGATGAACTCGTTGGATGAGGGTTATTAAGTGTACTTTTGAGGAACATTTCATTGACGTTTGTATAATTCTCTGGTTGTTCCTCCCACGCAAGACAAGAATTCTATCATCGTGCATTGACCCCTACGGTGTTTAAAGAGCTCCGTGGGGCCATATTTGGTGAATCTATGGTGGATTGATGGATTTGTTCTAGGTGAGAGGTTGTGGCATCTTTTGTGATGATCATTTCTCAATTTTCACGTAGGACTCTTAAGTAGGCATTTCAAATTGTCTTCACACTTTGCATGATAACATGTGCAATGTTAGTGCAACTGTGCTAGTGAACACATATGGACACTTTAATGATGCTGGTTTGTTTTGGAATTTGTGGACTTCTTTCAATGTTTGGATGAAACAATTAAGTACGCCATTATCAATGGGCTTAGACATGTAACCAATTATGTAAATAACATGCTTCTTGTATATACAACTTAATTTCTGTTGCGTGATGAATTCCATTTCTAATGTTATTGTCCATGAAGGAAAATTCAAATAAATATAAATAATGAAGGGTCTGAAATATTATGGAGATTTTAATTTATAATTACACATAGGGTGGTAAGAAATTGAAGAAAGTAGAATTATTAAAAAATATAGGGTCCACTAAAATGCAGTAAATGAGCTACATAGCCCCCCAAAAAATATGTGTTGTACGCTCATGTGTCCCCAAAGAATACACTAAGTGACTTCCCCGAGTCAATACCTTCAAGCATTCTAAGCATTTAAAAACACTTAGAAAACACTCACACTCTCAAAACCCTCCGACTCTCTAAACTTCAAGACTCAAATGCCCACTCGAATCACTAAACACATGAACTCCCTTGTCTTACGTATCTACCTCTTAGACCCCCTTTGGCCAATAGAAAGCCATTGGGGTTAGGACATAAGGGAACCCTTGGGGGCTAGGGTTCCGCCACTTGGCCCTAACTTACCCTACCCTAACCTTCACAACTGACTTATCTACTCAACACTAAGACCGGTCTTGAACTAACTACAACTAATGGGTGCAAGCATAGTAACGTGGACCAAAAAAGTGCTCCGGTATATGAAAGCCATGATTTTCTTGGTCAAACGCCTATAAGTAGTAGCAAAATGTTGTTTAAAATATATTATTTTTCATGATGACCTCTATTGTTAAGTTAGATACTCAAATATAGAATATCAATATGAGATCTTCAAAACCTATCATCAAAAGTGACGTGTAAAAGCAACTGACTAAATATAGTTTTGAACGTAAATTTCATGACCTTAAATATTTTGAACTTGGAATTTCTTTCATATTCCTTGAATTCATTATAAACTTGAGGTCATCGTAATTTTTTTTTCAAAAATTCATCAATTTAATGTAATGTAATTGTATTTTAAACAAGTTTTTGACAATTATCTTTTCAATGACACCCACATGCACCACCACTTGCACCGTCTTCTAAAATACATATACGTTGTTTGAAATTGTTTTTTGTGAACATAAATTGCTTGGCTTTGTAGATTCATATGTTTTCTAAATGTTTATGAATTTTTATTTCATAAAATTCAAAGTTAGTATATTGTTTTGGATCACTTTCACTTAAACCTAAGCAAGGATCAAGAGCTGTCCACTTTACCGTGCTTGCATCCTAATGCATGAACTAGAACAATGACCACACTAATATTGATCTAGTAACATACTTAGGAACACAACTAAGTCATATGAATGTCTAAATTTTAATCGATAACCGGCCCAAATTATGACAATGGCTATCAACCGTTGTAAATTAGATTATCGAGTCTCATATATGAACATGTGAATTGATCATGGAAAATCAATAACTAGGTGTGTTCAACAACTCCGACAAGCTCAAGTGGAGGCATGACCTCGTTGTAAGTGCAAGTTGGAGCATGAATGAAATTTGTTGTTGTCGTAATCCACCTTGTATGGAAATATGAACACATAAGAAAACATGTTTGCAATACACCCATTTCCTTTATTTTCAAAGTTACGATGATAGTCCAAGCATGTGTAGTGTGGGATATTAGCAATGGAAACTCACTACGACTTGTCTTCCTTAGAAATGGTGTTGATGATCACTATATATCCTAGAAATGGAATGGCAACAAAATAGTATACCAACAACACAATATACGTCTATGAGTCCAACGCTCTCCCATTTGTTTTTGTGATTTGTCATGGATGTTGCAAAATTCTACAAAAATATGACCGAGATCCAATGTTAAGACTTTCCGTTTCCCAAAATGACTTTATGGCCTCCACTAACAACTTTGGATCTCCACACTTAGAAGCAACCACCAGTTTAAAGGACGTTTGGCATGATTTGTTTCCAATGGATGCACCTTTCTGCCAACACCTGTAATTGGCAATTTTCATGAAGGTTCTAATAAATTATAAATTATAGCCTCATAAAGGCATGTCATTTTGTTCTTGGATTTTTGAAGCCATTTGTTGTGTAATATCTTTGCAAGATTGCATACATGTTGGCAATTTTGCATGCTCCTCTATTATCATATCATGTGAGATGGAAATCAAGGAACATGTCATAGACGTATCCACCCCACACCATTCCAACACAACTCAAGAGCAACACTAATGATTCTTGAACTAAAATAATTTACCATAATGTTGTACTTACTGAAAACATATGACCATCCTATTGATTCTAACACAAGTACCAACACCCCAACCACTTGAATGAACCCAAAGAAACCTTCCTTAGTGGTAGCTCTAGAAGATAACCACCACGAACACATGACATGGTATTCAATTTTCACATCTTCCATTGTCGTGGTGTACTTGTGAGCCATGCATATTTGCTTGTGTTGTAATTGCAAGGATCGTTTGATGTACTTTGGCGTGACCTTGTCCAGATTAGTGACCCAATGGAAAAGACATGTACACTCACAATTTATCATGGGACAATAGGGTCTCTACTCTTGCAAAATTTTTGCACAACGTTCCAATTAGCTTGGGCATTGTCCCCCATGAACACCTTGAAAGTTCACGTTCTTGACCCCATTATTTGCCATAACCACATTAGGGTTTTTAAAAAACATAGTATAAGCAACTCCATCCTCAAATTGCATATCACAAAGCACAAATTGTGAGGACTTTGCAAAAGTTGCTAGCGTACACATGGCACACCATTGTCGTCCAATCTTTTAGTCCTTTAACATTAGCTTCGACCTATGTCATCCTGGCATGTTGCACATGTGCATGTGAATTAATATCCGGACAACCCAACCCCATACACCCATGCAACCATGCAACCATATGCCAATGCCCGTGTGTACGTACAACATGCATGTATGCCCATGCCCATGCATACGTGCGACATGCATGTATAGCCCATGCTCATTGGTCTCCATGACCCGCCACTATGCCCCATAGAACACTTTAAGAAAAATAATGAAATTTCTTTTCTTTTGATTAAATTGTCCTATTGCCGATGCCATGTCGCCACTTTAGCTCCATGCCCACCTTTTGTACTTCTAATCCCCCACCTTTCCTCTTTCTTTTGTCACATGCCAAAAAATCTTGTCATGTCAAATGCCAAAACACATTTGATGCGCTTTTGCTTTGGAAAGCTAGTTAGACATGTGTCCATTTTTCGTAGACTCCCACCACCATGAACTCCATTGTATGTAGATGGTAAAAAATGAAGCACGAGTTCTCCATGTCCTCTCTACATTGCATTTGTTTAACTAACTGGACACCACCTCTTGGAAGGCCCAGTAATAATTTGAGATAAACACCTTGTATTTCAAATGCCCTGGGAAATGACTGTCTAGGACGAACTTGAAACCCCGAGTGGTCTTTAAGCAACGCAACAATACTTTCCATGGTACCCATCCCACTATGGATGAATTGCTTGACCCAACCACAAAATTACAATAGTTGGGCAACGCAAGTGTAGTAAATTTTGTTCATAACAACCTCTAAGGATGCTCCATCAAGGTGATGGCCTTCACCGCTTCTTGGCCATTTAAGAAGATAATATGACAAAAATTGTTTGTTAGCAAGCCATGACACAATAACAAGTTTTTGGCAATAGGTGTTTCAATTTTTAATTTTATTTTGCAATGCATGAGCAAAAATTCTAGACATGTGCCAGTCAAACCTAGGTGGTCATAGACACCCAAATGAATGCAAGTCCATGACATGACAAGAGATGTGGAATGTACATACATGATACAAGCATGGCTCACAACAATGCATATTGGTGGAGAATGACTTCTATATACAATGGAAGACATGGTAATGATGGCGAGGGAAAAAACGACACTTGGATTAAAGAAAACCAAAAGACAAATATAAAAACCTCGTGCAAGATCGCTCGGCACTGTTCCAACAAAGAAGAATTTAAAAATTATTCCAAAGTGAGAGGTGAGGTAGCAAGCCATGCGAAGGGCGGAAAAAGGTGCCATGTGGACATATCAACATGTGGTGGGGCAGGGCATGTGGCCCATGGGTGGAGGTGGGAACGCATGTGTATGGGGCTATGGGTAAGAAGGGCCACACGGGGGAATATGCAGATGGGGGACATGGATTAAAGGGGAAACATGTGGGGTATAGATATATGGGGGGGGGGCGTGGATGGGGCATCATAGATGGCATGGGAATGGGAATGGGAATATGGGATTATGGGGGGAACAAGGGGTAGGAGGGGCAATTAATTTTTTCAATAACTAAATTAATATGTCTAACTAAGGTACACATACACATGCAATTAGGTTATGGTGCAACTTCAGTCTTCAACATCTCATTCCCCTGTTTGCTAGTGTTTCTTTTTTTCCATTCACAATGTGACACTACATTCCTAGGAGCCCTAAAGCATGTCTAGGTGAAGTCCGAGCATGTGCATTGTGGGATATTGGCAAAAAAAACCAACAAGAGTTGTCCGCAACTAAAACGATTGTGGTTATGACTCCATATCATGGGTATGGAATGGCTCTAACACTAATGGCATAGTACCCATCCACGAGTTTGACAAAGTACTTACTCTTGGTCTAGAGAAACCTCAAAGTTTTCCTTGGTCTTGAGAAACCTAAAACTTGCATTTGGTTTAGAGGTTCAAAAGTTCCAATTCAATGAAGAAAGAAGACCCTACTTTCTACTTAGTTAATAAGAACTTTTGTGAGTTTTAGTTTATTGAAAATCTCAAATCTTCACTTGGTCTAGTGAAATCCAAACTCTAACTTGGTCTAGAGAGAATTTTAAGTTTCACTCGATCTAGATCAACATAATTATAGTGGATTTGCAAGGTTGCATGCCCTATCTATTTTAAATTGGCAAAGAAAATCATATGTTGAATTTCTATGTAATCAAGTAGGACCTTGGTTTTAAAATTTGGTTCTAACTATAATATTGTTCTAACTACATTTTGGAAGTGTTGAAGTGATTGTACCTTGATCATGTTAAACAATTATTTGGTTTTCATTTGTTGAAATTTTTTTGATCAACATGTGTTTTGATATTTTATTTTATTAGACTGTATCTAGGGGCATGAATTTTTATTCAATTGAGTGGAACATTTGGATTGTAACAAATGTGAATATTATTTTAATATAACTTATATTTTGGAGGTGTTTAGCTATACATTGGTATCACTTGATCTAGTGAAACCAAACCCAACAAATCATCTTTAAGGAATCTTTAAGTTGATACTTAATCCATTGTCACATCACAAACTTAAACACTTCCAAAATCTACTAAAGCAAGGTTTGTCTTTGAACGATTTATAGTTTTTTGTTTTTCTTGTTTTTCTTTAAATTTTTTTTCTTTGCAAGTCGATTGATTACCTTGGAAGCCTCTTTAAAAGTCATATCTTAACAAAATTTTGACCCTCAAAATTCATCTTTTACTTTCAAGCTTTCCCTCTTTTGCAAACTTGTAAGAATATCACTCTAGGATTACAAAAGGAAATATCATATTTGCAACACAGTTTCCAACTTCATGACTACAATTTAAGACCCCAATGCTGGAAACTAGACTCAGATTCCAACCCTTACATGCATGTTTGGAATTTTAACTTCATAGATATACAAAGAAAATCTTGGACCTTGCACCGACTATTTCCCATGCTTCTAACGGTATGCATTGAGGTTGGATATTTGGTATTTGTGTCCCTTAGACTATTGTTTCCAACCCCAAAGGTTAACCCCAGGGATGTACAAATGGACGTGACGCGGCCTAAACGCGTCACGTCGCATCACGAATGACATGACGGCGTCACGTCGCATCACGAATGACATGACGGCGTCACGTCGCGTCACGTCCAGGGTGTGACGCCAAACGGACGTTACTGTAGTAAAAAAAAATTACTAATGGGATTTTTTTTCTTTCAGATAAGTAATTATTTCGACATCAATACAGGCAGTCGTCTACCATGGTCGACTGCTATATAGGCAGTCGACCACTTAATCGACTGCTAACTCAGCAGTCGACTATAATGGTCGACTGCTAATGTAGCAGTTGACTAAGTGGTCGACTGCTATATAGGCAGTCGACCACTTAATCGACTGCTAACTTAGCAGTCGACTACAATGGTCGACTGCAAATGTAGCAGTCGACCATGGTAGTCGACTGCTACATTGGCAGTCGATTGCTATGTTGGCCGTCGACGAAGATAGTCAACTGCAGTTGTAGCAGTCGACCATTGCCGTCGACTGATACTATTAACAGACAAATGCAGTCAACATCATATGTTTGTTGGGTTAAATTTTAATGGTTTGGATATAGTGGAATATGGATGGATGGAAGTAGTTTAGGAAAAATGTGATTAAAGCCAACAATGATATGTAGAAGAAAAAAAAACCGCGTTGTATTAAAACAAGTATATCGTAAAGATATAAAAAATATACAAGGTTGTCCATATCAATGATACACGCATACTACCTTAACCCCTACGATGTTGCCTAAAGAACTAAACAGACAAAACACTATCCTTAACCTCAGTTCTCCAGCAGTCTATGGGCTCATCCCACCCCACAAACGGCATCTGCATCCGTAGTTTGGCGATGGTCAATGAAATGCGGTTGGACACGTTCTCGCAGGTCAATGCACTCAAAGTGACATCCCAAATTTTCCTTCCTTCATTGGCAAAGAATATTCGGTCATCACCATCATTGCAAAGTTGTCGAGCAATCATGCCGACCGCATAACACTCAGCCTCCGCGGTGTAATATACATCGGGATCCTGGTGTCTCCTGTTTTGGATGTAAAACAGTTCCGGCGCCACCCAAAACTTCTCCTTCCTCAATTTTTCCTTCGTTTCTACGGTTTCCGCATGCCATAGCGATAGGACATCCTCACCCGAATGCGTTGCACATCCCCAATCGCACACCCCAATCTTGAGGCTCCCGTCCGATTCCCAATGCAACATAATGTTGTCAATGGATAGATCGTTGTGTTGCACATTTGCTGCGTGCAAAGCCTCCATGATCCATAACAATGCCCAAGCCAACTTTACCCTCTTCGCCCGGAACTTTTGGACTTGGTCATAGAGTTGTCATTCGGTTGCGTCCATTGTCAAAATGTTGGCATTTGGGCGGTGGGCTCTATCCCGGATGAACATCTCTCGTAGAGTGCCCCCGTTCCACCATAGTGTATAGCCCGCATTGGACACACTGTTGATTAACCAAAACTTGATGAAACCTGGATGCGTGCTCTTTAAAACGCATGCCTCCGCACTTACTTGGATACGAGTTTTTTGCCTATCCGACGTCTTTGGGGTCTTTTTAGCCCACGTAATCTCCGGTGGGAGACGATCGTCGCCCTCGATCCTCACCTTCCTCACCTCCCCGTAACCCCCCACCTTCTTAATGCTCTTCAAACTCACGACATTTGCCGTATCGGGAATCCACAATAGTTGGCATGGGCCCGACACCCTTAGCCACTTCTCCAATTTCTCCGCCTTCCAAGGAATTATTTTGGAGGCCGTCTTGGACAATCCTTTGGCCACGGGATCCCACCACAAAAATATTTCCCGGATTCTTACAGCTCGAGGGCTCAACACCTCGCCTGTTTCGCCCTCCGGGAACATGTTCTCAACCAATTGCTTGAGGTTGAAAATACCATTTTGGGCCTTATTCTTCACCCATGAATCGAACCCCGCAAGATTCCCATCACCGCTAAACTCGGGGCCATCCACTTCCTGTCGAATAGCAACCTCCATGTCCCTTTTAATTATCTCAACCCTTTTGTGTTTCGGCTGCTCCAAAAAACGGAATTTGATGCCGGCCTCCCCATTCCTCAAATACCAGTCAACTATGGCTTGGTGGACCTTTGCTGTTATCGCATCCGAAAATTTTACCTTTGGTTTCCCGCTCCTACTCGACGACCCTGAGGCCGCGGAAGCCCCTCCTTGGCTGCTCGTAGGGGCACCGGCATTTGGGCGGACGGGAACGGTAGTATCTGAACGGGGGGTAATATTGGCTCCCGCTCCCGAAGCACTTCCTGATCCCACATCGGAATGTCGTTGCCGCTTAAGGGGCCGTTTGTGCACCCTGCCGGGTGCATCCGGCTCGTCCTCCGGCATCCTCCAACTTCGATCCTCCATCGTGTTTAAAAACACGCTATTATTGTGTTCACAAACACAACTCAAATGTGTTCACAAACACGGCCGTATTCACACCGCTCCACCGCAAAAAATCGGATCCAAAATTGGCAAGAGTTTGCACCCTAAACCAATCTTCCAACCGCCCCCTAGGCCCTCTCAAAACATTAGGCAAAGGATGCTAGGCATGCTTAGTCCCAATGTCCCGCTTGAGGAGGGGTGGTTGAAAAATGATGTCAATGAGGCCTCCCCACTTATATATATAGGTTGGGTGGGCCTCACACCGACGGTACGACCGGACGCCGCGCCCCTGGATCCTGACCGTTGGACCGTGCATCATCCAACGGCCAGGATGGATGCGACGATTGGTCGACTGCTATACGGCAGTCGACCATCCAGTCGACTGCCAGATAGCAGTCGATTCTAGATAAGGCAGTCGACAATTAGCAGTCGACCGCGGCGTCGACTGCTATGTGGCAGTCGACGTGTGGGCCGACTGCATTTAGCAGTCGACTGCGGGGGTCGACTGCCATGTCGACTGCTAGTTTGCAGTCGACCCTGGAAGTCGACTGCCACGTCGACTGCCAAGCAGCAGTCGACCCCCGATCTCGACTGCGAGTGGCAGTCGACGTGGCGGTCGACTGCCATGTCGACTACTAGTTTGTAGTCGACCCTGGAAGTCGACTGCCACGTCGACTGCCAAGCAGCAGTCGACCCCCTATGTCGACTGCGAATGGCAGTCGACGTGGCAGTCGACCGCCATGTCGACTGCTAGTTTGCAGTCGACCCCGGAAGTCGACTGCCACGTTGACTGCCAAACAGCAGTCGACCCCCGATGTAGACTGCGAATGGCAGTCGACGTGGCAGTCGACCCAGGAAGTCAACTGCCAAATCGACTGCCAAGCAGCAGTCGACCCCCGATGCCGACTGCGAATGGCAGTCGACGTGGCAGTCGACATCGCAGTCGACTGTAGAGCAGTAGTCGACCCCCGAAGTCCGCTGCGAATGGCAGACATTGGACCTCCCCCCCTCCAAACATAAACAAATTGCTTTTGCAATGGATCCTATAGCGGATTACTCTAAACACTTTTAATATCATAGCATCTTTTATATTTAGTGCACGTTCAAGCGTCGGGACTATAAAGGGTTCACCGCTCATTAGCATTCATCATTTCTCCTCGCTCTAGTTGGCCTTGATTGCCTTTTGGCATTCGTTGCAAGTGGAGAGAGGTAGTAGGTTATATTGGGATGGGCACGCGAAACGAATGGAAGCCTTGGTTTGTGCCCAAGGAGTGGAGTCCAACGTCCAAGAAGGTCGAGTGCAAATTTTGCGCGTTGGAATTAGTTTATAGGAAGGACCGCATGGTTGCCCATTTGGGATACCAAAAAAATGACGGCAAGATGCGGGGGGTGGCATTGTGTCAACGTCAAGGGCCGATTGTAAAGTCTTTATTTTCGAGGTGCGGCGGATCGTGGCCGCCAATTCCGGATGACTTTGTGGACGAGTGCGTTGAGGACGGGGGAGAAGCTGTGGTCGGGTCCGAACAACAAGCGTCATGCGGTGCATTGTCGAACGCGAACGGAAGCCAAACCGCTCCACCATCTCCCGCACCGTCAGTAGCAAGGGAGTTGGTGTCCGGGACGACTCCCGAACCCCACCGACGTTCCCAACGGCAAATGAGACTAAAGGAAGGGTTGCAAAATTCGACAAAACGAGACTTGGATATAAAATGGTCGCAAGCTTTTTATGAGGCTAATATCCCCATTAGTATTGTCCGTCATCCCGCTTTCATCCAGGCCGTTAAGGCAACCGCCGAGGCTAGAATTATGTACAAACCCCCAACATACCGTGCAATGCGCAAGAGTTTACTTGACGATGCACGGTTCAATACACAAAAAATCGTGGAGTTGAAGACAACATCATCCATCCACAAATATGGGTGCACTATTTGTTCGGACGGATGGGAGAATGTTGTCCACCGCCCTTTGATGAACGTCATGCAAATTTGTCCGGCGGGCGACGTGTTCCTTGGTTCCATCGACACCACCGGTAGCACAAAGGATGCCGCCTACGTGGCCACCGAGGTCAAACGTTACATCGTTGGAGTGGACCCCACAAAGGTTGTTCAAGTTTGCTTCGATAATGCGGCAGCCATGAAAACCGCGGCGAGCAATATTAGCCGGGAATGGCCACACATATATTGGCAAGGGTGTGCGGCGCATTGTTTGAACTTGTTGTTGAAGGATTGGGGTAAACAACGATGGGCGAAGGACGTCGTAGACAAGGCGAAGGACATTGTCAAATACATCCGGGCCCACCAATGTCCGACGGCGGTCTTCCTCACCTACTCGCCCAATTTGGGCTTGAAGATGTCCGGGTCCACACGATTCGCCACCAACTTCCTCATGATTGACCGGCTTCTAAAGGTGAGACATGCTTTGGAACAAACGGTTATTCATCCCGATTGGACCGCCTACGTGAACAAATTAAATAGAGGAGGCGATGATCGAAGGAGAAGTGCAATAAAAGTACGTCAAATCAAGACAACGGTTAATGACGACAATTTTTGGACAAGTTGCGATAATTACCGCCACATGTCGGAGGAGGTGTTGAAAACATTGAGAGTGTTTGATGGCGTTGAACCGGCAATGGGCAAGGCTTGGTTGACTATGAAGAACTTGGAGAAACATGTGCTTAGCCTAAGTAATCCTCCTTTCAACCTAGCACACAACCTCGCTACCTTGGCCGAAGAAGATTTCTACAGCCGGTGGCGTATGATGACCACGGACCTACACCATGCCGGTGCAATCTTGAATCCTTATTTATTGGACGACAACGTCGTCCACGAAGACGCGGCAGTTAAATCCGGATTCTTGGACGTCATGAGGAGGTTGACCACGGGCAAGGACGGTCATTACGGTCGGGTTGTGGCCGAATTTCAAGCTTTCAAAGAGCGTAGGGGCGCGTTCGCCAATATGCCCCTAGCCATGGAAGCTAACATCCCACCCCACGAGTGGTGGGACCTCGTGGGCGAAGGTGGCACCCACTTGGCCCCTTTGGCAAAGCGAATATTGGCCCAAGTGTGCTCCTCTTCGTCTTGCGAAAGGAATTGGAGTAGTTATTCGTTTGTGCACAACAAGACTAGGAACCGGTTGAGTTCGGCGAGGGCCGAAAATTTGGTGTACATTTATACCAATTCACGGTTGGCACGGGAGAGGGTTGATCGGGACTCGGCCGCATGGTATCTAGTGAACATGATGTCCGAAGACTCCGACTATTCGGCCGACGAGGATATAAATGGGGACCCCCCGTGGGACCCGGCGGGGATTCCTCGGGGCCTTCGGACAACGAGAGCGATGGGGGACATGGTGGAGGGAATTTGGGCCTTGACAACCACAATGATCCGTTTGCATACGATGGACTTGACGCCGAGGACGATGGTGATCTTCACATGTGGGCCAACATAGCCGGTCGGGAGTTTCTCTCCACTACGCATGTGCGTCCCGCTACGCCGACAATTACAATACCCGATGTACCGGTAGACATTCAACCCGTAGTGGATGAAGATGTAGTGGCCGAACCACATGTGGATGAAGCTCTTGAAGCGGCTCACAACTGGATGGACATGGACGAAGTCCCACCACATCCTTCCCCCATTCATCCACCGACGGATGTTGTGCCCACTCCTATTGTGCCGACAACATATGCACAACCCATGTAAACTACACCACCCTTTCCCGAGCCCCACGGAGAGGGCACGTCCAATGTTGTCCTTAACACTAGTCCATTGCGAGGTATTGGGCAATGCCCGGCCGTTGCGCGAGCACCGAAATCCGACTCAGATGACACATTGGCGCAACACATTGCGCGTCGGGCCCCAACAATACCACGCATGGGCTCCCGGTTGGTTGGTGCCACCATCGGCATGCGCGCCCCATGCCCCACACCGGCTAGGCCACCCCCTAATATTGCATTGACAAACTTTGGTCGGACCACGAGAGGTCAAAAAAGAAAACGACAAAGGGATGTGCGAGAATGGAGGACTACCGGGGCCACCCCACTTGCACGTCCACAAACTGACGGCGTTATGGATGCAACGGGTTCAAGACCAATGGTATCGATTAGAATGCCAAGGGCTGGCACACGGCTTAGTCGAATTCCCGGCCCGGCAATTGATGGCCACGAGTCCGACGCCCGAACAGATGACAATGCCAGCACGGACGATGAATCCGGCGTAGGCGAAGCTCCCGATGATAGTGATTACCAAGCACCGCCCCCAAGGGTAGCTGTGGGAGGGCCACGCAGGACAAGGAATTCTATTCCTCAAGACAACGATAATGCCCCTTCATGAATGAATATTTATAGTAATGTCAAATGTCCTATGGTGTTCAATGGGTTTAGTTGTATTGGTGATCAGTTTTTGTAATAACTATTTTTGGGTTTGTTTGTTGAAAAAATAATGTGAATTTCAAATTTGTATGTTGGATGTTGACTAGAAATTGAGCCTACATGTATGATGTAGGGTTTAGGAAATGAATGTCCAATGTGCACTAAGGTTAGGACTCAGGAGTAGGACACATGGAATTGATTTGTAATGCCAATAGGCCCTATGTAGTGTTGCATTTTTTATTCTATAGGTCGGAGGCGGCATTATAAAATAGTTTTAAGAATATTTAAGACTATTTTTATGTTTTTTTAATTGAAAATCATCGAAGACATCAATCCGTGAGGTCCTTTATGGCAAATCATTGTCGAAAACATTCTCCTCTTCTAGGATTAGGTCATCGAGCTCTTCTCCGCCCAAATATTGATCCAAGAATGATGACATTGTAAATGCAGACCACCATTCACGACTTGTCCGATGTGCCATGTGGGGCGTTATGTATTCCAATATTTGCCAATTTGTGTGGCAATGCTCAAGGCTCAAACATTGCCATTGAGTTTGAATGTACTAATGCTATATGGTAATATGGAACAATTGTCAAAGTTGAGCGTGTCTATATTTGCCCTATTGCCATGGATTGGCTATAGTCGTGAACTTATAATAAAAAACATTTAAAAATGCCGTAGAAATTTGTCGAGGATTTTAAAATGCATTTTAAATGTGTATTTTAAGATAAAGTAAAAAAAATGCACCTCTAGCCCTATGTCATGTGGGAGGATGAAATGAATGTCCAATGTGCACTAAGGTTAGGAGTAGGACATATGGAATTGATTTGTAATGCCAATAGGCCCTATGTCATGGGCGAGGATGGAATTAATGTCCACACACACACACATATATATATATATTGCAAATACCCCCAAATATATATATATATACATATATATATATATATATCTATATATATTGCACATACATCCATATATATAGCGCATACGTATAGAACATACGGTATACCGGGAACCCACATATATATTGCACATACACATACATATTGCAATTTGCACGTACACCCATACATGTTAGACATACATATTGCACACGGGTGTAGCTAATAAGGAAGTTATCATTTGTTTAAATAGCGATCCACTTTTATTTCACATTACAGATCATATCTTTTACATAGTGCGATTATATCCACTAGGCCTAAGCACATATACACGGTGTTTGCTAGGATTAAATCGGCGAACTATATAGAACATGAACCGCTACATCTACATAGAAAAATTATCATGGCAATAGTCGCTCCAAAGGACAAATCCAAAAGTTGGTGCATCGACGATATTCGGCAGAACGTTTGTCGACTTGAAGCCAATATTCTCCATTCTCCACAAGCATATCCCGCAAGTATTCAAGTTCCATTATGAAAATATCGTTGAGCCGAGCATGCTGAACTTCCCATCGAATTGGGATGGCAATGCGTTGCGTATGGCTGAACATGAAGAGGTTCAGTCGGAACGCTCGCAACAATTCGGCGAGCTCCGAAGTCCCTCTCACGCCCCTAAATCGATGCCCCATTGGTACGTCTACGTCCCAAATCGACATACGCAACGCATTGTAGACTTCTCCCATACCAAAATGTTCCCGCCAAGCTTTGTTAACTCCCATGTATTTAAAAATACATATGAGAGTAAAAAGATTCGCCCTCACTTCACACCCCCGCCCATACTCTCCTCGGTGATATGGCTCCAAAATAGGCTCTACGACCTTCGGCAATATGTGCTCCCCCACAATTTCCGCGGTTAATCCGGGTAAAATGGTCGACGGTGCCATGTTTGGCACAACCCTGAAATAGCAGCTTCTCCGCTCCTTCTCCCTTTGTTCTCCGTTTGCAAAGCTTGCTAAAACAGGTTATGGCCAATGGAGAACTTGGGAATGAGGGAAATGGGAGGTTGCATTGCTATATATATGCATCCTTTGTCATGATTGTATGCATTTAATGTATGATTTGACTAAGCTAACGCTCTTCCCAAATCCTAACGCCTAATTTCGACTGCTGGGCAGCAGTCGATTTGCATATTCGACTGCTGGGCAGCAGTCGACTGTGGATGTGTGAGCCCAAAAGGGTGCCCACATTTAGTCTTAGACCCTTGAAACGTTAGTTGATGCACTTTGAAGTAGCATGTTACTTCACAAAAATATAAAAAGAGTGAAATGTTAGTCTTAGAAGTACCATGTTGTAAGAGGCTAGGATGTGAGTTGTTATTGTGTTTTTACCTTCGGAAGGATTTGAGTGAATGAGGATAGGTAAGGAGAACTTGGATTGAGTAGTTAGTGAGTAGGCTAGTACAAATGGATGGAGACAACCAAAGTGACTCAAGAGGCAAGTGCATTCGAATTGGGATGAATGGAGGATCACATGGAGCGCACAAGTGGACCACCTCATCATGGCCACTTAATGGGGAAGGTCCAAGGAAGAATGCAAGGTGGAGGATAAGCAAATTCTCAAAGCACCAATCAAATCACGAGTTAAGCATCGTGGTTTGAATTAAGTGGTGAGCGACGATTTGGGAAAGTAAGGGGAGAAAGTTATGGCGGCGGAAAGCGAAGGAGGCTAAGTTTGGGTTGAAGCATCCCAAGTTTGGTAAAGTGTGGTAGGTAGAAAGCCAAGGCTAGTTAAATGTTCGAATTAGGATCCTTGTTGATCATTTGAGGGAGGAAGGCTTAGAAGATAGGATTGGCGCCTACTAAGTAGGAGGAAATCTCAAGGGCTTATCGTGAGCCTTGAGGGTGCTCACCCCCTCAAGCTTACTATATAATCCCTCATTCTTCCCTCACTCATCCTCTCTTTCCTTTGTGCTCCAAGGCACCCCACGAGTTATAAGTGTGGGTGTGGGAAGCCATATTGGAGCACATGTGTGTGCTTAGTTTTTAGTTTGAGAGCCAAGGCTTGTTAGCCTTGAAGAGGGCTTGACCTCTTGGTAGAATTAGTGTTGACGTGAAGGATTTTAAAGTTAATTCATGATTCCAATTTGTGGTACTTGAAGTTCATGTTTTGAATACACGTGGTTGCAAGTTCCATGTTTAAGAGTTGAGCACTTGAGGTTGTGATGAGTGCAAAAATATACTTGTGTGGATTAATTAGTCTTAGTGAAGTTAGGAAATTCTCTCTCCCCCTCTCCTCTCTAGGATTTTAGGATTTTAGGATTAGAGAAGAATTGTGTGATTAGAAAGGGGTTGTTAGTAGAATTAGGAAAATTAGGTAGGAAGATTAGTTAAGGGCTTGAATAATTAGTGAGGTAGTTGGGGATTACAACTACAAAGTTGTGGGTTCATGAAGGAGCTGGGTTTATGAAGGAGCTGGGTTTGTTTAATTAGAAAGTAAAGAGCTGGGTTTATGAAGGACCTGGGTTTGTTTAGTTAGAAGCTAAGGAGCTGGGTTCATGAAGGAGCTGGGTTTATGAAGGAGCTGGGTTTATTTAGTTAGAAGCTAAGGAGTTGGGTTCATGAAGGAGTTGGGTTTATGAAGGAGCTAGTTAAATCCAAGACCACTTGAAGGGTGAACCTTGCACTATGGACTCATCCAAGTCCAAATCCAATACCGCGGAGGAATGTGAGCCCAAACCCACTACTCGGACTACGGACGCTTAAGGGTGGGGGGTTTGGCCTCACATAATTGGTGCGTCCGCCGGGGGCGAAGCGGAAGGTAGTTACAAGACTTGAAGGCGACTAGGAGACTTGGAGGCAACTAGGAAAAATTGGAGACACAAACTTGAGAGAAGGGAAGGAGCACCCGAAACTCGGTAAGTATTCTCTCTTTGGGTTACATTTGAATTCATTGTATTTCAACTATTCCTTGGAATGAATTGCATTGTCAATTACGCAAATTCATTTTTGAGGAAGGAGCGCGGCGAAGGTACGTCCTCAACCTTTTTGGGGATTTGCTAAGAACTTAAAAGGAACCTATAACCGAGTAGCTCATTAAAACATTAGAGGGTAAATTCACCTTAGGACATTGAACTTTGACACTCACCTCGGGGTGAGTCTCAAAGTTTTGGGAGTTGTCATTTCATGCTCTAGATTAAATTAATATTTCACAAAGTTTATGGTGTTGTTACATTGAGTCATGATTGAGGGGAGTGCTAACTCACAGGGGGATGCGATTGCTCAAGGTATGTTTATTTCTTCAAAGTGAACTCATTAACTAATTAAGGAATGCCTTTTGTACTCGTGATTGTTGTTATCCGTTGTAGAGGGTAATTCCCGAATTGTGGATGGTGTGAGAAGTTGAAGGGTGAAGCCTCGACTTTTAACATAATCTGCTCGGAAGGTCACCCCCTCACAATCGGTATTGTGGTGAGTGTTAATTTGCGGGAAGGTGCGGAGGTGATGCTCCGACTTAACCAAAAAATTAACATGAACATGCCTATCCCCTATTGGGATTCTTTCACCTAAGTGGGCTTGCAGGTTCTTTTCCTCACCTCCTAAAAAAATTATAACCACACCAAGACAAGTGAAAATATTAAGAGGGGAATTGCTAGGATTATGTGTGGTCAAGTGAGGGTCGATCGATTCTTATGGAATGCAAGGTAGGACTCGCTCACAAAAACCAAGTTTGATAGTAGGACTAGAGAAATCTACTCGAAAGAGGCGGTCCTCTAAAATCAGTGATAGATTAGAACAAGATAATGTTAGAATAGAGAGTTGTTTGAACGTCGAACCTAGGACTAGGTCAATTCTAGACACCTTAGAACTTGGAGCTCAACTTGAAGAGGAGATCACTCCCTCCAAATTGAGTGGTGAAACTTCTTCGGAAAATTACACACTTAGAGAAGAATTCCCGGTAGAAGTTGATAGGGGATTGTTGAATAGTTCACCGGTCACCATGGCCGAGGAACGGGGGATGGATCCACCACCCATACCCCCAATTCCGCCCATACCTCCTATACCTCCAATAGACCCATTGGTTAGGCCAAGAGGCCTACCAATTGTGGTTCCACAAAATTTAGCGGCGATGGATATGCCATCTCATCTCCCTAAATTTTATGGGACCAAGGATGAGGACCCCTCTCGGCACATGGAACGGTATATCGAACGGTTGGCTAGCTTCCTCATAACCGACCCGGGTTATTGGTTAGTGTGGTTTCCTACCACTCTAGAGGGGGAAGCCTATGAATGGTATCGGGATCATGCCGAGGGACATTTTAGGGGATGGGAACAATTACAAAGGGAGTTTCTTAACGAATTTAGGCCGGAAGTGGGTCAAAGTACCGCATTAAGGGCATTGTCGTCATTGAAGCAAGGAAGGGAGGAAGAAATTTCGGCTTACATTAGGAGGTTTGATTTAGTGTGCACTAGATTTGTGGGTACCATGCTCAACGACGACACGCTAAAGCAATTTTTCATTCAAGGGTTTTTTAAGTCCGGAACTATTAGGAGTGTTCTAGAAAGGAATCCCTTGACCTTGGCGGATGCCAAGCGTGCGGCTAGAGATATTGAAAACTTGGATAAAGATCACGAAAGGCTATGGAGAAGGGAGGATGAATTGATCCCACAATTCATCCCCATACGCCCTAGGGTGGTAGCGGTAGAACCCGCTAAGTATGAGAACCAAATTCCATATGCCATTGTGGACACCGGCCCCCGACCTTTAGCGGTTAGGGAACCGGCACCTCTTTTGGCACCACCGGCCCCTAGAACGGATCCACACTTGGAGGAGGTTGAGAGAAGACTAGGTGCTAGCCAACTAGGATTCCAAGAGGCTATGATAAAACAAATGCAAAGCCTCACGGATCAAATGTCATTAATGATCCGGAGTCAACAACCGGGGCCTCCACCCCCGGTTGAGTCGGGTAGGCATTCTTCCGGATTATGGTGTGTCCAATGTGGCCAACCGGGCCACACGCGTCAATTTTGTAGAAGTGGACAAAACCGTGACCAAAGAGGAAACGGTAACCCACCTCAACAAAATCAACGAGGTCAAGCGCCACCTCACTATGGAAATGGAAGCAATAGAGGACCACAACCTAGAGGGCAAGGTGGCCAAAATTTAGAGAAGAAGGAATTTCATCCCTTTTGTGGAAGGTGGCACGCTCAAGGACAATGTTGGTCCGAAGGTCAAGAGTTTAATTGTAGCAATTGTGGAGGAAGTCATCCCTCGGATACGTGTCGCCAACCGGACAAAATAATTAATGTCCCTTACCCGGTGGCTAATCCACAACAACAAGCAAGGGATAATATGCGAGGTGCTAGGCCACAAGGAGTACCGGCCAATGAACTTAGGCCACCTAACTTATACTATGACCATAGTAATGCTAGGCAAACTTTTCATCCACCGGCGGGCTTGCAAACTACAACCGGTTACATTCCAATACAAAATAGACAAGGAGTTCCACCTAATGGTAGTAACGGGAGACAAGCGCCTCCAACGGATCCGGGACCATCTAACTCCCAAGATGTTAGGTTCATGGATGGAGTGTTGGAGGCCACATGTGATGACATGCTTCCTCTCCCAACGAGAATTGGAGAGGAGCAAAGTCAATGGCCTCCTCACACCAATGCTATTACATATGAGTTAGTGAAGGGTAAGGGTGTGGTTGAAGAAGCACCTGCACTAGCGGTAACTACTAGGGCTAGGAGAGGGGATGCCCCGTTGGAGGTAGGAATAGGAGAGCAAGGAAATTACTCTTCGGATGAAGAGATTAATCTCTCCGAGTTGGATAGGGTAGCTAAAAGAGCTACTAAGGATGTGGAGAGGGAAAATATAATTTTACAAGATAGGGAGAGGACTAATGCGGTACATGACTTGGATAATAGCGATGTGGGTGAATGGGAAGGACCGGGGGCTCCCGTAGACGAATTCGACGTAGTGGGTAATTCTAAGGTGGAAAGATCTACCGGGTACGACTTGTGGGCGGACCTTAGTACACTCAAGGCGGATATTACTTTCGGCCAACTATTGGAAATTTCACCCACGGCAAGGCAACCTTAAAGGAGGGAATGCCGGTACACAAGAGGATGAGGAAGGTGAAAGCTAAAATAGCCGCTAGGATCCAATCACAAGGTGGAAGAGACGTGAAAGCTATAGAAATAGAAGTTGTTATAGTAGATAAGGTGGTTCCTAATGTGCTAGTCGACGGAGGGAGTAGTCTAAATATACTACCGGAGGATACTATGAAAAAATTGGGACTTTGTGAGGCCAAACCCCCCACCCTTAAGCGTCCGTAGTCCGAGTAGTGGGTTTGGGCTCACATTCCTCCGCGGTATTGGATTTGGACTTGGATGAGTCCATAGTGCAAGGTTCACCCTTCAAGTGGTCTTGGATTTAACTAGCTCCTTCATAAACCCAACTCCTTCATGAACCCAACTCCTTAGCTTCTAACTAAATAAACCCAGCTCCTTCATAAACCCAGCTCCTTCATGAACCCAGCTCCTTAGCTTCTAACTAAACAAACCCAGGTCCTTCATAAACCCAGCTCTTTACTTTCTAATTAAACAAACCCAGCTCCTTCATAAACCCAGCTCCTTCATGAACCCACAACTTTGTAGTTGTAATCCCCAACTACCTCACTAATTATTCAAGCCCTTAACTAATCTTCCTACCTAATTTTCCTAATTCTACTAACAACCCCTTTCTAATCACACAATTCTTCTCTAATCCTAAAATCCTAAAATCCTAGAGAGGAGAGGGGGAGAGAGAATTTCCTAACTTCACTAAGACTAATTAATCCACACAAGTATATTTTTGCACTCATCACAACCTCAAGTGCTCAACTCTTAAACATGGAACTTGCAACCACGTGTATTCAAAACATGAACTTCAAGTACCACAAATTGGAATCATGAATTAACTTTAAAATCCTTCACGTCAACACTAATTCTACCAAGAGGTCAAGCCCTCTTCAAGGCTAACAAGCCTTGGCTCTCAAACTAAAAACTAAGCACACACATGTGCTCCAATATGGCTTCCCACACCCACACTTATAACTCGTGGGGTGCCTTGGAGCACAAAGGAAAGAGAGGATGAGTGAGGGAAGAATGAGGGATTATATAGTAAGCTTGAGGGGGTGAGCACCCTCAAGGCTCACGATAAGCCCTTGAGATTTCCTCCTACTTAGTAGGCGCCAATCCTATCTTCTAAGCCTTCCTCCCTCAAATGATCAACAAGGATCCTAATTCGAACATTTAACTAGCCTTGGCTTTCTACCTACCACACTTTACCAAACTTGGGATGCTTCAACCCAAACTTAGCCTCCTTCGCTTTCCGCCGCCATAACTTTCTCCCCTTACTTTCCCAAATCGTCGCTCACCACTTAATTCAAACCACGATGCTTAACTCGTGATTTGATTGGTGCTTTGAGAATTTGCTTATCCTCCACCTTGCATTCTTCCTTGGACCTTCCCCATTAAGTGGCCATGATGAGGTGGTCCACTTGTGCGCTCCATGTGATCCTCCATTCATCCCAATTCGAATGCACTTGCCTCTTGAGTCACTTTGGTTGTCTCCATCCATTTGTACTAGCCTACTCACTAACTACTCAATCCAAGTTCTCCTTACCTATCCTCATTCACTCAAATCCTTCCGAAGGTAAAAACACAATAACAACTCACATCCTAGCCTCTTACAACATGGTACTTCTAAGACTAACATTTCACTCTTTTTATATTTTTGTGAAGTAACATGCTACTTCAAAGTGCATCAACTAACGTTTCAAGGGTCTAAGACTAAATGTGGGCACCCTTTTGGGCTCACATAATTGGCGACCATCGGGGGATGAATCCAAACATCTCTTGCTCCAAGGGTAAGTTGCCTAGTCAAGCTCGGTACTCCTTACATCTACTTCCCGATGTACGGGTAGGAAAGAGCTCACCATTCAACGTTTCCAATTGAATTGAATTATTAGGAAAGACCTCATAGACAAGGTAAGGTCCTAACCATATTGCATCGAATTTCGCCGGAAATTCAAGCTTTCGTGCGTCTTGAATCATGACCATCATTCCCGGTGTTAGGGCCCTTCTCTTATGTTTGTCGAAAGTAATCTTTCTCCTTCTTTGGATTGCCTCAATATGTTGAGCCGCCATTCTCCTCCCTTCGTCAAGTGCTTCCAAATCGGTTAGTCGATTTCGTAAGGATTGACTTTCGGTAAGTCTCGTACTCACGGCCACCCTAAGTGACTCGACTTCATATTCGATTGGTAGTGTCGCTTCAAGACCATAGACTAAGGAAAATGGTGTAGCACGCGTAGTTACCTTATAGGTTGTACGGTATGCCCAAAGTGCCGCCGTTAGTTTCGTATCCCAATCCCGCTTCGAGTCTATAACCGTCTTGCGTAGTATACTCACCAAAATTCCGTTAACCCTTTCCGTTTGTCCATTGGTTTGTGGGTGGTAGGGAGTAGTCTTCTGGTGATCAATTTTAAATTTCTCTGTCATCTCTCGAATCAAGTCATTCAAAAAGTGAGTACCCCTATCGCTTACTAGGATCTTCGGCACCCCGAACCGCGAAATTATGTTTTCGTACATAAATGTTGCCGCGTGTTCCGCCGTGTCGGTCTTCACCGCTTTGGCTTCCGCCCACTTGGTGAGGTACTCGGTTGCCACCACAATATATTTCATTCCTTTTGAAGATTGGGGATGGACCTCACCCACATAGTCGATGCCCCATTTTTCGAAAGGAATTAAGGGTAATGATACATGTAAAGGCATCTCCATTCTAAGGTCGTTTCGGGCATACCGTTGGCAAGCGTCGCATTTCCTTACATAGTCATGGGCGTCCTTAAATAGTGTAGGCCAAAAGTAGCCCGCTCTAAGTATTTTTTGCCCGGTGAGTTGACCCGAGAAGTGACCGCCGCAAGCGCTATCGTGGCAAGCGATTAAAATCGCTTCAACCTCCGTTTTTGACACGCATCGTCGTAAAATACCATCGGACCCCCTTCTAAACAACCTATGGCCCACTACAACAAATTGCCTACTATTTACCCTCACCTTCCTTCTCTCTTCTTTTGTCCACTCTTTGGGCAACTTGTGGGTTGTTAGAAATTCCACTATGCCCGCATACCACTCCGGTGTAGAAGTGACCACAAAGAGGCTATCATCTACTAACATATCATTTACCGGATTTTTTCCTATCTCCTCCGACAACCTAGACAAGTGGTCCGCTTGTAAATGCATACGACCCGGTTTATATTCCACCGTGTAGTCGAATTCTTCTAATAACAAAACCCACCTAGCTAACCTACCACTTAACTCCGCCTTGTTAACTAGATACTTGATAGCCATGTGGTCAACAAAAAATACAACCGGGTTGCACATGAGGTAATGCCTAAACTTTTTAACGGAAAACACCATGGCTAGGCACTCCCTCTCCGTTGTAGAGTAGTTTCTTTCGGCGGGGGTCAATTGCTTACTCGCATAAGCTATAGGTTGATCCTTCTCTTTTTCTCCCGTTGCTTGACAAAGCGCACTCCCTATTGCCACATTACTAGCATCACAATAGACGTGAAAAGGTTTACCCCAATTGGGTGGTATCAACACCGGATAGGTGCTCAACCTATCCCGCAATTCCTCAAAGGCTTTTTGACAAGCATCCGTCCACTCGAATTTGACATCCTTTTTGAGCAAATGGGTAATGGGCACCGCTATCTTTGAAAAATTAGGAATAAGTTCCCGGTACCATCCCACATGTCCTAACAACTTAGAGATCCCCTTGGAATTGGTTGGAGTTGCCAAGTCGCTTATGGCCGCAATCTTATCCGGATCGGGTTCTCTACCTTTCTCACTAACAACATAACCCAACAACACTCCCTTATTCACTCCCAAAAATGTCTTATCCGGGTTCAATGCTAACCTCATCTTCCTACACCTAACCAATGCCTCCCTAACACAATGTAGGTGATCGTCCACATTACTTTGTGTGCTAAAATCGTCCACAAAGACGGTCATGGATTTGAACAACAAGTCGGTGAAGATATACATTACTAATCGTTGGAAAGTAGCCGGGGCATTACATAACCCAAATGGCATCACTACCCACACAAAAGTACCCCAAGGTGTAGTAAAAGCCGTTTTATGGATATCTTGGAGGGCTATGGAAATTTGATTATAACCCGCATACCCATCCATAAAGGTATATCGCGAATGACCTCCAACCTCCTCAAGCAACAAGGTGATAAAAGGTAAGGGGAAGTGATCCTTTTGTGTGCACGAATTCAATTTCCTATAGTCGACACAAACCCTTAATTTCCCATTTTTTTTCTTTACTAAGACCATAGGAGAAACCCAATCCGTGATTTCCACCGGCTTGATAAACCCGGCCTTCAATAACCTTTCCAATTCCGCTTTCACCAACAATTGCAATTGAGGATTCATCCTCCTCTCCTTTTGTCTAATTGGCCTCGCCCCCGGAATTAAAGGAATCCGGTGCTCTACCATTTCCCTAGGAATTCCCTTAAGCTCATCGTAGGACCATGCAAAAGTATCACTAAACTCATCCACCAAATTGCTATACTCCCTAACCTCTTTCTCCCCCAATTTGGAACCCATCTTCATTTGTCGGGTTTTTCCATTCTTTAATTTCACATCCACGTACCGCCAATCCGCTTCCAACACATGTGCTTGTTCCTCTTTGTTCCGATACCAATCGGAAGGCACATTGGGGTAATCTTTCACATCTTGACCTACAACTATCCCCGTAGACGTGGTCTTGAAATGTAAAGGCTCCTCCAATTTCGATGACTCAATAATCACATCCTCCTCTTGAGTCCCATCTACATGAATTAAACTAACCTCACCCTCTTCCACGTCATCTACCCAAGGTGTTAACCCACCGCTAACCCACTCTTCCTCGGTGAGCACCTCACATGGCTCCAACAATGAGCCCTCTCCTAAACTAACACTAGGAAATTCACTCCCTAAGCCTACTTGGTGAAATGTAACCATTACATCAACCTCGGACTCGGGGTACTCCCTTAGCCATTGGGCATAATCCCCATTATCCCCATAATTGTAAAAATTAGGACCTAGACTTCCCGAGCCCGAATCTATAACAACCCTTTGACCTTCGGGATGGACGACTCCCACCAATGCCTTGCCAATCTCATTCTCGTTTAAGTCATCAATTTCCTTCTCCAATGGCAAATACATCTCCTTCTTCATCCATCCTTCTAATGAACCAATGGACACTATGACCCTATTACCCTCCGGACCATAAGTGATGGATGGTTTAGGTCCACCCCAATTGACCATAGCATTCGCCATCCGCAACCAAGGCCTACCTAGCAAAATGGGGAAGGTGTCCTTGTTGGAGTGCATTTTAATGACATGGAAGGTGACCAAGTACTCCTCACCTCCCGTAGTCATTCTACAATCCTTGATCATCCCCAAAGGCGTAGTCGAACTTTGATTTGCCATATTTATGACCAAAGGTGAAGGCCCCGTGAGTCCAAGTCCCAATTTTTTCATAGTATCCTCCGGTAGTATATTTAGACTACTCCCTCCGTCGACTAGCACATTAGGAACCACCTTATCTACTATAACAACTTCTATTTCTATAGCTTTCACGTCTCTTCCACCTTGTGATTGGATCCTAGCGGCTATTTTAGCTTTCACCTTCCTCATCCTCTTGTGTACCGGCATTCCCTCCTTTAAGGTTGCCTTGCCGTGGGTGAAATTTCCAATAGTTGGCCGAAAGTAATATCCGCCTTGAGTGTACTAAGGTCCGCCCACAAGTCGTACCCGGTAGATCTTTCCACCTTAGAATTACCCACTACGTCGAATTCGTCTACGGGAACCCCCGGTCCTTCCCATTCACCCACATCGCTATTATCCAAGTCATGTACCGCATTAGTCCTCTCCCTATCTTGTAAAATTATATTTTCCCTCTCCACATCCTTAGTAGCTCTTCTAGCTACCCTATCCAACTCGGAGAGATTAATCTCTTCATCCGAAGAGTAATTTCCTTGCTCTCCTATTCCTACCTCCAACGGGGCATCCCCTCTCCTAGCCCTAGTAGTTACCGCTAGTGCAGGTGCTTCTTCAACCACACCCTTACCCTTCACTAACTCATATGTAATAGCATTGGTGTGAGGAGGCCATTGACTTTGCTCCTCTCCAATTCTCGTTGGGAGAGGAAGCATGTCATCACATGTGGCCTCCAACACTCCATCCATGAACCTAACATCTTGGGAGTTAGATGGTCCCGGATCCGTTGGAGGCGCTTGTCTCCCGTTACTACCATTAGGTGGAACTCCTTGTCTATTTTGTATTGGAATGTAACCGGTTGTAGTTTGCAAGCCCGCCGGTGGATGAAAAGTTTGCCTAGCATTACTATGGTCATAGTATAAGTTAGGTGGCCTAAGTTCATTGGCCGGTACTCCTTGTGGCCTAGCACCTCGCATATTATCCCTTGCTTGTTGTTGTGGATTAGCCACCGGGTAAGGGACATTAATTATTTTGTCCGGTTGGCGACACGTATCCGAGGGATGACTTCCTCCACAATTGCTACAATTAAACTCTTGACCTTCGGACCAACATTGTCCTTGAGCGTGCCACCTTCCACAAAAGGGATGAAATTCCTTCTTCTCTAAATTTTGGCCACCTTGCCCTCTAGGTTGTGGTCCTCTATTGCTTCCATTTCCATAGTGAGGTGGCGCTTGACCTCGTTGATTTTGTTGAGGTGGGTTACCGTTTCCTCTTTGGTCACGGTTTTGTCCACTTCTACAAAATTGACGCGTGTGGCCCGGTTGGCCACATTGGACACACCATAATCCGGAAGAATGCCTACCCGACTCAACCGGGGGTGGAGGCCCCGGTTGTTGACTCCGGATCATTAATGACATTTGATCCGTGAGGCTTTGCATTTGTTTTATCATAGCCTCTTGGAATCCTAGTTGGCTAGCACCTAGTCTTCTCTCAACCTCCTCCAAGTGTGGATCCGTTCTAGGGGCCGGTGGTGCCAAAAGAGGTGCCGGTTCCCTAACCGCTAAAGGTCGGGGGCCGGTGTCCACAATGGCATATGGAATTTGGTTCTCATACTTAGCGGGTTCTACCGCTACCACCCTAGGGCGTATGGGGATGAATTGTGGGATCAATTCATCCTCCCTTCTCCATAGCCTTTCGTGATCTTTATCCAAGTTTTCGATATCTCTAGCCGCACGCTTGGCATCCGCCAAGGTCAAGGGATTCCTTTCTAGAACACCCCTAATAGTTCCGGACTTAAAAAACCCTTGAATGAAAAATTGCTTTAGCGTGTCGTCGTTGAGCATGGTACCCACAAATCTAGTGCACACTAAATCAAACCTCCTAATGTAAGCCGAAATTTCTTCCTCCCTTCCTTGCTTCAATGACGACAATGCCCTTAATGCGGTACTTTGACCCACTTCCGGCCTAAATTCGTTAAGAAACTCCCTTTGTAATTGTTCCCATCCCCTAAAATGTCCCTCGGCATGATCCCGATACCATTCATAGGCTTCCCCCTCTAGAGTGGTAGGAAACCACACTAACCAATAACCCGGGTCGGTTATGAGGAAGCTAGCCAACCGTTCGATATACCGTTCCATGTGCCGAGAGGGGTCCTCATCCTTGGTCCCATAAAATTTAGGGAGATGAGATGGCATATCCATCGCCGCTAAATTTTGTGGAACCACAATTGGTAGGCCTCTTGGCCTAACCAATGGGTCTATTGGAGGTATAGGAGGTATGGGCGGAATTGGGGGTATGGGTGGTGGATCCATCCCCCGTTCCTCGGCCATGGTGACCGGTGAACTATTCAACAATCCCCTATCAACTTCTACCGGGAATTCTTCTCTAAGTGTGTAATTTTCCGAAGAAGTTTCACCACTCAATTTGGAGGGAGTGATCTCCTCTTCAAGTTGAGCTCCAAGTTCTAAGGTGTCTAGAATTGACCTAGTCCTAGGTTCGACGTTCAAACAACTCTCTATTCTAACATTATCTTGTTCTAATCTATCACTGATTTTAGAGGACCGCCTCTTTCGAGTAGATTTCTCTAGTCCTACTATCAAACTTGGTTTTTGTGAGCGAGTCCTACCTTGCATTCCATAAGAATCGATCGACCCTCACTTGACCACACATAATCCTAGCAATTCCCCTCTTAATATTTTCACTTGTCTTGGTGTGGTTATAATTTTTTTAGGAGGTGAGGAAAAGAACCTGCAAGCCCACTTAGGTGAAAGAATCCCAATAGGGGATAGGCATGTTCATGTTAATTTTTTGGTTAAGTCGGAGCATCACCTCCGCACCTTCCCGCAAATTAACACTCACCACAATACCGATTGTGAGGGGGTGACCTTCCGAGCAGATTATGTTAAAAGTCGAGGCTTCACCCTTCAACTTCTCACACCATCCACAATTCGGGAATTACCCTCTACAACGGATAACAACAATCACGAGTACAAAAGGCATTCCTTAATTAGTTAATGAGTTCACTTTGAAGAAATAAACATACCTTGAGCAATCGCATCCCCCTGTGAGTTAGCACTCCCCTCAATCATGACTCAATGTAACAACACCATAAACTTTGTGAAATATTAATTTAATCTAGAGCATGAAATGACAACTCCCAAAACTTTGAGACTCACCCCGAGGTGAGTGTCAAAGTTCAATGTCCTAAGGTGAATTTACCCTCTAATGTTTTAATGAGCTACTCGGTTATAGGTTCCTTTTAAGTTCTTAGCAAATCCCCAAAAAGGTTGAGGACGTACCTTCGCCGCGCTCCTTCCTCAAAAATGAATTTGCGTAATTGACAATGCAATTCATTCCAAGGAATAGTTGAAATACAATGAATTCAAATGTAACCCAAAGAGAGAATACTTACCGAGTTTCGGGTGCTCCTTCCCTTCTCTCAAGTTTGTGTCTCCAATTTTTCCTAGTTGCCTCCAAGTCTCCTAGTCGCCTTCAAGTCTTGTAACTACCTTCCGCTTCGCCCCCGGCGGACGCACCAATTATGTGAGGCCAAACCCCCCACCCTTAAGCGTCCGTAGTCCGAGTAGTGGGTTTGGGCTCACATTCCTCCGCGGTATTGGATTTGGACTTGGATGAGTCCATAGTGCAAGGTTCACCCTTCAAGTGGTCTTGGATTTAACTAGCTCCTTCATAAACCCAACTCCTTCATGAACCCAACTCCTTAGCTTCTAACTAAATAAACCCAGCTCCTTCATAAACCCAGCTCCTTCATGAACCCAGCTCCTTAGCTTCTAACTAAACAAACCCAGGTCCTTCATAAACCCAGCTCTTTACTTTCTAATTAAACAAACCCAGCTCCTTCATAAACCCAGCTCCTTCATGAACCCACAACTTTGTAGTTGTAATCCCCAACTACCTCACTAATTATTCAAGCCCTTAACTAATCTTCCTACCTAATTTTCCTAATTCTACTAACAACCCCTTTCTAATCACACAATTCTTCTCTAATCCTAAAATCCTAAAATCCTAGAGAGGAGAGGGGGAGAGAGAATTTCCTAACTTCACTAAGACTAATTAATCCACACAAGTATATTTTTGCACTCATCACAACCTCAAGTGCTCAACTCTTAAACATGGAACTTGCAACCACGTGTATTCAAAACATGAACTTCAAGTACCACAAATTGGAATCATGAATTAACTTTAAAATCCTTCACGTCAACACTAATTCTACCAAGAGGTCAAGCCCTCTTCAAGGCTAACAAGCCTTGGCTCTCAAACTAAAAACTAAGCACACACATGTGCTCCAATATGGCTTCCCACACCCACACTTATAACTCGTGGGGTGCCTTGGAGCACAAAGGAAAGAGAGGATGAGTGAGGGAAGAATGAGGGATTATATAGTAAGCTTGAGGGGGTGAGCACCCTCAAGGCTCACGATAAGCCCTTGAGATTTCCTCCTACTTAGTAGGCGCCAATCCTATCTTCTAAGCCTTCCTCCCTCAAATGATCAACAAGGATCCTAATTCGAACATTTAACTAGCCTTGGCTTTCTACCTACCACACTTTACCAAACTTGGGATGCTTCAACCCAAACTTAGCCTCCTTCGCTTTCCGCCGCCATAACTTTCTCCCCTTACTTTCCCAAATCGTCGCTCACCACTTAATTCAAACCACGATGCTTAACTCGTGATTTGATTGGTGCTTTGAGAATTTGCTTATCCTCCACCTTGCATTCTTCCTTGGACCTTCCCCATTAAGTGGCCATGATGAGGTGGTCCACTTGTGCGCTCCATGTGATCCTCCATTCATCCCAATTCGAATGCACTTGCCTCTTGAGTCACTTTGGTTGTCTCCATCCATTTGTACTAGCCTACTCACTAACTACTCAATCCAAGTTCTCCTTACCTATCCTCATTCACTCAAATCCTTCCGAAGGTAAAAACACAATAACAACTCACATCCTAGCCTCTTACAACATGGTACTTCTAAGACTAACATTTCACTCTTTTTATATTTTTGTGAAGTAACATGCTACTTCAAAGTGCATCAACTAACGTTTCAAGGGTCTAAGACTAAATGTGGGCACCCTTTTGGGCTCACATAATTGGCGACCATCGGGGGATGAATCCAAACATCTCTTGCTCCAAGGGTAAGTTGCCTAGTCAAGCTCGGTACTCCTTACATCTACTTCCCGATGTACGGGTAGGAAAGAGCTCACCATTCAACGTTTCCAATTGAATTGAATTATTAGGAAAGACCTCATAGACAAGGTAAGGTCCTAACCATATTGCATCGAATTTCGCCGGAAATTCAAGCTTTCGTGCGTCTTGAATCATGACCATCATTCCCGGTGTTAGGGCCCTTCTCTTATGTTTGTCGAAAGTAATCTTTCTCCTTCTTTGGATTGCCTCAATATGTTGAGCCGCCATTCTCCTCCCTTCGTCAAGTGCTTCCAAATCGGTTAGTCGATTTCGTAAGGATTGACTTTCGGTAAGTCTCGTACTCACGGCCACCCTAAGTGACTCGACTTCATATTCGATTGGTAGTGTCGCTTCAAGACCATAGACTAAGGAAAATGGTGTAGCACGCGTAGTTACCTTATAGGTTGTACGGTATGCCCAAAGTGCCGCCGTTAGTTTCGTATCCCAATCCCGCTTCGAGTCTATAACCGTCTTGCGTAGTATACTCACCAAAATTCCGTTAACCCTTTCCGTTTGTCCATTGGTTTGTGGGTGGTAGGGAGTAGTCTTCTGGTGATCAATTTTAAATTTCTCTGTCATCTCTCGAATCAAGTCATTCAAAAAGTAAGTACCCCTATCGACGGAGGGAGTAGTCTAAATATACTACCGGAGGATACTATGAAAAAATTGGGACTTGGACTCACGGGGCCTTCACCTTTGGTCATAAATATGGCAAATCAAAGTTCGACTACGCCTTTGGGGATGATCAAGGATTGTAGAATGACTACGGGAGGTGAGGAGTACTTGGTCACCTTCCATGTCATTAAAATGCACTCCAACAAGGACACCTTCCCCATTTTGCTAGGTAGGCCTTGGTTGCGGATGGCGAATGCTATGGTCAATTGGGGTGGACCTAAACCATCCATCACTTATGGTCCGGAGGGTAATAGGGTCATAGTGTCCATTGGTTCATTAGAAGGATGGATGAAGAAGGAGATGTATTTGCCATTGGAGAAGGAAATTGATGACTTAAACGAGAATGAGATTGGCAAGGCATTGGTGGGAGTCGTCCATCCCGAAGGTCAAAGGGTTGTTATAGATTCGGGCTCGGGAAGTCTAGGTCCTAATTTTTACAATTATGGGGATAATGGGGATTATGCCCAATGGCTAAGGGAGTACCCCGAGTCCGAGGTTGATGTAATGGTTACATTTCACCAAGTAGGCTTAGGGAGTGAATTTCCTAGTGTTAGTTTAGGAGAGGGCTCATTGTTGGAGCCATGTGAGGTGCTCACCGAGGAAGAGTGGGTTAGCGGTGGGTTAACACCTTGGGTAGATGACGTGGAAGAGGGTGAGGTTAGTTTAATTCATGTAGATGGGACTCAAGAGGAGGATGTGATTATTGAGTCATCGAAATTGGAGGAGCCTTTACATTTCAAGACCACGTCTACGGGGATAGTTGTAGGTCAAGATGTGAAAGATTACCCCAATGTGCCTTCCGATTGGTATCGGAACAAAGAGGAACAAGCACATGTGTTGGAAGCGGATTGGCGGTACGTGGATGTGAAATTAAAGAATGGAAAAACCCGACAAATGAAGATGGGTTCCAAATTGGGGGAGAAAGAGGTTAGGGAGTATAGCAATTTGGTGGATGAGTTTAGTGATACTTTTGCATGGTCCTACGATGAGCTTAAGGGAATTCCTAGGGAAATGGTAGAGCACCGGATTCCTTTAATTCCGGGGGCGAGGCCAATTAGACAAAAGGAGAGGAGGATGAATCCTCAATTGCAATTGTTGGTGAAAGCGGAATTGGAAAGGTTATTGAAGGCCGGGTTTATCAAGCCGGTGGAAATCACGGATTGGGTTTCTCCTATGGTCTTAGTAAAGAAAAAAAATGGGAAATTAAGGGTTTGTGTCGACTATAGGAAATTGAATTCGTGCACACAAAAGGATCACTTCCCCTTACCTTTTATCACCTTGTTGCTTGAGGAGGTTGGAGGTCATTCGCGATATACCTTTATGGATGGGTATGCGGGTTATAATCAAATTTCCATAGCCCTCCAAGATATCCATAAAACGGCTTTTACTACACCTTGGGGTACTTTTGTGTGGGTAGTGATGCCATTTGGGTTATGTAATGCCCCGGCTACTATGGATGGTCGACTGCTACACAGCAGTCGACTGATAAAATCGACTGTTGGAAGGCAGTCGACTGTGGATGAATGATTGCCTTCCAGCAGTCGACCATCTTAGTCGACTGCTAGGAAGCAATCGATTTTATCAGTCGACTGCTGTGTAGCAGTCGACCAGCCACAGTCGACTGCTGGGCATTTATCAATTGACTGCTGCCCAGTAGTCGATTTACATAGTCGACTGCTATGAAGCAGTCGATTTGCATAGGCGGCTGCTGTGTAGCAGTCGACCATCCACAGTCGACTGTTGTGCAGCAGTCGACTGTGGATGGTGGACTGCTACACAGCAGTCGACTGCCTTGCAGCTTAATTTAGACAACTAATTAGATACACCCGTAACCCAACCTGCCAACTCATTGGATGCCACCCGAGGGCCCACACTGCGATATCCCTATAAAATCAAGTGTGCTACCCACCATGAGGTCACCTTGCCTCGTAGTGATTTTGAGGACCTTGTATGCTACGCATACATTGCCCAAGATCAACTACGGTGTGGGCAATCCATAGGATTGCGATGGCTGGGAGTGGCAAGATACGGGATGTGGGTGGTTCGTCAAGAAGTATGTATTACAATCCCCGACACGCATGGGGCTTGCCGGACGAACCGGACGAATTTACACCCGAGGTGGTTGCAGAGAACACTCGAAATGAGGACGATTTGCGCAGTGTTTTACGTCCGATTCAAGGGTTCACTGAATTCTATTGGGTTCGACTGCCTAGGAGACAAGTTGATCGTCACCACCGCGGATACTTGGACGCCCAAGAAAGGCCCGCATGCCGCATCGGTTACAAGGAAAAACTTTTCCCATGGCACTTGTTTCAGGACCTTAGCGACGTTTTCACGAAGGGGAAAAATCAATTGTATTTTTGAAAAAACTATGGGACCTTGTGGAGGTTCTACCAAACCATAAAACACTCGGTGCATGACGCAATTCATTGGGGGTTCAACCGGTGCACCGCGCACCAAAAGGAATACCGGGTGTATAGAGAATACACATTTAGATCGTCAATGTAAGATTTGCCCACGAATATGGTGAGAGCGTAGTATCAAGTTTGTACTTGCACGTATACTTACGTATGTTGTTAAGTTGGAAATGCGCAATATATGAATTCCCAGCAATATTGCGGTGATGTTTTCCGCTTGGTGTGAACTTATAATCATGCCACATAGAATCATTGTCATAGTTATTTGCATCGATACGTGTTTGATTCAAGTGCAAATGCATGTAGATGCAAAGTCCATGGTTTAATTGGATGTTTGTGGCAACCGATTGTGTGGGCAAACATAAGAAATGATCATTGTGCGACACTTGTACATTACTCCCAAAATTGATAGTGAACAATAATTCACTTATAAACATTTCCAAAATCATGGTTTTTCCCGCATTGTGTACAATTCAGTATCAAATAATGCCTCCTAGTCCAACGCCTATCTCACAAACACTAGCCAACATTCCTAATCCGGCTCCGAATCACTATCCAATGGAATGGGGGGTCCGCGGCTTGAGCTTGCACCGTTCAGATTTGGTGGCCGTAGTGTCCGGCGCCTCGCCTCACGCCTGCTCTCGGTGATGGCCCATAGTTCTTGCGCCGCAGTCTCCCGGTCAGCTTGTGCACGAGCGCGCGCGCGGTCTCCAATGTGCAACCCCCTCGCGGCATTCGGATGGCGCAGGACGTCTTGCATGGTGGGGCTAGAGGCCCCGTCACGGATGTCCAAAAGGCCGTTGACGTATTTCCACTCATTCATCCGGATTTGGACGTCCACCTCATTGAAGCTACCCTCTTGTGTAACGGCCTCCTGCCTCTCCAGATCGGCCTCAAAACTTGTTGTGTCCAACACGTGTTCCACATCCCAAGTTGTTTCCTCGCCCGGGACCGGTTCCCGTGGTAATACCCCTACTGTCACATTGCCGTTGGAGTCATACACGTATCCGTGGGGGTGAGGACCTGGGACGTATTCACCCGTCTCTCCGGCATGCCCACCCACAACACGGTACAAAAATGCCCTCAAACCTACGGCCTGAGGAGAGGAGCCGGGGTAAAACTCATGAGCAACCCTTGTGTATATTTTAGGCGTGAAGTTTGTCGGGTAGCCTCGCAGGTCCTTCAAATACCTCCGTGCACGCCAGCTATAAGCAGGAGGATCGCCGTATTTTGCGGGCGGCACACCATGGATTATTGTGTATACAAAATCGGGAGGCATTCCCCATTGCACTCCGAATTGCTCGTACAACCTTCGATGCAGAGGGGCTTGGCACGTAGGACAACGGCGTGTTTGCAACATGTGTGGCAACAAACAATTCGGGTGGACCATGTGACCGCACGACCCAACGATCCATGCGCCTTCGGGTCCCCAAGGATTGGAACAAATGGGGCACATGCTCCCGTCCTTGATCCAATCGGGGACGCATGGCCACAACAAGGCTGGTCTGGCCGGGGGTATCACGATGCGGGATGATACTGCGGTATCCCATTGGAATTCATCCTCGGGCCTCTTGGTCCACGCAATACTGGGGTAATGGTCGTCATCGACCGGGAGGTTCTCAGGATACATGAAATCCAATGGCGGCCACGAGGTAAAAAGAAGCCGTCGTTCGGGCCATTGTTCGCCGTGGTCCCTATAGTGGGTCAGCTCGTCCATCAATGCCCTCTCACGCGTGGCGAACATGATAGTGGCTGTGACCATGCCCATGTAGTCGTCCTCCAACAACCGGTTCCTCCTAATGACCCGGTCGTAATCAACCCTCATTGCCTCCAAGTTTGTTGTGGGCGACGGCTCCCGCCCTTGTCCATCACTACCAGACATTGCTTGCGGCAGTTGTGGCGCATCAGCCCTCGCAAGTTCAAGGTTGGTCAAACATGCAATCTCGGCCTTCAACCCTTGGACCTCCTCGGCGTGTGCACGTCGGACCATCTCCAATTCCCGTTCGTGGTCAGATTTGCATTTTGCCAACTCCGCCCTCAACGCCTCCACAACGTCGTTGTCGGCAACTACCAGTGGTGGGGATGGCACCGCCGATGCCATCTCCACATCAACGGGCGAAGATGGAGGACAAACCAACCGGGAACCATGTGGCGGTGTCACGTGGACCCTTTGTCGCCGGCTAGGTGGTTCAACCGGCAACCCTATGGCAATGTTGTGCTCGTCCATGTTTGACTCGGCGGCCGGTGGAGTCCCCACAATTTGATGATCTGGTCCCGCAAGGAAATCAAAATAAGATCGGACCCTCAAAGGATTCATTGGAATTTGCCATGCCAATGGAATCGGACGGCCAGCGTTCCGTCCTAGCACAGCACTTGGTATGACCGTGACCCGGCGTGCCTGCCTCAAGTCCGGGCTCATGCGGGGTATGGTGGACCAGTCGATATCCACTCCCAAAATTACCTCCGCGTAGACCATTTGGCATAACCACATTAGCATATGCCCGCGATCAAATTCCCTCCGTGCACCCCACAAGAAATCCCACACCTCCTTGCACCGTTCTCCAAATATTTGATGGCTCACCTCCCTCCATATGCCATAGCGTTGTCTAGACATCCGTTCAGCATTCGCGCTAGGAACGAACATCCTCGTCAAATGGGTCCACTCTACGTACCTTCGGACCGTGCTATACAACCACATGCCCCTCTCATTTTGCCAGCCGGGATTGGCGAGAATGTTCGGGTCCCGCGCCACCTCCAAATTGATTGGTTGCGGCCTGCCCCTCGGGGCATTGCCGCGTCTTCTAGCGCCTGCTGACCCCGGTGTCGCTTGCGGAGTCCCCCCCGGATCCAAATCCCCGCCACGTGGAGGTTCCGGCGGCAAGTTATCTTCGTCTGCCATCGTTGCCCCTAACCCCTAGCTTTGTACGCCTATGTCACCAAAAATCCTCCACCCTTCGATTTCGTCCTAGCCCGAGTGGAAAAGTTTATAATGACATGTAGAGACTTCTCTCTTTGTGACCCAATATATAATTCCAATCTACCCTTGGAATATACACAACTTGATTAACACCACACTATGTAGTTTTACATTCCTTAATGTCGGGCAAGGTTATATCCTTAGCCTTTTCTAATGTCCACCCGGCCGCTTTGGCCACGCATGCCTTCAAAGATATCCCTCTTGTGAATCGAGTCCTTGCCGTCGACTCCACGCTACTACATGAGTTCTCGCTTATTGATTCCGTGCTATCACATGTCATCGTGGTTGATTCCGTATTGGTACATGACACTTCGCTTGTGGATTCCATGAGCACATAGGCTTTAAATACAAGAATTAAAAAATACTTATATACTTATCCTTGCCCTTCCTTCTCTAAGTTCTTCTTGATGTAAATCTCTATCAATGTCTTCCTACTAAACTTCAGAATAGTATAACTCCCACCCAACTTATGTTCTTCAAGTGAAATTTGGTACACTTGTTAAGTACCTTATCAAAAATCTCCACACCAAATTTTGGCACAAACAGAGTTCATATGTAAAAGTTATGCATGAAATTCTAACTCTAACTACTTAGTATGAATGCTGTGATAAAGCATCCGGTCATTAAAACTCTAATAACTTCCAACTCCTACGTCCAATCAATCTAAAATTTTGACACAAGATAGATATATAAGTTCAAAAGGTAGTGTCAAATTTTTGTATCCATATCTATAACCCTCTAAGAGATACAAATTTTCAAACCTTGCTGCTTTGTTCCTAGACACCCTCCCCTTCAACTTTTAATAACTCTTTCATCCCAATGACTGAAGCTCTCAAAGTTTTACCACAACTCCCATACTTTATAATAAACAATCCCTCAAATTTTCATACCCATTTAACACTCTGATCATCCATAATTGACAAATCTCTCACTATAAAGTTCTGCTCAAGTTCATAACTAATAAAACACTACAAGTAATGCACCTAGTACAATCTAGTCACTCTAAATGCCACAAGTTTAAACAAGTTTGAACTCTCTCACTTCAATATGAATCTCAATGCAACAAGTTGAAGTTTACAATCAAACTCCAAATTCCTTAAACCCAATCTACTTCTAACAAGAGGTCAATCCCTCTTCAAGGCTAAATAGCCTTGGCTCTTCTCCTAAGAACTAAGCACACACATGTGCTCCTATCTTGCTTCCCACACACCCACACTTATAACCCGTGGGGTGCTTAAAGAGCACGAAGGAAAGAGAGGATGTGTGAGGGAAGAATGAGGGATTATATAGTGAGTTGAGAGGGAGAGAGGGCATGAGGTAAGGATAGGGTGAGAGGATTAGAGCCTCCAATCACAACCCCTTAACCTTCTCCTTCTAAATAGGGACTCATCCCATTCACAAGGCTCTCGATAAGCCTTCGAAATCTCCTCCTACTTTGTAGGCTCTCATCTTATCTCCTAAGCCTTCCTCCCTCAAATGATCAACAAAGATCCTAATTCAAACATTTAACTAACCTTGGCTTTCTACCTACCACACTTTACCAAGGTATGTCCTCATACTACTTAAGTCCACTCCACACAAGCCTTATGCTTCAAACTTAGCTTTCTTCAAGCTTCACTCTTTTTATATTTTTGTGAATAATCATAAATCAACAAAACACTACTTGTAATGTTTTACAAGTGTTAACAACACATGTGGGCATCAATTTGGGCTCACATCCTACTATAAATTAAACCTAATATGGTAGCACTTCCAAAATAAGCGCCACCACCCACAATTTTTTTTCCAATCCACTAAATCCAAATTAAAGCCGTTCAAAGTTCAAACTACATAATTAGATGTAAACCACTTTCAAAATAAGTGTTCACATATAACAGTTTTCGGTATGGTTCAAACTAACCGCAATGGGGTACAATGTATACCGTATGTAGGTGGGTTGCAGTACAATACAGATAGTAGGCATATATAGTATATTGTTTGTCCCGTATATGTATTTCAGTATGTATGTCCACCTGTAGCCCTCCAGCTCACCTCTATCTCCAAATGGCAAGGGCTGATTAACAACCTAGGCCCAAATGGAAGGAGGTGGGAGTGAGGGAATGAGGGAAGTGGGGTCCATATATACCCCAAGGAGGCGTCCTTTCGATTAGACGCCCCCTGGACCAACCCATGGACGCCACGTGCCCATGGGTGTCTCTACGCGACTGCTCGTGAGCAGTCGCACCCCTTCGTCGACTGCTATTAGCAGTCGACCATGGGGTGCGACTGCTCACGAGCAGTCGCAACCCATTCAAGTCGACTGTTGATAGCAATCGACCATAGGGTGCGACTGCTCACGAGCAGTCGCATCCCATTCAAGTCGACTGCTGATAGCAGTCGACCATAGGGTGCGACTGCCCACCAGCAGTCGTTCGCACTTTGTCGACTGCTATTAGCAGTCGACTTGGGTTGTCGACTGCAGTTGGGCAGTCGACTGTCCTTCGTCGACTGCTAATAGCAGTCGACTTGAAGGGCATACGACTGCTTGTAAGTAGTCGCATCCCTTCGTCGACTGCTATTAGCAGTCGACGAAGGGGTGCGACTGCCCACCAGCAGTCGTCTGCCCTTCTTCGTCAACTGCTAATAGCAGTCGACGAAGGGGTGCGACTGCCCACCAGTAGTCGTCCGGACTTTGTCGACTGCTATTAGCAGTCGACTTGAAGGGCAGACGACTGCTCACAAGCAGTCGCCCGCCTGTCGTCGACTGCTAATAGCAGTCAAATTTCCATGTCGACTGCCCAAGAGCCGTCGACAACCCAAGTCGACTGCTAATAGCAGTCGATATGGAAATTCGACTACCGTCAGCAGTCGACACACCTATACGACTGCCCTTTAGCAGCCGATTCAGTGTGTCGACTGCCTAGTAGCAGTCGACACTGTTGACGACAGTTTACCCTGTGTGACGACAGGGTAAACTGTTTTACCCCCCCCAAACGGACGTGACGTTTTCAGGTCTGCCATCACGTCGCTGTCACAGGACGTGACGCGACGTGACGCGACGTGACGTGTAATCCTTGGTTAACCCCCATGGCCTAGTATTTGGAAGCCAACTTTTCTCAAAACTTCAACCAAAAGTCCTCAACTTTTTCATTGCTCCCATTCTATTGAATGCTTCGAAGGATTCCCAAGGAGCATGCTAGGATGTCACACTTAACCAAAATATCAATATAACATCAAATATTCTTTTTTTTACACCGTTGCTTTTCTCTAAAAACTCATCGAAGTGTACTTTGAGGAATATTTGCAAAACATGTTGGGAAGTCTTACATAATTAAAAGTCAAATCATCATTTCATCCAAATTTGTAACTTGACAATCCTACCCTTTTTAGTATCACTTCTAAATGCACCATTGCAAAAAAATGAAAAATTCAAATTGTTCACATCTGAAGGCATTATTTCTAGCTAAGTAAGTGCAAACGTACCTAATGCAGCCTTTGGCCGTCACACCATATCACAAATGATGTCATAGTGACCTATAGCATCACGTATAGACGTGACATCTAGTAGATGTTATCGTGGTTATAATTTTTTGTATCATAGAATGTTATTTTTTACAACATCACCACAAAGTTGATCGCCTATGCTAGCAATCCATTTGCATCCGATTTCTTGTGGAAGGCAAATGAATGTGGCTCCCAAAGGATTTTTTGCACAAAAGGTTTAGGGTCACGGTCCAAAATTTATGACCCTCCCCCACCATAGAGTATTGGATCATGACCATCGTTGCACAATTGCCGAGGAAGTTTGCCAAACGTAAAACTCTTAGCCTTGGTGTAATGTTTGACCAGATCCTGATGTATCCTATATTGTGAAACCTAAACAATTCAGGTGCCGCCTACATCCCAATCGCACACTCCAATCTTCAGGTAACTTTTGTTTGACTCCCAATGGAGCATAATGTTGTCTATGGACAGATCGTTATGTTGCACATTTCCATTGTGCAAGACATGATCCATACCAAGCCCATACGAACTTTTTTGTCTTGGCCCAAAACCTTTGAACCTGGTCTCATTCTTGCCATTCAGTTATACCTATTAATGTTGGCATTTGGTTGATGCAATTTATCTTGGACATACATTTCTCGTAGAGTTCCTCCGTTACACTATAGTGTTAGCCCGCATTGGTCTCATTGTGGATCAACCGAACTTGATAAGGCTAGGATGCGAGTTCCTTAAAATGCACGCCTCAACACTAGCTTGGATCCATGTTTCTCACATATCGCCAATATTTCGGTCCCACGTAATATCTAGACACAAACATTCGTCACCCTCAATATTCACCTTGTTAATCTCCATGTACCCCCCATTTTTTTCTTGCTCTTAAGACAACCACCTTTATTGTATTGGAAATCCACAAAAATTGATATGGGCACTTAGACCTTAACCGCTTCTCCAACTTATGTTCCTTCCAAGGAATTGCTTTGTTGGCTGTCCTAGGGAACCCTTTGGCATGGGGATCCCACCACTCTAGCAATGCCCCTATTTTTGCCACTTGAAGGGTCATCACCTCACTCGCTTTAGGGGGTGGGAAAACATTATCAACCAATTCCTTGAGGCTAAAAACTCCATGTTGGGTCTTATTCCTCACCCAATAATCAAAATATACGAGATTTTGATCCTCAGTAAATTTGGGTCCATCCACTACGATTGAATGGTTTTTTCAATTGACTTCTTCCTTCTATCATTCACTTGATCATTCGGCACAACCCGATAAATGTCAAGTTGATGTCATACTCATCATTGCGCACATACTAGTCACAGGGAGATCACTCCATTGTAAAGTTGAACAACTACGTGTGCTCATTTTACATGTAAAAAATGTAAAAAAATGTACATAAAGCATCACCAAAATGGGTCAAAATTTTATCAATTTTTTTTCATGAGTAGATATACACGGTATCTATTACATAGTAAAAAAATGGTAACTAAATTTGATGATTTGTTTTTTTTTAATGAAACATACCGTTTCTAACTAGAATGACGAAGAATTGAACTAAAAAAATAACTACAAAAATGAAGATGACTAAAAATTTCAAAAAAATATACAATAGATACCATCAATGGTTATGTATATGTAGAAAAAAATATCATAAAATTTAAAATTATCTATGGCATGTAATATAGGGGTAGCAAACTTTGTTTGCACGTGGTGTTCAACTTGACAATGGAGTGATCTCCCCGAGATACCAATCTACGACGATGTCGTGGACTTTTTTTTGTAATAGCTTTCAAAAATTTCACCCTTTGCTTCTTGCTCTTGGTGGATGACCCAAAGGCCTCAAATGTTCCTCCTTGCTTGCACAATTGGGCATGCACAATTGGATGGACATGCATGCTACCTTCCGAACAAGGAATTATATTTGGTCCCAACCCTGTAGAATTAGCCAATCCCCATTTGAATGTTATTGCCGTTTACACATCATATTGGAACCTTCCGGCTCATCATCTCCCATCATCCAGCTCCGTTCCGCCAACATGTTTAATAACTAATGGTTTTTCACAATACTTACATATTTAAGTCATGCATTGCAATGATGATGAACACCGTGGATCGCTCCCTTTGTAACAAAGATAGAAAGACTCATGATTAAATCATCATCTTAATTTATAATTGCTAGAGAAATACCGTGTCTCATTAATGCGCTCGGATAAATTCCTTTTAATAAAGTATTAACTTCCCTTATTTCTTTTTATTTGAATATGATTACTTTAAGAGATTTCAATCTCAATCGTCGTCACTCTTAATGTAAGGCTCAGTAATTGTTAGAACAATTAGAAATAGCAAACTCTTGGAGGTGTATCAATATCCTAAAGTTCCCTCTATATCATATTCAGTTAAGTTACTTTAATCTTTATTGTCAATTGTTGATGACAAAAATCTCTCCAAGGTCTTAATTAAGTTTTCCAAAGAAGGTCAAACTTTTAATTCATTTTATAATTCTCCATAAGAACATAAATGTCAAATCATTCATATAGATATTTGTAATAATAAATATAAATATTTTTTATGTGATTATAAGAGTATTTAATTTTTCCCAATATCAAATTGTTTTCTAAGTTATAATAGACTAATAGTAGTAGTAAACATTTAAATGTTAATATTTTGCATGTTATTGTGTCTTTCTTCTTTTAGCTCAAATGTTACTACTTGAGATATTAATACAATTCTTATAAGTGCATGTGATAATTAACATAATTATAAATAATATTTCTCATACTTAAGCATATAACATACATTTTATTTACAAAACATGTCAAGCTATAATTTTGTAATGATCAAATTTCAACACTTCCTTTTAAGGAATTCAATCATAAGTATTGATTTAAGAAAAATAGAATACATTTGCTCTTAATTTCTCAAATCATTAATATAACTTCATATTTAATTCAACATCATTTTTTTTTTCAAAGTCCCATTATTTCTCCGAATAACCTTGAGTGTTTAGATCTTATCCTCACACTACTTTTTTGAGTGTTTGCTCAAAAGAGACTATTCTCCTCTTAATTGATAACCATTCAAGTATAACAACATCCAACAATTCACAAAGTATTTGAGAGAGAAAGAGAAATCACACTCTTAAGTAGAAAATAATTGTAAGTGTATTTCAAAACAATGTCCCATGGAGGAGAGATACAAGGTAAAGTCAAGTGTTGTTTGACATTTGATCTTAAGATAATTTTGTTGCTATGAAAAGATGTGTATCACCTAAAAATATCTTCCTATAGATGGTTTTTTTCCCTTCTTACTAGAATCTATGTTCTAAATGATATTCATATTCATTTTCTCTAGATCCTATTTTATTTCTAACATTCATAGATGAGAGTTTTTTTTTCAAATGGTTATAATCGTTAAGCCTCTTAAATGTTCATAATTATAAATTTATAATTTCATCTTCACCTTGGCTACATCTATTAAAATCTATATAAATATAAATATACCAATACATTTTACTAACATAATTGGTATAAGTGAGGTGGCTTCGAAATTGATTGACTTGGTAAAATTTTCTCATTTGTATTTTAATCATTAGTCTTATATTCTCCTTTTTATGGCTTATATTATCCTCATAAGTTGTTCTTCCATTCGATAACACTGATATTCATAATCTTTTTTTATATATTTATGATCTTCATCAAAGTCACTGCCTAAATGATCTCTGTGAGTTAGCCCTTCTATAACCGCACATCTTACTTGTATTTTTGTGGGTTTGACCTCCTATAACCGCATGTCTTACTTATAATTCAGTGGGGTTCAACCTCCTATAACCACACATCTTCCTTGTATTTCCGTGGTTGAGTACCTATTTTCGTGGCCGCTTTACGCTTCGGCATTTTCCAGTTTTTCGTGCATTCGCCTCTTGCTGCAGCTTACTAGCCCTCTCCTCCATCTTCTTAGTTGTGGTTTGTTGCTACTTGAGGTGTGAAGCTTGTTTTTTTGTTTCTTTGACCTTTGGATCAATTGTTTGTCTCATCAAATGAATATTAGAACAATATTAAAAGATTAATTCCATAAAATGAAGCCCATTGAAATGTACCAATTTTTCTCTTTAGAATGAATCTTATTGATAACTAATGTCCATGCTTGCAGACGATGATTTTCATCCCAAATCCAAAACATGTTGTCCACAAATTTTTGAGATCTTTATTTAAAAAAATCATCTAATCTTGCATATGTTTGTTTCTAGTGAATATTCTAAAAAATCTATCAACTCTAAAGTGACATCTTGAGTTTCCATATGATTTGTTGTTTAATGAGACATAAAATATTGTATTTTGAACTCTATACATTTGACTAAATCATGGCTACATTATGATATCTGATATCAAAGTAGGCCAAACAAAATGCAACTGAGAGCAAATGACATAAATGAATGGAGAACCTTGACTTTAAACATAGTTGACATCAAAGCTTTCAATCACCAATTTAAAATCAAACATATCATCAGTCAAAATTGTATTTGCTTCTACATTAGAAGAGCTTGATTGAATATGAAACCTTAATGAATCATTCTATTCACAAATGAAGTGTTATGAAAACCATTAGTCTTCATCTGTAACAAAAAAATTAAAGAGAACTTTAGAAACTAGAAACTAGCTTCCATTTAAATAAACTTATAACGAAAAGAATCATAATATCAAAATTTAACAAATTTATGACCTTAGAAGATCAATCAAATGTAAACATTCATAAGAATGTGTTGTAGAATAAACAACAATGATCATAGTATAACTTATTTTATGTTTTTCTATTGATATTCCAAAAAATTATGAAAATTCTAAATTCCATATATGGAAGATGCATCACAAAAAAATCTAATTTGTATTGAAGGTGTAAATTGGATTACAAATCTAAAGCCAAAAGAAAACAATAGAGTTTAAGAATTTCTCAAAAATTGACATAGAAACCTAAAATCATATAATAAAGCAAAAGATTTTATGTACTCTGCATCTATACACAAAAACATTTTGAAGCTCATCTAAGTTAGTTTGATAGCTTCAAAAAATCATCTGCTAAACTAAAAATATACCAATCTTGGACTTTAATGGAAATCCAACAATAACAACTACAGCAACAATAGCATGCACTTCATAGTTATGTCTTATTTTATTATGCATACAAATCAACATCACTATGTAATTTGTATAATTTGTAATTTTTCGATAATTAGATATTGGCGGCATTACCAATACCTTAGAATTTTTTTTATAGTCATCGGAGTCTAGTTGCTAGAACATTTTTATTTTTTCTTTAGTTTAAAATTGAACTCTCACAAGGATATTGATGGCACTGCCAATATCCTTAGACTATAAATCGATATACAATTTGATTTTTTAAGATGTTTTAATATTCATCTTTAATAGACTTAATTTCTTTACAAAGTATTGGCGGCACCACCAATACCCTCATTCATACTCATGTAAACATGAAACACTCAAAAGAAAGAATCTATATATTTACCTCAAACACTGCAACACTTGAATTTCCATCAGTTAGCGACACCTCTTGTTGTCTACTATCACTTTTGCTACTCAGCTCTTTTGATCTCCTCGTCCCTCCTTCCCCCTTTTCTTAAGGTTGAATAAAGAAAATAACCCAAACTTCAGATTTCTTACCTCTTATCTATAAATTTCAATGCATGAAATTCGTTGAATGATATGCCTATTTGGGTGACGGGCCTGAGTGTTCTTACAAACATTTTTTTGTTTCGTATAAGAAGGGTATTGGTGGTGCCACCAATACCCCAAGTGCTCTCACAATTATTTTCATATTGTATCATGATAATATTGGCAATGTCACCAATACCATAAGTGCCTTCATGGTCATATTTTTATGGTATCACGAGGATATTGGCGGCGTTGCGAATAACCTAAATACTCTCATAATTATTTTTTGTATCGTATCACGAGGGTGTTGGCAGTGCCACCAAAACCACGAGGGCACAAGCACGGTTGAACACACAACTTCATTACCCTACATAGGTTCAAGTAAAGCGATTTCAAAATAAATACTAAATTTGAATTTTTTGAAGGAAAAATATTAAAATATTGAAAAACATATTGATCTACAAAGCCAAGTAATTTACCTGAAACCCAAAAAATTAGAAAAATCTACATATTTTAGAAGACAATGTAGGAAGTGTGCAAGTAGATATGATGAACATGTAATTGTCTAAAACTTGTCTAAAACATGTTAAAATTACATTAAATTGTTTTTTTTCTATAAATTTTTGTAATGGTACCCTCCATTTCGTATTACAACTTATGTATCCTTAGGCCTTCACTTTCCCACTTGAGGATGATGGTTACATGAGTGTCTTTGAGGATTTGTTTAGTTTGAGGTTCAATCTCTGGCTATAAACCATGTACATGGAGCAAAAGACGTATTCCGTGGATAGTGATATCTCATAAACAATCTTGCTACATAAACATGTTTGCACATGGTCATTTATGGATTTTGGGTCCAAGATCATTTAGAGTTGTAGGTTTTTCTGATATCCAGATGCAAGTGTCAATAGTTGTGTTTACAAATGAATATGAAACATCCATTGTCCAATCGCTTTGTGTGGCCACTGTCAAGATAGAAACCGAATGACGACAATATATCTTTTCTTGTCGGATTCATATTATTATGTTTGTTTTGTTGTTGACCTTTGTGATACATCAATTTTTATTTATTTTTGAAAAAATTTATAAGTCTACGACTCCCACTCCACTCTTGGTTTTCGTGGGTGTTAATAAAGCCCATCACAATCAGGGATGTGCAAATGGACGTGACGCGGCCTTTTTGCGTCACGTTGCGTCACGTTGCGACACGTCGGGGTGTGACGCGCACTGACGTGGTAAAAAAAAGTTATTGTACCAAATTTTTGTAACTTTTTTGGACGACTGCTCTAGTCGACTGCTACGAGCAGTCGACTTCAGAAAACAAAAATTAAAAAAATTAAAAAAAATCTATTAAAAAATCTGAACCGTTAGATCTTCTTGGATTAAAGATCTAACGGTCCATGATTTTTTTTAGAATTTTTAGAATTTTTTTTAGGTTTTCCTTGAAGTCGACTGCTTTTAGCAGTCGACCAGCTAGCCGACTGCTAATTACAGTTGACTGGTCTTGGTCGACTGTAAAAGTAATTTTTTGCAGTCGACTTAGCAAACGACTGCAAATAACAGTCGACCTAGCAGTCGACTGCAAAGAAAAATAAAATTAAAAAATTCCAAAAAAAATTCTGGACCGTCAGATCTTCTTGGCAAGAAGGTCTGACGGTTCAGAATTTTTTTAATTTTTTTAATTTTTTTTTTGCAGTTGGCTGCTAAGTCGACTGCAAATAGTAGTCGAATTAGCAATCGATTGCCAAAAAAATTAAAAAATTCCAAAAAAAATTCTGGACCATCAGATCTTCTTGCCAAGAAGATCTGACGGTCCAGAATTTTTTTTGGAATTTTTTAATTTTGTTTTTTTTGGCAGTCGACTGCTAGGTCGACTGCTATTTGCAGTCGACTTAGCAGTCGACCAGGGGGTTGACCGCGTCAGTTTACCCCTGGGGTAACTACCGGATTTACCCCCCCCTCCGACGTGACGTTTTTGGGTTAGCCGTCACGTCGCTGTCACAAAATGTGACGTGACGTGACGTGACGTGCAATCCCTGATCACAATCCATCGTACATGAAATGGGCTCGCCATGGATCTCTATCAACGTCCACCTCTTCACCTTTAAACCCCTACACCCTACATCTTAAACCTTAAACCCTTAAATATTGTCAATGCATTGAAATTGACAAAGTCTAAGAGAAGATCTAAATCCAATCTTATCACAACAAATTTTGACAAAATAGATGTATGTGATATCAAGTTGCCACCATCTTTTGAAGGTGATGTCCTGATTGTATAACCCCCGGTATCTATCGGTGATCCTAATGTGTAGGGCCATTCTATAGATGGCATGGATAAGATGTGCAAAGGACACCCTTGGTGCATAACAAAAACAACTAATACTCAAAAAGATTTTGGATTGTCTTTCAAGCATTCTTCTTGACCGGTCATTTGTAGTGCACAAACAAATATTATGATTATGTATATCACAATGGAGGTGTTCATAACTGCACATAATTGATTGGATCGATCCCATTTTTTGTGGGATATGTTGCCTTAGAAAAATTAAGATTAGAATGTAAGGTATGTCGTTCTACACAATGTGTGTATTGCGTTGTGCTAGGCTTGCATAATATATATCCATTCTACATCCCCTAGATGTCGAGGATTTGTATACATCTTGATGTTTTTAAATACCTTGTGTCAAATGGTACATGTTGTGCGTTACTTGAAATGACTTATCAATGTGTTGCCAATGGGGTCATAAAACACCCACTGCCAAGAACTCTCCTATAGTAATGACAACGAGTAAACAATTTCTAGCATACTATTTCCTCCAATCTTCATCAAATGGTCAAAGACATCATCTAGCATGTTTGTCCCTTGAGGTTGTTATGGAAAAATTCAGTACTCTTATCTTTCCAAATTGTTGTAACTTCGTATCGGACTTACAACATTTTATTTGTAGTGGAATGGGTAAGATGGACAATATTATGGCGTTCAAAGACCATTCAAGCTTCAAGTATGTCCATGGCAACAGATTCCCAAGGTAGTATAAAGACAAAGTGTTTCTTTTCAGAATGTCAATAGATCTTTCGGGGAGTGGTGTGGATCTTGTTAAACATACATAGGTGGGAGGAAAATTTTATGGAAAATGTTTGACCATGTAAAACGTCTAAAGGACTAGACCACTCTTGGCGTGCTGTGTGTAGGATGGCAAATACTGTAAGGTGTTCATCATTGCATGTTGTGACATGCAATATGAAGATGATGTGACTTTAACTTTCTTATGAGAAAATTTAAATTCAACCATGGTGGAGAATGGAGTGCCGAACATAAACTACAAGGGATTTATGGCAGATAATGCTCAGACAAATTGGAATGCGGTTAGAAAGATGTATGGTGAAGGTGACCCAATTCTGCCAATGGTAGGTCACGAGCACATTTGTCTTTTCCATAGTTTGGATAAGGTAACACCAAAATGTATCAAGGCATCTTTTGAATTTTAGCACAAGCTGCTATGCAAGGATTATAAGAATGTGAAAACAATGGACGAAGCCAAAACTTAATATCATTTCATTTGTTCATGGTAGTTGCAATCTAGAGCTGTCACTGAAGAATGCATTCTCGGTCTTTCTGTGTGGTTGGGATTTTGGCACTTCTATTCTAGACAATGTGGTGGTCATTTGATTCTTGTAAGAACATTGTCAATATTTTTATTGCAATATTCTTTGATTTTGAATATCCTTGATATATATATATACAATCTATTAAAAGTTCTGTAATATTTGCAAGATATGATTATGAATGAATGTGAGGAAATGCCAACTTGTAACCTTGCAGAGACGGTGCACAATGAGTGGCTCCAGCAGTTCGAAAACAAGATGTCTTGTTTGTATGAAGTGACAATGAATTCGTGCATTCATGCAAATTTCAAATTACAGATCGTTCTTGAGAGGTGGTTCCATTAGTAAAAGCCATGATTCCACATCCTTGAATTGAAGGTTGTTGCAAGGTGTGGATATCTGAAGCTATTGGCAAATGCCATGAAGTCCTATCCATGGGCGAAATATTTTAATACTAGGGATTGTGATTTGGAAGGGTCTAAGTTGTTTGGATCCACAAAACGGAAGTTTGATCTACCATCAAGTGTGGATTTTGATTCACATCAACATGACAAAGTGAATAACTCAATTCCTCATCCTAGCACTAAGGACTAAAAGTGCATGCATAGAAGAGTCATTGAATTATGTAAAGCATGGTGTGGTATACACCACATTGGTGTTAGAGACCGATTGTCCTTCTTTCAGTTGACACACTATAAGATTGTCACCCAATTCTGTCAAAAGATGTTGGGCGATGTGAGCAAATATAAGGATTTTGTGCAATGCCAAAATCAAAATTGGCAAACACTGGCACCCCTACTCCTACGTATAAGGGATTGAAGAAGGACATTTGTTTCACCAACAATATAGGTATGAATTTTGGTTTTGTCCTAACGACATTAAACATTCTACAAAAGACAACAAGAAAAAATATGTGTTGAAGTGGATCATAGTATCCAACACATGGACGGGGAAAATAAGTTCCAATCTTTAAAGGCATGAGGTATTGGCTCTCTAAGACACCAAGTTCCAATTGTCGTAGAGAGAGACTATGAGCCACCGAAACCGCTCACAATCTAGTAAGAAAAGAAGTTAGTTGTTACAAATTAGATTAATGTCAATTAGTTAGCATTATTAAGATACTTAGATAAAACAAGAAGACCGGCACGGCATCGAGCAGATGAAGCGTCGAACAGATGAAGGTATGAGCAGAAGATGACGTATACGGATGAAGGCGTTAAGCGGATGATGATGTATGCGGATGGAGGCATCGAGAGAATGAAGGAGGAGCGGATGAAGGTTGTTGGATCAAGAGGGCGGTGAACGAAGACCGTTGAATTTAGAGATTTAGAGATGGGTAGCTAGGGTGGAGTCAACCGTTGATGCTAACTATTAGATTTAAGTGCGGCTAGATCTACGGCCAAAAAAATTTTGTGGTTGGAGAAGGTGGTCTAGAAATGTTAGCATTGGGCTCACTCACACTCTCTCACACAGTTAGGACATTTTTTTCACCCTCTCTCCATGTAGATAAAGACAAAAGTTCCTAGAATGTTGGCAAAATGAATGTTGAACAATTTTTTTTTATAAATCCTATTAATATTGAATAATGAGATTTTAAAACCTTATTGGATAATTGTTATACAGATATGTATGGACATGTGGATGTTGGAGCGAAGGCCGCAGCCGATTGCAATTTTAGGTTGTATTGCTTCTGGTTGCATTAACTTTTGATTACACTAGTTTTGGTTATATTAGCTTCTATTTATATTTGTCTTGGTTGCATTAGCTACTGGTTACATTAGCTTTTGGTTGCATTAGCTCTAGTTACATTAGCTTATAGTTACATTAGCTATGGTTCAATTAACTTCTAGTTGCACTAACTCTGGTTCAATTAAATTCTAATTGCATTAGCTTATGTTTACATTAGCTTATGGTTGCATTAGCCCTGGTTGCATTAGCTTTGGTTATATTGTTGGTTATTGAGGATTTTGTGACGTTGGAGACATAGAGGCATGAGGTAGAGCTAGTAGTTACAGATAAAGTTACTACTTAGAGATAGAGTTAATGGTTAGTGATAAAGTTAGAAACTAAAGTTTAAGCTTCAGTCTTGATTGGAATGTTGGTTTATAGAGTGGCAAAATGTCACCCATATGAGTACTAATCATTGGAAGGGTGGTTTAACCCTCAATTCTCCCACTACTCGGCCAACCCAACCAAGGGTGGCCGGTGTGGAATTTGGTGGAGGTTAGGTACCTTAAGCAAATCCCCCCCCCTTCGCGGTAGCAATGGATGAATTTAAGATGAAGCTAAAATAATTTAGGTTGGATGAAGAGGGGTTCCATAAGGGATAAAATGATGACTTAGGATGAACTTAGGCGGTTTGCATGAATGAATGTGATGTACGAATAAAGGTGATGCATTTGGATGATTGTAGAAGATAAAAGGTTGTTTGGAGTCACTAGAGTTGTCCATCCATCCAACCTATCTTGTGGGTTGTTATTTCAGTTGAAGTAGCAATTGTCATCACAAACCGCTTTATTTTCAAGTCAATTTTTAAAAATCCAATGTGATGAGGAATCTCAACATCAATAACAATGTAATAAAATAAATGCTATTATAATATGTACATTCTCGTGAGGAGGCTTCTCTTACTTTTCAACACATAATTCCAATATCAAGTATTTTTTGATTTCAATGATATCTCCCGAAATCAAATGGCATACACTCTCAACTATCACTGCATAGTAATAACATTTTCATAAGTGATCACTTGTAGAAGACATCGGTCAAATCTTAACCAAAATTACACATATCCGTAGGATAAAGTGTTACATCCTAATGCACCTAACTCAACTATATCAAATATAGCATATCACCATATGAACAACTTTCGGCACCGAGTTCTAGAAAGTTCCAACATCAAATATTCTAAAATCTTCATACCCAACTTAACAAGAGTAATTTCCAATTTTCATAAAATCTTTAGCGCTCATAAGTGTAGTCAAATAATAATAAAATAGACTCGGGGAGGTGACTATCCGAATTTTAGAAGACCACGTGAGGTTACAAATAGGATCAATTTAATTTGTTTAGGATAAAATTTATAATTTCGTTAGATCTACCATAGTATTGGAAATATGTCCCCTACATGACTACTTGGATGAAGAAGTGTGTAGTTTCCGTCCAAATTTGAATCAAGCGCATTAGTATGGAGGAAAATGTTGTGGGGATTTTTTGGGGAATGAATGTGCTAGCGCTCCTCAATGGCCGTTGGGTTTTGCAATGGCACTAAACATGTGAGACCTCGTTGGATGCTTAGAATTTGATAGCCTCCATCGTCACCTTCAACCGCTTCATGCGATCAGTTTTGATTTTGTCACAACCTCAGTCCCCGATCTTTAAGCTCACGTTTTTTTAGAGCATTTTCTAAGGTTTCTTTCATGCAGATTGATAGTGCAGAGTGGCCACTCCCTTTGCAATGTTTTTTGCATGTATTTGGTTTAGGGTTTAGCTTTCATGGTTCGTCTCTTCTTTGTTGGTTTTGTGATTACAAATATGTGAGCCCAAATTGATGCCCACATGTGTTGTTAACACTTGTAAAACATTACAAGTAATGTTTTGTTGATTTATGATTATTCACAAAAATATAAAAAGAGTGAAGCTTGAAGAAAGCTAAGTTTGAAGCATTAGGCTTGTGTGGAGTGGACTTAAGTAGTATGAGGACATACCTTGGTAAAGTGTGGTAGGTAGAAAGCCAACGTTAGTTAAATGTTTGAATTAGGATCTTTGTTGATCATTTGAGGGAGGAAGGCTTAGGAGATAAGATGAAAGCCTACAAAGTAGGAGGAGATTTCGAAGGCTTATCGAGAGCCTTGTGAATGGGATGAGTCCCTATTTAGAAGGAGAAGGTTAAGGGGTTGTGATTGGACGCTCTAATCCTCTCACCCTATCCTTACCTCATGCCCTCTCTCCCTCTCAACTCACTATATAATCCCTCATTCTTCCCTCACACATCCTTTCTTTCTTTCGTGCTCTTTAAGCACCCCACGGATTATAAGTGTGGGTGTGTGGGAAGCAAGATAGGAGCACATGTGTGTGCTTAGTTCTTAGGAGAAGAGCCAAGGCTATTTAGCCTTGAAGAGGGATTGACCTCTTGTTAGAAGTAGATTGGGTTTAAGGAATTTGGAGTTTGATTGTAAACTTTAACTTGTTGCATTGAGATTCATATTGAAGTGAGAGAGTTCAAACTTGTTTAAACTTGTGGCATTTAGAGTGACTAGATTGTACTAGGTGCATTACTTGTAGTGTTTTATTAGTTATGAACTTGAGCAGAACTTTATAGTGAGAGATTTGTCAATTATGGATGATCAGAGTGTTAAATGGGTATGAAAATTTGAGGGATTGTTTATTATAAAGTATGGGAGTTGTGGTAAAACTTTGAGAGCTTCAGTCATTGGGATGAAAGAGTTATTAAAAGTTGAAGGGGAGGGTGTCTAGGAACAAAGCAGCAAGGTTTGAAAATTTGTATCTCTTAGAGGGTTATAGATATGGATACAAAAATTTGACACTACCTTTTGAACTTATATATCTATCTTGTGTCAAAATTTTAGATTGATTGGACGTAGGAGTTGGAAGTTATTAGAGTTTTAATGACCGGATGCTTTATCACAGCATTCATACTAAGTAGTTAGAGTTAGAATTTCATGCATAACTTTTACATATGAACTCTGTTTGTGCCAAAATTTGGTGTGGAGATTTTTGATAAGGTACTTAACAAGTGTACCAAATTTCACTTGAAGAACATAAGTTGGGTGGGAGTTATACTATTCTGAAGTTTAGTAGGAAGACATTGATAGAGATTTACATCAAGAAGAACTTAGAGAAGGAAGGGCAAGGATAAGTATATAAGTATTTTTTAATTCTTGTATTTAAAGCCTATGTGCTCATGGAATCCACAAGCGAAGTGTCATGTACCAATACGGAATCAACCACGATGACATGTGATAGCACGGAATCAATAAGCGAGAACTCATGTAGTAGCGTGGAGTCGACGGCAAGGACTCGATTCACAAGAGGGATATCTTTGAAGGCATGCGTGGCCAAAGCGGCCGGGTGGACATTAGAAAAGGCTAAGGATATAACCTTGCCCGACATTAAGGAATGTAAAACTACATAGTGTGGTGTTAATCAAGTTGTGTATATTCCAAGGGTAGATTGGAATTATATATTGGGTCACAAAGAGAGAAGTCTCTACATGTCATTATAAACTTTTCCACTCGGGCTAGGACGAAATCGAAGGGTGGAGGATTTTTGGTGACAAAATTATTTTTGGAGTTTTAGGTATGGTCTTGCAAGGTCTAAATTTAGGGTTATAGTTTGGCATGAGAATGAAGAAGATCAAGGTTTAGGATTGGTATTACTAATTGACAATTTTAATGATATGGAATGTTTGTTCTTCTTATAGTTGGTTTTGCAATGCTATAGTATTCCGTCCACCATTTGGTATTTGTATAATTTATAAGCAAATATTGTAGCAAAAATTAGCCTTTCTAAACAATTACAAATAAATATAGGGTGCTAAAAAATATGTCAAAGTAGCTTTGTATCTACAAATAGGGAGGGAAAAAATATTGAGAGGTGCATAAATATCCCCCCATTAAATACCCCATTATTGCACGTGGTTATGAAACGTAAGGGAGTGTGATCGCCCCGAGGAAATAGATGTCATCCAAATTTAAATTTACTATCAAGTAAGTTCCAATTTAATTGACATCATTGTTACTACCATAGCAATACATATCACAACCCCCATTACGTAGTGAGAAGTCTTCAATAGGTAATCACACTTGAGAGACATCTTATACCTCTTAGCAAGGGATAGAATTTCAACATAGGAGAAAATTTTATATATCTATGTACCCAATTCAACTTAATAAGATCAGAATCCTTGACATCCAACTTCATACAAAATAAATTTCTAAGTATCATTGTACTACATAATGCTCTTAATTCGAGAAGAATCACTACAAGCATATAAGTGCAATTACAACATGTATGGAAACACATTCACCACATAGATGGAGGAATTTCAATCACAGATGGGTGAATAATATAAATTAAATTATGAGTTGAAATAGTAAACTTTCATAGTTATTGTGGGTGTCTCATGGTTGTTTACCCGTGAGACGCTCCATGGGTGCACATGTGAGACACCCCACAATAGCTATAAAATGCCCCACATGTGCACCTATGAGACACCCTACAACAACTATGAATAATTCCACATGTGCATCTGTGAGAGTTTCAGGGATAGACCAAAGCGTTACAACACAAGAATATTTGTGCAGAGGTGGAGGACAACATACTACTCTCTCCATCCATGTTATCCACACTCTCCATGGAGAGCTCCTCAAGAGCCAAGGTGGAGAGGTTGAAGTAAAAAAAAATGAAATGACATGACTTAAAATGGTTTCCCTTATATAGGGGGTTGAGAATCCCCTCCAATGATGAATGGTCATAGATGGACCTTAGGATGGTCCTCACGTACAAACCTTCGGCCATATTTACTATTCATAGCCAAAGGTAGTGCATTTCCATGTCTTATGTACATTGTGTACAATTAGACCATTGTACCAAGTAGACTTTCTTTTGGTACTTTGAAGGAAGCGGGCATGTCCTCCATTTGGCATCATTGATAATCACGGTAATATGTGGTTTAGTGTGGCTCTAATAATGAATACCAAGGAAATACAAACTATGCTAAGCATTACATGCTTCAAAAGTAACCCTTGAACATTTGAAGAACAACACTATCTTCATATTAAGATGTTAATTGTTTCTCAAGATTTTGAGCCATTTTTTATTCATTGGGAGGGCTTTGAATTCATATGCAAAATCCCTCCTAAATATCGATTAAAAGGTTGCCTGATCTATTCACTACAACAAAACATGTCTTTTACAACTGGGTTTTTTCACTCCTACGAGTGAGAAAACCCAGACTTTACTGACGTAAAAAACGACCAGTCGCTTCGGACAAGCAGTAAAGTCTGGTCATAGTAATGTCGGACAAGACTTTCCCAATGGACACGTTCCCAATGGCAGTGAAGTTTGGGGTGCTCCGCGTGCTTCACTTCATAAAGTCATGTCCTACTTCACTATGCCTAGTGATATTGTTACTAAGTCATGTAAGTTAGTAATAACTGTTGCACTTCACTACACAAAGTCATATATGTGAAATTAATAAGAGTCTCCATATCACTCCCTCTAGTAATCTCAAACATACAAAATGAGAATCATAACTTTACGAAGTAAGTGCGTGTGACTTCTTATAGTAAACTTCTCCGGCAATGACATATACTTCTTACTTTACGTCGTAATATTTACTTTACTATGTGGAGTAAACTAGTCATATATGGGTGTACCAACATTCGCACTTCACTACACAAAGTCATCTTACGTGTAATGAATTGAATTCTCCACGTCACTGCCAAGCGTAATCACGGACAGTAATGCATAACATCCATAACTCGGCATAGTAAGTGCATATGACTGGTTTTAGTAAACATCTCCAGCAATCGCATATATTTCTCACTGTTTGGCGTGTGGACCTACTTTACTATGTGAAGTAACTTTTGCATCAACCATTAGTATTTGGCTTACTTTGTGGAGTAAGATCGTTGTCATATGTCATTATTGTGTATAACCAGTAGTGAACTTTATATGGCTTTGCAAAGTGACATATTCTGGATGCATATGACTGTACTTACTACAACTAGTAACATGAGGTCAACTCATCATAGTTAGATATTAATGGCATGCTCAGTATAGCAATATAGCAAGTCAGAATATAACAAGTTCTACTTCCAAATGAATAAGGATACAAATAGTATGTTATTCATATTCCGAATTTCACTACTAGCAATCATAAATACTACACTCTGAGGTACTATAAGTCTGAATATCAACATTGCTCTACAAGTCCACACTACACTCACGCAGGAGCATACAACCTAACACAATCATTTGGCCAAATCACATAGTGGCCTTTTGCCTTGCCAATCGTAGTGATTGGAGGGTCGTCGTCAACGAGGGGAATGCATAGGGGATAGTCATCCTTATATGTCTCCGTAAATGTGAGAGATATGTAGCCTTCGCCAATCACCTTATTGTGGCATTTCCCACCCTGCAAGTTATGCATAATACCCTTTCCAATGAATGTCGTCTTCAAGTCTTCCTCTTCATAACCACAGATGTGAACCACATCGCCCGGGGCCTGGACAAGTGCAACAACCACATGTTAGTGTTTGGATTACATTAGGGCAAGCTTATGAATTCAACAACAACATTGAATTGCATGTTTCCTAGCAAGTGCGTACCAATTCCATCCAGGGTTTGGTCTTCTTCGAAGCCTTGGTGGCAAGGGGAGGTTTATCCGCCCGGCGTTTCTCTACCACCTGTTTGTTCTTTAATGGGCTACTTCTCAGTTTCTCTACAACATCGCCTTTCTTTAAAATTGGCAGAGCCTCCAATGTCAACTTCTCGCCTTCAGTCAGTCGTGCACGCTTCTGTTTGGGGGCACTATCTTTATTGGCATCCCCACTATGCGCACTCATGCCTTGGCTACTCGATGGCGCCCGAACTGGTCAAACTACACCGCTGGAAACCTCTTTTACCTGTGAATGTCAAATTCCAGTTCGCACATTAGACATATGCACAACAGTTGTGATTTAGGACAACACATACATAAGGCCATATATGCTAGCCTGGTCATATTATGAAATTGCTACCAGTCATGTCACTGTGAATTACATTGCGGTCATTACTGCCAATAGTAATGTGGACAAGAACAAACGAAATCCATTACTACACCTAGTAAACCCGTTGACTGCTTATAGTAAACAAATCCAGTTATGGCACATACATCTCACTTTATGAAGTAATCTCTACTTAACTATGTGGAGTAAAGTTTAGTTCAAGGTGATTTCACAAGCTTCCGCCCAGATGACATACCTGTTCATGCTCCTCATGACCCGAAGAGGCTTTCTGGGATCCGGAGGGGGTTTCCGGGCTCGCCACGATTGGCAAATCGCCTGCACCTGTAGACTCTACTGCCTTGCTTGTCGGCTCCTTTGAGGCTGACCGTGCAAGTGGAGATACATGGCCACGAGAGTTGGATTTTGCCGCATCAACACTGCAAGTGGATCCTAAACGTGACGGTGAGCCTACCTCTTTTTCCACTGGGATCCCCAGCTTCGCCATCATCGCAAGAAGCGAGCTCTAAACAAAGTTGAATTTTTCATCCAACCTCCGAACCTCTGCCCTTACCTCCTCAAGATCTGCACTCCTCGTGCGACTTGCATTAGGAGATAATCCTAAACCCCATTGTGCATCGCTTACCCCTCCCCCCCCCTTTGACAACGTGGAAGAAGCATGATGGCCACCTCTTGACCGGGAAGTGTTCTTGGGCCTTTCAAGCTCTTCCTCAACCTCTTCGCGGCGGGGTTCCCTCTTCAAACACGACGCCTACACCAAGAAAGCGAGTGAGTAAAAATCAGAGCAACAAATTGATATCATTTGTTACTTTCATAGTTATTAGTGCGATGAATGTTAAAAAATGGTATCGCTATTGCCAAAGTGCTTACCAGCCGGGCCCGCACCTCACCCTCGGACCAGCCGAATGTTGAAACTTTTTTCACACATTTCCGTGCCTCCCTCATAACATTTGCCTGCTCAATTTTTTTTGGATCCCGGGTGTGCTCGACCATGTTACACCAATGATCAAGCCGGATTGCTTCTGGTTTGGACAAACCTTTCAGAATTCTCATTTTCATCTGAGCCCTTTTGCTCTTCAGTTGTTATGCAAGGTTACTCTTAAATACCTCGTATCTTAGCGTACGCGGTTCCCTTGCGTACCCTCGATACTCCCAGTTCTCGCGCATCCGCGTATATATGTTATCCAGTGTTGTCCCGTCCTGGTCGTTGACGTTGTCAATGCTCCAATCTAAGTCGCAGGAGTACCCGCGCAGAGCATTCAGCCACTGTGGCCTGAACACACCTGAGGGAAAACCTGCAAAACAATCCACAAACTTAGAAAATGCAAACTTAGAAAATCCCTACTGTGCGTAGTAAGGTACTTAGAAAATCCCTACTGTGCCTAGTAAGGTAATGCTGTGCATAGTAATCTGATAGTAGAATGTTATACTGTATGCAGTAATGTACAACTCTATATAGTACTTCCTTATTGGGCGTAGTAATGTACTACTCTCCATAGTAATGTGATACTAGAATGTTCTACTGTATGCAGTAATGTACAACTCTATACGTAACTTCCTTACTGGGCGTAGTAATGTACTACTGTTCATAGTAATGTGATACTAGATTGTTCTACTGTATGCAGTAATGTGTTACTCTAGGATCCAATCCACACACAAACCAAAAATGCATTTATGTCATGTGCAGCTGTTGTAGGTAGATTACATTGAATTGGAGAGAAAAATTTATTACCATTATCATCTAGATCTACAACAAATTTTTTCTTTCCGTCCTGGGCTCTCTCCTCAAACTGCTCCCGACACGCTTTGTTGGCAGCCCTCCGCTTGGCCTTCATTTGCGAGTTGTGGTGTGGTTCTCTTCGTCTCGCTACCCATTCCTCGCCGATCCTGTCTGAATCTTCATCGCTGCTATGCGACCTCGCTGGGTGAAGGCGTGATTGCATAGCCAATTCATTTTTCATGATTTTGAGCTCCTTCTTCTCTATTTCTAGCGCCACTTTGGCTGCACCATCATCTTCGTGCAAAGCACCATCATCCCTTTGGGGTTGCTTCCCCCGCATTTTACCATAATCTCTGGAATCTTCCATCAACACTGGCTTGCTCCAATCATACGCGTCTCCTTCCTCCTCCTCATCCTCTTCGTTGTCGCGATCTTCATCCCAGTCTCCAACATCATCAACGGGTAGAGCTCTCTTCGCCCTAGGGTTTGAAGCCATCTTTTTCTTCCTCACTGACCAAGTTCTTGGATTGTGAGGAGTCTGAAAACAAATTCATAAAGGCGTCTCGGTCATATTATGATTAGTGTTGTTCTACTGTGCAAAGTGGATTTCAACTATGCAGAGTAATGACCTAGAGTACATAGTACTGTCCTATTGCGCATAGTAATGGCCTACTGTATCTAGTAATATGGAAAATAATGTCCTGCTGTGAATAGTATTGTGCAAAGTAATATACTATAGTACATAGTAATGTCCTATTGCGCATAGTAATGTGGCACTATGCATAGTATTGTACAAAGTAAAGCTCAATACATGGTGAAGAAGAACTTAGAAAATGCAAAGACAAAACTATGATGAACGGCCATGGAAAGCATGATACTTACCAATTTTGCTTGTGGTGCAATGGGTTCTCTGCACTCCTCTTCGGATGCCTCTGTTTCCGATTCTAGAACATAATCTGCATCCTTATCAATTTTTTCAAATCGCTCACTGCACGAACCATCTTCCTTGCTAGTATATCGTGCCTCTATGTGCGTTGAGGTTGATGGTTTAGTTGATAACCTGCAACTCCTCCTAGGTGGCTTCAAGGACTCCGAGATTGTCCTGGAATCCTCGAAGGTATCAGCCAATAGCTCTTGCATTTTGGTTATCATACAAGCATGTATTGCAGGGAATTGGAAAACCTCAATAAACAACTTCTGGACATCTTCATCGGACAGTGAAGCTATTTCACTGAGTAAGGTGGTTAACTTGAAATCCATAATAGCGACTCGCATTTGACAAAAACCACCCTAATCTAGGAGTAGAATATTAAAGTATGCAAGGATACAAAGTCGAGGTGCGGCACATGTACTACTGCGACAAAGGAACTGCAGTAATGACACAAATACATGCGATAAGTTTGAGGGCGCAATGGTTCCTAGTGCATACTTCAAAGACAAAGATATGACGTACTTTGAATAAGAGGGCAGATTTACCGATCTTTCCGAGGTTCCGGTGCGATCCCCGCCGCTAATGCTGGAAGGCCCAAGCTTTCCAGCTTCCTGCTGTTTCTTTCAATTTTAAGCCGCCGCAGCTGCTCGTATTCCGTCTCCTCTACAATTACACGTTTCCTACAGTGCTACAAAACAGTGTTTTAATCTTCTTTTTCTACTCGCTCCCCCAATTGAAATGTGCAATATGCATATTTGACGGAAGCATGTGTGCAGATAAATACAAAGGCTGGACATGAGTAGAGTCTAATTGGCTCTCTGTCTCCACACCGGGATTTCAAAAATTTGGCAAATGAAAGAAGGGGGAACCTGGGAGGCATAGCGGGCTCCAATGCCGACTATCACACAATTGATGTGTGGAAGAAGAACAGCTACATACAATCACAAGTCATCATTTGGAGGTCAACTCTGACGCAATCAAACCTATGCAGGTTTGTAAGTGTATAGCTGAGATATTGAAACGAATACTTCTCATTTCCTCATCTAAAAAACACAATGTAGATTGTTCACAACATGCTTCTATTTCGAGCTAACTCCCAACCCCGGCTCAGGTTTCAAGTTCCTGAGGTATATATTTTTCTTAACAGAGAAAATCAACACCATTTGATTCTAAGGAGAGAAAAACTCAGCCAATTTTAAGATTTTGCAAGTGACACTTTAATCCAGTTTCACTCTGTCGGAAATCACATACAAAAGAGCAGGGTTGTCTATCCCGCCGTTGTGACGGTGTCGTGCCGTCACGACGTGTCGTGTCGTGACGGACCCCTCCGTCACGACACAATAGGGTCCACGTAGGGTCAACATAGGGGGAGCCGACTAGGGTGGGTAAAATACTTACCTCCTTGCCAAGGTGGCGTCCTATGTGGCAGAAAACGTCGACGTGGATGTGCATATTTCCCCTGCCACGTAGACCATTTTGCCATTGTGTTTATCATTGTGTTAAAATCAAAGTAATAAAATATTACTAAGGAGGGTGTGGGGCGGACGGGGGCGGACGGGTGGGGCGGACGGGGAAGGGGGGTGGAGCGGACGGGGAAGGGGGGTGGAGCGGACGGACGGGGGGGGGGGTGGTGCGGACGGGGAAGGGGGGTGGAGCGGACGGACGGGGGGGTGGTGCGGACGGTGGATGGGGGTGGAGCGGACGGACGGGGGTGTGGAGCGGACGGGGGAGGGGGGGGGTGGGGCGGACGGACGGGGGTGGAGCGGACGGGAGAGGGGGGGGGGGAGGGGCGGACGGAGGAGGGGGATGGAGCGGACGGGGGAGGGGGGTGGAGCGGACGGGAGAAGGGGGGGGGGTGGGGCGGACGGACGGGGGTGGAGCGGACGGGGGTGCGGACGGGGGAGCGGACGGGGGGGGCGGACGGGGGGGCGGACGGGGGAGCGGACGGATGGGGGGGGGGAGCGGACGGGGGGGGGGGGGCGGACGGGGGGGCGGACGGGGGAGCGGACGGATGGGGGGGGGGAGCGGACGGGGGGGGGGGGGGGGGAGCGGACGGGGGGGGGGAGCGGACGGGGGGGGGGGGGCGGACGGGGGAGCGGACGGGGGGGGGGCGGACGGTGGAGCGGACGGGTGAGCGGACGGAGGTGGGGGGAGCGGACGGGGGGGCGGACGGAGGGGGGGGAGCGGACGGGGGGGGGGGCGGACGGGGGAGCGGACGGGGGGGGGGGCGGACGGGGGAGCGGACGGGGGGGGGGGCGGACGGGGGAGCGGACGGGTTGGGAACGGGGCGGGGGACGTGGGCAGACGGAGGTTGGGAACGGGAGCGGACGGCGTTTGGGTACGGGAGCGGACGGGGGGGAACAGGAGCGGACGGGGTGGAACGGGGATTGGGAACGAGGGCGGACGGGTGGGAACGGGGATTGGGAACGGGGGCGGACGGGCGCTAGTAAAATTTTCCCCACTTTCCCTTTACTTTGCTGACATGTCGTCACACGTGGACAATGTAAATCCTACGTGTCCGAAATTGGGTAATGTAATTACACAAAAAAATCGGTAAAATTCAAGTCCGGCAGGATAAAGACAGCATCCGGCATAATCCGGCATAATGTCGTGACGGATACGTGTCGTGACGGCACGACATTATGCCGGGATAAGCCTCCGTCACGACACAATAGACAACCCTGCAAAAGAGATATACTTAAACAACCATTGATTATAATAAACTATGCTCAAGGCCTAGTAACAAAGAAAAATGAAAAGAGGAATTAGCACCTGGTTCACTTTGCTGTTTAGTTTGCATCAATGGTGCAGCTAAATGGTGTGTGTCCCAGACCAGCATGCTGCCATCTTCATAGCTGCAGTTAAAAGTAATTATTTTCTTGCAAATCGGCCATGATTGTTTCTAGCACAAAAGGTGTTGAGTACATTATGAACATTTTTTCTATTAGCCTGAGCAAGGATACTATTGGTGTGGAGCTTTTACACCAGTCTGAAAAAATTACATGCCTATATGCCTAAAATGAGGTAGTGGTTACTGTCAAGTAGGGAAACCAGACAAAGGTTAAGGAGATTTCAACTAACTTCAGCTTGAGGGACCAGATGCAAGGACATGCACATTCCTGCATGGAAGTGAAAGGATTTCCTTCTTTTGTCAACCGCTTTCATCACATGTCACAGCCTCTGATCCATCCATTGAAAACTTCAGCATCCTCTCGGTTAATTTAATAAGAGAGCCCTTATATCATTCTGGCCTTATGGGTTCTGTTGCAGCTAAAATAGATGTTGATTTTTCTGACTAGCCCACTTCTCCTAGGGGATGAAACACACAATTAGTACGAGATGGTTAGCAAATCCAATTCGAGGCTGTAGACACTTTCCTCATAAATTTCGGAGCTCATATGAACACCTTATTCATTATCAAAGTGAAGATTCTTGTGTTCATTGATTGGTCATATAGTTCCTCCCCCCCCTCAATTATGTTGGCTATTGAGTCTAGAATGGTTATCATATTTTGAGCACACAGTATATTCTCTTTTAAACCCATGATGCCTTTTTGGTATCTACTCTTGGGGCTACACCAAACCAGATACCATTCAAATATAGGTGTCCGATTAAGATAAGTAACCAAATTAGGCCCGTCTAATTTATTAAGGATTATGTCTTTCAGTATACGATACCTAAAGAATACTGCTGAAGCCAAGATATCAGTGCATATGTGCAAATCCAGACAATTGCAAAAGAGGGGTGTAATTCCTTTGGAATTATTCTAGGACGAAAAGTACCCTGATAATACTGATTTATAAAATACTTTTGAAGCTTCAAAGCTTTATTACACTTTCAAAAAGATGTTAAAAAAAGAAAAAAGAAAAGTCTTACCTACTGAAGAGTTATCAGGTGAAAAGAGCTGCATGCACTTGCCAGAATTGATGTCCCAGATCTTTACCTACACCAAAATTTGGATGAGGAGAGGGTGATCTATGACTACAGGATTTATGACTACCTTTAATAAGAAAATCTTCGAGTATCTGTAAAACAACAAACATACCAAAAATCATCAAGAAAAAGACAACAAGTAAATTGACATACAGAAGTGGTGAGCAAGTTTGCCTTACTTTGGATGTATCATTCCCAGTCACAGCCATCAATGTCTTTCCTGACCTTGTGACAACAGTCTCTGAATTTCCTGCAAGAATACAAATTTCATTTTAAAACATGTTTAAAACAAAGCCTACAAAATCAGATCAGTACAATATTACACATCGAACAAGCTTCATAATTCCTGGATGTAAGGAAACCTACAAGCACTCCCAGGATGGAAAGTATATGTAGGACCCGTAGGGGTCAACATCTTTAGAACCTGGTTTGGAGGTGCTAAATGTTTTTTAAGAAGCACTATTTTGCAGCTGCTGAAGACTCGAAGTTTCAAGAAAATTGATAACAATGAATTCTTCTCAATGCCTTCTTTGCGTGCCTTCTTTCCGAGCATGTTACTCCTCTTTGTGAAATCATCGACTCATTACAAGCATTAGAAGTGATTTAGGAACAGCTGTTTTAAAGGGGAGAGTTGCCACCCAAGGCAAGCACTGTGAGAAACCGTCATTCGTCGTCTGAGATTGGTAACACACTGTATGCGGAATTCCTAAACCCTACAAATTTACCCCAAAGATTCAGGATGTTCAACACTACAAACCGAGGTGGTACAATAATTGCTTAACAAAATGCTTCCCCTGTACGCCTATCTCGCTTAGTGAGTGTAGCACACCTGAACACATAACAGAGGCACTTTGACATTCTTGATAAAACGACAGCTGCTTGCGTCAAAGTAATACTCATCAACTGATTTGTAGCCAAACTTCACTGCATCACCACCACATCCACCGAGTCAAACCTAAATGTTATTTATAATTAAGAGAGCAGATTGACAAAAAATGTTTTGGAGCGGTGCATAAAGCAAGCAAGTACTTATCATATTTGCCTTGAATGTAACTATGTTGGGTTGGGGTCCCTTACACACATAACTTGATTCATTACCACTAGTACCCCTCTTCACACCAAAAAGTTAGTAAGAGGTAAGATAACAAGGGATCCCTGTCATGACAAAAGTGAAGTATTCCGCAGCCACATGGCTGAAGTGCAAAGGAGAAGTCCTCTTGAGAAGGTTGCCTTTTTATGAGTTTGCACAAACACACCTTCCATTTCAAGCATCTAAGTGTTGCAGTGACCTACAGCTTGGGAATCATTTCCTCTACTCGCTACAGAAAATTACACACATGTTGGTTCAAGATCACCTACAAGTGGTGCTTCATCTCCGTGGTTCACATGGTTAAATGAACCAAGTACCAGTAGGGGATTGGTTTTCCCTCCATTTCTAGTGCCCCGTATTTAAAACCCGCATTTCACATTAGGATCTTTTACGATAAGAGGAACATGGTGTCTCATCGCCCTGCTTATCTTCGGGTATGGTTACGTAAAATCTTGCAAAATCGAGTATAATTGAAGAATTTGTATCAGAGGATAGATTTACACACCTCTTGTCAAACCATCGTCGAACTCACGAATGGTTTTAGCCTTCTCAATCAAGGGGAAGTTGTAGTCTCCTCCACTCTCCTTGAATAGCTGGACATGCCTGTGTAACAATTGATCTCTTCCAGTCAGTCACACGAAAATTATGTGTGCAAAAATTTGATTTACTCAAGGCAATTCAATCCATCACCAAAATCCTTGAGACAGGACTTACTTGAAATACATTTCTTGGAGACCTTTGGCAAGAACAATCAAGAGATGTTCAAAGAGATCGAAGAGAACGAGAATATTCACACTTATAACTTTTCCATCTGAACTTCAACACTGAGACTTGAAATGACAATCTTCGTGATTGGCAATTGCTAACCGGATGAGACAGTTCCAATTCATTCCAACGGCCAAAATTGTTGTGGAGTTGGAAGCGCCCATAATAAGACCACATACTCTACAAAGAATACCCAAAGCTTCCAAAGAGAAAGAGAGATACCTGAGCGGTAGTGACAGGAGCCTCTGCGCAGCCCCTGCTGTTAAAGACGACCACATCCCAGCCCTGGCTGCGAGCGCGTTGCGCAAAATGCTGCACGTATGAGTCGTCGCTCCCGTCTGTCAAACCTGGCTATCAACATGGAAATTAGGATCTCAATTCACTTCTTCAAGAATCACGCCTTCTCCTCTACAGAAAACGTTGGAGACGAAGATGGAGATAGCGTTACCAATATCCAAACTATGTGTTCGTTAGCTTCTGCAAATGGGCAACTGGAAACCTCAAGAATTACAGAATCGACTGCATAGTTTGGTTTCAGACATGTCCTCAATGTTCACACAAGCAATCGGTTAAAGTATGCTTCTTGTTGCAAAGAACAATTGATCCTAATTGTATGGCCAGTCTCTTCCTCACTCAATCCCACCAGTGCAATTGCATTCATCATTAGCACCAGTTCATTGGGCACTTGTCAAAATTATATTAGGAAATACGCACAGAAACTATGAGCTTATCACCCACACTCAGTTCTGACAGAGTTGGTGCTCTTTCAAATTCATAAATCCAACAAGTAATCGTCAAAAGTTTAACCTATCCAACAAGCCAAATTGCAAGGGAGACAGAAACTAAGGAGAAGTGTCAAGAAAATCATGTTGAATATTGAGGCAGCACAGTTATAATAGAACGTGTCAAGTACTAAAAGGACAAGAATGATAATGTATTGCCATGCAGCACATTGTAGAGGCTGTTGTGTTGGAAAGGAAATACTCTGTCCAACTGCAAGATTCTGCCTAAACCTTGGGGACAGAAAAACTAACCTCCAGTCTCAGCAATTGACCATCTCAATATTTAGAAGGCTTAAGAAATTGCCAATGTGTCTCAATACTTAACCATAGGCGCCTTGCCTTCAGTGCATCCTGACAACAATACTCACGTTGATAATCTTATGAGCATAGATTTGGAACCCTAACATCAGGCACAAACTCTAAGCCTAAGTCTTCAAACCTGATGAAGTGAATGTCAACTTTGCGGGGATGGACAGAAACAATTCCCCAAAGACTATCCACTTCATGTACTGCTGATCAAGTTTTATCACTTTGCTTCATGGACAGCCGTTTCTGTAGCTCCTCCTTTTCTTTCTCACTTGGCGTCCCAAACCAGTTCTTAGCAGCCTCCCACGATCTAGAAACCTGCACCCATTTTTCCAATAAGAAATTTAGTACATCCCAATCCAAAGATGTGTTAATAACAATCGTGATAGATTTTCGCATTACCTACACATAACCCCCTCCTAAAAAATGCTAATGTTTACTAGCAAAAGAAACATAATCTTAAGGTCTGCCGGTACGTGCACATCACAAAATCCTTATGTTTCACCTTAAATCTCACAGAAAAGGCCTCAATCCCAACTTGGACACAGACATTGCAGTCCTCTCAATCTAGGCTCTAATACTCAATAACTCTTCCACCGAATCACAATACTCTGTAACAAGGTCTTAAACCCTAAATCTAGGGTATCCGTTCTACACAAAAAAAAATTGCAAAATACCTATGCAATTCATAACATTCCATGTCCGTTAGGCACATCAAGAGGCCACAAAAGAAGCTAAATGTGGTGTGGAATTGGAGGGTTTAAGGGCACACTCAGTTCCATTACCCAATAATTCTTCCACCAGACTACAATACTCTGTAACAAGATCTTGAACCGTAAGTCTAAGGTTTCCATTCCATACAAAAAAAACGCAGGATACCAATGCAATTCATTTCATTCCGTCTCCATAAGACATGATTGTCCCATCCAACATCTTACGTAACAGGGATATACTCTGTAACAAGATCTTAAACCCTACGTCTAGGGTTTACATTCCACACCAAAAGGAAACGCAAGATACCAATGCAATTCATTCCATTCCACTCTATCTCCGTTAGACATAAGCCTCCCGCCGACAATGTAATATAACGATTAGCTGGAGGCCATGGAAGAAACGTAATTTGGGGTCAAATTGGAGGGTCTGAGGGATGGCATTTCAAACACCGCTTTAGCTCCACATGGGCATTTCGAAAGCTTTGTCAACGCTCAAATGTTTGCAATCAAATGAAAGCGTCCCGAAACACTTCACAATCACTACGTGATGATTATCTTTACAATGGACTGGATCATTCTCTGAACTCCAATCTTGGCAGTTGTCTTCTTTGTATTGGCTAACTATTCGTCTTTCGACTCTGAAAGAAGAGGTAGAGTTTGACAATTCCTGTACAGCAAGAGGAAAGAGAAAACAATAAAAAATGGACTGTATCATTCTCTGATCTCCAATCTTTGCAGTTGCTTTCTTTTGGATGGGCTAACTAGTGGTTAATGCACTTCAAGATAGAAGACGTAGAGATTGGCAACTCCTATTCAAGCAAGGGGGAAAAGAAGAAAATGAAGAAGGCAGAGGGGGAGTGTGCCGAACCAGAAGAATGAGAACCGCCTTAGGATCTTGCACCTCCGATAGCGGCCAATCGAGTGATTAAGGATGTGCGCTCTCTTTGTATTACATCAGCGCATCGGAAGTCACTGGCGCTCAGAAAGTGAAGAAACAACTCCCTTGAAGAAACAATCGCCAGCAACAAGGAAACATTGCTAAACCCTAAGCTCTACCTGCTCGAAATCCAACAACCAACATTCATCCATCCCATCTCTAGCTAAATGCCGTTGAAGCCTTAAGCTACCTCACGCCGACCTCCTCGCGGCAATATTCCAACCACAATCGACACCAACCTCTCCCTCCCTTGCATCTCGTCTGCGCCTGCGTCTCGTCTGGGGCTAGGTCTCCTTTGCATCTCCGGCAAAAGCATCTGGAGTTCTGCTGTGCGTAGTCCACGCTTACCAACTACGTATTGCTACTGCTGTGGCCATGGGAGTAGGAGACTATTTACCGCAAGAGGGCAGAGTTTTCGGTTGGTAAACTCTAAAGTAAGTTTTCATTTTTTTGCACCCTCAAGTAATTTTTCACGTTACCTGATAACTACATTGTGTTGTGGATTTAGTGAAGGTTACCATTTGGAGTGATGTGTAGGCTGAAACCTTTTACATGAAGTTATTTTTAGCAACTAAGTTATAGCATATCATTCAGTCTGTAGGCTAAGTACTTATTTTATTTGTAAGAGAAAGGACACTCTCGGTAAAAGCGGCAGCAACACGGAATTCCAAGTAGTAGCCCAGGTGTATTTGACAATACAATGTACACTAAATATAATAAGATTTAATGTGTTAATTTAGGATTCACATGTTCTATAATTGCCCTTTCAACTGTGAAGTAATGTCACTATGTGAAGTAATGTAATTTACTTCATGACGTAATGTCATGAAGTAATGTTATTTACTCCATGAAGTAATGTTATTTACTCCATGAAGTAATGTCATAGTAATGTGACAATGTGAAGTAATGTCATTTACTACATGAAGTAAAGACGTGGACTTTAAGTTAAAGGAACCCATAATTTAAGATCTCCAGACCAATTACAACAAATGTGTTGCAAAGGATATTGCAGGTGAATTTGATTTTTGAATTGTGCCAACATCTTTAACCCGCTAATTGAAGGACACATTCTTTCTACTATAATTCATTTAATTTGATACAGAATCAAAATGGATGCAACATCGAGGCGCGCAATGTTGGACTTGGAGCTATGGGACTTGGAAAAAAAAAAGCGGACAAAAGAAGATTGGTAAAGTATCGTTGCCCTTGTAGTATGTGTGCAGGGGGGAAGGTATTGTCAAGAGCAACCATACGAAAACATCTTCGTCGATACAAACGTGACTCCGCATTTACGAAATCCATATTGGTGAGTAAAATATATAGTCATATTCGAATTATATTGTATTGTAAACGAGGCAATTGAATTATGACGTAACATTGATTCCCTTCGTGTAGGCACAAAGACGACCCTTTGTTGAGGCCGCGGCCAAGGTGGCCATTCAATTGTTTTTTAAAGAGTCCACAACCCCAAAACATGTCCCCCAAAAGAGAAATTACACTAAGGAGGAGTTGAAATTGATGAATTGGAGGCGTGGAGCTTTCGATGGGCAGTGGTGCAATGGGCCCATACCGAAGTTCACCACCTTCAGTTTTCACCAAAGACACTGGGTGGTGAAAATTTCAAAATTTTCATTTATGGGCTGGGGTTTGTTTGCCATGGATTCCGCAAAAGAAGGAGATATTCTCTTGCCATTTGTAGGTCCCAAATATAGCAAGTCAGAATACAGAAAAATGAAAAGTCTTGTGCCAAGCTTCAAGAGTTATGTCCTTAAAGCTGAGGAAAATATTTACATAGACGGGAGTGTGGAGAAGGGCAATGTTGCTGGATTTATCAACAGCTCCATAGGGCGAGAGGAAATTGACAATGTAGTGTGGGAGTATAGTATGCTTCCCAAACCTTGGAAGGAGAACGAGTGGGGTTTTGTTATGACAATTGCATCAAGGGATATAGAGGCAGGAGAAGAGCTGTATGCGCATTACTCCGTGAATTAAATTCCTGCGATTTTGTTGAGACATTTTTCGAATTTAATGCATTAGCAATTTCACCACTATGTCTTGTACTTGGAGCAGCTAAGAGTTGTGATGGGGTGTCATATATTAAATCTCACCTGTGTATAGTAATGTGCTACTTTTCATAGTAATACTGCATAGTAATGTTGCATAGTAATGTGCTACTGTTACTAGTAATAGTGTATAGTAATGTGTTACTGTTCATAGCAATGGTGCATAGGTGTTGTGCATAGTAATGGTGCATAGCTTTTAAGCTGCCACAACCCTACTATTATTGTATATAGTAATGATCTACTTACACTCCAGGAATGCTACAGGTCTTGTCCAGTTTACCGTGCTTGCACAGAAGATTGTTTTTTTACCTTTGGGATGGTCATTAATTATAGATTCTCAAATGTTTGTAAATACATAAGGTTACTAAGAGTGAAAGTATTGTTTTCTTCTCCATGGTGCACATGTAGGAGGTCAACAATGACATTTATATTGCCCAAAAAGACATAAGGATGGCAACCCAAGGAGGGAGGTACATGACGGCACAAGGAAATACTGATATGGAAATAGGAGTAACTGAAGACATTGTTGCACACGAAAATGCAGAAGTGTTGCGGGATAATAATGAGGAAGTGGAGGTAATACGGATGGTCCACGAATGTTTCGAGAGGTTTGATGGTTTGCCCGGATATATGCATACCACTCCAAATGAAGAGGGAATTGATGAAGAACGTCAGGGAATTCACGAAGATTTGGATGAATTGGCCAATACACATCCCCATGTAGGTGATGAGGTCAATGACGACATTGCCGACAACACGGAGGACTTATTGAAAGAAGCCAACACCCCACTATTCAAGAACAGCCCTACCAACCGGTTACAAGCAGTTCTCATGATCCTTAATGTGTGCACCATTTTTGGAGTTTCCAACGCATGTGTCGACGAGTTGTTGAAACTGCTAAAACATGATCTACTCCCAAGAGAGAACACTTGTCCTCAATCACACTACGAGGCCAAAAGATTGGTGAAGAAGTTGGGTTTGAGCTACAATACTATCCATGCGTGCAAGAATGGCCATTGCTTATTTAGAAACGAACTCAAGGACGCAAAAGTGTGTCCGGAATGCAAGGAATCTCGGTATGTTCCGAATTCGGATCGCATTCCAATGAAAGTGTTGCGACACTTCCATCTTATACCTCGGTTGCTCCGAATGTACCGTTGCAAACGACTAGCCAAGCTTATGACGTGGCATATTGAGGGGAAAAGCAAGGATTCCACCATAAGATCGATTGTGGATTCAAAGGCATGGAAATACGTGGACGCAAGGTGGCCGGAGTTTGCGAAGGAGCCCCGGAATCTACGTTTGGCACTAGCGTTGGATGGTGTCAACCCTTTCTCTAACCAATCTTTAAGTCACTCTACATGGCCAGTTGTATTGCTAAACTACAACTTGCCACCTTGGTTGGTCACCAAGCGGTTTTTTGTGATGCTATCCCTAATTATTCCCGGCAAAGAAAGTGTGAAAGAGGAAAACATACATGTATACTTAGCACCATTGGTGGAGGAACTACAAAGATTGTGGGAAGGGGTGATTGCAAAGGACGGATCCCTTTTGGAGAAGGCATATGAAAGCGTAGAGGATACACACAATACAAACCCCAATTTTAAACTCAAAGCGATTCTTATGTGGAGCATTCATGACTTCCCGGCATATGGATTGCTTGCCGGGCAAGTCACGAAGGGGTACCGGGGTTGCCCTCCATGTGGGCCAAATGTGGCAACGAGGAGGTCCAGGTCATTGGGAAAAAATGTTTATCTTGGTCATCGTCGTTATTTGACAATGAACCATCCTTACAGACGATTAAAAAGTAATTTCGATGGAGGAGAGGAACGCCGAGGCCCCCCGCAGATATTGTTGCCACGCAATATTTTACGGTTTGCTAAAGAAAGACAAGATTGGTTGCTAGAGTCGCCGATCAATAAGGAGGGAGACAAAATGGATCCAATCCACGAGCATGGAGTGAAGAGGAAGAACGCACTTTATGCGTTACCATATTGGAAGGTGCACACCGAAAACTCATTTTAACCGAATTGATGGGCATATGTTAGGGGTTTTATTTGAACATCAGAGGTTCACGAAGGCGGTAATTTGATTGTATCACAGTCGAAGTAAATGGCCAACGTTATTATAGGAAGTAAAACATGTCTATCAGAAGTGAATGAACATGACTAGTTGTAGTCATGTTCATATACCGTTACTTAATTAAGTAGTGGTATTGTAATGTTCTATGGGAAGTAATAAACTATGGGAAGTAATACATGTCTATCACAAGTGAATGAACATGACTATTTGAAGTCATTGAACATGACTATTTGAAGTCATTGAACATGACTAGTGGTAGTTATGTTCATACTCCATTACTTAACTAAGTAGTGGTATAGTCATAAAGGGGAACAATTGTTGATGCACGTACTATAATTCAGTTGTAAGGAATGCAACACCCAGCAATGCAGTTAACCTGGAATTTTTTGGTGCAACAGGGCCTTCTTATACGCAACACGCTGGATGTAATGCATTGCGAGAAAAACATAACGGAAAGTCTTATGAAATTCCTATTTGGGGAGAAGGATACACTAAAGGTTCGCATGGACCTGAAAGAAGCCAACATAAGGCCGCATTTGTGGCCCATACCGGGGAAGAATCAAGGAAGCTTGACATTGCCGCAAGCCCCATATGTGCTGACAAAGAAAGAGAAGGAGGTGTTTGTGGATGTTGTGCGGCAGTTGAAAATCCCTACTCACTATGTTGGCCAATTGAGAAAAGAGTCCACGTGGATGGGAGTCTGAAAGGATTGAAATCTCATGATTACCATGTCCTTATGCAGTAAGTTTTGCCTCTTTGTGTACGCACGATCATGAGAAAGGAGGTCCGTATATGCATAATAAGATTGAGCAGGATATTCAAACGATTGTGCGCCAAAACCATCAACCCATCAGAAATGAACGACTTGCGAGAGGATACGGCCATCACATTGTGCATGATCGAGAAAGAATTTCCACCGGCATTTTTTGACGTCATGACGCACCTTTTGGTGCACTTGGTGGAGGAACTAGATATTTGTGGGCCAGTACATGTCCGTTGGATGTATCCTATAGAGAGGTATTTGAAAACTTTGAAGGGCTATGTTCGGAATCGCACAAGACCCGAAGCTAGTATGGCTGAAGGATATGCCATAGATGAAGCGCTTGGCTTTTGCACAGAGTACATGCAATCATATACCGTTACAAGTCGTAGGGTATGGGATGATAAAGAGGACCCTACAATGAACGACGAAATACTCGAAGGTGTTGGGCGACCAAGGATACTCACACCAAAGATACGCGATTGGATACATGAGTTTGTGGTCAATAATGTGGCCCCCTTAGAGCCGTGGAGAGAGTAAGTTACTTCACCACACATGCATAATGCATTGATACTTACAAATGAATGTGATCTAATTGTTTGTTATGTCCATCGGAATTGAATGTCATTTGAGAGGAAAAAAATATACATTGTGCCACCAATGTAGGTCACTTACTAATGTTCAGAGTATGTGTAGTTTAAAAACGTGGAAAACAGCAACAAATTGTGTTATTTGTATGGCATGACATTGCAATTGTGAAATCCTTGCACTTACTAACATTTGCACCTCACTATACAAAGTCATCTTACAAGAAGATCACTGCCTGTAGTAATCTCAAACTGCAATTCAGTATATCCATAACTGTACGTAGTAACCGTACATGTCATATCACAATGGCTAAATTTTGAACTCTATGTAGTAACATGACAAAGTCATATTAGTTCACATCACTGCCTCTAGTATTATTTGGCAAGAACGAATAATATTCATAACTTTACTCAGTAAATCTAGAAGCCCCTTATGTACGCACTGAGATAGTAATTGTAGTAAACATGCGAGGTATCACATAAATGTTTTATTGTATAGGCGACACACTGCAAGTATGGCACAACGGAAACTGGAACGTGCAGAATATCGGAGGAGAAAACGAAATGGTCGGATTGTTTATCCTGAAGACCTTCGAGATGAAGTGTTCTCCAAGTGGTTCAAATCGGAGATTTCTCGCGCCAAAGAAGCAAGAGAGGCGATTGATGAAGATGTGCTTGTATTGTCTCTTCCACCGTCTAGCCAAGCAACATCGTACCGCTTCATGTATGCCTTCGGAAATCATATCCGCGTGCATAGTGCGGAAGGAAATTTGACCACGGTAGACTTTGGCGTGGCCGCCACATTCTCACAACATTGCCGGTCCAGTGTACATGCCAAGAACTTCAAGGCGGCAAACCTTGAATATGTGGGATGGGTGGAGGAAATATTGGCCGTGGATTATGGTAGGTATGAATTGGTTGTGTTGTATTGCAATTGGGTGATGGCAAATATGGTTAGGCATAATGCTACCATGAAGCGAGACGATTATGGCTTTAGCCTAGTGAATTTTGATAGATTAGTGCCACTATCAGCCGAATCCTTCGCATTTCCACTACATGTCGAGCAGGTATTCTTTGCGGAGGATTTGAACAATCATGGATGGAAGGTGGTTCTACGAAAAGAGCCAAGGGGAGCAAGAGTCATTTCTACAAGAGATTCTATACCAGACATAGGATGCCTATCTTTAGGCAATATGGGAGACCATTGTGGATTGAAACCAACATCATTAGAAAATGATACAACCCCAACTGACCCAATGTTAGATGAGGTTGTGGCTCTAAGCAGTGATGAGGTGGTAGCAGCCTTGAACACAGATGACCATAAACCGTCTTCCGAAGACGATGACGAAGCTGCACTTGAGGAAGATGATCATGCTCTGATAGATTAAAGTAACAAATCTTGAGTATGTGGTAATCTCATATTGTGGTCGAATATGTATATTTCATTATATGTTAGCAAAAATAAATGGGCCATTCTTTTGTGAGCATTCTATGGAAAACCCAAAAACACATAACATTTTGAAGTGACATAGTGAAGTCGACCACTTTACTATCCGTAGTAATGAACGTTCTCTGACGTTCCCGAACACGTTCTTCTAGTTAGTTTTTTTGCTATGACTGAACAAACAAAAACCCAGGGTACAGACTCTCAAGGAAGGCTTAACTAGTGTCTATTACAGGCATCTGTCACATTATAGTTCATTAATCAGACAATAGGTATGCTATCTTCACTCTAAAACATCTCTTATCTATCTTCTTCTCTCTTTTCTCACAAGGTTTCCTCTCACTGTGTTTCTTTCAGTGGGGTACGTGTGTCTGTCACAGTAGTAACCATCTCGTCATGAGATTGTATAACAATGGTCTTTCGAGAACAATAGTCTTTGAGTATCACAATTGTCTTTGGTAACCATTGGCCAATGCATCTTCAAATCACAACAACTCCTTCATTAATTGGTCAATGTTAATTTCAATGCAAGACAAATTGTTCATTTATTAACTCCAAGATTTAATCATTACTCACAACTTATGCAACTAACAACAATCGGCAAGTCAAGCTATAGTCTTAGTGGCCCTGCACAACCTGCAACAACAACAACCAGGGTAACACACAAGACAATAGTTGATCTGGTTAGCTTGCATCTCATACTCAAAGATCAAATTCTCTAGACTACATAATCATATAAACTCCAATCAAGTCTAGGATAGCTTATGCCTAAATCTCATTGATAATCCAAAGTTTATCCTAACTTATATTCCTTAATCCCTTCATTAATCAATTGATCATAATCTTTCCATCATCATATCAATTGATTGAGATTCTCTCATAAATTCCATTCTTCCCAATTATAAATCTATCAGCCTAAAATCATGATTCAACTATAATCTCATATGGCTGGACAATATGCTCTTTCTTCTTCCTCACTGCCTCTCATAGGTCTTAACAATAGGCTGTTGTGTCATCTACACATCCTAGACCCTTCGGCTTCCTCACTCTGTCTGATACAGGTAAACGATAGTCAATAGTTTTATTCACAGGCTGACACTTGGCCAAACAACTACTTCTCACACTGCCTATCACAGGCCTAAACAATCGCCAATAGTTAAACTCTCGGACTGGCTCTTGGCATTCTGGTTGCCTCTCTTCCCACTGGTGCCTTTCACAGGACTTATCCTCTCTCTCAACTCTCGGGTTGCTCTCAGTTCGCCCTCTCACAGGGTTCGCTCACGCTGGCACTCGACAATACGTTGGGTTTTACACTTTGTCTCATCAGACAATAGTTCACTCTCTCTCTCTCTCACCTGCTTCGGCCAAGGTTTTTACATACGCTCATCGTTCAACTGGACTCACTCTCTGTACATAGTTCAACTCAAGGTCCCTTCAAAGTTATCCCTTTCTGATTTCTATCTCTCGAACTGACAAGATTCTTCTCTCTGACAATAGTTTGCTCGTGTAACAATCTTCGCACTCCCCGTTTCCAATTTCATTATGCTCAACTATATTCAAGAGTTCGCTCTCACTTTACTGAGGCCTCGACACAGACAATAGTTCCACATACCACTTCCTCAACTCTGTTTTATGCTCTGATTCGCTCAATCATACTCCATTTCACCTCTTCACTTACTCACAATGCTCAATCTTGTTCACAATCTCTCACATTTCAAACTTCCTCAATGGCAATTACGACAATCGACAATAGTTTTCACTCTGACATTCGGCTCTTATTCCTTCACTTACGACTTCTTCCTCACACTTCTAGAATCTCTTATCTTCTCACAAGTTATTCAATTCTCTACTCATATTGATTTCAATCCTATTAACTCTCAAATGCTCGTTCTCACAATTTTGATTTACTCCGTTCCTTCCACAATCTTAAGCTCTGACGCTTACACTTCCAACAATAGGCAATAGTTTCTTATTTCTCACATTTCTATTCAGATTCTCACTCCAACTTACTCGATTACACTCACACACATCTCATACAAACAATGACAACTTCAACGATGGACAATAGTTCCACTGGGCCTCGGCCCTTCAATCAACTTTAATTCAGAACAACTATAAGCTTCACAGAAATCGGTAACCCGCAATCACTGCGGTGTATACTCGAATCAAACAGAAAATAGTTCAATGTTAACCTCGCCCTTCTCGGTGCTGAGGGTGGCAAGCCTATGGTTTAACTATTCACTCAACGATAATCAGAGAATGCCCGCCTTCTTTCCCCTCGCCAGCCCTCTTAGCTCGGCGGGGAAGAGGATGATAGTTACAGTAACCAACTAAGGGCACCTAAGCCCATGCCTATGGTTATAACTAACTTCCTAGCCTATGGTTCAACTATGTTCATCTATTTGGATGCTTTTTCATCCAAGTTTTCACTATTTGCCCATAGTTTCACTAAATGACCAAAAATTTGGCTCACAGTTCTCAAGTGCGTTCCCAAGCACATTCTTGTCCCACATGACTACCATGACTTTCCGAAGTAAACTCAGACATGAGGACAGTAAAGGTGGATTTCAACAATTTCAACCGTTCACTGTTTATAGTAATAAAAGACATGCAGTGAAGTGGGTGCGGGAATAAAAGACATGTTTTGTTGTAGTGATTGGTTCCAAAACCTCATAACTTTGACAAGCAATAGCCATGCTCAATTTCTCAATTAAATGAGGTGTAAATTGGACCATAAAAGTTCTTACAAATATCTTTTAGATGGTTCATAAAAATGCCTTGTGATGTAGAAATGAGGACATTCAAAGCTATTGAAGTTTAATCTCATTTAATGGGCCTTAATTTTGAGGGATTTGAAAGAAACTGTACAAATGGATGGTAATGGGCAACATGAACAAACAACAACAAGGTCAAGATAGTTTTTCCAAGGGCTCAATTCCCTTAGAAGTTTTCATAGATAAGCTAAAAAAACATTTAACATAAATTATTGGTCTATGCAAATTTTGAGGAATTTATGTTCAAACAATTTATTAAGTATTGTAAGTATGGCACATCAAGAGTCAAGACAGTTCAAGTCAATAAATGAAGTCCATTGCGCCAACAATTGTATTGGAAGACTGTGTTTGTTGCTATGGATCATCCTTTGCCCCCAACTCCGTGTGAACTTAGCGAGCCGTTTTGACCTTCAACACAGTTCTCCATTGCACCAACCCTATATGTGGATAATGTGCATATGCTTAAGGATAACATCATTGATCATGCCTATGTGGGGCCAACTAGTTCTTAACTTGCTAAGGTCTTCCGTCTTGGTGTACGTATTAGAGTCAGCCACTACATCTTACAACGACCTAGTGAGAAATATTCTAATCCAGTGTGGATAGGACAATTGGTTTTTGAGCCTAATTTGATGCATCTTGGTCCTCATGCTCGTTCCATTGAGATTGTGTATTATGCACCAATTCTTAGCCCAAGGGATTATAAGAAAAGATTGGACAAACGCTATGAGAAATGGAACACAACAAAATCGTTTAGATGGATGAAGCTCAAAGGATACGCCTCGGCTTATTAGTCCCTAGTTTGTATTGTGGTATCTTGGGCGAGATAAGAATGTGTCCGGTGATAACGTAGTCATCTCAGTAAAGCTAATTTTTCTCACAAGGGATATTTTAGAGGGATGCACAAAAGGCGAGAAGATAACTATGAAGGGTTGATTTGATTATTTTATCAACTAACCTTTACATTAATATTTTTGAATTATGAAGAGAGTGATATGCTTAATTATAAGATTTTAGTGATAAAAATTAGCTTAGAGAGAAGAGGGCCTAAATAACAAATTTTAATGATTTATTAATGGATTATTTAAGGGGATCTAAGCTAAATTAGATAATAATAAAAAATTAGCTGACTTGAAAAAATATTGGATCAATAGATACTCCTTGTAAATCCAAAGGCCATTCCAAGAAGATTCAAGGGGAGGTTTCTACGACGATTGGACGAAACAATGGCAAATTAACTTTAATAGATATAGTTGAATTTTTATCTAGACTTAGTATAGGATCCCTCGATGATAGACAAATGTATTTCGACACTAATAAGTCAACATATAAATAAAATTAATCGGATAAAATTTTGAGGGACCTAAGATTTCAAAAATAGAATCATATGTGAATGGACAATGGGCAGCTCTCCACCAAATCAATCAAGGCCAAATCAATGAAGAGGCTCATCTCCACCTCTTGGAAGCAACCCTTTCAAAGGGGGGGTTCAACTTCGATTCTTGGATGACTTCAACATCACTTCTCTTTATCATTTCTTGCTTACATCGTTCAACTTCGGCTTTCAAAGGGTTCATATCTCTAAAGGCTAACTCTTTCATTTTTTTCTTTCTCTGAACCCTCCTCTCGTTTTTTATCCACTTTCATTTGAGCGAAGGACATAATAATTAGACTTTATAGTATAATGTGATACTATTAAGTGGTAGATTATTCAAGATTAGTTGGTATGAACAATTGAATGATAATTTAGTGTTGTAAAAAATGAAAAATTGTGTTTTCTTTTTAAAATGAAAATTTATTTTCTTGGGTTTTTTCTTTGTTTGACTTGTAACTCATATTTTTGAGTTGTTTGTTGGTAATTAGCTTCTAGAAGATATTTAAATACTAGAAACTTTTGAATGGATAGGAAAAAAATAGAAAGTTTTAGACTAGTCTTAGACTATGAGGCAACTTTAAAACCTAATTTCTCTATAGAATCTTTTTAGAATTATAAATGATCATAATAGGTTTTTGTCTACATTGGTTTGCACTATAATACCTAAAATATATTAGAGGGCTCTAAGTTGTTCATCCCATGGAAACTAAATTTAGATTGGACTTTTAGATGTTTAGTAAGATTGTCTAGATCCATTTCACTTATCAAGATTTTTGAATCTTAATCTTAGTTTATTTGTGGGTCAAAGTTAATGTACAAAAATACCCTTGGCTTGGAAATCGAAAGGGTGCCTACTTTACCTCACAATGACGGGTGGAGGCAAATCCGAGGATGGAGGGGTTATCTGAAGACCTCTCGATTGAAGAAACATTACTCAATCCTTCATATCTACAGCCAAACTCCCATGAGTGATGATCCAAGGTTGACACTGAGAATTATATTCTATGTGAAGCACTATGGGAAGTCAAGGTGTTTGATGCTTGACTTATTCAATATTTGGAGGTTTACTATGAAAATTTTCTTCTCTCATTACCTTATAGGAATAAATTGGAGGTTCTTTGATGTTCGTAGTATGGATGTACCCTTGACTTGTCACTGTTTATCCATGGGCGGACATTTGTGATAGGCTATATTTGGAGACATTGTCAAATTCATATCTAATTATACTTTACTAGTTTGTTTTTTTTAGTACAACTTGGGGATCCTCACATCTTGACATTTGTCTAGAGATGTCTAAATTACCACTTTTAATGCCACCATTAATGTGAACTTCCATATGCATTGTTATATTTTGCTCACATGTTCTCCATGTAAGGTCATCACTCAATGTGCATAATGGTCACAAATGTTTTACAGTGGTTTATCCATGGAATGTAAGCACAATCATTTTGTCTTTATTAATGAGTTCAATCATGTTACATTTTGTCTATTGCATGGTTATCTAATATATGTGTGGTTGTATTGGAATGTTTAAGTTGTTTTTTAAAAATCCTCCATGAGTAGTTATTCATACCAACTAGCCATCACTATGTTCCCATCAGGTTCCCTACACTAATTGAGTGGACCAATTGTCTCATTTTAGTTGATAAGGCCATTGAACTCTAAACCGTAAACGTTGCACCTCTCAAAAGCTCATAACTATGTAAATTCTTGATTTCTTGTATTTAGTTTCTAAGTCTTGTGTTCATGTTTAAAATGTTGAGTTTGTGTAAGTTGAAAGAAGGCACCCATGCAAGAGCTCACAATAATGCAAAATGTTTATATTGGTCAACTTTTCAATGGCTTCAAGTAGCCAATTGAGCTTATGTAGAACTTACCCAGTTGAGAATGGAAACAACTCTTTATATATCTAGTAATGATATTGGGCATGTCAAAGGATATAGAGTTTAACTACATGCACTTGTAGAAAAATGTGGGTCACGATGGCATTTGGTTTTTACATAAACACACTTGTTATTAAATTTAGAATATTTATCGTATTTTGAGCATGTAGTCTGTAGTTAGGGTTTTGCTATCACTTAAATACTTACACAAAAACAACCCAAGGAACTAGATCGCACGGAAAACTGAGCTAGTGTTTATAAGGGTTAATGTCATATTGGATTAGGATTACAATAACAATCTAGGTCTTTTACTCCCTTGTTCCTTCTTTATTATGCTTAGTTTTCACTCTTATGATTCCTTGTGCTTCTTCCGTCGTGAGTGAGATCCGTCCTATGTGTGTGTGGACTCCTATCACTCTAATCCCATCCTCTAATCAGTCATGAAGCTCAAGAGCTTGGCAAATTGTCAATGGCTAATCGTCAGGACAAAGTCAGGGGTAATGTCTTTTGAATGCCACATCGTCTTTAATTGTTATTAATTATGCCTTGTAATAATCTCAAATTTAATTCTTCTTAATTCAACTTACAATCATTCGGCAATTCTTCCAAAATTGTAATCACCATCTTCATCTTCAACTTCAACTTATCTAATAACTTCTCACAACAATTATCCACTAGATTATGCAAAATCAATGCATCAACAACTAGGCTATATCCATTAATTAAAGCCTTAGACTATTTTAGTCTGAAATTGAATTGCCTTGGTAATGTCTTACTCTGATCAAACAATTTCTCGGGTTGGTATTGTCTTTTGTAGCTTGTAGATTGCTACTATGTATATCCTTTGCCTGCATTCATATCGTTAGCCTTATGCCAAGTTAAATCAAGTAGTTGTTTCCAGGCCATATTCTATCAGAGTTGCTCTCTCTTTCTCTCTCTCTCCCCTTCTCTTAGGGGAGACACCTGTAAAACCTATGGCCTAGTCAGTCCTTCCTCTCATGACCCTATCTCTCTCTCGACTCTCAATGCCGTTTCCTCGCCTACTATGGCTAATCGCTTTTCTTAGTCTCTGTTGACTCTTCATCTTCTAAGTGCCCATCTAAGGTTCTTCCTCTCTCGCCACACACTTGGCGATTTCCTCACTTCCCATGCTATGGCCTTTCTTGGGCGTTTTGGCTTCCTCTCTCCTTGATAAGCAATCGCCTTTTCATGACTAGTTGCCTTCTTGACTGACTCCAGATTATTGCCCTCTTAATTAACTCTCTTGGGACTATTGCTCTCCCTTACATGTTCTGGGCTAATCAACTATGCTTACATCTCTCAGGCTAAGTGTCTCATCCTAAGATCATTGCCTAAGAACGTAGTCTCATGACTTCCTTCTTTCAAACTCCTATCAATTGCCAAGTCTTTTTTTGGCAACTTGACCTCGCCAATCACTTGCCTATTGCCTAAGACTATTTGTCTTCGCTAACTTATGCTCTCACAACCTTCAATTGATCACTTGCCTTTCTAACATTCAACTCTTTGTCATTCACCAGATTATTGTCTTTCTCCCTCGGTAATTAGCCTTCACTCTCTATCTCAAATTGAATGAGACATCACTCATACTCATGGCCATAGTCTAGTAGCAATCTTCACTGACTTTCGGACGTTACCATTAATTTTCTCGCCCTCTTGGTGGTTTATCTGCCCATTTCAATGCTCATGGTCATTGACAGAAATCATATGAGACAATACTTTCATTCAAAAAACATGATCGACAATCAAAATTCCTCTTCAAGTCGATTTGAACTTTGACAACTTTTACTCTCGATGTCAGAGTTTTCAATAAGATTTAGAGTCTGAATCATTCGGCTCTTTCAATTAATTTTGCATCTACAAGATTTTTGCTTGAACATTGCCTAATGCTAAGGATTCAACCTCAATCCCTGAGTGTTGAATCTATTTGAAAGCCTATCACTTCTAATTTGAGACTATATTCGATTCTATAAAATTAAATGAAAATAGCCTGAGCAAGCAATGATTGTCCTCCTCCTTATCAGCGAGGAGGGGAAGGTGGTTGCAGCAACCGCCTCGAAATGGCAATAGCCCCCTGTTTCCACTCGGGATGAGTTTCCAACTGCCTATTGCTTCTAATTCTTACTAATTTTTGGAATTAAACTGTGAGCCTCAGAACTGCCCCCAACGACACAGAGGCTCACAATTGAAGTGTTTAAGCAAAAACATTAAACTAGTAATATGAAAATTTAGCCAGAAAACCATTTAGATTAAAATAACTTAGAAAGAAAGATCCTACGAGGTTGGTTAGGTGTATTTTACTTTTGGGATGAGAATCTTAAGCAAGTAGGGAATTAGAAACTGAACGGGTAAAAAAAATACCCTCTATTCGAATTAGAAATGTTAAAGGAGTAGGCTAGTAAGTAGATACGTTAAATTATAAGCAACCAACTCAAGCAAACATTTTGTTGACAAAAATCAAGCGGCAGCAAAAAAAGAATAATTCCGGAAGCGGCTAAGGAAGAAAAAAGAAAAGGTGACAACCACGTGCGTAAGGAATTTTGCCAACTAGGAAAAATGCGCCATGTGACCTTCCTTGCCAACTAAAATATAAATTCAAATTAAAATGAAAAAACCTTTGTTAGGGCTTGGGCAAATGAGTTGCGAGGTGGCGTTTCTTCTTCCCCCCCCCCCATTTATTACCGAGGGCTTAGTTGCCACCGTTCAAGGAAATGAACCCCTTAGTAAAAGGGAGGAAGAAGGGGCTTAGCCCTTTATTGAAGAAGGATAAAAACCCCTTCTTCCCATCTCAATTATCTCTTCAATTCTTTAATTTTTAGGGCAAAACCTTCTAAAATTCTAGATAGGAAGAATCTCTTCAACTCTTCAATTCGTAAGGCGAAGCCCTTTAAAATTCTAGTTAGAAATAATTTCTTCACTCTTCACTTCATAGAACGAAGTCCTCTGAAATTCTAGTTAGAAAGAGAATCATTTTCATCTCAAGAAGAAAAAAAATATATTTCTTCATCTTTCATTGTAGATGTAAGTTATAATTTTTATAGTTAGAAATTTTGAGAGTGGATTAGTTTATTTTTGAACACACCCCTAAGTAGCTGCGTCATTTTTATTCGAGTATAGTGGATGCAAAATTTATAACTTAAATTCCAGATTTTGAAAGAATTTTGCCTTTGAAGGTAGCTTTCCAACAAACCTAAGGTTGTTGAAATCAGAGTTAGTAAGTAGAAATTATGAGTATTTAAATGAAGATATCTCAGCTGCCTCTTAAATTATAAGCACTGACTTGTAAGCTCATATCTATAAGAAAAAACATGCAGTTGCTTCAATATTTGGAGGGGTTATAGATCTTGTTTTGATATTTCTAGAAAGTATAAGCTTGTTGAAATCAGAGTTAATAAATAAAATTTATGAGTGTTTGAATTAAAGTGTTTCAACTGCCTCCTAAATTATAGGCGCTGACTTTATAAGGTCATATCTAGAAGAAAAAACATGCAGTTGCTTCAATATTTAGAGAGTTTGTAGATCTTATTTTGAGGCTTTTAGAAAGTATAAACTTGTTAAAATCTAAGTTAATGAATAAAAGTTATGAATATTGGAGTGAAGGTGTCTTAACTATCTTCCAGATTGTAAGCCCATCTCTAAAAGATACAACACACTGTTACTTTGATATTTGGATGAGTTGTAGGTCTTGTTGTTAACTTTTCAGAAAATAAAAAATTATTTCATTTGAAGCTTGCAAGTAAACGTGATGGACATTCAAGCGAAAGAGTATATGCTATTTTAGATGAAGAAGTTCGTTCATCTAAGGTTGGAAGAGATGAGTTGGTGTCGTGGGCGGCCAAGAGTTGGAGTGGGGGTCGACGCTCGTGGCTTGGAGTAGGGGTTCTACACCATCGTCAAGCCAAGATGGGAGTCAACCGGTAAATTTTTTAACCCTACACTCTTTAATTTAAGAATAAAGGGAGTGCACGGGGGATGTAGTGGCGAAAATGTAAAAAACCACGTGCGAGAAAATGTAGGGTGCATTTTATTCAAGACAAATAATTTTTACATTTTTTTAGATATACAATAGCGTCCTCTAAATTTGAATTTGGGAATTATATATAATGTACAGTGTGTTTTAAGTTGTGGTATTTATTATTATTTAGATGTAAAGTAGCATAAATAAAATTAAGTGTAGTTTTTTAAAATTTACAGGTTCAACATAAATCATATGCCGTTAGTGGCATTGGATGAGAAATAGGCAAAATGTATGTGAACATGTGGATGGATTTGTTGAAACGGTCACCTTTGGATGAAAGTACCATCCTTAGGTTTTTGTTTTCTCCTCTAGTTGGTTGCTATGGGGTTTCTTGCTCATTGTGTTCGCTCATGTGCTCACTCTTGTGATCGTTGTGCTCGCTCTTGTGCTTGCTCTTGTTGTTGTCGTTGGAAAAGGGTGACCGAAGGACTAATTCCGGCCTTTTTTGGTGGTGCCAGTGACTCGGCCTGTCTCTAGAATTGCTAACACATGCTCAACACTAATATTTTTGTGGCCTCTATATGAAGACTTAAGACAATTGCATCTATGTTCCTTGAAATCCATCCCAAATTGGCATTTGTCATTGCATAGTGCATTATATGGGTAATGTATGTGCAGATTGTTCACACAAAATTTCTACTACTTATAAATAAGATAGGGTGATTATTATTATGCGACTCTATAATTTATATATCATGATAGGGTGTTAGAAAATACCATCCAGTAGAAATTTAGCTACTTATAGGGTGGAAAATATTCAACAAAGGAAGGTAAATACCCCCCCATTAAATAGGGGGTTCTCGCACGTGTATACATAAAGCAAGTGTAGGTGCACCCCCCGTGAGGGAGTGCGACAAAGGTAAAATTCTAACCCAACCTAACTATCTATGTAAGGCTAGGGAACATCACCCATCTAGCCGCCGAGGGGATTCCAACTCTCATATGTGCGGAGCCTCTCGGTTAGATGTGGTGGTAGTAGTTTTTCCATTCATAGTTTGTTCGTGTGTGGTGAAGTCGGATTAATGACTGATATGACCATTCTGCGTGTTGTAAGTGGTAAGGTAGGAGTAATGACCCACGAAACCACCATCATGTTGTTGGCCCCAAGGATTGGAGGTGATGGCCATAACCCTTGAAGATTGTGCAACAGGTTAAATACACAAGTTATTTTATTTTCCGGTTCCATTAAGTTAAAATTTCATGATCAAACCATGTTAAACTAATTAACAACCAAAAAAATTTGTACGATCCTCGTGAACAAAAAGCCAACCGGGAACTTAACTAGGAGGATTGATACTCTCCTTTCCAGTGGCAAAGATCGGAGGATGTAAGGATCAATCAACCTTCAAGAGACCCGCACAGGGCCTTGAAGGGTTCGAATTAGGGTGTGCACCAAACAAGTAGGTGGTGATGCCATAATTTATGAACTTAGTAACATAGGCTTTGTTCAATCAACCATAAACTAAGAAGGAAGGTTGAGAGGGTGGGATTTAATCAAGGTCCCCCCGTTTAGAGAATTTAATCTATAAGAGGTAAAAAATTAGATGTGGTTCAACTGATTAAGTAAGTTCACTCGTTATCCCGTCAACTCGATCAAAGAATAACTAAAGGCCACGTACAGAAAATGTAGATTAGATTATTTCATCCATTAGGGTTAGGTTGCCTTAATCCCAAGGCTGGTACGTCTGCGCTTAGACTATGATAGATTAGGCATTAGGTTAGGAAAATTGATATAGCTTAGATAATTACCTTAGGTACTAAAGATCTAGGTACAACCTACCGAAGGGATACAACGCGATTACCGAATCTCTCCACAAACCAAAGCATTCATGAAAAAATCATAACATCCGGGTTTGGCTTAGGCACCTGCCAAAGCAAGCCACCCTCACCAAAGGGCTTGTGCGGTACTTTTAGGCTCCCTCAGAGGGGCGTGCCCAAAAGCACCACATAAGCGTACAAGCTAGGCTATAGCCAAAAAATTGAGCTTACATAGTCTAATATTTTTGAAAGACATGTCTTTTAATCAGATTATTCCTTAGGGCTCATAATTTATTTCTTGTTTGTCATCAAAATGTCCACAAACATGTTAATTGGTGTCTGCAGACATGTTAGTGGGATTGACATGATCATTTAATGAAGTATAAGTGTTCATAAATATTTCAACTAGTGAAATGTTTCATTGAGTAGGTAATTGCAAATCAACACATATTGTCATTCGGAGATTGGAGTTGAGATGCAAAAGTTACTCGGGGGAAAGAAGTTACAATTATTCTCTTTCAATAATCATGCATGCTCTCCCATATTAATAAATAATTGTAATTACAATAACCAATATAATTAGGGGGACCTATATGACCATTTAATGAACATAAGAATCTTCAATTGTTAGGTTACACTAATAATCATCAACCTCACCATTTGTATCATTTCATTACACTTGGCGTTTAATATCTTGGTGATATCTTAGTATGAGTATGTTCAACAGTGTTATGAGGTGTATGCCTTTGTTACATGATGGTGTAGAAATCGACTAAAGTTTACACAAACGACACTTGGCATTAGTATGCTCCATAATATCTTCCTCATGAATACTAAATTGCAAACACATGACACTTGCCATTAGTATGCTCAATAAATATTTTCCTTGGATACTAAAACACAAAACTATCATCTCAAGTATCCCAATGTGCTACGATAAATTTCTAAATTTAAATAATGTTTCACTTTAAAAATAGTTCCTTATGTTGATGAAGAATATAATATTGGAAATTAACAGATGTGGCACTTGGAGACCTCTAGGTATCTAGACTAGGCCCTTTGCAAAGAGTGTATGTGACACTAAATATCATGAACGGTGTAATGTGAAGTTGGCTATGGCACCGTCCTGTAACCAAGTGACCAAGGTTGACATGCTTGCTTGAATCTAATATCCATAAGGTTAACCCCAATGGTTGATCTCAATTGGCTAGGTGGGAATTGGATGAAAGTGCACAAGCAACCACTCCTTTTTCATGACAGTGTGGATATATTCGTTAATAACCTTCTGAATTTGTTGTATATAATTTCGAAGGTTAGGTTCAGGATGCAGGTTTGGGTCAGTTACATCGACACAGTTGTAAACCTTAAATGCACATGCTTGTTATGTTGAGCTCATGATCATGTAAAATGTCCCCATTAACAAAACATGACATATTCCATTACCACACAGTCAAACAACTTTTAAAAAAAAATCATAAACAACACGAGTGAAATATTGCAATCTCCAGTGAATCCCGTGTGAAAACATGTGTGACTGTGACCCAAGTTTTCCATTAGTGATGCAACATCCTTCCACAACTCTCAAACTGTCATGTATGCAGTTTCGTAGATACGATAAGCTCTCTGATGACATCTCAACAAGGTCGAACTAAGTAACATCTATGAGATCCAATCTAAATCTCTTGTGCTTCCATCTTTCATACTATATGATGGCATGCTGAAAAACATACACGCACACATACGCACACACAATCTGTGAAACAAATTGATGTAGCTCTTGCTATTGTTTAGCTAGGTGGAGTCTTGGACTTGGTGGGCAGTGTAACAGCTCAGAAGCCATGGCAACTGAAACAATTGCTACACACATATGGAGTTGGATATCTGAAGGAAAATTGTGATCAACTATGTTGTGTTACAGTCTTCCTGGTTGTACCTAAATCTAGTGGATTGTCCATGGATTGGCATTTTTGATCTTCTCTGCAAGAAGGAAAACCTGTGTTCAAATAAAAAGGAGAGCCTTCAAAATTTCATCGAACAAACAAACTTACTCATAGTTTCAGTGAACAATCTTACTTTACTAATAAAAACAGTAATATTCCTACATAATGAAAAAAATGAAGCCGTTTTCAATCACATCATATTAGCCAAAAAAAAATTGTGTGTTGATGTGTGACAAAAGATCAACACTCAACATTTATGAAAAAAGACAATTTCAAAATGTCACTGTGGTCTCACCTCCATGTGGTGTTTGGTATTTGAAGAAAATTGAGTTGGGTAAAAGGACTCCTCCTTTCTCCATATAAGGTTTCGATTCAAAGTTGGGACAAGGGAGTGATAATTGTTGATGATTCAAATGATTGGATATCAATCTCTTGAATCTTGTAATTGATTCATGGATTGCAATTGCCGAGATCGATCTTTCAACCTAGGTTTAATCTCGAATGGTGTGATGGGAGGGATGTGTTGAAGACATGGGGCAGAGAAGTCCATTTGGGCTTAGATTTGAATGAAGAGTCAATTGAGGGGAATCATGAGGATGAGCAACCAACACCAATAGTCAAGCCCATAGCTATACTATCAAGTTTTAAAATGGAGCATACTTTGGAGTTTTTAGTTGTAGATGTGATGAGCATTGCAATCTTTTATAAATAAATTAAACAAGATGTCAATTTCCTACATCAACAAACATCGTCATAAGACGAAAGATTTTTTTTTTTTTTTAATGTGTGATATGGTGAAAACATGTTGTAGTTTAGATTTTGGTTACTAACAAACCTAGGGAAACACTCAGGGAAGACTTAAAAGGTGACTTGTATATCATCTAGGTGTCTCATGTAAGGTTTATTAGGGAAAACACAGGTTTATTTCACTTTATTTTTTGGGTTAAATTGACAATTAGATTATGGATGAGAGTGAAAAACTTTAAAATCTCTCCATGTCAGTACATGCAATTGTGATGGTCACTCACCTCACTCTAATTACCCAGGCAATAATCTGGCAGTGAGTTCATTGTAATTGGACCAAGTGCCGGTGCACAAGCATAGGTACAGCCATAGTCAATTGTCTTGCATGAGTAACCCATTTTTGTCTCTTTACCAAAGCCGAGGACACTGTGTTGTAGTCCATAGTCTTTGTATTAATCAATCCACTTTAGTGTAACTTGAAATCTCTGTGTAGTCATCCCTTCATGATTTTCAGTCTTCTTCGATTAAATATAATTTTACTTACACCGTCCGACAATAATCTGTTACCCGGTATTGGCCAAGGTAATCATAGTCCTCTCAATTACAGCCATAGGCCATGCCACATATGCATGTCAACCTAATTCTGCATGGTTCTTTGTTTAATTAATTCTAAGTTGCTCACATTCATACTATCGTCTCTCGACTTCCATTTATCATGATTCATTCAAACTTAATTTCTCAAGATTATCAACTGGAATGAATATGGACCATGTCGTTGATTATTGATGAATTATGATTTCTCAATTTTAAGTTCCTCTGCCTTCCCGGTTCCTTTAACATAAAGTCACTGCTTACAAGGATGTAGATAGTCGAGTCTTTTCGGCCACCTCCATCTCGCTTCCCATCCTCTCCAAACGATGGTCTTGCTCAGTTACCCTTTCATCTTCCCTGAAGGGTTAGTACAGTTGAAACTCAACTATCCACCGACATTAAGGCCATAGCCTTCAACATTAGCATTGCAACATACAATTTCACTGCAACCACCAAGGAATCTCTCCTTGCTGATTTCACAACTTAATTTGCAACTCAATTTTAACACCAGAGATTGAGCACCATCACTTGTAATCCAGTAACATCGCCCTAGATGCAACTTAATTATAAAAAAAATTAGACAATTGCCTAGCCAATAAATATTTCACTCAATCAGGAATTACAACCTTACACAATCAGGAATTAAGGACTCAAACTCATAGTGTCTCTCAGTACATGTAGTTGACAAAATATGATTTTAAGATAGAATAATTTCAACATTTGCTCTCCAACCAAATTTCTACCAGCCTATGGTCATTCGATACTTTAATTACATGAGTTACTTCAGACAAAAACCATAATTACGTTGGGCTCAGAGTTTTGGACGTTACGGAATTACCCATACATGCTATATACTCAAACTTTTCTGAATTTTCAAGTCTAATTACCCTCGGTAGTCCATAGCCTAATTTGCTCATGCTACCCTTGCATCGCGTGACTATAGATAATAAACAAATTAAAGGAGTCCCTCCTTAATAGAATAATTAATTGAGAGGCCAACCCATTCACTCTGATCTCCTTCTCACAAGGCAAATCACTCAAGCTCTCCTTCATTAGACTATAGCTTTCGATAGGAATTCCAAAAGTTAATATGCAAAATGTGAGTCACATAAACACTCTGTGATTTCTTAACACTTAAATCTAATTTGCAGGTAGGTTGGAAAATTGTGCATTAACCACAATTAGGACAATCCAGTACAAGAGTTTTTTGAGAGCAAGAAGGGTTCAACGTATAGGTTTTCATACACCGGAACTTTGTCATTTTTTTGACTTTCTTAGTCAAGTTAAAATGTAATACAATTTGTGTCTTGATGCAATATATGTGAGATGCGTAATTACAAGTGAAAGTGTCTAATGGTACTTGTAACCTATATGTGATTCATAGTACGAGACCGTTGTCTGATATATAATTGAAAGCATCCAAGGTGTTTGTATTGGATCTCAATTGTCTTATCTTATCATCACCCTCAAGTTTGATTGAGCCATAATTTGTATCCCGCGAAGGAGTGATTCCTTCTTGGTTACTAATATGTTATTCATGTGGAATTTAGATCTTGATAACCACTCAGGCTATGGTTTGAGCGTGTCACCAAATAAAGTAGCTTTGAATGTTTGCCTTAATTGAAATAATCTTTGTTGGCTAGTGCAATGGTCTATGCTAAGAGAAAGTCCGAGAGACTTGTGATAATTTGAAGCACACTAGAGTGATTGGATTGGTAATGTCAATGAATATGCCAACAAGGAAAGATTCCTTGTAAATGAATAAATTACAACCTTGTTATGTTGAAAAAGGCAGACGCCTGAATAAGGCTATAGTCCATTTAATTGAGTGATTTGATGATCTTTGGAGAGAATCAAAGGGTATGTGTTGATCTCTTAGATTGAGCATTTCTAAGAGGAGTGAATCCTCAACTCCAAAGCAAAAAATGGAAAATAAGATTGACAAGACAACAAGGCTAAAATCTTAAATACAAGTTGTGCATTATCTTGAGAGTCTATGAACTCATATGGATGTTGTATCCAAACTAGATAAGCTTGAGGAGAAGCTAACGTGTCCAATTTGGGAGAAGTTGAACATGTTTATGATTGATTACCTATTACCACAATCCCTTCATAGATAATCTTGTTAGTATGGTTGAATAGACTGTAGACATTGAGATGCTTGACTGGCCGAGAAAGACTTAGAGAGGCCATGGTTTGAATGAGAGTTATGAAACATGTTAATTTCGAATGAAGAAATGTGTCACAGAATGGTGAGGAATGATTGCACACTGTCACTGTAATATGTTGTGATCAATCTATGCCTAAGAGGGAAGAATTGGAAGGTGATGAAATTTAGAAGTTGAAGAGGCAATGGTCCCGATAGTTACGAACCGTATAGGTTTCATCTTCCCGACCCAAAACGAAAGGACAACCAGTCAAGACTATCGACTATGAAGAGGCCGGACATAGTTTGAGAAGACGAAAGGACTTGACAATTGAAACTCTTGGTGCATATTGTGTGCTTATTGAATGTACAAGAGTAATTTCACTTCAATATGTTAGAGTGATAACCTAGTATTTTAAAACACATGGTAATGGAATGCATTAACCAATAATCTTGAGATATAATAAAAAGAAGGAATATTCAATGTGCAATGCTTAAGAGAATGGAAATATAAATTAAGTTCTAAACTAAATTGGGTAAATCAATGAACCATGCCATGACATTTTAACCTGCCTATGTAGTTATGCATATGGTTGCAATTGTTGGACATAATGGGTACTCTGGCCAAGACAAGGTAAAACACCATTGTATGATCGCTTCATTAAAACATAATTAATAAAGGAAAACTATAAGGTTTGTTTGTAACCAAAATCTAAACTACAAGACATCATTATGAGATTTTTTTTTAAATTCCATGTTATGCAATGCTGTGACCATATCTTTCAATTACAATATTTTTTCATAAAAAATGTATACAAAATAACATTTTCCATTTAAATAAGCCATTTTCTTGTGCAACCAAACATGTCATATTACACAGGGAGAACAATATTTGTATAACTTTTTGACATAATTTTATATATATATATGAATATATATTTTTCATTCATATTTATTTATAAATCTAATTTTAATTTTATCAATTTTGTAATAAACAAACAGTGGGTTTTAAGTGATATTTAAATTATAAACATCAAGATATGATAAAATCCGCATAATTGGCAATTTTACCCTTATAATATTGTAGGTTGATCTCATATTAAAGATGTCTCATTAGCTTTATTTTTGAAGACATAGTATGAAGTATGCTTACCAAGCAAGGTTGTGAGACATGAACATCTCTATACAACGGAAGACGTGGTGATAATGATGATAATGGCCCTCGCTTGCTATCCGCAATATAGATCCTAAGATTATAAAAACCACTTCATTAATATCACACACAACTACAAGCACAAATTTAACAAGTAAACTAGAAATATTTCATAATCATATCCACAACATAACTTAACACTATGCAAAAGCTTTTTTGAAGTAAACAATTTTTACATCGATTTGACTTTTTTAAGTCATACTCTTGACATACATATTTATCAATTTAAAATTTATATACATTAGAGATAAAAATAAAAATAATATATGACTACAATAAAAATGAAACACAATAAAAAATGTAATATATAATAACCAATAAAATATAAAGCTTCAAGTCTCACAATGTCGCTAAATATAAAATATTGAGGTACTTAGAAAAAATACAAATTGAAATACACATATGACTTGGCCATTCAGTACAATTATTAAATTCCTATTGAAACATCTTTGGACTCTTCATTTGCAAGTTAGTAAACCTTATATATAACATCCCCTTATAAATTTTAATTATATATTGTGAATCAATATTATTGAAAAACATTATATCACAATATTCTTAGAAATATGAGTTGTAATCAATATTACACACTTTAATCATTATATAAACATCAAATCCAACCATTATTCAAGTGTTCATACATAGATACCAAGCTTGATAATTATTATATAAGCCTTCATTATTCAATACATATATTTTTAACTGTCAATGAAGTCACAAGACACCATATTTATGGCTAGTCATTAGACTTTATTCATATCTATTTATCTCAATATTGAAAATATTTTTCACATATCCATCAAGGCTATAATTGTTTTCGTCAAAAGCATGTGTAAATTTTAAAATATAATGAACTAAAGTATGTTAAATCAGCAAAACCTATAGTATATTTAAGATTGCATATACATATTGTCATTAAGTGCATGATTCAAATGAACAAAAAAACCATTTAATTTAACTTTTATGTCGTGATCTAAACCTATTCTATATCATGAGACACCAATAAATTCTACATGTATTAAAATTTTAAGTGTATTATTAACATATATTTCTAATTGTTTGGTTGAATATATGAATATTAATTGTTCTTTATCTTATATAGTGTATATTTAATAACAATGTATCTGAAAGTTTTTCATAACAAAAACATGAGAGTTACAACATGTTGCATGCAATATATTAGAATTTAAAACATTTGAATACTCGTATTTTATGTTTTAATAATAATGCATGTTATAACATTTAACAACAAGAACTTGAAAATGCAAACATATTACATATAAAAGGTGTTAGAAGAATTCAGTGTTTATTCTCTATGTTTTAAATTTACATACATATTTTCTTAAAGTAATAGTGAGAACATGAAATAACTAACATGTTAACATTATATGGATATAGAATTTAGAACATTGAAACACTCATATTTCAAATGACCAAAATCATGAAGGATGTCACCTATTAAGAAAATATCAAAAAACTTATCTACAAGGCCATGAAGGATGTCACTTATTGAATATTTTAGGCTAAAGATTTAAACATAAGAATGTTGATTTTTAATTATAACATTAAATACACATTAAGATTCTAAAGATGAGAACATAAGAGATTCTAACATGTTAAACATTACATATTCAAATCATTAAAATATTCATATTATAATTTTAAAACAAAATTGTATAATAAAATTTTAAGAATGAAAACAGAAGTAATTCAACAATAAAAATATCATGTGATACCAAGTTTAAACATGAAATTTTCATGTTGTAAATGTACACATCAAATTTTGAACTTATAAATGTTCATGTTTTATATATGTTTTAGTGTATATGTTAAAATGTTCACAAAAACAAGAGGATTACAACATCTATAAATAATATATACAATTCAACAATAATTTGAAATAAATTTTACAATAGAAATATCAACATTAATCAATCAAAAATATAACTCAAGATATTCATTGATTGCAACATTCAATTTATTTAAATACAATCAAAGTTTTAGTTTCTAATTTTTAAGAGTAAAAATATTTAAATTATTTAAATTAATTATTTTTTTAATTTAATAAATCTACAAACTTGTTTGAACATGTAGATAAGTATGTACTAGAAGAAAAGAACATTTTATTTAAAGTGGAGAGAGAATAAAAAAGACCACACCAACAATTTATGTTGGCATGAATGAAGAGCAATAAGTTTATCATAGTTGTTTACTTTAAAGTGAAATATTGAAGACTATATTCTTCATTGTGTAGTTGTCCAGATCATTAAGATGGATTTATTACAATTTAGTGAAATTTACAATGATCTGTATCAATAATTTATTATTATAATTTTAAATCAAATAAAAATATTTCGAAATTTAAATTATTTTTAGTGCAATTATTTGTTCATATATAAGACTACGATTATATTATATTTCATTTGAAATACAACATTAATAAATCCATAAATATTAAAACTTTACATCTTCATATAATATATTTTTAAAATTTTCATATTAAGTAATATCTTCTAGATATTCATACTGACTCTGTTGTAGAGTAAAAAAGCTTCAAGTATCACAATGCGTAAATTGGAGAAAAAAGATGAGAGAGAGAAAACGCTCCAGCCATTAGTCAACATTAAAAATAATTTCTAATCAATTTTATTTTTAATCACATGAATATATATACAAATTTCATAATTTCAGAACAAATAATGAATAATATTGATAACCCACCTCTTGTTGATGTTTGAATTAAGGACATTGATCAAGAAAGAAGTATCTTTGACTCACTAGTATCATTTCTCTCATGTTTCCTTTTTCTCTCTATGAATGACTTTATGTTTCAAAATAAGCAATGCAAAAATAAACTTCCAAAGTGATTTGTTGAAAGTTTAAGGTCTATAAGGACAAGAAAAATCAAAGAAGCAAATTAACAAATTATTGTGGATTTTATGAGGTTCAAAATGTAAATGAATGCAAGGTCCAAGTCTAAGAATATCACATTAGAAAGTATGTTGAGATCCTTGCAGCTAAAGGCAACAAGGGCTCAAGTTCAAAGATCACAAAGTGACAAGTAACCAACTGAGGTCATGCTTGAGCACATTTATTTGTGTGTCCTTCCACTTGATAAACAAGAAAAGAGTACAAGGATCACAAGTGCAAGGATGGAAACTCGAGCTCAAGAATCATAAGATGATGAGAAAGCAAGAAATAAAAGGTTGCTCATGAAGCACACAATACTAAGTTGGGAAAACTTCACGGCATACCAAGCCTCTACCAACCTCACCATCACTCACTTGCTTGACCTTGCACATCATCGTGTCACAAGAATCACTTTCCAAGAATCACTCTAACCTTTAGTGTTTGTGAGAAAGTGCTCTCACCAAAGCAGTTGCTTGCAGAGTAGTCACAATCTTCAGTTCGGCAATCAAATACAAGGTTGCACGAAAGTATCCAAGGAACTCAACTTCCGCAAGTTTCTCGGAAGCAAAACTTGTACAAGAATCTGATGCCAACTATCTCACACATATTAGAACCTCATCATCGTTCCAGCTTGAGGCCAAGAAGCTCAGTGCCGAAGCATGATCAGTTGCTTCCAGTAAGTACGGAGTTTCAACCAGAAATATACCACCAAGGGCTCACTTTTGCTGCACAAGATGTGTAGATCAGATATTACTCCGGGAGAAATCACTCATATTCATAACCTGCAGACTGGTCTTCGATGTCTGTTGCCTCCAACCCAATAAACTGCCAGAGCGCCAAAATAACATAAATATCCACTCGTTGTTCGTGTTCAGTGTCCAGTGGAGGCTTAATCTTCGAAATTAACAGCTGCGAGCACCTCTGCCAATTCTTGTAAAGAGAATCTGATCACTCACAGAAGCATCACTGTCATCACTTCGATCCAGAGGTCGCTGTCGTGAGCGAGCGTTAGCATCTGAGAGTCGGACTAATGGAGATAATCTAATGCAGACTGGCGGTAAATGGAAGCCACTTGAGGCCACCGTGTGCTGATGAAGCTGCACCGATCGAGAGCCTATAAACCGCGTCGTTCTCAAAGATCCTACAAGCACGTCGAGAACATGTGGGGGAGAATCGGCGGAGAAAGTCAAGTGCCTGAGTCTGAAATTAGCTCCTAAAATTGTAAATCAGGCTCGAAAGGCCCAGTCCGACACTGGAGGAGAATATTTTATATCGTCAAAGCTGACCGGGTATACCCAAAATCCACGCGGAGCCAACGATCGATGCCCAAGTGCAGGAAATGATTCAATTAGAAATAGATTGCCTCGAATACCACTCAGGTCGGCAGGCTGTCCTCTTGTAGGCATTCCTTGACTCTGGCACACTTCTTTTCTTTTTCTTTTTTATTGCAGGCACAGGGAACCACGACCAGGGTTTCTGCTGGTACTGGCGCTAGACCCTGGGCAGATACTTGTGAACTACACGCGATGTTGCATTTCTTTATTGAATTTGGGTCAAATTGGAGCTGCTGTAGCGCATATCAACGCTGGAAATCGGTGCCAGTGCAAAGGAATATCGCATCGTTTTGACAAGGTTGCAAGTTGCAAGTAGCATTGGTACTCTTCCCGTGAACCACGAGGCTACAACCTACGATTTCAGCAGCCACAAGTCGTCGTCTCATACATGACCGTATATTAAATAGAATATAAAAGTTCACGTGTATTAATTAGTCACGCCAATGGTAAACTAAAATAAGGTGGATAATTGGTGAATGAAAAATCAATTTGGGTAAGTATATGTGGTAACATCTTCCTTCGAAAGAATCTGCTTCGGTGTTTACATAACCCTAGGTTACTTGGCTAGAATTACTAGCCCTCAACACATGCTCTTTCACAACAAAGCAAGTTTCCACACCGCGGGATCAAGTTGATCCAGTTGATAAGTGGAAGTCATTCTGGAGTAACGGTGCGCAGCACCTACCAAGGGAAGGGGGGGGTGAAACCAACCGGTTACTTACGTATGCTGATATGTGCAATTAGATACTGTAGCTTCCCGAATATTATTAATTTGAGACAGAAGGCTGACAAGCCAACGCCAAAGCACAGGAGGCAGTTGACCACCTGGCAAGTTTTCCGTCAGGTAGAGAGGAGATTTCACAGCCGGGATTCGAACCGCCAACCTCTTCCTTGAGATTTGGGTATCCCTCCACCATCATCCGGTAGTTTAGGGTCATCTCGGACCGTAGCTTCCCGAATAGGTTGCCTCTCTTTACCCATGCAAATTACTCAGATCACAAAAATTGATCAGTTTGTTACTTGTCACTTGTCGAATAGAGAGCAGTACATTGCACATGTCGAATAGATTCAATATTTTCAATTCAATAGAAATCATGTAACGGTCTACAACGTGCACATCTGATGTTATATTTTGTGCTTTGATAAACAGTGAGAATGAGCCAAACAGTGTGGTCTGCAGTATTTACCACAATCAGCTTAGTATGGGTCGTGGTTTTAAGGTTTAGGGTTAGTACAGTTACATCGCTACTATATTCGTCACTGGCTCTCCGTGCATTTCTATTATCAAAGATGCAGCCACGATGCATTTCATCCTTCTAGGAAATTTCCATATTGGAGACCATGTTAACGCAAATTGGCCGAATAGTGTCTGTAGAAGCTGTGTGCAAGTACTGTAGCACTGTCTCTTCAATCACAACGTGGGCCCAGCTTCTCTTTCCTTCTCTACAAATTTAACACATGCTGATTATATGCTACACAGCCGAAGTGAGGGCCTACTCGTACAGGCAATGATACTTTCTTCCTCTTCTTATTGGGCCTCTGATTTATTCTCACATCCACCCACATCATCACTCAGGTGGACTCCACTGCGTACAAATTCAACTGAAATACACACCTGGGTTTTATATTACTATACTACCCGGCTATCTGAAACCATCTATGATAATATAACATAGACTTAATTTTCGTGCATGCATGTTTCTATTCTGGGACATTCCAACCCAGTGCTACCTCAGGCGGTGTAGATCACAAGATGCATATTATGGGAAGAAGGCCTAATTTCATAGCAGCAAACGTGGTGACCTTAAACAGCTTGCACTTCAGGACCTGAGGACAGATTTGGCTTTTGCAGGACTGTCCTGCATGGCACGTTTCCCGGCACTCACCATTTTAGAGAGGCCAGGCATCCAGCTAAGTTGTCTTTCATCATTGTCAGGAGTAATTAATTCCAGTCGTAAGTATGTGAGAGTAAACCATCGTCTAGGCTCCAGCGTACGTACGACGTAGATCCAGTTCACTCGACCCGGCTTTAGGCTGTTGTTGCCACTTGATCATGAGCGCTACAGCTCTATTCTAGAGCTTACCAATCGGTGGGTGACCTGAGCAACTTGCGACAGTCTGATAAGTAGTTCATTTAGTAGGTGAAGATTGAAATGATGCAGGAGTAATGTTTTGGCAGAAAGAAGAACCTGATGCATCTCATCGATCAATTTCTTCTGTCAGGACCATGATTACTTACTGCAGGGTGCTCGAGTCTTCAAACACATTATCGGCCACTACATAATACAGACACCAGCAGGTTTTGTCATTTCTGATTTATTGTTTTCACCTCATCAATCACACCATGAGATATATTCTCCAAGGTACATGTACCGGAACCTCGCATGGGTATGAAGTTACCAAACAATGCATAGTTACCCTCATGGACTTCTGGTATCAAAGAATGGCATCATTTCAAAGTACGTAGGTATTCGTGGTAAACTGCTTCATCAGAACAAACAGATTTATAAGGGACCGGCAGCACAAAGAGCATGGGTAAGTTCTGCGACAAAATTACACTGTAAACTCCTTGGACATTCTTTTTTTTTTTGGCACAAATTGAGAACTTCTTGGACAATCCATGTGACATAATGATACTAGATACTATAATTCAAAAGAAAAAGTGTAACCTATCCACTCTAGTAGATATATTTGAATACACTTGGTTTTTCTGTAGACAAACGTGAAGAGTGTAACTTCATTCACATACGACAACATTCAATGATGACAAGAAATTACACTCAATTAGTCAGTCTGGGAAATTAAATTCCTTTGTGCTATGAAATTAGTACCAAAAGATTTGGGAAGCATTGTTTGTCTCAGCACTTGGCACTATTAACTAAGTTAAAGTAATGGCACTTGGCACTAATCACTAAAAGCATTGGCACTTGGCATTATTCACTGACAAGCTTGCATGTGGCATACACTGATCACAAGCATGCACTTATTTTCTTGAAATTTATGGTAAATGAGCATAGAATTTATCTTCTTCATGAATTAGTATCACTCGGTAGCAACTTCAACCCTTGGTAAGTTTGAGATTTGGCTAGATTGTGCGTGTGACTTGAATTCATACACCCTCACTAATTGGTATATTAAATGCCATAAGGTTTAAGTTTTTAACAAAACATGTTGTTGATGAATCTTAATGGTTTTATATCAATCAATGGATACATTGTCCTGCAATTGATTCAATGCAACCTAGTCAAGCATTTTTTCAAGGTAATATTATATTCCACAAAAATCCCCAAGCTCTTGGCCATAGCTAATCAATACAAAACAAAGCTCTTTTGAACATGCCAAAAAAAGCCATTTCGACACAATAGGAGCCATTTACACATGTGTCTAGATTTTGGTCCACATGTCCTAATTAAGCTGGTCCAAAAGGTGTTGTTCGGGCCGTGTGCTAAGGGTCATGCCCCTTTAGGCACAAACCAAATTTTACTTAAACACTAACAAATTCTTTATTCCAACATGGTGATTTTATGGTCCATGGTAAGTTTGCGTAGTAAGTTTTGTTAGTAATATCCAAGGGTGATTTTTAGAATTTGAATAATCATATCTATCCCATTAAAATCATGTTTAACACATTGGTTAGGCCAAGGGTGATGGCCAAGGGATTTGAACATTGAACTTCATGGTCACTATTATATTGTGTTAAACTCTAGTCACTCGGTCAATACTTCACAAATAGCTTTCAAAAAGCGTTGCATGATGATTTGGCATAAGAAACGCTCTTACTTGGCACGTAAAGAAAAAGGACCCAAAATTGCTTGGGAAGAGCTTTGAAGAAAAAGACAATGCGACCCTCCCATTTATGCCACGAGAAACAAAAAAATTGTTGCACAAAATTATATATACACCTCATGGCAAAGTAACAATAATCATTTTGTTCCAAACACTCAATTTCCAAATGTTTTTACATAAGGGGAAGTATGGGTCACTATGAAAGATCTAGCAAATCACAAGGCATAAGATATTCATAGGCTAAATCATGAGTTTCTACAATAAGCTACAATGATCTATGTGAACCAATCACAAAGCTATTTAATTTAGTAGCTAGAGGAGGATTCCCAACTTTATGGACTATCAACATTATTTAAATGATCTTCAAATCCGGCGAAAGAACCACGTTGGGAAACTACAAGATCATAATGCTAGGCACAATTTTTGGCAAGCTCTATGGCTCCATTTTAGAAAAAGTAATTAGTCGATGGGCATGATTGAAAGGGGACATAGCAAGAGGACAAGTAGGTTTTTGGCAAGGTAGATCTACTTTGGACTTCATTATTACATTATGTACTTTAATTGAACAAGAAGTATTTGTAGGTCGATATATCTACTCATGTTTTGTTGATTCTAAAAAGAAATTGGCGCAGTTCCACATGACAAGCTTTGGGAACACCTCCAACATTTAGGCATACCAGCACATTCACGACAAGCTTTGGGAATGCTTCCATATTTAAGCATACCACAACATTTACAACAAAGATGTAAAAGTGATGTGTACCATAGCATATGCAAAAGTACAAATGAGTGGAGATATATATATATATATATATATATGGGTGCAAGCATGGTAAAGTGGACAGCCTTGATCCTTGCTCAGGTTTAAGTGAAAGTGATCCAAAACAATATACTAACTTTGAATTTTATGAAATAAAAATTCATAAACATTTAGAAAACATATGAATCTACAAAGCCAAGCAATTTATGTTCACAAAAAACAATTTCAAACAACGTATATGTATTTTAGAAGACGGTGCAAGTGGTGGTGCAAGTGGGTGTCATTGAAAAGATAATTGTCAAAAACTTGTTTAAAATACAAAATTTACATTACATTAAATTGATGAATTTTTGAAAGAAAAAAATTACGATGACCTCAAGTTTATAATGAATTCAAGGAATATGAAAAGAAATTCTAAGTTCAAAATATTTAAGGTCATGAAATTTACGTTCAAAACTATATTTAGCCAGTTGCTTTTACGCGTCACTTTTGATGATAGGTTTTGAAGATCTCATATTGATATTCTATATTTGAGTACCTAACTTAACAATAGAGGTCATCATGAAAAATAATCTATTTTAAACAACATTTTGCTACTACTTATAGGCATTTGACCAAGAAAATCATGGCTTTCATATACCGGAGCACTTTTTTGGTCCACTTTACTATGCTTGCACCCATATATATATATATATATATATATATATATATGATAAAGTAATGTCCGACAACGGTATTAAACAAGGATGTCCACTTTCCCCCACAATGTTCGGCTTATGCATTGATGAACTTGAAACGTATTTGGAGAAGGTCAAGGGGATTCTCCATGTTTATTTAATATGGTGGTTGCCATTCTTCCTCATGTTGACAATATTATGTTGCTTTCTAAATCAAGATCAAGCTTACAAAGACTTCAGAACAAGCTATATGAGTTTTGCACTTTTCTAGCCTTGATGTCAATTCCAAAATAAACTTGTCCCCTATATATTTTGGTGAATTCATCTCAAGTGACTTGGGCTAGACTATTTTTGGGTTTCAAAACCTAAAGCGTAGGTCTAAATAACTTAAAATAGTAAAATATGGACCATTTACTATTTCAATGCTTCTATGTTGGATGAATGAAGGACTCACTTGTATGCAAAAAATCCCTCTCTCTCTTACATTAGTAATTACTTAGGAAAGTGACTCGCATCTAGATTTATAAGATGTCTAAAACTAAAAAAAGATAGAACACTCTTTCATGAACATTCAATAATAAACATGAAATTTTAGTGTGTAAGCTTGAATGAGTAGCCAAAAATATAACAATTTGGAAGAGGGAAATACATCAGTATAAAAAAATCTCTAAATCAAACAAAGAAAGAACATAATTTCTTTCATATTGTAGATTGAATAATATACATAGGGTCTAGATATTTTGACATAACATTATTTAACTAAGTTTGTATGTTGGGTGGGGCCAGGAATAACCCAAAATATATTCGGAGTTATACTTTGTTTACTTTCACAACAAAGCATTGTACTCACATATTCAAGTTGAAAAACTCATGTGAATCAGTGTACTAATATTATTAGAATAGAACAGTTGATAGCAGCAAAATCATGTTATGAAGTAAGCTCGAATATAATTTATATCTAATAAGTAGCAAAAAACATAACAAAATCTTCACGGACCTTTCACATGGCCAACAAATTAGCAAGACGGCACCATTGCCCACAACAATGTGATTGTAATCTAGAAGATTAATAGCACAAAACTACACTGTTTTTTGCATTTAGTATTGTTAACAGTAATTACGAACCACAACACTAAATGCCAGTGACGCCCTTAATGTTTACATCTCCACAATTAATGTTATAATATTTTTATGTTTTGTGTTTTGTTGCTGCATGGTTGCACCACCACCATCTCTACCACCACTACTTGAACACTATTTGTCAAGTGGTTGGTCAAGAATGTTGCAGGTAAATGAATAGTAACAACATTAAATGCCACACAACACTAAATGCAAAAAACAGTGTAGTGGTGGTGCAAGTGACAAAATGGCTCCACTAGGTAAGGGGGGCATGTCCAAAAGACCATGGAAATGAACACAAAAAATTTGTATCGAAGCCAAGTGTTTGAAAGAGCCATGTTTTGTATTGTGTACATTGTTATGTCTAATCAATGTGGGTTACCTTTGGAGCTACATGTTGCTATAACTTTTTACTAAGAGTGTCAATTTGTTTACCAAATAACATAACTCGTAGTATGCACACCGAAGAATATGATATAACTTAGTTGGTAAAAAAAGACATTGTCAGTATAAAAAATTTATAGCCACACGTAACTCCGAATGGTATCCCACACTCCTTAGACAAAATAGTGTAGTGGCTAGACGCCCACCTCTTTGAGTTGGGCCCCCACCACTATTACCAAGGTAAATGAGGTTTAGTAAATGTGGTTAATCTATTTCAAGTAGATCCTACCGAAATTTTTTTGGGACTTTTGATGCCAATTTCAAGGTCAAATTGACCTAACCATAAATCTACACGATGTGGTAGAATTTTTATACATTTTCACCTCGGGTAATAGTGGTAGGGGCTCAACTCAAAAGAGATGGGCGTCGGGCCTTGGCTCATGCCCTGATCACACGAACCTTTCGTCTGGTTCCAACCGTGAAATTGCTGGGGATTATGTTGAGAATTAGGTGTTGGCCCACCACTTCTTGCACGATTACAGCCGGAGATGCCGACGGATGGTGTCATAACTAGCCGGTGTGATAAGCCCCTCAAGCTTTGAGTGTATGAGTTCCACCTATAGCTCTACAGTCCCTTGAATATTATTCTAGATAGCCTTTGCAACGTACAACCGTTAATTCTCGTATTTGAATTCCTCAAAAATGTTATAAGCATGATTTTTGTGATGTCTAGGTATACTCATACATCGGCTGGGGCGAACCAACCCATATATCCGTACCTTACCGGGGAGGGCGAACGGTTGGGGATTCGTGGCACTCACTTAAAATCAGCCATCCTACATATCGTGGATGAAGTGGCTCCAATACAAAAAGACCCCCTATGAGGTTGAGGGCCGATTCATTCGAATGTGACATCACTAGACATCCGGTAAGGTACCAATGTATGGGTCGGTTCGCCCTAGCCCTCATACATCGTGGTCTTGGTATTTTTAAGAGCCCCTATACATTGACACAGTTGTTTCATTCCAAATACACCCTGCTATCCTAAACATGCGCTATTTGTAGACATTTGAAAAATAGTAACATGGATATAGAATAGTTCAGGTTGCATTTTGACCTTCCCAATCGAGAGTTTTTTTTTTTTTTTTTTTTTTTTTTTTTGGGTTTGGTTGGGGGTTGTCCTTGGTAGGTGGGGTGGGGGTGGTCCTTGGCTTGGTGGGTCCGGGGGGTTGTCCTTGGTTGGGTCCTTTCTTGTTACTCTTACGTGGCGGTGTTTCGCGCTTGAGGGGGTCCGCCTCCCCTCGAAGTGGGCGCGTTTTCTCTTTTTGGTTTTATTCTTGGCGTTGGCTCTTTGGCCTTCTGTCTCAAAAAAAAATAAAAAAAAAAAAAAATCGGGAGTTTACCTAGATACCACAAAGCTGTTGTCGGATACCTACATGAAAGCATTGTGGGGCCCTACAGGGTGGGCACCCACTCACCAAATGCAAATCCCCGAAGATGTGGGACTCAAGTTATCTCAATGGCCTCCCCTTCCACTTGCACGTGCACGTGCACGTTTCTTCCAACGTCATGCTAGCTAGCAGGTGTTAATACTGATATCTACAGCGACTTCCAAAGGTAATGCCACACCTTTTACAAACATACAACATTGATATTCGCTTGGAAACGAGAAAACTTTATGTTACGTCGTACAAACACAATCTAATTATAGCATATAGCTAGCTCCACGTCAATTTCCATGATGATCGGACTCACATGTCAACGATAAATGGTAAACAACGTGATTTTGGGGTGTTGCATTACTTTTGGCACTTTTGACAATATTATGTTCTGGGACACATGAACCCGTTGGATGACATTGAATCAGTGCTATGCTACTTGGCTAGTATGTGGTGTGTCTTCCTTTCGCCTTCAACTATGTCTACACTTTGTTGGGCATTAGTTTCACTTCAATGTTGTTCCATTCCTCCTGCAACTTCTTCCAAAGGTCATCCCTTGCTAGTGAGGAGGTCTTTATGGAGTCGGAGGCGCCAGTCCACTTCGTTCCAAATGTGTTCGATGGGATTCATGTCGGGAGATTGTGGACTCCATGGCAATGTTGTGATTGCGTGATTGTTGAACCATTTGATTGTTGAACCATTTGATTGTTGAACCATTTGATTGTTGACTTGTTGGTGTGCCTTGGGTCGTTATCATGATGGAACACCCACTCCTTCACTGCTTTTTTCGAATTTTACAACTGGCATGCTCATGTTGTCATGTAGGATGTTATCATAATGTTCATGATTCATTTTTCCTTCAATTTTGGTTAGCTTCCCAACGCCCTCCTAACTCATGCAACCCCAAACCATGATGCTCCCTCCTTTGTGCTGCATAGTCTTACTAACCACAAGATTGCTTAGGGGTTCCCCATCCCTTTTCCAACACCACTCTTCACCATCATGCTTGGTGCTTCAGTGTTTTTCTTATTTGTGTTAGGAGACATAACATTATTCAGATCCATAACATTGTTATGTGGGACTGACATTATTTTGTGGAATATTCCACCATTAGGGTTGAATGTGAGGAATATTCCATGGAATATTGTCAATCCCACATAACATTGTTATGGATCTGAATAATGTTATGGAAGCTATAGTATTTAAAACCTCTTGAAGAACCCTCTAACATTTTGCAATCCTTTGTTTTTTTTGTTTGCACTAATCGAGCCAAGTAATGATCATTTTTCTCACTAAGAATTTGTGGACGCCCTGACCTTCCTTTATCCTCTAACTTCCCCGTAGCCCCATAATGTTTAATAATGCAACTAATTGTTGATGGTGTCGTTCCTAGTTTCTTGGCTATTATATGGCAATTTTGTTATTCAATATGGAGGTCAATAATATGTGCACGAATTTCTAAGGAAGTTTTGGGCATGGTGGGAGGGGGAATTGAACCAAGGACCTCGTGAATGCAAAGAAAATTGTCAACTAGTGAGTTATTGCATACCATAATGTTGATTACTCATGTAATTCAACAAATTTGAAGAGTTCCAAAAGTAATGCAACACCCCAAATTCATGTTTTTGCTATTTACAGATGGCAATCACAATGGAAATTGTTATGAGGCTAGCTACATACTCTATTTAGATTGTATTGGCACCAAATGATGTAAGGTTTTCATGTTTCCAATAATATATCAATTTTGTATGTTTGTAAAGGGTGTTGCATTACTTTTGGAAGTCATTGTATCTCACACATATAGACATCAAGAATGCATTCGGCTTAATAGGCTACCCAAGATTACTAGCTATAATGGAAGACCTATAAAAACTAGTAAATGCCATAACAATAATTGAAAGCATCTACTCCAAATCCTCCACATCATTTCAAGGTGCCCACTTCACATCCAAAACCCCCCCCCCAAACTAGGGAAGTATCCACGGAGATGAACTTAGCCCATATCTACTTATCATATTTCTAGAAGCTCTACTTTGGTGGCTTGAAAAAGGACACATAGGGTATAAATTTAACAACTCACCAAACTCCACAAAGACCGAGGCACATGTTGACGATCTAGCCATACTAATGAATGAACAAGATTGAGCACATACAAACCCCAACTAGATAAACTAAGACTAGACTCAGATTGGGCACACGTGGACCTAGGCATCAACAAATGTGCAGTAATGAGTTGCCCAAACAAATTTAAACTACGACCATTAGCAATTACAACTTGCCTCAAAGCTCAAAATATCAACTACAAAGACCAATAACTACCCATCCTATCACAAAACAAATCATACACATACCTAAGTATAAGAGTGGTATCTCCCTCAATGGGCCATCCAAAAAACAACCACAATAGATAAAATTAGAAAACAAAGTGCAACACTACTACCTTCACCATCCTCACTGCAAAAAAATCAAAATACTAAACTTAGGCATTTGCCCAAGTTTTGAACATTCGTTCTATGATGTCCTTTTCTTAATCCCACACATTAGGAAGATGGATAAACTCCTTTTAAAACTCATAAAATCCATTTCCAACCTCATCCAAAGGACAAACCAACATCTTTACCCAACTACCGAGAGAGAGAGATTTGGCACTGAAGTTTTTTCACTCCTCCCTAGATACGTCAGAACAATAAGCGAACAACTCACCCAACTCTTAACAATCATGGAACATTAGGCCAAATCTACCAAGACCTTGTGAAATTCAAAGTCACCAAATATGGTGGAGTGGAACATCTCCCAGTGCTCAACAACCAAATATCCTCTAGATCACCTACTGCCCACACTCTCTACATATTAAAGAATCGAATTAACATCCATCTCGACACCACATTCTCACTCGTCCACTTGCTTCTACATGAAAATTTGTACAAAAGTCCCTTTTACCCAACACTCACCCCACACCAATCATCCAACTAGAAAATTTTCCTTAAGAAATTTGCTACGTTCAATATCATAGCCCTCCCCCAAATACAAGACCCATCCTACACTAGAATAATGACACTCCAGGAAGTCAACACAAATATCTCACCAAAGTAAAAATAATTTTAAAAAATAACAATATTTCTAATTATATATATTTTAAAAACAAAATGAAAACAACTTCCAACCCACACACTCATAGTTCTCTAACCCACTCACTTGTCCCACAACGTTCACACAATACCACTCACCACACGAAGTAGGCATTATCTTTGGCTCATTTGGCCCAACCTTTTTCCTTTTCTTTGGCTCGTTTGGATAGGAAAAGGCCTAGCCCACATCACTAAGCATAAAGTAATACCAAAATTCATCAAATGGGCCCGACTAACAGTTCCAACAAACCCCAACTCATCCACCGCATTGATTATCAACCACCACAATTGGTCACACAACACGTTCAACCCAATTCAACGACCATATTTGATCCCAATCATAACAATTTACCCCCCCCTTTCCCACACATTAAATTTACACATGTATTATACAACTAAAGAACCATCACCACCCCCATAACATTATTCAGACCCATGACAGTGTTTTGTGGGACTGACAATATTCCAAGGAATATTCCCGGAATACTGTCAAGTCCCACAGAACACTGTCATGGGTCTGAATAATGTTATGCCTTTCCCCTCAAGCATTACCAACATACACTTCCTAAGATATCCCGATGCCCAATCCTACTACATTGAATACTCATTCAAATCCCTAGACAACCAAGGGAATGGAAACATCGTAGGTGTCGGCGTCTTCAATGGCCCACTACAAGTACACAAAGCTGCCAAATTACTCAGATATCCAAACATCCTTAGAGCCGAATTGTACGCACTACTATTGACAATAGAACACACCAAAAGAAACACCCCGAACACATTCATATCAACATATACTAACTACTAAACCATATGGTACATCCATTCTCACACTACAACCACCGACACAAACTCCTATTAACACACATCATAGAGGCCCGGGGGGTGCACTCCATTGTCAAGTTGAACACCACATGTCAACAAAAAAAATCCTACTTTTTCTAAGTTGCATCACCAAATTGGGTCAAAATTTTATCAATTTTTTTTCATGAGTAGATATACATGGTATCTATCACATAGTAAAAAATGGTAGCCAAATTTGATGATCTCTTAAAAAAAGACATGCCGTTTCTAACTAGAATGACGCAGAATTGAACTAAAACAATTACTACAAAATTAAGATGAGTAAAAATTTAAAAAATATACAAAAGATATTATCAATGGTTATGTATATGTAGGAAAAATATCATAATTTTTAAAATTATCTATGACATATAATATAGGGTAGCAAACTTTGTTCGCATGTGTGAGGGACAATTGTATGGAGTGCACCCCCCGGGCATAGAGGCCATAAAAATATCTACACATAACATCACCATCATAGAAGTGAGAGACCCCACAAATATATGTGGTACTAACAAAGCTGACAAACAAGCCAAAATTGATGCAGAATAACCACAATTTTTTATAAACCCCTTTCCACCTTTTAGGTCACCAAACACCATAAGGCCTCTAGCCAACACAACGGTTTGGTCTATATTCTCAAAAGAATATATAGAGAAAGAATGCAAAAGTGTTTTCATATCACACACCTCAAATACAATCCCAAATGTAACTAAATGGCAAAAAAAAATACAAACCCATACAAAAAATGGTTTAATCTCTTTGGGGATAAGCTATGGGTCCCTAATGCCCAAACAATTTAAGTCCTTAAATTCCGCTATGGTAGACACCTAGGAAATTACCGTAAAAATTTCTCTTAAACAAGATATCTCCTCACTCTACAACATATGCATACTAAAACAAAAATAACAATAGTCTTCACTTACTAGCATGTTGCACAAACACATAAATAATGCTTCTACCAACCACCACGACAAAGTAATGCCACATATAGAAAACTTGAAAAAATGTGACTCACCCCAACCACCATTAGCCCCAACCATGTTGGTTAGTTCTACCTCCCATCATTATCACATCATGAATCAAAGGCTTCATACACAACACAACTATCCAAACCAAGGATTTTTTTTTTAAAAAAATCTTAAAGTACCCACCACTAAAATCCACAAACTAATGGAATCTTTCTCATAAATATCACTCTGATGTCTCATACACATTATACTAAACAAAAGGAAACTAGAAATGACAACAAACCCCAATCTCACTCAAATACCCCCTCCTCCCTGCACTTGATGTGACAACATATGTAATAACTACTAACCTATGGCCACCTACCGAAAATAGGTGCTCAACCAACCCCCAACATCCATAACCACATGGATATGGGTAGTTCGCTAGTGAACGAACATCGCATGTCAATGTAAAAACACAATGACATTCCTTTTTCTTTTCATATGATGGGATTTACCTCGATTTGTTAAATGAGGTTGATAAAGTCCTATGACCGATTATCATGGGTTACTACAATAATGGTGGTGGATATTGGGTTTAATTGAGTTGCTAATCGGGCCCACATTAGGGCGATGTTCGTTGTAGTGTGCAAGATGGTGACCTCTCACTACAAGCATATAAGACCTAGGCAACTTATCTTGTGTTGGTGAAGTTTCTTGCAAATCTAATATTGTAGTAGATTTTTAGGATTTTTAGTGACACAAGACAATTTTCAATGAGGCGTTGGTTGTTTTGGCCTTCTGTCTCAAAAAAGGAAAAAAGAAAAAAAAGACAATTTTCACTGACGCAAGACAAGTTGCTTAAGTGTCATTTATCATTATATTCGTTAATCGGAGACTTTGGAAAGTCTCAAAATAAATGCAAATGATTTAATATATGGTCCAATTTCTTATTGTGATGACATGTATTTGTGCCAAATTGGTTAGTGCCGCCCACGCGAATTGGTTTATTAAGTCACATTGATTATATATTTGTGTTTTCATTGTTCTTTATTTGAAAACCATGTCCTTAAGTAGTCTCAAAATCATGGAAAAGTCTCCAATTACCGAATATAGTGATATTTGCTTGTAATGTCTCAATGAGCTTTCAATGATGAACCTCATAGGAGCTGACATACAAGAAAAACTTGTAGATGATGTATTTTAGACTACATCATTGGAATAGAGATGAATTTCTTTGGTTTCTACAAAATCGTTTTAGAAGCATTTACATAATCATAATTAAATTTCAGCGCCGAAAAAACCACTACTTTTGGCTTGATTGGCTAATTACCTATTTTTTGTATATTGGTGAGAAAAGTCATAACTAGACTGATTAACCCAATTAGTGTGTGCTACTATTCGGAGTTACGAAATGCAGTAACGTCTTACTCAAGAGTTCAACTTTTACTAACGAAAGTTCAATAGGTTGTTCATACATTATAAAACATAAATGACAATGGTTGGTAAAATATTACATTCTCATTAAATAATTATAGCACTGCGCAACTCCAAATAGTCAGACACACACTAATTGGAATAATGAGTGCAATCATGTCACTAACCTTGTTGTTGTCCTCAAATATTAGTAAGTTTTGCAACAAAGAAATCAAAATGAAAGGTTTCAACCATGTTGAGGGTTGTGCTTATAGATCATTCAAATCACTTAGGGCCGCTTCACACTATGGCCGTGCAAATCGAGAGACCGTGGGATTGAATGGCCAAACTTTGTTGAGAGTCCAAAGAAATGGGCTGAAAATAACCAATAAAATATAGGAATTGGAGCCTTCAGCCGGGCATAGTGTGAAGCCTCCAAAGGCCAAACCCAAAGTCCAGAGGAAGAAGGATCATCCCACTTTATTCCCTACCGGAAACAACCCATCCAATCTAACAACAAGATCTTGTCAGTTTTTTATTTTTTTAGGAAAAAAAATCGACGGCCTCTCGACCACAAGTTTGGGTTTCCATTCTTGTCCGACCCAAACTTCCTTCCAGAGTCTGTCGCCTTGGTCAAAAGTACTGCCATGTAGACATTTTGGAGAGCGACGACCTTTGGACTTTGGCCTCTAGTGTGAAGGGTCAAGAGTCCGAATTCTTGGTTTCTTGCAATCTAATTGGTGGAAATCGATAGCCTCTTGACCTTCGGCCATAGTGTGAAAATGGCCCTTATTGTGAAGTGGTGGAAAATTGCACCATGTCTGATTGCAGAAAAGAAAGGTTAAATAATAGTAGTTTAGCATCAGGAATGAAGAAGAAAACGCTTGATACAACTACTTTTTGACTTCATATGTATTTAATGGTTAAGAATGTAAGATATTTGGTTGCAAGGGTCACCTGAGGTTGTCATGTATCCAAGTCCGGGTCACGGAACCTGAAGGCCATGTTCAAGGTTGAATTCCTCACATGCATTTCAAACTGAAGGGCTTGAAAAAGTGGAGAGAGGGAATTATCACATACGAGTATACCTCTCATTCATCTAATGTGAAAGCCCTTAATAAATTCCAACATGAAGGTTATTACTTATAGTTCATTTGACACCATAACTAGTTTTAAAGACTTCGAACGAGTCGAGTCCAAGTAACTTAAGATGAATCGGCCACAAACCTAGGGATGGGGCAAACCAACCCGTACACTAGGTCCTTGGAGGCAAGGGTTTAGGCATCCAACAAGGAACGAGTGTATGGGTTGGTTTGCCCAAACCCAAACCTAGACTACGATGAAGAAGTGCACTAGTCGGTCAAGAATTTCAGCTCGAGATAAGGTTACTTGAGGCAATAGTTGGTATGGACACGATGGGAAAACCAACCCTAAAATTATAAAAATAACCTTAAAGTTGGAGTTCTTCAAAGGCCACGTTTCTTGTCTGAGGTTTTGAGGTTGCCCAAGAAACTTGACCTCCGAAGAACTCCCCCTACCAAAAAGTGTTGCCATGGTGGCAATCATGTCATTTTTTCATCCATGTTGAAGTTCTCCATCGAGAAGTCTTGGCTATAGTGTAAACCCCAACCGATGAAAAACTCATTATGTAGCCAATCATACTACTCCATTCCCCTAAATTCTTAATTGGTGCACTTCTACACCGTAGACTAACTGACCCTTATAGGAGGTCGGCTTTTATGTTGGATGGATGAGAGGTATGCTCGTGTACGATATTTCCCTCTCTCCCCCCAGAAAGGTGCACTTCCCCTAAACTTTTCGTTTTCATACTCCAAAAAGTTCTCATTTTCTAAATTTGTAGTAACTAAACATTAATGTCGCAGTAACTTGTCCACATGCTATGGAAACTTTGAAAGCAAACTTTAATTCAAACTTTGACATTTATGATCACATGAAAATGAAAGGTTGTGTGACTCTACTAAATTTTAACACCTATCATCCGAGTCACAATACCAAACAAAAAGAGAGAGAGATTAAAGTCGTCTCCCTCTCCTCTCAAGGCAGGAGCCTGGAGGGAGCCAAGGCCGGCATGCCTATGAAACGGATTTCTTTACAGTATTTTTGCTCAAAAGGAGGAGTGTTATTCTTTAGATCGGCACTCAAACTTAGTTTAGAAGGTGTCAAACGAGGTCGGCACAAAATTGGCTTGGGCATAGCAATGGATGAGGTCCACTCTATTCATCCGGCATAGCATGGTGCACCGGTCATGCTACTATTTAGTGTCACTTACTATTTGGAGTTACGCAATGAAATAACTTCTTACTTTAAATGATTATTTACAAACAAAGTACAAATATGTACTAGCATGGATGTCATAGACATAATAGACTTTGTTTAGCATATAAGCTAGCTACGTTCTAAATAGGAAGCCAAAACATTGCATAACTGTGAATAGTAAGTGACACTAAATATCATAAACAATGGGATGGGGATTTGCAGTGTCTACTTAAGTTCATCCTGTAAAAAAATTGGATGAGTTCATTGGGTATACGGGATGGAGTTTGTTTTAGAGAATGGGTTGCGAGTTGGTGGGTAGGCCCTCCTTGTCATTTTTTTACTAACCTTGAACAAAGGAGAAGAAACATGGGCACATGACGAGCTTGAATTTTTATTTTTAGAACTTATGGAGCTAGAGCAAAGTCCGGGGAGTTCTGTAGAGAAAACGGATAATTTCCTAGCTTCTAGGAGGTGGCTCAGATTTTTCGATTTATACCCGGAAGTGGGCCTAGAGAGTGCAAACTTTATCGGTTGATATCCCCCATTTCCTAATGTATTTAGGCAATTAGCCAACATTTCTTTTTTCATTTATCCGGTTTCCTAAATGTCTAAAATGGGGCCGGTTTTGTATTTTGGTGGTGGATGTTTATTCCCTCCCCATTTTTCCCTTTAAGTTTCATTGTCATTCATTCCCTTTTTTCAAGTCTTTAGGGTTAAAGAATGTTGGCTTTCACTCTCTATTTTTTTGGGTCTAAATAGTATCCTTTGCAGGAGTTGAACCTGGCAAAGCCCCTACCATCTTAGGGCCAAGGATGTAGCCTTCAGAAAATACAAGATCCACAAAGGGTCCAAGTATTTTCCGGAGGTTGGTTAGTATTGAAAGTCACAAAATCTGCGTACCTTTGCCGTTAGCATCAACTGCCCCAAACGAACAAGACACATCACTCACACTCAGTGTATTAGGAGAATTCAAATACGAAGAGGGATTAGCATACAAAAAATGGTATTTACTGTCGTTCTTCCAAAGTGGGACAACGTCACTGATAATGTCATCTACCCCCTCATTTGGCCCTTCCAAGGCAATTCGTAGCATTGCCTTGAGATTCTTACTACCCAACCTATTTCTAACTCGGAATGCAAGTTGCGGTGGCAAGCAGCTAATCCTAAACCGCAAGCCAACAAGGCAACGGTAACTCTAAGCCCCCAACTATGCATAGTATTAAAAAAAATCCTAAAAAATATATGTATGGTCGGCTGCCCATCGTGAAAATGCCTTTCAATCGGTAATTTGCCGTGGATACTCCTAGGGCAGCTTGCCTAAATGCCGGCATTTCCCCCCCCCCTAATCGGCCCATTTCCGAACACCTTGATTTTTCTTCTAGAACCCCTTCCTAAACATTTCTATTTCATTCAAAAATTCTCAAAATCAACCTGCTAGCTTGTAACTAATTGTCGGCACTCCCCGTTCATTGAGCCGGAGTGAGTGAGAAGGTGTGCATGATGTGGCTTTAGACCCTTCTTGTTAAATTGGGCAATTGCTTAACATTGATTGTTAATAAATATTAAATGACGTTTATTGATACTCCACCTTGCTTATTGGGTTGTTCATATATTCGGAACTCTATTTTGCAAAATTGATTTCTATAATTTTATTCTTAAAAAATACACACATATTTTCTTACACAATATCAAAATATTGATTTTATCACTCTATTTCAGCCATAAGAACAATTATTTTGAAAACATCAAATCATAACAATGCCAAAATAAATACTGCTATGTGGGGTTGGTAAACCACATTTCACTTGTTAAACAAGTCCAAATGCCTTGTTAGGGTATTTGATGTAAGCATATGTCACAATTGATACCTTAACCTTGAACCCCAATGTGTACACCAACACAATACCCTGACCTAGCATCCAAAACCTTGGTGTCTTGAGGCTCAAAAGTCGGGACTTTGCCTCCATGTTGGGACTTGCTAACATAAATGGAAATCGGGACTTGGGACCCCATGTGAATTGGCCCTGAGAAACACATAAATAAATTTTGTTTCACAAAGATGAAGGTCAATTGCCTTGAGCTTCAAGATGAGAATACGTAGATGTTGCAAAACCCGAGTCTAACTGATAGGCTTGCAGACCTTGGATAGCTAGCCAACTAGCATCACCTAGCTAAATTTTCCGGGCCCCTATTTGTCACTTAGGTTTAGCTAGCTAGGTTTACCGAGCCTAAGATTCTTACTTAGCTTTAGCTAGCTAACTTTTCCGAAACTCTCATTTTCACTTAGCTTTGACTAGCTAAAAAATTGTGTGACATGCATATTCATTTTAAACCAAAGAGAAATCCATTCAAATGAAACCAAACTATATATATATATATATATATATATATATATATATATATATATATATATATATATATATATATATATATATATAATTGTATTGTTCTCGGCTGGCTCTGTATTTTCATGTTGTTACACAAGGAAATTGAAATGCTTAAAATTAGCACGTATAGTCGGCTTCCTCACTTTCGACTGGCACTGGTGATAAATCATCATCTTCGTCATCATCGTCATTATCATCATCTTCTTCATTTTCATTATCATCGGAATTGTTAATGTCATCTGGCAATTCAAGACGAGATGGAATCAAGGTATTCCAAATCGGAGATTCCGCGACATCTGCTGGATTATTAGGAATTATGCTCATATTCGGTTTCAAAAACATCGCTGCTACAACGAGTTTGGGTCTAAGAGATTACCATTTGGGTGAAATGATTACACCGAGATTACATTCAGATTCCAGCTAGTTATTAGCTAACTTCAGCTAGCTAACTTTCCTCACCCGGATTATGGCACTTAGTTTTAGCTAGCTATTATTTTGAGGCACCGAATTCTTGCAGAGCTTTAGCTAGTTGGAGGTTTTAGCTAGCTAAATAGCTGCCCTCTTAGTTAGTTGTCCGAGCTCTGTAGGCTTGTTACAAAACCAATATGGGTTTCTCTGTCTTTCTCTTCAGATGATGCAAATTGACAAAAATAAATTACATCGTACATTATTCATGACTCTGATTATGGTACATGCGATGAAAGGTAAATCTTTAAGGCCAAATTCCAAATTTACCCTTATGCATCATGGGTAAAATTACACACTAGAATACGCATGCGAAGGACCTGGAAACTTTGAAACATGAACTACTTTGAAAGATGAGTTACTCCAAAACGGTAAATTAGTGTGGGTTGCCATTTGGAGTTACACGTTGCCATAAGACTTCTCTATATTGTTGTTATTACTCAAATAAGACAATCTACTACACCGATTATCTCTTTCAGTGCATGTGAAACTAATTTCAGAAACACACACTATTGTTCAAATCCCAAAATTACCAAGGGTTGAAATCGTGAATTACATCGATTTTCTTGAAATGTATTGTAAATGATAATGTATTCACGATTTTATTTTGGGTTGACTTTTTAGTCATCGCCACACTCTCTAGTAGCAAAATGTTGCATAAATTGGATTTTTCTCATGATACCCTCTATTGTTTTGTTAAGTACTCAAATATGGAATATCAAGGTGGGATCTTTAATGTAGAGCTCAACTACCTCCACTTGTTCCTAGGGTTGACCGTATCGTAATGACTTAGAGCATCGTCTGGATTAAGATGACTAAACTACCTGATCTCCTTATCGTTTGTTGTGAGCCATTATTGGTTATCTTCCTTTGTTATATTGGTAGGTGTCTTCATTCTTCTTTTAAAAGCTCCTCTACCTTGTATTCAACATGATGGACTTTTAAGTATAACTTTAAAGTCATCTTTTGTTGTTATGAATTTTTTTCTTGGTGATATCTCTTCAAATAGTCTCGTTCGACCAAGTGTTGTTTCTAATCTATCAACCTGATTGTTTGTAACTTTCTTCTTATATTGAACTTCTTCATGTGTCGCAATTGTCTCTTTAAGCTCAAGTGTTACTTTCTAAGCATTGATCTAGATCTTGTTCACTGTTCTTTGTGCATTGCAGTGTTGTAACTTCTTCATGTGCCACAGTTGTCTCCTCTTCTTCTCAAGCATCTAGTTAATTTTTTCTTCAAATAGCTAAGTATCTTAAGTAACCGACTTTCCAAGTAACCTAGTGATACAAGTATCCAAGTAACCCTCTCTTACAAGTTAACAAAGTGACCAAGGAGCCAAGTATCTCTTTTATAAGTAACCAAGTAACAAGTTAACTTTTCCTCCAAATTGCTAAGTATCCAAGTAACAAGTTGCCAAGTAACAAGTTTCTTCTTGGTAACAACTATCTAAGTGTCCAAGTAGCCAAGTAGCCAAGTAGCCAAGTAAACCAAGTAACCTTTCTTCTTGGTGGCAACTAGCTAAGTAGCCAAGTAGCCAAGTAACCAAGTAACCATTTAACTCTTCCTCCAAATCGTTAAGTAGCCAAGTAACGTTTTGTTCCAAAACTTTTTCTCTCAACTCTTCCTCCTGGTCCACTAATCATTATTCTCAATTACCATAACTTCTTTTTGGTAAAAATATGTGTGTAGAGAAACTTAATAATAATAGAGTTGTTGTTAGACACTCTCTTTCCATGTAGAGAAGAATTCCTCTTTACATGTGTGGTAATACCTTCCACTTTCTTATCAACTCTTGAGGAGGCATTTAGAGTCATTCTCTCGGACTTAGTAAATCTCTCTTAATCTCTCAATTCCCCTTATAGATAATCTCTTTCTCATATCAATGACACTTGGAACCGCAATTATACGTAATACAACCTATTTTAAGCACAATCACAATAGTTGTATTACAGTCTTTGCTATAACTAGTTTATAGTCTATTTTAAGCACATATCCTCAATGTATGGTAGTTTAGCTATAAATAACAACAATATATTTTTAATGTAGTCAATGTATCTCAATTCCAATTATAAATTGAACATAGTCTATTTAGCACAACTCTTAATTCTCTTAATTCTTATTCGACTATAACATCCACAATCTATTTTTAGATCATAAATAATAAAATAAAAATCTTGGTAATATACTGATATACTCAATTTGATCATATTAAAGATTATATCCTAACACCTTTTATAGTCATATTACTTATTGTATTGAATTTCCTTAGGCAATCAATCATGCTTATGAAACATAGATAATGTAGGTTCAATAATCATTATAATAAGAATGACAGTGGAATGAAATAGATATGTAAAGAAATTTTTTTGATTTGGTTTATGTTAAGATCTTGATATCTCTTAGACTCATAGCGACATTGATTTATGAAGTTACATGTATTCAATTATCAACATCCTTGCATGCAACCACATCCATTATCCTTCCGATATTCTCTCTCACATGTATGAGTGCTAAATTTTCACGAGTCTTTCTTGATAAACCATTCCAGTCATAAACTTTGCAATACAACTACTCTTACCTCATGTGAACTTCTATGATCTCTCAACACTTACACAATTGCCTTTCATTACTATAATTTCTCATTCATACTTAACTCTCAACTTATATGACTATCTCACCTCATGTGAGTTTCTATGCATGACACTCATCAATTCTCTCAACGCAATCAACTTGATGATGTCTATGCTATCAATTACTTTGCCTCTACCTTGAATAACTAAGAAGAAAATTTGAGCTTGAAACTCTTGTATTCCAAAATGGCAAAGATACAAATGACATAGCTCTTGTGTAGCCTATCATTGTGAATAAGGTGTTCTAACACTAATCCTAACTCTATATGTAGTGGGAGAAGGTGCCTAACATGTGCCCCCCTCATATATTATTATATCTCCTATTTTCCTAAGAAGATGAAGATAGCCTACCCGGATATCTTCAAGAGAGCACATATAATCCCCATCTTCTTTTATAATAAAAATGTGGTAGATTGCATTCTAGAATCTTCCTATGGAATATCTAGGTATGGGAAATTTTCTAAGGCTGACCAAGAAGTCATTTCTTGGCCCTTATTTTCTTCCATCGTTACCTTTCCCTAAGTGGCCATTGAATTATCTAGGTGGCACTAGGTCGACTTCGCAAAATGGAGCTCACTAATTACAAGTGAGTCACTAATTGTCGTAGTGGCCTACTAATCTTAAATTGCCTTACTAATTTGATTATGCTCACTCATAAAATGGTTCATTCCCTTTAACACTCAGTCATACCTTCGGGTTGTGCCTCTTTGATATCCGCCTTAGCTCCCCGATACCCGGCCCACTAATGGTACATGTTGTCGCAACTCTCACTAGCTCCCTTTAACTAACTTGGTCATTTTTCAATTTTAGCGAGGGTCACGAGCGTTAACCCTTCGCATTCCGCCATGCGAACAGTTAGCTCCCAATACCGCGGACCCACACTTGCATATGGGACTCACCCCTTAATCCGTAACCAATGGTAAGATGTGGACTTCCATCCATGGAAGTCTTATCCTAAGTTGATCATCGCATTGCTGGAGCAACACTACAACAACCCAAACCATATTAGGCAACTATGCCCCCCCCTTGGGCCAATGCCCGTGGAGGCCATGCCGTTCGGCCTCGGGTGGGTTCGGCCACACCGCCTCACCCATATAAGCCTCTAGTACTCTAGGCAAGGCCCCTACCCCACCGTCAGGTAACCTTTTGTCTCTCTCCCAAGACTTGGGGCCAAGTAGACATTTTCCCTTAGTTGTTGGGGCTGGAAGCCCCTAGCAACTTTAGAACACCATAACTTCTTCATATAACATTTGATACTAACAAGCGACCACTCTATCGTCATCTACGTGAAACGTAGATGCCGTTGAACTACTCATTTGCCCCATTTGGGCAAGTATTGAGGAAGTTATGCTTGTTCAAACCTTAGCAGTCCCAGGAACCACACCCAAGTCATTGTTGTCCAGGGCGTTGTCCCGGGACAACGCCCCACTCAAATTGCCATATCTCCTAGCTCACACCTCTGATTGAGGTGTTCTTGAGTATTCTAGAATCCGCACGCCATAAGCTACGCATAGCTTATGGCATTACCCTTGTGACTCCTAGTTTCCATGGGTGGGAGGCATTGCCAACGCCCGGGGCCTTACCCCCCCCAAGAATCACTTGGGGCTCTCACCAACGGCGCCACAAGTCCCGGGTGTCACTCCGGGGTCCCCCTTTGTGCCCATGGTGTTTCGGGCACTCCTATGGAGAGCTACGCGACACATGTGCTGCCCCATAAAGCTTCTTGTTTCTTTTTTCTTTTGTGTCTTCACTCATAATCCCTAACTTCAGGTATACATGTGACTCATCCACATTGTCTTTGGCAATCTCTTCGGCCGTTGTTTGTCGCCGTCTCCTTGGCTGCCAGTCTCTTGGCTCTTTGGATATTGTTGCTATCATTCTAATTTCCAGCTACTTTCTAGCTTCTTCTTAGCTTAGATCCAGTGCTGCAAGGCTGCATGGCTCTTGCTATTGGGCTGTGTTTTTGAGTATTCTCCCTTAGCTTTGCTTACCTAATATATGTTAATGAACCAATTGTGTCTAACATTTAAAACTTATAATTAAAAATAATGCTCAAAAGAAAATGGCTCAATTTGGTTTTGGACGTAAATTCCATGACCTTAAATATTTTGAACTTGGAATTTTTCTTCTTCTTCATATTCCTTGAGTTCAATATAAAATGAGGGCATCATGAAAATACAATGTGGAAAATCATCAATGCAATGTAATTTTATTGTATTCTAAACAAATATTTTACAATACTTTTTCGAGATCACATACTTGCACACCACTTGCACTTTCTTCTAATATATATATGCGCTCATTACTCATGCAATTTTCTTGAAAGCTGTAGTTAGGTTTTTGCTATGACTGAAATAAACCAAAACCCATGGTACAAACTCTCAAGGAAGGCTTTACTAGTATCTATTACAGGCATTTGTCATATTATAGTTCATTAATCAGACAATAGGGTTGCTATCTAACTCTCAAAACAACAACGAGCAATACTGAGGGAAAGCCTGAAAAAAGCAAACGGCCCAAAAGCGAAGGCAACTTTCTGGGTCTCTACTGACGCTGAGGTGCGAAAGCATAGGCTTGGAAACATCATTCACTCGTCTTTTACACTCCTTTCTCTCAAGGTTTCCTCTCAATATTTCTCATTCAAAATTGTATGTGTATCAATGGGCTATAAGTTTCCATCTCGCCATGAGATTGTAGAACAATAGTCTTTTGAGAACAATAGTCTTTGAGTATCAAAATTGTCTGTGGTAACCATTGGCCAATGCATCTTCAAATCACAACAATACTTTCATTTAATTGATCAAGGTTAATTCCAATACAAGACAAAGTGTTTATTTATTAATCCCAAGATTTAATCATTACTCACAACTTATGCAACTAACAACAATGGGTCAAGCTATAGTCTTGATTGCTCTGGACAACCTACAACAACTACAGCAACCAGGGTAACACACAAGACAATAGTTGATCTAATTAGCTTGCACTTCATACTCCAAGATCAAATTCTCTAGACTATATATCAATATAAAACTCATAATTAAGTCGAGGATAACTTATACCTTAATTTCCTTGATAATCCAAAGTTCATCTTAACTCAAATTCATTTGATTGATCTTAATCTCTCCTTCCCAACACTAATTAAATGTTTAGAAGTATTTCTTCATCACTTCAGTTGATCGGGGGTTCTCTCATTAAATTGACTTGACAGATTTTACTTCTACCAACCTATAATACTTACTTCCACTATAGTCGTAGGTCATCTGTACAAATTATTTTTTCTTTTTCTTTTGTCCTCTCTCACTGCCTCTCACAATCTTCAACCATTGTCAATAGTTTCCTTCTCGGATTGACCTTTGACCTCTCGGTTTCTCCCTCTCACAAGGAATTCAATAGTTTCACTTAACTATGACATTTCATTATCTTTCAACTCCTCGGACAATTGCTCTACTTCTTCTCTCTAACGCTCGGGGTTATTCCTCTCGAGACGCTAATAGTCTATAGTTCCACTATGGGCGTTTCTTGCATAGTGGTCATTCCATCACTTTGCGCTAATAGTTTTAGTCTTTCTCTACTTGGGTTAAACCTCTTTGTTATCTTTCTCTCACATGTTGAGCTTTAAAAAGGTCATGGTCCTTAGACGATTGTTACACAATGTTCAATTTCTTCCGACTATAGTCTTTAGATCCTAAATTCATTCTTGAATATTTTATGCATTCTCATTATTCCATCTCTCATACGTTCTTTCAACGTTTGCTTCTCTATCTGACTTGTAATCTATTTCCCTTGGAGGTTAATACCATTTTGTTCCATCTCTCCTTGTTCTTATCAACTTTTCATCATTCACTTTGACAATTCTGATTCATATCCTCTTCCTCTCAAAGGTTGATCAACTCTCTCTCGACCTCAAATTGCTTTTCATAATTCGTACTCACTCAATTCCACTCACAAATTCGGACTCATTTGCTTGCAATCACAACAATAGACAATAGTTTATCGTATCACTCTTATCAATTCAAATTCATGCGGTGACTTGCTATATTTTACTTGCAATCTCTCACTCCATCAATTGCGGTGTCAACAATGGTCAATCATTTCACAATTCCTTCTTCGTTCGTCAAAACAAAAAAATAGTTCGACCGGACTTCGGATGTTCAGTGTCACACAAAATTCAAGAAAACAATATACTTCAATAGCGATCAGAAATCCCACAATCACTACGGTGATTACCCAGTTTACAGAATATAGTTCAACTATAGCCTCACCCACTATGGGTGTTGAAGGAGACATAACTGCTTGGTTTCACTCTTCACTCAAGTTGCCTGTGAAATGCTTGCCTACCTCCCTCCCACCAGCCCTCTTGGCTCGGCAGGGACGATGATAATTGTTGTAACTAACCACCCTGCTCACTATACTACTCCGCATGTCCTCCCCAACCACCCCCCTTCCTTCTTAGACCTAAGCCAACAACCCACGCGCCTCCAACCAAGCTTGACTGCCGCCAAAGCACAACTACAGAGAAGATAGAGTCAATGTGGAAGCACCTTCAATGGACAGCTGCACCAACTAGAGCGCCCCACCAACGTGGCGTACACTAGTCCCACTCGCACAACCCACAACTAACACACATCAAAAGTTCCCCCCCCCCGAGCACACACATGTATCACAAACCTCTAAACACTAACCCAACACTTTGTTTCATGATGCATTATTCCACATTGCCCTCACACCCACACAAGAACCACACAAAACGATACCACACAACAAAGTACAAGAAATATGCCACACAAAGCAAAACCCCTCCATATAAGGGATTACTTACCATGGCCAAACACCAACTGCAACACGATACAAGCAACTCCCCAAACGCTGAAACCTCCACCACGCAAGCAATTGTGATTGCAACCTAGCCGCATCAAACCAACACCCCTCAAGAGGACAAGCCAACCCACACAACACCCCACTCCCATACCAAAAACATACATAGTGAAACACATAATAACATCATACATGATAACATACATACACTCTCACACAAGGAGACACTCACCCCGATTACACACCAACAAAGGGTAAAATTCCTCATTGCCCCAACCCCCAAACGTACAAAACAACACTAATACTTCCCCAAACAGAAGAAAGCTTACCGTGACTACACACCACTCCAACCAACCGACGAGGGCTTTACACCAACAACCCGTAATGAAGATCAAACAAAAACCAATAGCGAAGATCGAACAACAACCCGAAGTAAAGACCAACCAGTTAACTGAAGCGAGGGTCAACCAATAGCTTGAAGCACAGTTTGACCCACAATCAAAGATGCACTAAAGGAGTTACAGAAACCTCCCCAATGCAACAATGCCCACATTACCTTCCACCCACAAAGAAAATACACAAAAGGATACCACACCTCCCCGTATGCCTACAAAAAGGTGTCAACGCAACTCCCCAAATAACCTGATGCAAAAACTACCACTATTAAACCCCAAGAGGGGCCCAAACCAATTCACTGGCATACCCCCCACAAAAAAAACAACACACACACGTCCCCAACCGCCAAGAGTGCCAACACCATACCCACTGCGATAGACACAAGAATTAACCAACAATTCTCAAAAAAAACAAACAGGGAAGCCAACACACACAAAACAATGGCTACACCCTTGCACACACCCCAAAGTCAAACCACACCCACCCAATCCAAGCCCATACACAAGCCCAACTCCCAACCAAAACACCCCCAAAACACACAGAATCCTACTTGGCCTCAGCTCCCAGCAATGGCAGCCACCAATGGCAATCCCAACTCACCCGCCCGTAATAATTTGCACAACCTCCTACTTAACACACCGAACATTGGGCCATACAACATCCACCTTTCACCGCACACATACATCTCTCTACACAACAATCCTCAGCATCCCCCTCTCACCTTCCTCACCTCACTGACCACGGACTCTACCACTCCTCCCGTCTCACTCCCCAAAGAGCTCCCTAACTTGTCCCTTAGCACACAACATAGATACTTGCAACAGACCCCCCCTGATTCCCCCCTCACACCACTAAAACCCATCTTAGCAGTTAATTAGTTATCAGACCTCAACCACGACACTCAGAAATCCAGGTGAAGCCATCAACAAAGAAGGAGAAATTGTTGGCTGCCCCAATTGAACCAGAGCGCTGCCCACCTCCAACATCAAACACATTGTTGAGTACGCATTCACTACCTCAACCATAGCAATGAGCAATCTAAAAGCAGCCATCACCAAAGACAATGAAATTGTTGGCCGCCCCAACATAATCAGAGCACTGCCCACCTTCGACATCAAATTCATCGCCGAATGCGAACTCCTTGCTAAGAGACACCACCAGCCAACCTCCAGAACTCCGCACCAGAATGCGACACCCACACCAACAATCCACCATCCACACACCTGCACACAACCATAGCAAGTCAACCCCTAGCCGCACCAAAATCACAACACACCCAACTTCAAACCCAACACCTACGACACAACAACCAAACGCACAGCCCACTATGAACAACCGTGACACCACCCCCGTAGACCACTAAACAGCATATGCAACCACAACCTACAAACACATACACAACTGAAGACTCAAACATAGCCAAAACTGCAAACAAGGACACATACACGGCCGCAGAAGAACCGAACTCAAACAAACAACGGGACCGAACCAAGCCAACTCAAGACACAAAGATGGAACCACACCAACAAACAACAACCCCACAAAGAGGCGCCCCCTGTCCACCCCCAACGGTCTTCTAATACCCAAAGTAACTCCTTGACCCAACCTTTGGTCACCATGGACTAGCAAATAGGTACACCACAACCACCAACACTCAACGACCAGTACAAGGAATTCCGAAAGCAAGTATTTTCACAGCTGCCAATGCCGCACACATCCCAACTCTCAAATCACACCCTTCAACTCCATGACTTAGACACCAAAGAAGATTTAGACATGGACGCCCAATTGGAGAACGTATCACCAAAAAGAGGGGTAGCTCCTTACAATTGACATACAAACGCAACCCACAACACTCCTCAAATCCGTGCACAACATTGAGAGCATACCTCAAACACTCCAATACCGCAACCCGATAATTGAAGACGCATCAGAGAGCCAAACCACCAAACGAAGAAAAGCCGAGGACTACACTGCAACATCTACGTTCAACATCCCACATAAGTTCACACCAACACCATCACATGCAAGAGCAAGACAGATAGCCACCCTAAGCATCGACATGATTGATCAAATGTGGCTACAATTTCAAATGCATGAAACTCTAACTACACAAAGAGGAAAAAAAGAGTTGAAGGAGAATTGCACCGACGAGGAATTCATCGCCACCAGTGTTCACCAGCGGAAATGGAAAAAAAAGCTCGGATATCAATTGGCCGTGGCGGGTATCAGACCACCTTAGCCACACAACTGGCCGGATAACAACCTAAATACCATGAGGGTATCGGGCCAAAAAGACGGGTACCGGACTACTACGTGAAGTTAAATGGCCGCAATTAGTAAGCCAATTTAGACTAGTAGGTTTGAGGCAAGTAAAAATTAATGAGAGTATTAAAAAGATTAGTAAACCGAATAGCAAGTCACTTAGGATTAGTGGACTTCATAGGTGACAAGTACCGCCTAGGCCACATAGGTAATGCAAATGGAGGTGGAAGAAAATAAGGGCCAAGAAATGACTTCTTGGTTAGCCTTAAGAATCTTTCCATGCGTAGATATTGCATAGGTAGATTCTAGACTACAATCTACCACAATTTAAAATGAAAAAGAAGATGGGAATTACATGTACTCTCTTTGAGGATATTTGAAAGAGCCATCTTCATCTTCTTAAAAAAATTGAAGATATGATAAATTAGGAGGAGGGCACAAGTTAGGCGCTTCCTCCCCATATATATAGAGTTAGGATTAGAGTTAGGATATCTTACCTTATTCACGACGATAGGCTACACGAGAGCTAGGTCCTTTGTATCTTTACCATTTTGGAATGCCCTTTATCTTAATTATTCAAGGTAGAGATAAAGTAATTGAAAGGATAGGCATCATCAAATTGATTATGTTTGAGAGAGTTGACGAGTGTCATGTATAAAAACTCACATGAGGTGAGATAGACATATGTGTCGGAAATTGAGTATAATTAAATTAAATAGAACTTCCAAGAAGTGAGAAAATTGTAGGAGTTGAGAGGCAATTGTACAAGGAGAATTATAAAATCGCATATGTGAAGAGAGAAATTGTAAGGTAATGAAATGCAATTGTGTAAGGCTTGAGAGATCATAGAAGCTCGGAGAAGCTCACATGAGGTGAGAATAGTTGCACTACAAAGTTGGTGAGTGGAGTTGGATACTATAGAGTCATTGAGAGATTAATGAAGGAAGGAGGAATTAAGAATGTCACAATAAGAATGTATGAGGTTGCATGCAAGGACGTTGATAATTGAGTTCATGTATTAATAATTGTTATGAGTTTAAGAGTTGTTAAGTTCTTGATATGAACCAAAATTATAATTATATTCTTTGCATATCCATTTCATTCTGCTATCACTCTTATCATAATAATTTGTGAACCTATATTATCTATATTTCATGAGCATGATTGATTGCCTAAGGAAATCAAATATGAAGAGTATTATGACTATAAAAGGTGTTATGATATGATCTATGATATGGTTAAAATAAGTATATAAATAATTTACCAAGATTATTCTTGTATTATTTTGCTCTAAAAATAGGTTATGGATGTTATAGCTGATGCTTTAATATAATTAATACATTTTCTAAAAATAGGATGTGTTATATTTATAATTGGACTGAGATACATTGACTTCACTATAATTAGATTGAGGCTAATTATAGCTGAATTAACATATATTAAGAGGTTGAATTAAAAATAGACAATAATCTAGTTATAGTAAAGACTACAATAATACTATTATGGTTGTTCTAAAAATATAATGTACCAAATATAGCTGAAAATCCAAATGACATTGGTATGAGAAGAAGATTAATTATGAGAGATATTAAAATTTAAGAGATATCACTACATTGAGAGAGAAAAAGTTTTGGAACGAAAGACTATTTGGTTACTTGAAAAGAGGTTACTTGATACTTGGTTACTTGGCAACTTGAAGAAGGGCTATTCGGCAATTTGAAGAAAAGTTACTTGCTATATGAAGAAAGGTTACTTGTTACTTGTAGAAGGTCACGTGCAACTTGATTACTTAGAAAGGCTACTTGGTGACTTGAAGAAAGGCGACTTGGTCACTTGAAGAAAGTTTACTTGTTACTAGCTACTCGGTTACTCGTCCAATTGAAGAGAAATTACTTGTTACTTGAAAAAAGGTTACTTGTTACTAGCTACTTGGTTATTTGGTAAATTGAAGAGCAGTTACTTGCTACTTGAAGAGAGGCTACTTGGTTACTTGAAGAAAGTTACGTGCGACTTGAGATACTTAGAAAAGAAGAGAATACTTGTTACTTGGCTATTTACTAAAGTGAAAGAAGAGTGAACTTGTTACTTAGCTAGTTGTCACTAAGAAGAAAGGTTACTTGGATACTTGGTTATTTGGCTACTTACCGACTTGGAAGAAGAGTAAACTTGTTATTTGGCAACTTGGTTACTTGGACGCTTAGCTAGTCGCCACCAAGGAGAAATGCTACTTGGATACATGATCACATAGTGTTGTACAAATTTTTCGGTTTTTTCAGCTTAAATGAATTTTACGTGTGAATAGCCACTCCTTTGAACTAGAAAAGATGAAACTACCTTATGTGAAAGGGCTATTGTCTTGTGATAGGAGGAATTAAGCCATGTGAAGACTATGGATTGGTTTGAAAGGACAAAACTGATATAACTACCTTTTGGAGGTTAAGAAGGGGGAGAGGCCATTCATTGTGTGTGTATCTTAGAGGCGAGAGGCGAGAGGCCGAGAGATATATGTGATTATTGAACCTTCTGACTCTTGTGTGAATTTATTTTGCGAACTCACTTTTTGAATATTAAAGTTTATTGGTGGCACATGCGTGGGATGCACATATGTTAAAGTCTGTTGTGGTTGTTGTTATAATTTCAGTAGTTCCAGGGGGATTTTATTGGAGATTGAAAGTAAGTGCCTGATTTATGAGTAAAGTGTGCTGGATTGCTTATAACTCACCATTTTTGATTCTCGAGTTTTTAAATGTCTGCTGTAATCTGGAATTACGTTATGATTGGATCAGCCTTCTCATTTCATATTCAATGCTGAGTAATTAAACAGAAAGTATATTGTCTGATATGGTGGTTACCTGTAGGGACGAGTCTATTGTCTCAATTTGGGATCTGCGTGAGGTAATTTCGCAGGGGTTGATTATTGGAATGAATTACCTAGTTATTTAATGGGCAAGAAATCATGACAGATTTGTTTATGTGCCGAGTAGCATTTTAATTGAGAGAGGATTTGTAAGTTTACAGGAGGGATTCCTAAATTGGATACCCGGGGAAGTCACTGTCGAAAATTTAGATAACTATGAGAGAACAAATATAGGGTGACATTTATTCATGGTTGATAAAAATCATATATTTTTTTGATATACCATAGCCTTGAAGAAATGCGAGGTAGCACATTATAAATAATATAGGGTCACTTGTAATACCCAAAATTATGTTTATAGTATTTCTAAAATAGCATTATAGTAATTGGTAGGGATTTTTTAAAATTTTTAGGTTGAGTTTAGGGTAAGAAAATTTTAAGAACTAGATGAAAATGATCACAAATCCATCTACAAAATGGATGAACTCGTTGGATGAGGGTTATTAAGTGTACTTTTGAGGAACATTTCATTGGCGTTTGTATAATTCTTTGGTTGTTCCTCCCACACAAGACAAGAATTCTATCATCGTGCATTGACCCCTACGCGTTTAAAGAAATCCGTGGGGCCATATTTGGTGAATCTATGGTGGATTGATGGATTTGTTTTAGGCGAGAGGCTGTGGCATCTTTTGTGATGATCGTTTCTCAATTTTCACATAGGACTCATAAGTAGGCATTTCGAATTGTCTTCACATTTTGCATGATAACATGTGCAATGTTAGTGCAACTGTGTTAGTGAACACATTATGGACACTTTAGTGATGCTGGTTTGTTTTGGAATTGTGGACTTCTTTCAATGTTTGGATGAAACAATTAAGTACGCCATTATCAATGGGCTTAGACATGTAACCAATTATGTAAATAACATGCCTCTTGTATACACAACTTAATTTTTGTTGCGTGATGAATTCCATTTCTAATGCTATAGTACAATGCTATTGTCCACGAAGGAAAATTCAAATAAATATAAATAATGAAGGGTTTGAAATATTATGGAGATTTTAATTTATAATTACACATAGGGTGGTGAGAAATTGAAGAAAGTAGAATTATTAAAAAATATAGGGTCCATTAAAATGCAATAAATGAGCTACATAGCCCCCCAAAAAATATGTGTTGTACGCTCATGTGTCCCCAAATAATACACTAAGTGACTTCCCCGAGATTGGATATGTCTCTGCAATTTGTTAGTTTTCTCACCTGTTAGCAGTCAATGAGTAATTTACGAGCAAGACTATTGACTGAGATTGAGTCGAACTGGTTTATGTTATAGGCTGACCTAAACTACTATCTGCATAACGAAAACTTACAGTAGTCGAGTCTCAGAGTAAACGGCATTCGATAATTACTACATAAGAAAACCAATATAGTTGAAATGGCAGGAAATTCGACCATAGCCTATTAGGTTTGCTCATTACTACAGGTGTGAGAAGTTTTCTGTTCTCAAATTGATTATTTCACTATAAAAGTGTATCCACTACTGTAAGAGTTGGATTAGCACCAGAAGGAAATGCTAGTTGCACAGGTAATAATGGCTGAATCTGTAATGAGACCAGATAAAATTGATTTAATTCAAGTTGCAGAAAAGTTACTGAAATTTAATAAATTTACTTTGGGCTATGGTCTCAGAGGTTGCGACTCCAGTACATGGACAATAATTAATCGAGGCTATGGTTTGGTTTACATCTGCACGTAACTAATATGGCTATTTATATATTTGAAGGTTGCGTAACTTAGAGATCAGTGAGCATCGTCAATGTTATTAAGTTGATAATCTCTGTATAGATGTTTACTTAATGTGATTCACTGAGTGTGATTTCGTAGTTGGATTACATGCCAACTGGTAATTGAATTGCATGACAACATGAATGTATTTAAACATATTACAATCCCTTTTGAGTGCATATCATAATCTCGAGGCTATAGTCTTTTCATTGATACTCTTACACCATTCTAAATTGCCTCTAAAATTAATTGCACAACATGTCAATTGTCATTAAGGGGATTTCATTCTCCAAATCAATTTGAGTAAAGAGAGTATTGTCGTTGTAGTATGTGAAAGAGTTAGCGAGTTGTGGCACCGGATTCCCGGGCACAATTAAATTGATTCAAGTGTAAGACTATTGTCTTCAATGTGTAAATGGAGAAACTGTTCCTAACCTTTGTTGGAAGTTGAAACAACAACATGTTGAGACCATTGTCTACGAGAGGTTATCCAGTGGCGGAGAAGACAAAAGGACGTGCCGATTGTTATACCGGTAAATTTTGATTGTAAATTGCAACCTTAAGGGAATTAAGGCTAATTTGGAATTTCACCATCTTTAATAATTGAATTGCTTAACATTAATTGTGATAATGAAATGGATTTGTGAATTGAATGTTTTGGAATCTAAGGATATTGAATTGGAATCTTAAATAAATAAAATGAGTTCATGAGTGATGTGAGAATATGTTAACGTGCATACGTGGTTTTGGACTTATTGTCTTGAGGAAAGAGATTGAGATTGCCTTGGCCGATACTAGGTAAAAGACCATTGTCGGACCGCATAATTAAACTTGAATTTAATCAAAGAAGACTGTTTATCCTGAAAGGATTATTGCACTGACTTTTCAAGTTACATTAAAATGGAGTTAATCAATGAAAGATTATTGACTATTCCGAAGTGCCCTTGGCTTCGGTAAAGAGACAAAAATGGGTTACAATTGCAAGACCATTGACTATGGTTGTGCCTATGGTTGTGCACCGCACTTGGTCCAATTAAAATGAACTCACTGCCAGACTATTGCCTGGGAACTTAGAGTGAGGTGTGAGACTGTCACATTTACATGCACTGACATGGAGTGGTTTTTAGAGTTTTTATCCCTTACCCATGAACCAATTGTCAGTCTAAATTCAAATTAAAGTGAATTAACCATGTGTTTTCCCTAATAAACTTTATCTAAGACACCTAGATGTTATATGAATTACCTTTTGAGTCTTCCCTGAGTGTTTCCCTGGGTTTGTTTGTTTGTTTGTTTGTTTGTTTGTTAACCAACATCTTACTACACATAGTGACTTGGATATTGAGACAGTTGTCACCGAGAGCAAACTTGTTACTTGTTACTTGGCTACTTAAGATACATAGAAGAGAAGGAGAAACTTGTTCCTTGGCTAATTAGCGGTTTGAAGGAAGAGTTAACTAGTTACTTGAGAAGAAGAGGAAACAACTGCGGCACATGAAGACGATGCAACGCTACAACATATAAGGAATAATTGATGTAATCTAGATCAAAGATAGAAAGTAACACTTGAGCTTAAAGAGACAACTATGGCACATGAACAAGTTCAACACAAGAAGAAAGTTACAAACAAACAAGTTGATAAATTAGAAGTAACACTTGGTCTAACAAGATTACTTGAAGAGATATCATCAAAAAGAAATTCAACAAAAGAGGACTTGTAAGTTATACTTAAAAGTATATTATGATGGATACAAGTTAAAAGAGCTATTAAAAGAAAAATGAAGATATCTACCAACACAACAACGAAGACAACCAAGATAGAAAACAACAAATGATAAGGAGATTAGGTAGTTTAGTCATCATAATCCGGACGATGCTCTAAGTCACTATGATACGGTCAACCCTAGGAACAAGTGGAGGTAGTTGAGCTCTACAACCGGCACACCAGCAAGAGAAATACAAAAATTCCGATCACTATGGATGGCATTCCCAAGAACCAAACAAATTTTTTATCCCAATGAATGTCCAGGTGTGGTGCCCGACCATCATTTGCACTTCACACAAATCCCCGTGTATAAGAAGACCTTTCAAAATACAGGCCTCACTAAAGGTTTTCATGTAACCATACGGTTTGATGGAAAATACAGCTGCTTAGCTGTAGGGAAATCAAAATTGCATGCATGGAAAGACTTCAGACCATGAACATACCGCTAGACACCAACAAGATCACAAGAAATTGGGCCGGGTTGATCAAAATTCACCTTCAATATCCAAAGCAAGATTGTCTAGCTCTACTCTGGGGAGAATGTGCGTTCGTCATGACAATGGAAGATGGAGAAAAAACCATTGGCAATATAAAGAAAGGTTTTTAGCTCATTACCAAGGCTAAGTACATAAGACTATACCTCAAGGGCGAAGCTCTCAACAACAATATGACCTTAGACATACTTAGAAACCTCATGAGATACTCCTACTGTCGCAACCCTTGCTAGCTCCCTTAACTATCTTGACCCATTTAACACTTCTAGCAAGGGTCACGAGTGCTAACCCTTCGCATTTCCCGCATGCTAATGGTTAGCTCTCCATATCGCGAACCTTATAGTTCATAAGTGGGGAACCAACCCTCCTACTTTGCATTCGGGACTCTCCTCTTCATCGGTAACCAAATCTTAAGTTCATCATCGCGTTGCCGGAGCAACACTACAATAACCCGAACCATACTAGGCAACTATGCCCCCGCGTTGGGCCAATGTCCATGGAGCCCATGCCGCTCGGTCTCGAGTGGTTTTGGCCGGCCATGCTACCTCACCCATATAAACCTCTAGGACTCTAGGCAGGGCCCCTACCCAACTGTCAAGAAACCTTTCGTCTCTCTCCCAAGACTTGGGGCCAAGTAGACATTTTCCCTTGACATTGGAGTTGGATGCCCCCAACAACTTCAAACCACCATAACTTCTTTGTATGATCTCTGATGCTAACCAACAACCTCCATCGTCATCTACGTTTCACGTAGATGTCGATGGACTCTTCACTTGCCCCATTTGGGTAAGTACTGAGGAAGTTATGCATGTTTGAACCTCTATAATTTCGTGCGCCACTCTTGAGTCATTGTTGTCCCAGAGCGCTGTCTCGGGACAACGCCCCACTCAAATTGCCATGTTTTCTAGCTCACACCTCCAATTGAGGTGTTCTTGAGCATTCTAGAATTCGGATGCCGTAAGCTACACACGGCTCATGGCCTTACCCTCGTGACTCCTAGTCTCCGTGGGTGGGAGGCGTTTCCAATGCCCGGGGCCCTTACCCACACTAGGATCATTTGGGCCTTCTCACCAATAGAGCTAAAATCTAAGGAAGATTCCTTCCCAAGAAACAACAAAAACTATGGAAACACCAACTCAAAATACACCATAGTGTCCGCAAAGCAATTCGAGTTGTATGCCACCACTCCCACATACACCTCCACAATAATCCAGACATAGGAACTCTACTCCTAATTAATAACATTGACATCCCACCCCTTCCTACAAACCCTATAGAACACAAACAATGGATAGAAGACCTAGCCAACATCGGCAAAAACGCTAAAGTTGAAGCACACAAAATTACCGCCAAACACACCGCGATCAACTACAAAACCGCGATCGCAAAATACAGAGCCCTACTAAATATAAAACCTAAAATCATCCACAAAAGGTATTTCAACCAACAATTGAAAGCTCCCTCGACTGCATGCAAAATACAAAAGGTAATATCATAACCAAACCCACAAACATAGCCAAAGAAATATACCACACCCAACAAACATCATTCCAAACACAAACACCCCTCTGCAAGGACACCACAGACCATCCAAACACACGTATGTGCGCCGTACGTAAATACCTTGGCATACATACAATGGTATTATATTAGACAAAAGAGGCTCTGATACCATACAAATCAACACCTAATTTACTGGAGAAGTCTACGATAATTATGTTAGATGATTAACCCAGGGTAAAGCCCCCGGACCTGACAACATCTCCAGCGACATAATCAAAACACTACTGTCACAATGTTAAAACCTATTATTTCCACTCTTCCAACACTGCTACAAACTACGAGAAATCCCGACTTATTAGAAACATGATAAAACCATTTTTTTACAAAAAAAGATAACCCATTCACTAAACCAACTACAAACCGATTGCATTAGCCAATCCAATATATAAGCTATACACTAGTACCATAATGACCTTCCTCACAAGCTATGCAAAACAACATAGATTACTACACTTTAGCCAAGAAGGTTTCCGACCGCAATGCAACACCTCAAGACAATTACAAATGATCATAGCATTTCGCAACCCTTGCTAGCGCCCCTTAACTATCTTGGTCATTTTTCAATTCTAACAAGGGTCACAAGCGTTAACCCTTCGTATTCAACCATGTGAATGGTTAGCTTCCAATACTGCGGACCCCTTAGTTCATAGGAGGGGGACCAACCTTCCTACATTTGCATTTGGGACTCACCCCTTAATCGGTAACCAATGGTAAGATGTGGACTTCCATCCATGGATGTCTTATCCTAAGTTGATCATCGTGTTGCCAGAGCAACACTACAACAACCCGAACCATACTATGCAACTATGCCCCCCCCTTGGGCCAATGCCCGTGGAGGCCATGCCGTTCGGCCTCGGGTGGATTCGGCCACACCGCCTCACCCATATAAGCCTCTAGGACTCTAGGCAGGGCCCCTACTCGACCGTCAAGAAACCTTTTGTCTCTCTCCCAAGACTTGGGGCCAAGTAAACATTTTCCTTTGACGTTGGAGTTGGATGCCCCCAACAATTTCAAACCATCATAACTTCTTTGTATGATCTCTGATGCTAACCAATGACCTCCATTGTCATCTACATGTCATGTAGATGCCGATGTACTACTCACTTGTCCCATTTGGTAAGTACTGAGGAAGTTATGCATATTTGGACCTCTGCAGTTTCGTGCGCCACTCCCGAGTCACTGCTGTCCCAGAGCACTGTCCTGGGACAACGCCCCACTCAAATTGCCATATTTTCTAGCTCACACCTCCAATTGAGGTGTTCTTGAGCATTCTAGAATCCGCACGCCATAAGCTACACATAGCTCATGGCTTTACCTTTATGACTCCTAGTCTCCGTGGGTGGGAGGCGTTCCCAACGCCCGGGGCCCTCACACACACTAGGATCACTTGGGCCCTTTCACCAATGGCGCCACAAGTCCCGGGTGTCACTCCGGGGTCCCCCTTGTGCCCATGGTGTTTCGGGCACTCCTCATGGAGAGCTACGCGACATAGCAACCCTCAAAGATGTCCGACTCACCAACAAGGATATATACCTCACATACATTGACTTTTGAAATGGTTTCGGCTCCATCAACCACGCAAGACTACTCGCCCTCATAGAAGGCCTAGGGTTCCTCCCAGATGTACTCGAAATAGTCGGAAATATATATAAAAATTCCACCACATCTTTCACTGGCAATCACTTCGGAACAACACCCCTAATAAAAATTAACCGCGCTACCATACAAGGGGACACCCTTAGCCCATATCTATGCATCATATTCTTAGAACCACTCTTGAGATAGTTGGCAAAATACAACATGGGATACCACTTTAACACATCCCCTCCACGTGCACCACCACAACTGTGGCAACCCTTACTAGCTCCCCTTAAGTATCTTGGTTTTTTTTTTCAATTCTAGCAAGAGTCACGAGCACTAACCCTTCGCATTCTGTCATGCGAATGGTTAGCTCTCCAATACCGCGGACCCCTTAGCTCATAGGAGGGGGACCAACCCTCCTCCACTTGCATTTGGGATTCTTTGCTTAATCGGTAATCAATGTTCAGATGTGGACTTCCATCCATGGAAGTCCAATCTTAAGTTGATCATCGAATTGCTGTAGCAACACTACAACAATCCGAACCATACTAAGCAATTATGCCCCCACGTTGGGCCAATGCCCGTGGAGGCCGTGCCATTCGGCCTCGGGTGGGTTCGGCCACACCGCCTCACCCATATAAACTTCTATGACTCTAGGCAGGGCCCCTACCCCACCGTCAAGAAACCTTTTGTCTCTCTCCCAACACTTGGGGCCAAGTAGACATTTTTCCTTAGTCGTTGGGACTGGAACCCCCAGCAACTTCATAACACCATAACTTCTTGGTATGACCTTTGATGCTAACATCCAACCACTCCATCGTCATTTACGTTTCATGTAGATGCCAATGGACTCCTCACTTGCCCCATTTAGATAAGTATTAAGGAAGTTATGCCTGTTCAAACCTTAGCAATTCCGGGAGCCACTCCCAGGCCACTGTTGTACCACAATGCCCCACTCAAATTGTCATATCTCCTAGCTCACATCTCCAATTGAGGTGTTTTTGAGCAGTCTAAAATTCAAATGCTATAAGCTACTCATAGCTCATGGCCTTATCCTCGTGAGTCCTAGTGTCCATGGGTGGGAGGCGTTCCCAACGCACGGGGCCCTCACCCACACTAGGATCGCTTAGGCCCTCTCGCCAAGGGCGCCACAAGTCCCAAGTATCACTCCAGGATTCCCCCTTGTGCCCATGGTGTTGCAAACACTTCTCATGGAGAGGTGCGCGACATGACCCCACCTTTTATCAACATGCAAAAACCCATATCTAAAAGGCTTACGAATTGCACGGCATAACAAAGCGGTACACCTCGTTATACATACATTACAAGCCAACAAAAATACTTGGTTCTTCACATTGACCACTGCAGACAATCTTACCAATCAACCACCAGACCAAACAATTCCATAATGGTTTCTTAAATGCACATGCCCACAAACAACATGTCAATGCCAAGCCAAATTAAGTCCAGACATCTTATACATAATTGGAGTTCCAAACCAAACACAAACACCTATATCACCCTCTCCCACATACACAGTCAAATTCATTAAATTCACATACAGCCACGACAAATTCCACGAACAAGCCCTCACGTTCAAGCACGCCAAATACGACCCATTAATTAACACTGCACAAAATAATGTATGGAAGACCAACCCCCTCATTACCATCATAGTTGGAGTAAGAATAACTATATACAAACACTCCATACATGTCGCGTAGCTCTCTATGAGGAGTGCCTGAAACACCATGGGCACAAGGGGGACCTTGGAATGACACCCGGGACTTGGTGAGAGGGCCCAAGTGAATCTAGTGTGGGAACGCCTCCCACCCACAGAGAGTAGGAGGCATGAGGGTAAGGCCATAAGCTATACGTAGCTTATGGCATGCCAATTCTAGAATGCTCAAGAACACCTCAATCGGAGGTGTGAGCTAGGAGATATGGCAATTTGAGTGGGGCATTGTCCCGGGACAGCAGTGGCCTGGGAATGGCTCCCGAGAATGCCAAGGTTTGAACAAGCATAACTTCCTTAATACTTGTTCAAATGGGGCAAGCGAGTAATTCATCGGCATCTACGTGAAACGTAAATGACGCTGGAGTGGTTGCTTGTTAGCATTAGAGATCGTATGAAGAAGTTATGGTGTTCTGAAGCTACTGGGGGCTTCCAATCCCAGCGGCTAAGGGAAAATGTCTACTTGGCCCCAAGTGTTAGGAGAGAGACAAAAGGTTATTTGATGGTGGGGTAGGGGCCTTGCCTAGAGTCCTAGAGGCTTATATGGGTGAGGTGGTGTGGCGGTATAGATGACGCTGGAGTGGTTGCTTGTTAGCATTAGAGATCATATGAAGAAGTTATGGTGTTCTGAAGCTACTGGGGGCTTCCAATCCCAGCGGCTAAGGGAAAATGTCTACTTGGTCCCAAGTGTTAGGAGAGAGACAAAAGGTTATTTGATGGTGGGGTAGGGGCCTTGCCTAGAGTCCTAGAGGCTTATATGGGTGAGGTGGTGTGGCCGAGCCCACCCGAGGCCGAACGGCATGGCCTCCATGGGCATTGGCCCAATGTGAGGGCATAGTTGCCTAGTATGGATGGAAGTCCACATCTAAGAATTGGTCACCGATTAAGGGGTGAGTCTTGAATGCAAAGTAGGAGGGTTGGTTCCCCTCCTATGAACTATAAGGTCCGTGGTATGGGGAGCTAACCATTCGCATGGTGGAATGCGAAGGGTTAGTGCTCGTAATCCTTGCTAGAATGGAAAAATGACCAAGATACTTAAGGGAAGCCAACAAGGGTTGCGACAATAGATAAACTTATCAAACTAAAAATTCCAAAATCTAGCATTAAAACCCTTATAAAAAATATACATCAAATACCCCATCCTTATGAAATGGGATAACTAGTACACCATTAGAGCCCACCTCCCAAAGGAGGCATAACACCTTATGTTGCATCAAAAAACATTGTGATTAGCATAGGGCTAACGAGCTCACATTCATGCCGGTACTTAGATACGGGTGTATTTTTTCTTTCTTTTTGTATATATATATATATATATGTTTCTTTTGAAATTTTTTCGTGAACTTAAATTACTTGGCTTTTATGGATTGATATTTTTGGAATATTTATGTTTTTTCAAAAAAATCAAAGTTAATATGTAGTTTTGAATCACTTTTGCTTAAACCTAAGCAAGCATATCAAGAGTTGTCCACAATACTGTGTTTGCAACCATAAGATACATCCACATGAATAAACTCCCCTTGTGAAAACATTTGGGACCTTTAGGATACACTTGCCTCTCCCTTAAAAATTTACACTACAAAATTATAACCATGAAATGAGATTCTAACCATGTCATATGTATACTTTGTGAACATGAAATATCCTTTGAAACACCCCTGTAGTACCATACAAACTACATTCGAGTGCCTTTCGTGAGCATGCACGTCAAAGAACATGAAATAACCTGCAAGTTGGTAAGGAAAAAACGATTTCCTCCATAGAAAGTTATTATTAACAATGTGTAACTCCGAATAGTCACCCACACTAGAATGACTAATTGGTGCAATTTGCATTAGCATTATGTAACATGCTGGGGGTGAAATATCATGGGAAGGAAACTTGTCATGAATGGTCCACCAATTTTCACAATGGTTAAGTGCAAACAGGATGATGAGTCAGATCTCTGAGTCCAAATTCAATTTTTTGCATCCTTGATATAAATGGACCTTAAAATTACCTATTGAGGATTAGGAAAAAAACATATAGTAAGAGGGACCTTGAGATTGGGTATAGTTAAAAAATAAGGTAGAGGATAACACTAGTTCATGTGGAGGCCACATATGTTTGAAAATGTCGGTTTCGAAATGGAGTTTAGTAAGCCACAATCAAGGCTTAAAACTCCCTTAATGATCAAAGTTGGAAACATACAATTTTAACTCAAAAAAGAGGGACCAATGTTGACACTAAAAAATGAGCACATATCAAGGCCAATTTTTTTTTCTACTGCGGCTTACCAAACTCCATTTGAAAACCAACATTTTTGAATGTACATGACCTCCCCTTCAAGATTATTAAACAACCGTAAACTTTAAATTCCTATTAGTTTGGTGGCAAGTTTGAAAAAACCAACCATAGACTTTAGAGAGATTTGAGACTAGGTAGGGTGTTAAGCAAATTATTTGCACCAGAGTGTCAGCCATAAACCCCCACCCTTGTGCGTCTGTGGTCCAGGTGGAAGTCTATGGCTCACATGTCTTTGTCGACTCTTAGCCTTGGAGACCCCATACTCATGCTCCAATAAATTCAAATACAAAGCACACTCTTTTTATTTAAACACACAGGGCATTAGCATTGAAAAATACTTGTGCACCCATGATGATTATTACACACAATCACCCTAGCATCCTCTTCCTATTCTAATCTCCTACCTCATGTGTGTGCTATCCAACTGATCAAGCTGATTCATGGCCCTTAAGGCACCTTCTTCCACCCCATAGATTAATCAACCTAGGTTAATTGTTTTCCTCACTAAGCTCCCACCCCTTATTGCCACGTCACTTGAAGATTCAGCTTATCAGCCCTCAGTCCATTTCAGTGCCTTACTCACCTCCTTGCGGCCTTAGAGTCCAGATTAGAGCCTCCCCTTCACCTAGGAGCTTCAAACCCATCTTGAAGGCCTCCGAACCCACACTGGGCCTTAAATTCCAAAATCCACGCTTAGTAGCCACTGTTGCAGTCTCTGAGTCCCATCAGAGCTTCAAATCTGAACCGGCGCCTTGAATTCCAGACTCGGAGCTTCGAACCCACCTTGAAAGCTTCTGAACCCACCTCAGGGCCTTGAATCAGAACCAATGTCTTGAATCTTGAATTATTAGCTTCTCAACCAATGCCGCACTCTCTGAACTCACATCAGAGCTTCCAAACCCACCTCCTGGTCGTAAATTCTAAAAATCCCAGCCTCACACCCAATGCTGCAATCTCTGAACCACATCAGAGCTTCAAATCTGAATTTGAACCTAAAAATCTAATTCAAAAATCTAAAAAATCATGAGTTCAGTGTCGCCACCAATGCCGAAGTCCCCTGAACCACATCAGAGCTTCAAATCTAGATTAGAACCTAAAAATCTAAATCAAAAATCTAAAAATCCCGAGTTCAGTGTCGCCACCAATGCCGAAGTCCCCTGAACCACATCAGAGCTTCAAATCTGGACCCGAACCCCGTTCCCCTTATGTGCTTCCAAAAAATCAGACTTCTCTTAGGTAGAACCCAGCAAAACGGAGAGAGCCTCTGTGTCGGCCTCTCGGCCTTCCCTAACCACATAATTTGAGGATCATCCCCTTAAATGAATAATTTAACATGGTCCTAGCCCTCTAGGATTGCATACAACTAAACTTATAACCTAAAACTAATTTACTCACTTTATTTTGTTTTGATTTTCTTTTCCTCTCATAATCCCTAAACCTGGAACAAGTAATTCAATTTAATCTAACTTGAGACTTCACCCAGTTGGCATCCTATCCAATAACGCAATTAAATGCAATTTCAAAACTTTTAACATCCCAAAAGCTAAAGTCACTTGTGAGCACCCAATTGGGCTCACACAGAGTCAACGTGAAATTCACATGGAGAGTCCCAACTTAGACAAGTCCTCTAGTTCATTCACTCTACGCACCAATTGTATATGTTTGTGCCCTGATCCTTTATGAACAACTTTGTCTTGAGAAATACCCTCTTTCATAAAAAAAGAACATATATTTTTATGATATATTTTTGGAATTGCTCAAGACCCTCAAATAGTTGGGACCAAATTGATGAACATGAGAGATGAGTATTTTTCTTTGGTCAAGAGCCACCAACTTCAGTTTGTATATGATGTTAGCACATGTCAAAATATATTATTTATTGCATCGTGTCCCGCTTATTTCATGGCCCCGTATTCATTTCAAATATTTAGAACCTCACGTTGAATAGTGTTATGAATGCAAAGTACTCCGGGTTCACATACGAGCTTGTGGCTATGACGAAGGTGAAACGTCCCTCATTCAATGCAAAGTGAAGATTTGTTTATATTTATTTGATTCAAATGATGATAATCCCATTGCCAACGTAAAATTACACCACACATGTGCATGTATTTAGTCATTGTCCACCAACTTGCGTCATAGTGAAGGAGGAGTGGACAGGGGGATACACGGTGCCAAACTTATATAAGCTTACCCATCCCACCCATCCCATCCACTTGCAACCCTGGAAGCAACAGTGGAAGCTAGCACATGACACTGATTATCCCAATGAATGCGTGTTACTATACAGAGTTATGCAGTGCTATAATAATGAATGAGAATGTTGTATTTTACCAAGCAAAGTCAATTATGTTATATAATGTTTGAACAACCTATTGAACTTTTGTTAGTAAAGTTTGAACTCGTGACTAAGACCTTATTGGCACCACGGAACTCCGGATCAGTGATTGGGGAGATTTTTGGGCATAATCGGTTGAGATCCTAGTGTTTGCAAGTCCAACCGGTTACATGTTGACATCCTCCGGTTTTCCTTTATTAAAATTGGGGTATATTCTATAAATTCCTCTAAAATGATCGGTAATTTTCCTGCAGTCTTGAAATTCAGCCGGTTATTTCTCAAACTCAACCGTTCATTTGTAACTAACTGCCGGTTCTCCCCGATCATTGCTCCAGATAGTAACACGCACTGATTGTGATAATCATTGAAGACAAAGAGACCAAATGGTAAAAGGGAGTTGGTGTGGTAATTTAATTAAAGACTAAGAGAGGATTTCCGGTTTGTGGCGATTATCATGCGTGTGTTTTAAAAAAAGAAGCCCCTCCCAGATTATTTTGTGGTTGGTTCATTCTAATTAGGTCCCACTAAATTAAATTAGGGTTTTTTTTGACCCCGATGTAGATGTCAAATTGACTGAAATTATGAACATCTATGCTATACAATGTGTATGTGCATCTTCACCCTTCCCCCTTGGTAGATGTCACAAAAGTTTACTAAGCTTCCATCATGTCGAGAGAGAATTGTTGCACACGTGCGTACTAACTCTCATCCATCCAATTCGACTTCATATAAACTCGTGGCTGATTCATCTCAAATGATTTGAGCTAGATTAATTTAAGCTTTTTGGAAGCTAAGTCCATTGTCAACTCCACTAAGAAATAATAAACTCTAGGTCGCGCACTACATCCATCCAACACAAAATCACGACCCCTGTAGGTACGCAGCCGTTTTCATCTCCAAGGACTTGGACTAGACTATTTTGGAGTCTCGAGCACTAATTTCGGTGTCAAACAACCCCAAAAAGAGTAGCCTCGGGGATGCATACTATTTCAGGGCTTTTATGTTGGGTGAATGAGAAGTATGCTCATGTACGACAACTCCCTCTCCCCGGTCCGGTGAATGAGCATGGTGCGCTCGTATTGCGATAACTTAAATTCCCTCTCGCCAGAGTGCAGGAGCAGCGGGTGATGGGCATGATCCACAGTGCCAAGATATATACCCATGCCATCTAAGTTACCACAACCCTGGAAGCTGTCCAGAGCAAATTAAGACAGACGAAGAGAAGTGAATAGAATACTAGGGAAGCTGGCATGGTAATAATGCAAGCCTGGTGACTTTACTAAGGGAGGACAAGAGGCGGGGGGCCCTGGCCCCTGGTGACGCAAGCGATGCCTGAGAGAGAGAGAGCGTATCGGGAAAGGATGGCCGGTGCATTGGTTGCCGAGATCCCGATGTGGAAAGGATGGCAATCCGGGGATTCAGCGTTCATGCTAGCAGGCCCCTGCCTACCTGCTCCCAAGTTTCCTCCCGGCAACTGATAACGACGACTTAGCTTGAATTCAGATTTCAGACACCCCACCCCACCCCACACCCCACCCCACCACGAGGCTAGCTTAGCGTCACCTCACCCGCAAGCTTGTAGGCATTCACCAGCATCAGATAAGAAGATCAGTGTGATCACTGGTGGCTAAGTTTATCTAAGTAGTTGGCGATGCCGATGCAGTGTTGCTGGGATGTGAATCTGGGTCAAATCAGCCATCTCAGTTTCGGTGCAGGAAGCAGTCTGAGAGATCGGTTCACGCAGGCTAGCTGGCTAGCGCACTGTGGGTGTGTTGTTGCACGGTGCTAACTTGAGTGCTGGTGGAAGAACTCTGGTGGCGCATGATCTAGTTGTTTTCTAGCCACACGTAGATCTAGAACTTTCCTCAAGTGGTGACGATTGAATGCAGTTCACTGCTATAATTTGCCCATCTCCAGATAGGGAGCCAGACATATCTCTTCATTCTCCAAGTGAGAAGCAGTTGGAACCTTCCTGTGAGCTCATTGACTCATATTAAGGTGTGGGTTTGGGTTGGCTGATGGAAGGACTCTAGTGGCCCATGATCTAGTTGTTTCCTAGTCACACGAAGATTTAAAACTTTCTTCAAGTGGTGATGATTGAATGCAAGTTCACTGCTATAATTTGTCCATCTCTAGATAGGGAGCCAGACACATCTCTCCATTTTCCAAGTGAGAATCTTCCTGTGATCGTATCGATTCATACTGAGGTGAGGGGTTGGGTTGGAGTGCAGAGCGGTTTAGCAAGAGCTTTAGATTGGGTGGCTAGAATTTGGCGGTGGATGTGGGCCGGGTGTGGAGGAGGGGTCGGGGGTGTCCACAAGATGGGGTTCAAGAGACCTGGATTGGATTTCGGCGGGGGCCTGGGCGCTTATCATGGTCATGCGCGGGGGGTCGATGTGTTGCCAGTGGATCACTTCTTTACCACTGGTACTCATGTTGGGCCTGCATCGCTGGATTTGGGTGCCAATGCACTGCTGATGCAGCAATTGAAAGAGTCCGTGCTTGAAATTCCCAACTTTCACCCGGCCATCACGTCTACGCAATGCCTGCCGTTTCAGATGGATTCCACTTATCCACCTTGTTACAGCTCGCTGCTGGCTCCTCAGGAATATACCGACACAAAATTCCATCACAAGCGGGTGCAGGCTGATCATCATCACCAGGTATACACGCATGCTGCGGTGACCATGAGTAAAGCGGGGCCACTGGGCGCACACTATAACCCACCTGTGGAGGTTCAAGTTGTTCCTCCGAACAGCAATATTGTGCACACGGCACCTATGGCGCTGCCATATGAGGTGCAGCCATTGCTCCGAGGAGAGGGAGCTCTGAGGGATCCCGGAGCCCGGGCGTATAAGAAGGCCCGGAAGGGTTGCAAGACTAGGGATCCGCAATTGGAGCAAGCCGAGCACATACGGCGAGAGCGGCTACGCAGGGATGATATGACCCACAAGTACTCGGTCTTGGAGTCCATCCTCCCATCTGGTCCCAAAGTAATCACCTCTCCGCATATGTCTGCATTGTCATTTCTTGTGTTGAATCTGCATTGGAGACTCAAGAGTATTAGAAGCTTTGTTGGCAGCTTGAGTAACAGGAGGATTTACAACTTTCTTCAAGCGGTGGTTATTTAATGTAGTTCACTGGGTTAATTCATCCATCTACACACACTGAGCCAGACACATCTCGCTTCATTCTCCATGTGGGAAAAAGTTTGAACCTTCCTGTTAATCACCTTATCAACCTGTAGCTATGTCTGGCATTCATATTGGTCGGCAACAATGCCATCCCGGCAGACATCTCGTGGAACTATTCCTCCTCTTTGATGAAAATCTTCTATTGGAGATTGTTGTGGTTCCGAGATGGGTAACTTACTCGCTCCTGTGTTCTGTGTTGGTATCAGCGTGACAGGTCGACCATTGTGGAGGACTCTATTGCTTACGTGAAGAATCTGCATCATCGTATGAAACAACTCCAGGAGAGGAAAGTGGTAATGACAGAGTTGGCTGGCAGAGCCCGTCTGGCTCAATCACCTCAGCAGACTACCTCCACTTTATTTCTCTACCCTCAGCTGAATGAGAACCTGCTGCCGCGGATGAGGTTAGACTCATCATCTGCGAGCACGAAGGAGGATCTGAACAAGTTTCATGAATTCTTTGGGAATTGTGTGACCAGGCTGCACGTGCATTTGGATAATTCCGTGCCACACAAGTTTTCAATTGAGATGTTATGCCACCCCCAGCCCTGCCTTCAGAGCCAGATTTTTCTGTGCTTCGAAAGTCTGTTCTTGGAGGTCAAGCAATGTACCATTACGACTGTCAGGAATTTTGTTATGTGCGTCATTTTAGCTCAGGTATATAATTATTGCCAACTGTGTTGTCCCTTCCGACCCATTTCAATGTTGTGCTCACCGAAATAATTTTAGGAAGTGTGCACTCTGTCTACTCTATGAGTCAGGTGCTAAGTGCCTTGACAACATGCATAAATACGAGTGACGCCATCATTCCAGGATTGTAGACTAATAACTTTTTAGGTTGCATATTCAGTGTTTTCTAGGAGGCCGTGCTATCAATGTTGCATCCAAGTCATTTAATGTTGCAACTGAGGGACCAACTCTGGATGTAACTTATACAAGATAGATTTATCCTAGCTGTTTGCACAAGAAAGTTTGGGCAATTTAATGGGGAAACATGTAGTAAGGCAGGAGTACCCAAAACTAACTCTATTTACCAATGCCATAATTAAAGCCCTCAAATGTATGATCATCGTACAGAGTCTTGGTCTTAGGCTCAATGTTTGTTGTCGGTATAATATGCCCCTGAAAGTGGATAAAACAACCTGGGTAGTAGCCCACTGAATTGGTATGTGGATGGTCATGGCATTATGTTCTAAATTGCCACTGTTCTGTGCTCTTGCAGACACGTGAGGAAATCAATTATGCTGGATCAGTTTCTGGCATTGTCACAAGGCTCAGGTACGCCTTGGGTTCCAACCAGCCCAAGTAAGAGAGAATTGAGGAGCTGATTCAATATGCTCCCTCAATGTGAATTTTCACATGTTTCAAAGGAATAAAAAGGTTTCAAACTCGATTCAGTCTGCATACTGTGTTTCAAGGTGGTTCATCAATTTTAGAGCAGACTCGCAGCCGAGGAAGTATTGTGTATGTTGACCACAGGAACCTGCAACCACCTCATCCTCCTGCAGCTGAATGCACCGGTTATGTTTCTTCAAGGTGTTTGAGACCTGATAAACTTGTAAATCATCTCTTGCTAGTTTGACAATGCTGCATCCCTGACCTGATTCAGCAGAAGACTATACAGGATGATAGCGCTTCGTCAATGGCCACCTTTCAAATAAACCATCAGAAGGATATTAAGGCCGCCAACTAGCTGCAGTGCTCCATGTTCTACATAGTGGGTGACAGATATAAATTGCCATGTCCAAAGGTTTCAGAATACTGTAGTTCTGAGCACTTTCATAAATGTTACCTGTACATTAAACATAGGTATTCAATTCTTATTACAGTCTTATTATTTTGATGCAGACACTTGGTGGGGGGAGTTTGGCAGGCAGGTTCACCTTATAATTAATACATGTCAGAGCATACCTGGCCAGTTTATGTTTCTGAACCGTGTCTGATCGTGGACAGTACCTCCCCATTCTTTCCCTTGTTGTATTATATGAATTAGATTCATTTTTGTGAATGACGGTCACTTTGAGCCATGGCTGTGAAAGACGACTCTTAGAGGCACTGGATTTTCATATTATGTTAGAGAGTGGCCACCATGATCTGGTGGGCAACAGCATGGTACATACTGTCCGTAAGTAGTCAGTAGCATCATTGTCTCCAGGTGATGATGACACGAAATTTATACGTATGTGGTTGTCGGCTGGAGTCCTCACCATGACATCTGACACCTTTGTATGGAGAATCATGATTGTACTTTGTGACTAAGTTACTACTATTAGAGTGCCATTGCAAACTTGTCTGAAATGTTTCTGATCCTGGAAGCCATCTATTTGATGTTACTGCACTCTGTCCGGAAATTAACCAGTTTGAAACCATCCTGATGTACTTTCAGGTCCATTAGCCTTTTTGACTTCAGACTTTAAAATCCATTTCGTATCATTTGTCCACACAGTTGAATTTACTCACAAGCAAAATATCCCACACATTTGGAAAAGATCTAACTCTTCTTTTACACAACAAACTTTCAATATTTTCCCTCATCCGCAAGGCTATGCTATTAAATTATGATTGTCATTGAATGATATCTTGAAATTCTCCTGCTTTGTCGAAAACTCTAAAATGCCAATAGTATCCACTGGTTCTCCCATACGAACAAATGAAGCAACTTGTGACTCTGAGGAGTCTAATTTATACAGTTATTTGAGATCTATCCAACAAGCTATTACTCATGACGTCTCTCCTAACCATTTAAAGGCAATGGCCTCTCGTGCCTGATGACCTCAAGGTAATAATCGGGAGAACTTGAGATGCCGGAATTTGAACGTATTTGTAATGAGGTAATGATTCTTGTGATGTTCATATTGCTACGGGGATTGAGTGGTCTAACACTACACTAAATATTGTAATAAGTATTACCAATTCTATATGTCTTGCTTGATACTAAATTTAAACCGCATCTGTGGTGTCACCAACACTAAATGTAAACTGGACATTACTTGGTGTTCCTTGGGAAAACATTTAAACATTACATGTGTACATTTGAAAATTGAAGTTAATTTTTTTAGTCTAGTAAGTCAAAAGCCTAATGGGATTGAAAATACATCAGGATGGTTTTAAATTGGTGCATTTCTTAGAGTGGCGAGTGGTAGCTTCCATGAGATAGAGACTGATGTCAATTTGATGGTCCAACTAAAAGGAAGACTTGAGGCTCCCTAAAACTACACCCTCAAATAGTGATGAAAACTTATCTCTAATGGGGTTATATAAGGGACACTCCAACACAAAGTGTGCCTTATTTTCAACTATATTATAAGAGCAAAAGTGGCATAATCTATCATCTCTAGAGACAGGGATAGTCAATCATTGTCCAATTATAATAGCAAGTCTATGATTCGAGGTATGGTAAGCAACAATGATCTTGCGTTGTGGTGGTGTCAATGGTTGCTTCAAGTACAATCTGCATTTGTATTTGAGAAAATCCTTTGAGTTGTATGTTTTTCCATGAGAGATGGAAAGAGTTCCACTCTTCAACAAGAAAAAACCTCCTTGATATCATCAAATGCAATTTTTGATATTATTGTGGGTTTTCCTATGGGATAGACCCCATGATGCCTTCCACATGGATCTCGATTTGTGCCAAGTGTTAAATCCTTGTTCGGCAAGGTGTCGGGAAAGTGAGGTTGCTTGATTGATTAACCAAGACGAGGGTAGGTGGGCAAGATGTTGTTGAAATACCATGGTGAACTCAAGAGCATATAATTCTATAAGAGGTTTTCCAAATTAGTCAACAAAATGTGATAAGTTGTCAAAGAATGCACTTTGATGTGAGACATCATAATGGGTTACAATGTTGCAAATACTATCATTTAGTAAGTGATTTTTCATCCAAATTTCAATCATCCATGACAATATTACCAAACTTTGTTTCAATATTTGACATTTGGATGAACTAAAAAATAAGTTGGTTTAGAAACACTTGTAAACTTATTCATAAGAAGTGGCATAAGAAAAGTTGTTACAATGACACAAAGAACCATATGACACTAAATACACTATTTAGTGTAGTTTTCAAAACCTGTAGTGTATCCTGCTTGAATCTTACTTAAATGAACCAAATGCTGAGTCATGTTTGTATCATGAGGTCTAACTAATGAGCAATCACTCATCCAATTCCGCCTGGTTTAAGAATCTTATATTGTTGATGTTGTGCTCATATTTTGCTCAAATGAAGCATGTATATGAGAAGTTTATCTTGCTCACCTCCTCAACAAAAAGTACTTTTACTCATATTAGCAAGAGCTTCTTTAATGAGCTATCATACATCAAAAGATTCTAAAAGATAAGTGGTATTGAAAATTTGAAGGTTTTATAGGAGTTGAGAACTTTCACGAAGTTTCAGATGACATCATCCTCTAGGACTTTGATCTTTCATAGCCTCAGGAGTTTTGGTTTGATGATATTATTGCTAAGGTACTAAGGCCTAAAAGAGACTCTTTAAGAAACTCTTGCTGTTTCAGGCAAGTTAAATAATTTTGGAAAATTTCAATTTATTTTCATGGATTAGCAAATCTATACAAAGTATACAAATGTTTTAAAAAAAAATTCATATGCAACCTACAAAAATTTGCAAAGTCGTCCTACGGAAAAAGCCTTTTACTCTCGACTAGGGGGGTCTATTGATATTGGATATCTAGGTGAGAATACCACAAAATCATTGGGGGTGAGGATCCTCTATTAAATTATTGAAGGTGTTGATTATTGAAGGTGTTGTCCCCCATTTTTTGATCATTTCTTACACCGCCTCATTGAGCAGAGAGATCCTCGACTAATCATTATGATTGACCAAAGTTGGTGCTTTTCTAAAAGCATTGTTGCATTTGTCTTACACCACTGCATCCTAACCTTTGTAATGTCACCCTCTATAATGTCACTCCCTCTCTTATATTCCCAAACCCTAGGGAATGGACATGCTTAGTTTAAATCTCCCTCCTTGTTGCTACATTTCCCTCCCATACATCACAAGTTTTGACAGTAAAATAATACACCACAGAGTTCAAACCACATGTTTGCACGCATCACGTTGTCATCATTATCATTATTGAAATGTTGACTTTGTGTGTTTCCATAATGTCACAAACTACACTAATTCTATATTATCACGCATCCATGTTACCACTACATATCTCCTTAATATCACGTGCACTTTGGTTGCCCCATGCGTGATATTAGGGAGGTTAGAGTGTACTACTATGAATGACCAAAGTGGTGCTATTTTGTACTTAATGCCAACTATGATTGATTGCTTTTAATAATGACTTATTCATGACACTGTTGTACTCACTTGTTGATGGCTTAAGGATGAAAAATAGGTGTCACCAAAAGGCAAATGTTACTTAAAGGCCGCAATACTTTACCTTTACCTTTTACATTTGTACTTCTCTCATTTACATGGGCACACAATTTGTGCAAGATAAAGTTCTACTCGGGTCCCTTGGACCATTTCTTTTGTTCAAACGGTCAGGATATGGTTAATATGCACATGTTATAAACTTTTGATCAATTCAGTATGACTCTTGTGATCAATGTATTCAAGGGTGGACCATTCACCCACTATAAAATTCCCTTGTAACACCAAAAAAGGAGAGTTCACTCTCAACTTCAACATAGATTCAAACTAGAAAGACAATTGTAGCCACATTAATTTTGTTGAAATTTTGTTCCTCCTACTTATACCTTGCAATGGCCATGTTTTTCAACCAAGAGGGGTACATCCCTTCTTATTAGACTATGGCCTCTTACAATCACAAGAGATTATAACATGTGTGAAACTTATAAACTTGCATGCATTAATTGCCTACACACAGAGAACAAAATTACAAAGACAATGGACTAAGTTGATATTAAATTAAAGTAAGATTCTTATCATTGAAAGATATTTGTGAGTGTAGTAAGTTTCCATTGGACAATAAGTAAGAGAGGTGAACCTGCTCTTATAAATTGAAAACTTAGACTATTGTCTATGAATGTTGTAGCATGGGCTTAGTGAAGTGCTTTGAGAGGAGTCAAAGGGAGAGGAGGGTTGGTGCTTACATGTGATTAAGGGTCGAGCAACCAACGGCTAAGGGCCCATTGTGGGTGGGTTTAGGACCGGACACGAACGGCTAAGGGCCCATTGTGAGTAGATTTAGGACCAGACGCCAATGGCTAAGGGTGACTAGCGGCAACGGATTCAAGGCGAACTAGTGGCAAGTTCAAACCAAAGACACAATGGCCAAAGAATCTACCTAACACACCTTAGAGCTACCCCCATAGTTATATGATGAGGTCAAAGTACGTACAATTGGGTGATTGGACATGTGTTTACTCCACTTAAGGCCACAATTTCAAGGCATACAATAGGCCCATCATAAGGCAAATTTTGTTTAATTATGGGCCCTTCTACTAGTTACTAAAAGATTTGAAAGCTATTTGGCTCTTATTATTTTCTCACATCTTTGTACGAGGTCGGAAATTGATTTCTTTTGTGTATTTGTGCATACAAGTTTCTTGCATTTGCCCAATTTTTATTGCTAGTAACACTCTAATTATAGGCAAACAAACAAGGAATCCTAGCTGGGGGTGTCACTTTAAGGCCTACCCACCTTAGGCATTCTATGATGGGCAATGGGCGTGCACAAGGTATCCCTTGTAAATAAGTAGATGACGATAAATCCACAATTATCCACATGTCTAGTTGGTCTCGAGACAATTTGTAGAGAGTCACTAAAAAGCATAGGCAACAACTTTATTGGTCTCTTCTGATGTTAAAGCTAATAGCTACTCATGCCAACCTCACCAAAACAACCTACACCAATGAACCAAATCCATAAACTAGGAATACTCAATGTTTCGAACATGATTCTTTGTAATTCAAACTAGCCAACAAAGTCCTTTTACTTGAGCACCGCAAAAACACCAAATTGCTTGGCCCCCAACTTAGTAAAAAGTGGAACCCGCATGACACGGAAAACTAACAAGAAATGACCATGATGACAACTGGAGGTGTCATCATGGTCATTTCTTGTTAGTTTGTTGTGTCATGCAGGTACCACATTTCTATTAGCGCAAGAATCTTCAAGATTCTAATGTCAAGCTAGCCGTTACACATCCATTATATGGTACATGGTCCCAAGGAGCAAGCTTATTTATATTTGGAGTGAAAACAAGATCATCATGACAATTTTAAGTTACTGAAAAGACAATATAGTTTATGCATAAAAGGACGGAAGCAACTATCTGGTGTTTGGAGGCGCATCTTATTTTGGTGTGTTAGCATGCTAATCTCCGGTTTTAACAAATACATCGGATATAGATAGGCGAGGTTCATCAACCTCACAGCTCCCAAGAAGTTCCAAGCTCATTGATTTACATGATTCCAAGAGAAGATAATAAAGAAACTCAAGACCAAACTCCATTGAGGCCGAGAATAAGAGGGAAACATCTTTGAGCATGTGTTTATCTTTAGGTCGTAACACATGATAGGCAAGCTATATAACTTGGAACTATCTATGAAACTTCTAGTGTTATCACCTTTCAAGAAAAGCTCTAAGGTCTCTCAACAAATTCCAAATGTCATTGAAGTTCTTATGTTACCCCTTAACTCTTAAAAGGAGCCATTAGGTCAATGGACCCCATCACTTGTACGTGGCAAATGAAAGCAAGGTTTGGGGTCATATGAGATCCACTGAGATGAGCAAATTTGGAACAAGGACAAGAGTTATAATCCATTTCTTGCTTAAAGAAGAAAAAAAATCCTTTGACTGCTGCAAATTTGTACACAAGGGTATTGATCTGCTCGCAGTAAGTCCAACCAAAAATGATATCGTCTAGAATTGGAATCAAGTGGTTTAGATCAGCATGATAAAGTGCTTCAACACAAATTCGTTTCACACAAACCCACTCCATAGCACGGTTTGGATATAGAATGTGCACGAAACCAATTATGTTTTAATCATAGCGTCCCGCCCAAGTATATCTTTCGTGATAGACCATACAATTTGCCTGCTGGGAAGAGTGGAGTCTGAACCAGTGTTCAAGATTGAAGTCTTCAACGCCCTTCAAACGTGATTTGGCCCTTCAAAATATACCTCTCTCAAAACAGCCCTTCACAGCGCAACCCCAAATTGAAAATGAAGACGTCACTTGAAGTCCTCAATATAATCTGCCCGTCAGAAGAACCAACAAGCGTAGAGTATTGTCATTACAAGAAGTGGAGTTAGATGGTTGATTCTTAATTCTTCACATTATACTGGAAACATATACCATATAATTCATGCACAAGTTTAATATGAGTTTTGTATTTCATTTCTATATTCTTGGATTGACGTCTTGGATTTGAACCAACCCTTCAACTGAAGGGCTGAAATTTGAGAGCCCTTCAAAATTAAATTCATATGAGGGCTTCAATCTTGAACACTGGTCTGAACATACCACATCAATCCAGAAAACCTTTGATTGGTCTCAATTAAGTGGGCATCCGTAAACTGCGGTTTTGTTGGAAGAATTTATGCTTGCAATATTCTGATCCATCTGTTGGCCTGCAGATTTGAGCTTGAACTCATGTGGTTAAGGCGTGACCCCAAAATGTTTGAAACATCGGTGCCATTACCCCTGATGTTAGGGTTGGTGTAAGGATTGTCCTCGGACCAATCTGATTGAACCGTTGTTGGTGTCCATTACGGAACCCACGAACTCTTCCTCCTGGAAAAGATGAGTGCTTATTCGCAAGTAAAGCCTCTTCCCCTTCCGCCACCGTATGTTTTTTTGTGTTGTTGGGGGTTAGAGTCCTGGTTAATATTCAAATCAGGGAGCGCTCATTTGAGTGTGGAGTTCGAAGAGCCGCTCAGTCCGTTGTTAGGAAAGGGTTTGATCATCCGTTCGATTTTACGAATCCCTGGACTATTCACGTACTTGGCCAGAAGCTTGGTCTTAGGGTTGGCATCGAATTCCAAAGCTTTCTCCACCATGAGACTGTGAATATGAATAAAAGTCACAGACGCTTTTACATCTTCCCTAGCTGCGGTCTCTAACCATCCTATGAGTGCGGCATATATAAAGCATAAGTGTTATTTCCCAGGAAAAGATTATGCACCATACACCATACCTCGTGGTTGAACTATATTATTTTCCCAGTGCACGCATCCTTTGGTCCATTTAGTGGGCAAGCGCATTGTATAACTGGTCTATTAACGATCCACCAATTCTGGCGGTGTTTTTTGTCCCTCTGAGGACCAAGCGGGAGGTCCTGTCGAGTCCTCACATGGACACCCTCACTTACCGGACATCTTTTTGGATCGTGAGTGGAGAGTGGGAAGGCTGCCGTCGATTGCAAGCCATTCTTGAGAGATTGCTCATTTGTTTCAGCCTTTGCCTTAGCGCTGATAATTTCATCCTTTGATAAAGAAGCCCGACATTTCCACATCTCAATAAAGATTAGTGCCAGGAAATTCATGTTTGGCTGGTTCCACCATATGGCGACGTCCTACAATCGCATTTTGCTTAATCACTTTCTTATGAATCCATCAAGAATCCAAATGTTTCCAGCATAGGTTCTGTCATAATTCTAAAGACCAGACCAAGTTTGAAGAGCGCTTGTCATTGTGATGGTCTAAAAATCAACTTGAATGTCAACTACTAGAAACTCAGAATCCCTCCCGAGTAGTGGATTTTGAGAGAGAGATGCTATAAGAGTTAGGGCTGGTTCACACAGGTCCCAAGTCCCAAGTCCCACTCATGTTAGCAAGTCCCAACATGGACGCAAAGTCCCCACTTGTGAGCCTCAAGTAATCACTAAAATATGGTCAAATATCATTAAAGTCATGTCTTAATTATTTCATGCAAAAATATTTACATGACTTGGGTTGAGAGTTGGGTCTAGCTTTTTGCTCGACCCAACTCGCAACACAAGTCCCGAAAACCTCCAAAAAGTATTGCCATGTAGGCATCCTTGTCATAGTTGGGACTTAGGACTTGGGACCCGTGTGAAGTGGTAAGTTAATTCCCAACTTCCATGCTCTCAACTGTTCAGATTGCATGGATTGACGTCATGTGACTTGGGACTTAGGACTTGGGACCCATGTGAACTGGCCCTTAGAGTCTCCTCTTATCTGTCGCATGTTATAATAGATTTCTTAACTCTTACTTTTGTCAGCCACCCCATTTATATGTCTCTAGTAGTAGTCAGTCATAGGTAGTTTTTAAACCCATTCACCCAAACCTTTGCTCATTCTTTGACACTATCTCAATTCTCTTCATTTGTCCAATAACTGGAAGGACAACCTTCCAGACCTTGGACAACTGCCAAAACAACTATAGTTAACTAGGTTTTTTTCAATACATTTTAGGGAACAACTATAGTTAACTAGAAAAATTTAAGACCATATTCAAAAACAACTATAGTTAACTAGAAAAATTCCCAACATTATTATATATTCAAAGAAGTTTGCCTCTCGATTTGCTTCAGTTGAGGGTCTTTCATATGCTTGGGCCATTGAGGATCATCAAGAAACGCCTTTATATGATCACTCACAATGTTGGGCTCTGGAATGACCTCCATGTACACCACCAACACAAATAACACACTACACTAAATAGGATATTTAGTGTTTGATTATATTTAATGTTGTTACCACCCTACCATGTTCAACATTAATTTTCAATTTTTTGACAATTAGTGTTAGAAGATATTTGAAGATATGTTGGAATTCTTTTTTATCATTGTTTTTTTTCATATCCCTACTAACACTAAATTCAAACATGTAACTTCCACATATTACAATAGTTGATATTTAGTGTTTGAGTTTACATTTAATGTTAGTTACTTTCATAGGGTTATTGGTATTTAGTGTATGCATTCATATTTAGTGTAGTGACACTACAACACTACAACATAATTCCGTGGACAGACTGCGCTCAACTTTAGTTAACTAGATATAACTATAGTTAACTAGATTTTCTAGCTGACCAAATTTCAAACAACTATAGTTAACTACATTTTTTGGCAGGTCAAATCGCAAACAACTATAGTTATGAAAGGCAACTACAGTCTAACCTTGATAATATCACACCATCCGTTTCACCAAAAAGTGTGATATAAACAAGGTGTGACATATTTGATAATGTCACATTTGGTAGATTTATGCATAATGTGATATTATCAAAGAAATAGGTAGAAAAGCAAATAAAAATTACAATGTTCAAAAGAAAATAACAAAGATGAGAATTCAATATTTTTAAATATAAAATCAAATTCAAAAGCTTGAATAACAAAGATAGCACATCATAATGTGTCATTGAGATCAGGTAAAGACCTCTCACTATAGACAAAGAAACTCCTAATGTCACATTGTTTTGTTGACATTGATGTCAAATGTGCAACACCAATTCTAATGAGCTTGTCATGGATTTTTTCCATTCCTAACAACTCCATAGTGTTAAAAATTTGAGAACCTTGACTAGCCATAAAACTCAACATCTTTAACAGATTTTTGTGCATCACTTAACTTCACTACCTTAGACTCAACATCATTGCTATCATCAATCAATGGGTCTACTTCTATGGGATCATGTGCCTCCTGGCCATCTTGCACTAATTGTACAAGCTCCTCAGTAGAATACTCCACCTCAAAATCATCTTCACCTTCCATGTTTATGTACTCCAATGGAGAAAGCTTCTCTAGAGGCTTGCCTTGGACATCATCCATAAGGCAGCGGAGATGCCGACGTCATCCATAGAATTTGTTGTCCATTTGGCCTTTTTTCATCCATATTACTTGTTATTATCACACTTACACTACAGATTTTGGAAAAAAATAGTGACATTATCAAGAGTGATAGGGATAATAACGAGGGAGTTTTACACTAGAAAATTTGGTTTCGAAGTTTTGGGTGACAATATCAAGGTGTTCTATAAACAAGAGTGGCATTATCGAGGTTAGACTGTAGTTAACTAATAGTTGAATTAGTTGGTTAGTTGTCCAAGGTCTGCAATCTTCAGAACATCTTCGGTCTCTCAACAGAGGTAGGTTAGATTATTCCATCAAAACCTCTTATCCATTTCTTGCATAGAAGAAGAATCACGTCAAACTTTCTTTACTAGAATGCTATTGTAGCATTTCACTGAGAAATGAATTCCTCCCTGGTACTGTGTCTTTTCTCACCCCAACTCCTCATACAGACATACCCTTAGAACTTTTTTTCAGTCCATTCTCTCAGACTTACAATCATGTGGAGATGAAATCAATTGCACTGTTCAGTCACAGAATGCAATGATTCAAACCTTTTATAAACGCCCGTCTAGTCAAACTAGGCACTTATTTCTCATATAGCAACTACAGACAGTCTGCCTAGTCACTTTATTTCTCATATGGCAATTGTAGACAGTCTGCCTAGTCATTTATTTCTCACAAGGTCAACTCCCGACAGTCGACTAGGCAGGCGTTTTGCCTAGTCAAAAACTTTAACTAGTCAAACTACCAGTTGTGTGTTTTATTGATTAACTAGTCTACTCGCAATAGATATCCTCATCTGAAGATAGTGATTCGTTATTTTCATCGGAATCGGGGTCAAGAATTGAAAATTAGTGTTGAACATGATAGGGTGGTAACAACACTAAATATAATCAAACACTAAATATCATATTTAGTGTATTGGTATAGGTACAAATCAATATTCATATTCATATTTTGAACATGTGTTGTCTACTAGCCTAGATAGGCACTTTGCCTAGGCGTTGACTAGGCAAACTAGGCACTTATTTCTCAGATGGCAACTGCAAACAGTCTGCCTAGTCACTTATTTCTCACAAGGTCAACTGCCGACAGTCGACTAGGCAGGCGTTTTGCCTAGTCAAAAACTACAAGTTGTTAGTGCCTATAAAAGGTCTGCAATGATTCCAGACTTCATGCGTAGATATAGCAGATTCCATCTACCCCCACTTTATTCATTGTGGGGTTTTTTTGTTAAAGTGGCTACTAAGTTACCATACTTCGAAGGCAGTCCACTTGCTCCTGAGTCCAGCACAAACCCTTGCAGTATTCACATGCAGCTACTCATAGAAACTGTCTTTTGCCTCTAATGGGCAGGGTTAACCAAGAAACTGCCAATCACTGGGCTTATTCGCTTAATCACACAGGAGCAAAAAATATATCAACACCTATGGAGCAGTTTTTCAGTATTTAGACTTCGATGAAGAGCCACTCCCTGAAATAATCATGCTACAGATGTGGTCCTCACCTGTGCCCATATTCCCACACCATTTCAATGAGTACTAGGGGAATGTACACTACGTGTCCACTGACTCGCATACTTGTTATCGATGTCAATAGAAGACAGATCAATAAGAAGTAAGCAATCCCGCAATTCTTCATGCTAAAATTAGCAATCACAGAGGAAATATATATTATAGTGCTTTTGTTTCCGCCTCACGTGTGTTTGGAATTTTCACATTCTTCCCCAATACCTTCGGCTCAAGGGCCAGGTCAACGACCTTGCCCTTCGCCATAGCAACAACACTTTGTGCCTACTTCTTGGCACGACTTCTTGCTAATCTCCCTCATTGTGTGTGAGGCTTACCTACAACCCTTTTTGGAGGACTAGTAGAAGCTTCCTTTTTGGAAGACTAGTCTTAAGGTAGTATTTTAGTCTCCCCATTTAGTATGTTGAGAGAGAGAGAGAGAGAGAGAGAGAGAGAGAGAGAGAGAGAGAGAGATTTCTTGAGCAGATCTATGCTTACTTTAAAGCTTAGTCACTTCTTAGTACATCCTCTTGTTCAAAGGCCAAACCATTCTCCTACATATTTGTGTACCTCTCAAAACCCGGGAGGGTGGGTGAGACCATCCCTCATGGAAAATCTTTGCTTAACTATCTCCACTCATTTGTTACTTTCTCATCTTGGTTTGCCTCCCCAAAGTAAAAAGTTATAACCTTAATCATCAACCTAGTTAGTTTTTACCCTTTGTACACTTAAGTAAAGTGTTGTACTACATATCCAAAGTTTACATTGTCAAGTTCAAAATTGTATGCAAGACATTCTCAAAAGAGCCTCAAAAGTCTATCTCAAATCAAAATGCTTTGTATTCCAGATTTTCTTGTAAAGCACATACACACATAATTTTTTAAAGAAGATGAGATATAAAACTTAAGAGTGCCGCCAAATTTGTGAAGGGTTTGCCTCACATATGCCATGCCACCAACCAAATCCACATAGAGGGTTAGTAACGTACAAAAGGTAATAACAGAAAAATCCAATTGTTATCTATGTCACACATTCATGTACATCATAATCATACATTCTGTATCACCGAATACACATACTGCCATTGAGTATTCTACCTGTTCTTTAGCCATTTGAACCTCGTGAGACTGAGCTTTGTGGTAGGTTACACACTCCTTCCACCTTCACTAGTCCTCACTACTTAACCTAATCCCAGGGGTTACTTAGGGTAAACAATCGCTGCTGCTTAAACTTTGAGAGAAGGTTCTCATGGTTTCCCCTTCACTTAATATAGGATTAGGTAAGTACCCTTGACCATAGATTCATAGAACCTAATCTATGGTGGACATTTGTTAGGTAGATTTTACCTAACCCCAAAGTAATTTTATCTTTTAGGGTTATAATTTGTTACCATGAAGATTCTTTTATGCTAAAGTAGAGAGAGAGAGAGAGAGAGAGAGAGAGAGAGAGCACCCTTGATCATAGCCACAAGCTAATATGTGAACCTAACTTGGGTTTACAAAAACAAACACCTTAAAAAAATCAAAGTGAATGACAATCACAATATTTTAAGGCCCAGTAACAAAATACATTCTAGAGCTTACATAAAATTTTGGTTTCATTCAAAATGGACGTAATCCCATGTTCTATCCAATGAATCAAAGTCTTAGTCCTTCTGTTGCCCACTACTACCACCTTGCACTTTTATATTATAATCTTCCACATGCAATCATCAAAACAATCCCTCAACTACACCTTGTTGGCATAGTTGATGAAGTAAGAATTAACGTGGTTGTGGTTGTTATCAATGCATCTTTCTCCTCCTTATTCCTAGAAAATAAAGTCAAAGAAAGTAAAGTAAGGTAAGGTAAAGGGTGCTAAAACTAACACCCCACCCAAAACCAACACCTATAAATGTCCCTCAATTGCCAACACTCTACTATCTTGAACCGTTCTCCATGGTGTAGGAGTGTCCGGGCCCACGTAGTGATGGTTTTAGGTGCCATTAGTGGTGCCACCTCATAGCGGCCTCCACTACCTCCATGCAGGGTAGATAATGGGCTCCACTCTATCTATAATTGGTTCAAGGTGCGTTTAGGATGGCTTGTTGTCATCCAAATTTTGGCCCATATTAGCTAATTTTTGAATTTGGATGATTTGTTAGCTAAAATCTTCTATATAAATGTTGATGTAGTGAGGAACCCTAAAATTAATAATTACTAAATCAAAATATTGTTAATAGTTGCTAAATTTAAACTTGTCAACCTTTGACAAGGATTAGAGGAGTCTTGGTGATGCTACAATAGACACGTGGAGAACTAGGAGAAACATTTGGATTTGGCTATGGATGGATGTACCTTTTGGGGCCATAGTTTCTTTCTTCCTCCTCCCCATATGACCCCATAGGCCATTGTAAAAGACAATCAAAACAGACTCAAGAGAGAGTGTAAAAACTTGAGATCCATCTTGGGAAGAGAGCTAACTTCATTTTGATGTTCAATTATGCAAACATTGTAGTCAAATTGAATCAATTGGGTGTGCAACCCTTGCTTTTGCAAATTTGTCTTTCACGAGTAATATTTGGTTGTAGCAATTTTCTCAGTGTATTTGTCTGAACCATTGTCTTGACTCTCAAGAAGAGAACGCATTAATTAAATGGAGAATTTAATTAATACCATGGTTTGTGGGAGTACCAAGGTGTGAAGCCTTGTTGTTGGCCAATATCTCCTTTTGAATATGACAAATTGTTGTATATGAATGATAAAGATGTTGATTCTTGAGAAGAGGTTATATAATTGAGTTGAAGGTTTGATTAGCATCATTTTCTAGTGCAGTCCATGATGTGAAGCCTGTGGTTGAGGAGTCAAAAGTCTCTTAAATTATGGTCAGGCTAACAAATAATCTTGGACACTTGTTTGCTCCGTGAGAACCAAACGGGCAGTTTGTGTTGAAACTCATGTAATTCCTATATAGCCTTGGCACATGGGTGTGTATTTGGCCGCGTTGGGCCCCACCGCGGATGTAGCTGCCACCTTGGCTGTGCTTGCCACCGGGCCTGGGGTTGTGGGGTACAGGGCAACAGCTGCCACCGTGGCGGGGCCCGAGGGCCAAACCTTATACCTTTAAGCTAGCAAACAAGGGATTTATGCAAGGTTGAGGATTTTTTTTACTGCCGCGTACAGACAGTTTGCCGTAGGTGCAAAGCGACCAACGCACATGTGCAACTCATCATCTGCACAACATTGAGGGTTTAGGATCTTTGTTTATATTAATTCTTGGTGAAACTTAGTCGGAATTTTGTTTACGATTGTCCGTTAGATTTGTATCAACGGAAGCCACAATTGGGTGATAGAGAATTTCGGCGTTTAGGAACACATGAAGGTCATAATAATATCGCAAATGTCAGTCCAACTTCCGTTGGAGGTACGTCCTTCCCAATCGTCATTTTTGAAAGCCCCAATTAATTTTCAACCAGTTAATTTTCAACCAGTTGTAGCTCCAAAATCAAAGGGAAAGAAGAGGGTTGCACTAACACCTGCGGATGTATCGGTGGGGGCCAGGTGGCCGGATGTAACTATCGCCAACATCATCGACCTGTCCAAAGAGGAGCGACGTTGTTACAACCAAGGATCTTTGGCAAAGAAACATTGGACTTGTATTCGCGAAGAACATGAGCGACAGATGGCCAACGAGCTTAAGATGTTGGAGGCTCATATCAAGAATAAAATCGAGAAGTTGAAGGCCAAATATCGGAGGCCAAAAACTTTGCATGAGGAGCAGACGGACAATATTAGTTCTACGTGGCCGTAGTTTGATCGTATGCGAAGTATTATGGGTGGTTCTACAAAATGAGATGGATAAGAAGGTGGTACCGATTAGGGTCGATCGATTTGGGAGGCGGATGTCAATGTCAATGATTGAATACCGGAGACATAGTTTGACCACCTCCCAAATTTTCCGCCGATACCCTTGGACAAGGACGACGGTAATGTGGGCGATCCAAAGTACGTTATCCCGCCACCGGTAGTTGCTTCAGATTCCCAAAAGATTGGTGTTGGAGAGGATTTAGTTCCTATCGGCGATTCACCCTGTATTGTTTTTTGCAAGAAACCCGGAATTTTAGGTAAACCCAATGTGCAAAAAAAATCATTGACAGATATAGTGTATATCACAAAAGCTATCGTAAATTTACACCCGTGTTGAGGAGCACAAGGCAGTGACTTCCAAGGAAATGACGACATTATAATTGCTTCCAACGAGATAATTAACAAAGATAACAATGACGTCATGTTCAAGATTGCACAGCTTGACACAGAGGCTCAACGTGAGATAATAACTTCACAAAAGCAGATTGCTGCAATGTTTGCTACTATTTGGCCAATGAGATGTTTTCATCCTAGATTATATTTGTGGGTATCAATATTTTTTTGGTGACATTTTTTGTTATAATTTAAATTATATTTTTGGGAGCATGGATTTTTTGTGGAAAATTAAAGCGCATATGTTTTATTATTCTTCTATATTCATATGCTTTGTTTTGAATTAAACTTTACAATTATGTTGCTTTATAATAATATTTCTTATTTTTTAATGATATTAAAAGTTGTGCATCTCGCTATTTGGATTTCCAATTAATTCTAATTTTTAATCACTATATGAAATTATAACAATATTCAACAAGTTTTTCTTGCTAGAAATCTTGAATATATAGAAGCCTTGCTATGTATACATTTTTGGCCCATCAGGCCTCAATGTATGAGAGTTTCACAATATTTAGTGTGTTGTGATTAATATGACTTATGCCTTGGCTAGGCAATAGTCACATTAGTCACAAAGTACTAAATATTTTATAAAACTCACATATTGTTTCCTAAATTTATGCATAATATTCTTATAATTATAATACATTAAAAAATCATAAATAATTGAACCCTACTCAATCAATTTTTTTCTTCAGGGTTTAAAGTTAAATTAACTTAAAATTTTATAAAAATCTATTAAAGAATCCAATACACATAGATTCTAGAATGATTGCAACTTATATAGTCTGACAACTATGTAGATTTGTTTAGAAAATTAGACCTCGGTGTGTGATAATAATGCAATATTTAGCATATTGTGACTAATATGACTAATGCCTTGGTTGGACATTAATCACATTAGTCATAAAGTATTATTTTTTAATAAATTTACATATTATTTTGAAATTTTATGCACAAAATTCTTTAAAATATTATTTTTAGAGCTTAGGACTTGAAATAGATAATTTGATACCACAAAGTCAAACATTTTTGGGAAATGAATTGACTTAAAACAAACTTATAAATGTCAAATGCATGTTGATATTAATATTTCTTTAGACAATAAAAAACTCTTATGTTGGTTTACAAATTCATCTAAAATTTCCACTCATCTATAATGTAAAATATTGGATTTCAGTTGACTTTATGTTTACGATTTATGTGTATAACTTCTAGTTTAATTTATTTTTCTTTTATTTTGATACGTGTTATTTTCCTTTTTAATGTACATGTATATTATGCGTAATATCTTAGTGGTATTACATATCTAAATCATTTACACACTTATTATTAATCTAATTTTTTTTATCAGGGTTGTGTTCTTGAGTTTTTATACACAATGACATCTTTATCAAGCCTTACAAGACGAAATAAAAAAATATTGAAAAATCACACACAAGATAAATCTTGTAGGCATGCAAAATTAGAATGATGAAACTTTTGCAGAATGACAATCTATATGAATTAACATTCAATGAAATTGGATATGTTAGATGTTCATATTTTATTCATCATAAGCATCAACGTCATTTAACAATGTGTGTAATTCCTTGTAAATATATATTTTTGAAAAGTTATTTAATGGTGAGGATGTGGATCTCCCTAAAAGTACAATTATGCACCATTTCCATGAAATATATAGTAATTATCTTAAACTATTTAAAAAAACGGGAAGAATATATAAATTATGTTCAAATTATTGGGACATGGATTATAAAATACATTATAAGTCTATGTTGAATTTATGGAATTGCCAATGTTTCATTATTCAAATTTTATTAGATTATTATGCAATTGGCCAAGGCTGCAAAAATTTACTGACAAGATAAAAAATATTTTATTATTATTATAATTAATTGTATAATATGAGATAAAATTATTTAATGCGATATATAATTCTACTATTGATAGTTGAATCTACCAACGGGAATAACAATGTATATTATTTATTCAAATATACAAAATCAAGATAAGATCATGAGTAATATAACACCATATTGGAACTTAAGCGAGTACAACAATGAAAATTATAAGTGAAAAAATATGTTTTAAGATGATCATTTAATATCCACCAGTCTTGTGATATTTGATACTGTTAAAGTTACTCTAAATACCAAGATTTTGGTGTTTGATCATATCATATTATTTTATATTCCAAATATGTTGGATGAAGGCACATACAAATCTATTTTAAAATTGACAAAAATTTATTACGTAGGTGTTCATTTTTATGGAAATAGAAGCAAAAAAATTCTAAAATTTATAACGTGAATATTATAAAAATATTACTCATGGTTATTCTTCTAACGTGGAGATTGTTAGTGCTAATATTGTTCCATATCATTCATTTAAAATATCACTTCATGGGAAAAAAAAACATTCAAGGACATTGAAGATGAAATTGCAAGTATTATATGAAAAAATATAATATCTATATTATGCAAGAAAAATAAATCATTATTTCTATCGACAAGCAAAAATTATAAATCATATATATGTTGGCCTAAATGAAAGTCCAATAAATATTTGCCAACTGCATTTTTATAAGAAATATTTTATTAAACCTCATCTTGATTATTTGGATATAATATCCTCTATAATAACATAGTTGACATCCGAAGATCCCTTAAAAAAACTTTGTTTTTCATCAATATTTTTACAAATTTCAAACAAACAATGGACCTAGTTTGTTTGTGAAAAGTAAAAAATATATGCATGGAACCTTGTATTTTGACACAAGAGATATTCTAATAAATAATTATACATTGGGACATGCTCTTACAAACAAAAAATGGTTGAAAACTAGAGTAGAGCATCAATTGACAACCTAAAATTGATAGGCCTACTAGAATTCCGTTTAAAAAACATTGATATTTGTAGATCCACAAGATAGTCATGAGGAATAGACTATTTAAAATTTTATAGTGAAGTTTATAGTCTTTTTAAGAATAGTTAGTATAGCTTGTACTAATAATTATGTATTTATATATATATATATTCTATTCTAGAATAGATTGTGTAAATCAATATGTTATTTATCCTAGCTAGACTATATTTTTGTGTTACCTAGTACTTTCATTTTGAAATAAGCGTACTAATTTCTAGCAATTTTGTATTCCTAGTTTTTATCCTATGTTTTTTGTCTTTCCAAATTGCAAATAAATCTCTTCATATATACAAATTTGATTGTTGTGACGCTAAAAATGACTACCACAAATTTATGATATAGCCCCTAAAATGGTTTGTCATTTAAAATAAGCACATCAAGAAAATAAGAGACATCTACAATATCATATTTGATCTATCTTTAGATGGTGATAATGTACATATCCGCTCATACAAGTAAAATTGTATGTAATACACATGTCATTTTATACTTAAAAATATATTACTTTATAAAAATATATACTTCAAATACATATAAATCTGCATTAGAAACAAAAATGAATATCCTTCAAGAACTGCACTTGAGCACTATAAGAAACTACTCTTCAATTTGGAGGAAATCCGCCAATAACGTATTTCTTAATTTTTTTTTGCTAGCGCAACCCCATGTCATTCTTTACGCAAATGTCTTTGTCTATTCAAGTCCACATAAGGATCGACGTTTACATTTGGTCTTCCTCCCGGAGGCACTTCATCCATAAGTTGACATAAAATATGTAGAACGTAGTAAATAAACACAATTTTGGGCAATTCATGCACAGATGTTCTTGCCGATCTTAGAATATGTCATTTATTTTTAAGCAAACCAAATGCATTTTTAATTACAATATGGCCCGCATTCATTTGAATATCAAACATAATCTTATCAACGTCACCATCTGGGATTTCAAATTTTCCAATATATATTCTCGAAGAGGGTACCATGAGTTGGCATTCAAATAAGGACGCACCTCATGCCTCTGTACGTGGACAACTACTTCTTTCAAAATTTCACGCACATGTATCATACCATACATTGAAAATTAATGGAAGGCCCCATTGTCTGTTGTATTGTCATGCATATTGTAATAAATGTTCCAAAAAAAAATTTTGCGTCACAAACACCTTGGAGGATCATTGAGTAGAGCCATTTTTTAGTACAATAAAAATTGGCAAACACGGCTGTGTCACGAATGACTTGGTTTTTCAGCCAATGAAATGTACGTGCCATCAATTGCGTGAGCAACATTTAGCAAACTGCATGTGAATTAAAAACAATCAATCATATGTTGCAACCTATCTCCTTGTAGTATAGAAATGTACCAAACAAATAGTTTTCGCTCATCAGATAAAAGGTCTACAATAATTTCCATATATTTACGAACCGTAGAAATGCCTACATAAAATCGGTCTGTCATGAAGGTCATAGCATACTCATGCGCCAACCTATAAAATACCAAACCTACAGCCTTATGTACAGGGAAAGGCTCCATCACAAACATTAAAGCATTAAAAGTAATCCATGGTTTTTTCTAAAACCAAAACTTGGAATGAAGCATAATTCGTTCTATATATTTCTATGTGTTTTTTGTCTCGAAATGTTGATCATGAAGCCAAACATCACATTCAACAACATCGTAATGTATGTATTGTTGAGGCTCCTCTCACTAGTTGCGTCCAGGATTGGTGGCCAAATGCGCCACCATTGCAATGTGCACATGAGAAGCTGCGAGCAGGGAATTTTTTTTCACTTTTCACTAGGAGGTGAAATGGCTATTTTAATGGTATTATACATTGCAATTTCGGCTATGTGAGTAGATTAGGAAATTGTAAATATTGCGATGAAATGTGTGGTAGAATAAAATTGCCGCTATTTTTAAATGGCCATAGAGAATTGCAAATGCGATACTTGTTTGAATGGCTTTTGGAACTTTAGCTAAGTGACAAAAATAAAATATTGCAAGGCCACTATTGGAACAAGGAAATGCAGCAGTAAATATGCGAAACTACATCTCACAAATCTTTGTAGAAAAAAATTAGGAGGAAACCACTTCTTTATTCAGAATGGCATACATTGCCAATAAGCCATTTGAGTACATAAAGCAAACTATTAATCCAAGAATGAAATGAAAACCACTGGAAAGTTGTAGAATTCAAGCAAAAAAATAACATTTGATTTCCCGCCGTAAATTACGAAGTGATGTGCTGCCTAAAATTGACCATTTAGGATAGCAGTTTAGGTTGACTCGATCTGAATTGGCATGTACATTATGGCTACAAATATAGTATTATTAACATTTAGGTCAAGTCAACCTAAATCGACAAACATGTTCTCCTCATTTAGGTCGACTCCACCTAAATCAACAAACATATTCTCCTCATTTAGGTCGACTCCACCTAAATCGACAAACATATTCTCCTCATTTAGGTTTAGGTCGACTCAACCTAAATCGACAAACATATTCTCCTCATTTAGGTTTAGGTCGACTCAACCTAAATCGACAAACATATTCTCCTCATTTAGGTCGACTCAACCTAAATCGACAAACATATTCTCCTCATTTAGGTCGACTCAACCTAAATTGACAAACATATTGTCCTCATTTAGGCTCCAACTTCGACGGCTTTAACACAACAACTATGCACAACACTATCTATCAGATCTGGAGGTTGGAGTGTGGACTCTGGAGTCTAGAGAGAGTGGACGACAATGCCAAGGGGCCCAACTTCGCAATGAGGAGCTCCAACGACGTGGTCTAGGATGAATGGTCCAACGATGCACAACTTTGAAGCGATGAATGGGCATGGACGTGAGGGAGTGGAGCGATGGATGGGCGGCAACGCAAGGGAGTGGACGATGGATGACTTGATCAACCTGGCCCAACGGCGAAGTGAGGCTGGAGGCGGGAGGCAGGGGCGGCAAATCCCAACTATGGGTGATTTGATTAGGGTAGATTTAGGCGATTTGATTAGGGCTAGATTTGATTTTTATAATAGGGAATTTCGTACCATCATTCAAGTTATAGCATTTAGTGCTAAGAATCGCCCAAAAAAAATTCACTGGCTGCGAGTCTTTAACCACATGGACATTCGTTGCCTTCCTAGACATTTTTTAATAGCGGATGCGTTTAGGCTCAGGTTGTTGAAATATACACAGAAAACTTAACATGATAGCCATAGCAGTAGGCTCCATTGTATCAATATGACAAGTGAATGTTTAAATTTTTTAAAACCCAAATGATGCATCTATAGAATATGTACCCTAAACCCCAAGTCTACAAGTTGAGATCATAACCGTAGTACTAAATTTTAACATTTTAAAATATTATACAATAAATAGTCTCAAAATAGGATAGAAAAAACTTTGGTTGCAAGATGTTTGGTTGAGATATATAGGTAGTTTGAGTGTAGCTCTCAAGTAAGCTATTACCATAAGTAGAGTTGACTCAGGTTGTAGGGGGACAATCTAGGCAGTTACTATAAGAAGATACTGGAGCATGACTATGAGTGAGGTATGACGTCAATGACGTTTATCATTTAATCCTTGTCAATTGTTTTCAATTTCATACGTCATTATAACCTAGATTCTTAAATCCCAAATTATTGCCTCAACATCTAACCCTATACCCTTTACCAAACCATATTTAAGGCTAAATCCTAAACCCATTTCATGAACCACCGTTATTGGAATTAAAAAAATAAAAATATTATTGAGACCACTCCTAACCCCTATTTACCACGTTTCTCTGCCCGGGTGCTGGAGCCATACCTCATGTGCTTGCCAGCCAGCCTCGCAGCCGGGGTGAAGGCCATCCCCGGACTAAAAGGCGTGGTGGGGCCTACCGCGGCTGCAGGCTCGGCCAAGAGGCTGCCTTGGCCTCATGTGCCAAGGCCTATAGTCTATGATAAGGTGATCAAGGTATGAAACCCTAGAATGAATAAGGTTAGTTTTAAGTGTAAATTGTGTATGTCTATTTGTATGTTGTCCATTATGTTAAGCTTGGCAAAGTGTTTCATTTTATTTGAATGACCATATTCTCAAAAAAATAAGCCTTTTGTATCATGATTATTGTTAATATAATAGCCTAAATTAAGTCTATAGGGTGAGAAGTGTTGAAGAATTCATGAATTATTGAAACCATAGTTTGCAAATGAGTTAATCAAGGTGAGAAGCCCTTGTGTTGATGGAGAGATCATCTCCAAATTATAGTTTATTCATATGCATGATCATGAAAAATTGAACACCTTATTTTCTTGATTGTCATGTGAGGAATGAAGGAGCATCATTGAACTAAATTTTGAAAACAATGATTTGATTGAAAGAAGAGCCATGGTATGAAGCTTTGTGCTATGGTTGAAGTGATAAATCTATTGTCTAGAGTGTAAAGCCCCTGACAATGATTGAATAAGTTTCTGGCTTGTGGTTGTGTGTGATTATTTGTTGTGAGTGAAAGCAAGTGTCATATTAATAAATGGTTTGATGAGATGGAATGAATAAGAGTTGAATTAACTAATGCAATCATTTGCAAAGCCATGATGTGAAATTATGTGTTGTATAATTGTCAAATGAAAAAAAAACTATCTATAATAAAAATACTCATTAAAAATTTGTGTTGAATCATAATCAAGCATTTTAATATCTAATCTTCATATAAAAAATGAGCTTGATAAGGGCTATAAGCCAAGAAAATATCCTAGATGAAGTGTGAAAGTCAAAAGCTACAACCTGTCTATCGTCTTTTGGAAATTGAAGAGTCAAAACAATCGGATTGACGATTGGATACCCGGCAAAAATAAGAAAAAATTCTACAGGCAACTAAGGGCCGCTTCACACCTAGAGGCCAGGCCAATTCATTGTGTAAGAGGCTTGAAATCCTCACTTGTGATTGGCCAAAAGGCTCAAATCGGTCCCAACCCCTTTACACCTAGAGGTTGGGCCGATTTGGTTGTATGATTTTTTTAATTAAAAAATGTATGTTATGACACGGCCCGAGCTCGTTGAATTGGGTGCACCCAAAATGGAGGGCCAATTCTTGGCCTTGGGGCCAATGTCATATTTCACTAAAAAAACCTTCTTAAATAAAGTATGATTTTTTTTAGCAAACTAGATCCGTTGGATTATGTGGAAATCTAAACGGCTCTATGCTAGATTGTGCTAGATCCGTTGGACTATGCTAGATTTATTGAATTGGCCTAGCTTCTTGGCCCTAAGGCCTTTACATATGGGAAAATTGGCCCCCGTTATAATCTTATTATAATGTGTAGTTGAGGCCGGCCTCCAACCCAAAAAAGGCTGAAATTTCATGCAATCGGCCTCAAGGGAGTTTGGCCCAGCCTCTAGGTGTAAAGCAGCCCTAAAAGTGCAATGTGAAAGTGCCGAATGGGTAGATAAGATGGTCCATTGTTTTTGCGATTTTCTTAAGTAACTCAATAATGGTGATCTAAAATTATAATTGTGTGAAGGTATATAAAAAGAATTAACCTTTAAGAAGTGGAATGAGGCCAATGGATTATATCATTTGAATATTCATCACCAAATCTATATCATTAACCAAACTTGAATTATTGTAACCCAAATTAAATACCATCTCACTAATTCAAGTTTTCTTAAGAAGTGTAATTCAAATCGTCTAAAATTAAAGAGTTGACAATGGCTTTGAACCCTAACTTGCGTTGGCCAATGGTTTTGAAAACTTACATGTTGTCCTTCAGTTGGTCTAGGTAAGGACGATGGTTGGACGGACTCATTAAATATAAGGTAAATTAATGAACCCAGTAACCCGCAAGGTTTGTTCTATAGTATTTCATGATCCACTAAATTATCACATAATAAAAAAAAATGGTTATATTGGGGTGCCCTTGGCCTTGAGTACATGTGATTACTGGAACTCAAAAAGACAATTGATAAGTTGAGACTCTTTGCATCAAAATCCATAGGTTAGCGAGTCATTACTATTGGACTAAGGTTGGTTGTAAGGGAGAGATTATGCAATTGCATGTATTGTATTGAGTGACCCTTATAGTTCATCCCTTGATCTCATCTTATTCCCTGAAAGTCTAACCTAGGTCTTGGTGTCCAAATCCTACTTAAAACCTAAGATGATCTATCAATCAACCTAATATTGACACTTAGTTACAAAAACTGATATTTGTTTCGCTTGCCATGTGTTCTTCTTGTTAAATGGAACCCAATCCAAAATCCCTATCTACACTTGTCAATGCCTATTCTAGCCATTCGATACATGGGCGGGGGGGGGACAATTATAGTCATTCTATTCACAAAGCCCATGAGGTAGGCCCACAAAGCCCAAAGAGGGTTGGTTCTAGGCTTAAAGGGGGTTGGTACCCGGGATGCAAGGTGACGGTTTTGCAAGCGAACCAGGTGGGATCATGGAGGTGGCCATCTGCCTTGGTGCACCGCTATTGGTTGGGCTTTGATCTAGCTTGGGTCTAGTACCCAATTATGTTTATGACTTTGAATATTCATCAAATATTCAATTGAGGCTAAAAATATTTTATTTCTCTCTATATGCCTATGTTTGGCCCAAAGACTCATACGAATTTATTTTTAATATCAACCACATAGCCATATGCATGTGCAATAGCTTAAAGTGTTGGTTTAAGCACCCTCTATCTTATGTGCTTTCATTGTGGACACTTCCAACTCTACAAACATTTATGATATTGGATCAACTTGGGAATTGTCTGTTTTGGTAGTGATTGTGAATCACTAGATTCATTTCAAAATTTAGATTTGAAGTACAAAAGCAAGAGTATTAAGTGTCCAAAGTGATGATTTATCTTAATTTTTCAATATTTTTTTAAACATCTCATTGATCACATAGGTCCTTCAGTTGTATTCACTCAATGAACTAGGCTAGAACGACTAGTACGTTTTTTGCACATAGTCCACCCTAAGTTTAGCTTATGTCTTTTTGGTGTCCATTCTTGACCTCAATGCCAATTAACAAAATTGCAACCTCGGTGTTGATGGTTGATAGATACATGAACATAATCTTAAGCCTATTATGGTCAGATCTAAGAGGCTTGACCTCTTTTGATGTTAAATGAATTCAAAGAAAATTGTGATGCATTTTTTGGTGTGTGTATATGTGATCTTCTTAAGTGGTTATAGGGGTGCGCCTAAGTGATTTGTGTTGAGCAAGCGTTTGTAGTTGAGCATTGACTTTTGGTTATCCAAACCACACCACAACCAATGAATTGTCGTATTATTCCTTAAAATAATACTAAAAGTGTTTGCTTCAGGAAAACATTGAACCATTTTGCACCAAGAAGGGCCCCATAAAGAGGTGCTTAAATAATACCTTACATGCCTAAACATCCATAAATGGACTCTTGATTTCAAAGGATTGGATCCTACTCATAAATAGAGAATTGTTTAGCAATATTTCTTTCAAATGTAGCTATTAAAATTTTCCATCATCTCCAAAAGGCTTGATCATGAAATATCATCCATATTTACCATGCATACCTTATGAATTGCTCACATCTCAAGAGACTTGTGGACAAAATTTTCACATCTAAATTATATTTGTGTGTAATTCAAAATATTCCATCAATCTATAGTATTATAATTAAAGCCAATGATTTCAAGTTTGTTCATTGAAAATGAGATGTGTAATAATGGATAATTTTCAATGTTTTACTTCCAAGATTCATCATAGGAGAAACATGAGTATTTTGTATGTCTAATTGTATGGATTTTATCACGCAATGGTGCCTTACCATAATATTGATAAGCCTCACGCTCCCTCACCCTATGCAAGAGAATAATACAACCAGAGTTCATGAATAAACATGTTAAGGTTCTCAAAAAACTGACTGCCTGAGTCATAATGTTGTAGCTAGGTCTTCATGAACATGGCATCTCTTTAATTAGAGAGGGTGAGAGAGCACGAGGCTTAACAAATGTTATGCCAACTTCTTATTTACAATAATTCTCAAGAATCCCTTGGATTTTTTTACTTTTTTATTTTTTTTATAACACATCTTAGAAAATGCTCTACCCCTCAAGTCTTTAAGGGTTGAGGCAGTGGGCACCTCCCTTGCTAATGATGAAAGTTAGTGCACCTCAAACAACAATTTGTCAAGGGCAAGGACGGCATTCATAACCTATTGTTCATCCAAGAGCAAAGTTGTTATCAAGACTTGTCACAAAATTCCATCCATGAAGGAGCGATATCGCCCACTATTTTCATATTTTGTTCCATGAGGTGATTAGTATTGGAGTAGATAACCAATGAAAGGAGAGTGGAGGACTTCTTGCTCTGGGTTGAAAAATCATGATGAGTTTTGAAAATCCTTTTGCTCTTAGATGAGTGATCAATTATGAAGTAGATAACCAAGGAGAGGAGAGGTGGAGGGCGGGCTTTAGCAAGGCATCCTCGCGAATACCTATGGAAGAATTGTGCTACAACCCATAGTAGGACAACACGTACAATATTGAGTGGAGCCTTGACCATGTTGCGAGGGCCACTTGCTACTATCCACATTTGTTGTGATCATGTCCAATGAAGACATGACACATCAACAAGATTTGGGATGGTGAACGTTATTGATTAGATAATTCACGAGAGGAGAGTGGATGTCGGGTTGTAGTAAGGTGTATGTGCTATCTATTGAAAAACCATGTTGCAACCTAAAATAAGATGACACATTTATGATATCGGTTGTAATGCTAATCGTGTTGCGGTGATCACTTAATGATTTATATTCGTCATGCTTGTGTCCAATGAAGATTTGACATGGTGGCAAGATCTAGGATGATTAGTGCCCCATACTAAATAATCAGTGAGAGGAGAGTGGATGACTCACCACTTCGGGGTGCAAATCTATGTGCAAAGGAAAGCCTTGAAGTGAGGGCTTTTCCTTGCTTAAAAAATAAGCTTCGTTTGTCATTGGAATGTCCGAGGGGTATGTAGAATGATGACCTATCTATTGAAGCTTACTTTATTTTCTAATTATATAAAATCTAAATGATAACACAGGAGAAATAAGACCATGTCATAACATTATTTAGATTCATAACAGTGTTATGTTCTATGAAACTGACTGTATGCCACGGAATATTCCCGGATATTGCTCCCGCAGCTCCTGCTCGCGCTGGTTATCTTGTCAATGACACATGGTCATGCAGCTTGGGCCAATGAGCGAGCCCAATTACACGGCAGCAACGAAAGAAACTCGGCACTAATTAAATTATAAGTTGTGTGGTAGACTGAAGAGCTCCAAACCCTAGCTATGGCGATGGCGATCGTGTGGCTTATCACCCTTGCAAAGCTTCACCACGCTCTTGGAATTAGCAGCTGAGAGGAACTCGGGAGGCGACAGTAGCGACGCCATGGCGGACGACGATGGTTGCCCTCCCTGCCCTCCGCCGCGCAGGATAAGGCGGCTATGGGGTCCCAAGACTTACGAGCAGGAGCCTGCTCGCCACGCAGGTCTCCTCATCAATTCGCAGGTTGTACATCGTCTTTTGTTTCTTCTTCTTCCTTTTCTATTTGATGTGAAATCAAAGCGTATGATGAGCGGTTGCCTGCTCTTGAAGGAGTTTAAGGCTCCGATTGTTGGAGAACCCTAAAATGTTTCTGTTAGAACTGCCGGTTCAGGGTAGGATAGTGGAATTCGATGAGCGGTAGGGGCAGAGTCTAACATGGCTTTCCTAAAAAAAATTGTTGGGGAGGAATTGGATACTTAATTGGTATCTGAGAGGAGGTGTTAGTGAATTTCGAATGAGCCGCGGAAAAGGCCTCCTGGAAGCAGAGCCTTACATTCTGCCCCAATTCGAATTCCAATGTACGTGGCGGAGTCCTTTTGTTGAGATTCCATTTGTCCAGGAAAAAGGCTGCTACTTGGTGAGAATGCGTGTTCAAAACTGTCATTGATGGCAAAACCATCCTGTACAATGTCAATCTCAAGCGGCTTAGCTGCCATTACTCAGGATTGCAGCTGCATTCAATGCACGAAATACAGTAAAGGAGGCAGGACCTTGGAATGGATCATCTGATGAAATTGAGCTCCAGGATTACATTGCATGAAGGTTTTCACAATGAGTATAGATACATTGATTCGTGATGAAGATGAATTATGCAAAGTTACTCGATTTCCCACATTTACTGGCATATATGGCTCATGTGCAGCAATGTGGTTGCTCATTGAATGGGTTGCATGTAGCTTTCCAACATCATGACTACAGTGAGCATGGAATACATGAGACGTTGTAGATCTGGGTATCAGAAATTCCTTTTTAAGAGAATGGAAATTGTATTTGGAAACTTTTTGCATGTCAAACCCAGGCCATATTTTTGTTTCCCTTATTATCTCAAGGCCAGTGATAATATGAAGTTCTGATTGGCGAAGTCAGTGTTGTGTATGCGAGTGTCCAGGAACCTTTCAATGCAGAGCCCCCTGCTGCTGCACTGGTTAACTCCTACATCACGCATGAAGACATATTCTACAAACGGAATCATGGACCCATTCCCATCCTTCTTGATCCCTTAACGTAATGCTTCCATCTTTCTCCATAGAGTTTTCTCCTTTTCTCAGTGTAGAGTTGAATAGTCCTTGACTGTATTCTATTAGGTTTACTCTAGATCTCTCAAAGTCCATTACAAAGATTTATATGCAAAAAAATTATATTGCCTGGGTGATGTGATAGAAAGATCTCTCCAGTTGATATCACTGACTTTGTTTGGAAGTCACTTATTGTGACTTACAATATTTGTCATCTTGCAGGTATAAACTTGTTGTGACAGGACATGTGGAGAACTCTCTCTCCCTTTCTCTTGAATATATACAGTAAGTGGAGCCTAAGTTGCTGCTTTCAGTCAAGAATGTCTCTGATTTGGAGGTGCTTCTGAAACTGCACAATTGAAACAATTTTGTGGAATCAAGTCATGTATGTCGGTCTAGACATCAAGGAATTTGACATGGATTATGCACTAGGTGGAATTCAATGTTGACTTACAGTTAACTCATCTTTGTGCAGGAACCTGCCAAAACATACGGTTGTGGCAACACTGCAAGTAAGACGCAGAAGTCTATTTGCACCTTTTAGTTATGTGAATTTGAGGTTCCCCTTTCTTTTTCTTGAGGACGTGGGCCATTGTATTGACTTCTGGTTTCCTGACAAAATTTAAACTGGAATAGGCATAATCTTTCTTGATAGTCTTAATGAAGTGAGGGGATCTTTGATTTGCTTTGTGTATTTATTGATACGTATCATAATATTAATGTGTATGTTATTATTATTATTGATACAGGGGGTTCCAGTGTGCAGGAAATCGAAGAACAGAAATGAGTATGGTACGGAAGGTGAAAGGTGTTGGTTGGGGACCTGCAGCTCTTGGCACTGGTACCTCTCAACTGGACAATTCCCTGTATTGGATAGAACATACAGTGGATATGTTCGTAGCTACACTGATCATGTTTGCACCCAGATTGCACTTATGCCAGTGTTTTTACTTGCATAGGCAAAAACACTGGGTGTAGATATTCTAGTTCTTCTATGTCCTATTAGTATATCTTAAAAGTTGTGATAAAATCTATCATCAGAGCCTCAGACCAATACGTGACAATGTAAGTTTTGTGGACTGCTGGGATTAGCTGCATGGACTGGAGCAAGGCTTTCAGACATTCTTAAATTGGCCAAAATAGAGAATTGTTCAACAGTTTCAAGCTCAGGAGGAAGGCATGTTGAATTTGTCAGCTGCGACGTCTGTAAGGCATTCACTATGACCTTCTGGTTTATTGTGGTGTTTTCATGAAACCCACAGGACTTGCTTCCTGTTGATCAAGTAAATATCCCCATTATATACATTCCAAGTGGGAAGCTAGAAGTGACTTTGTTAGCTGTAGAGGTATTGTGGAGAATAGTGAAATCACTAGGGTTGATAAGACATCTGATATTTTTCAGGAGGAGGATGGAGGACCTTACAAGGCTTCTATACCCTTACTGCAAGCAACTTCTCCAGCGGCAGATGTTATATTGGCGTATGAGATGAATGGAAAGGTTCAAACCAGTCTTACTTTGTTGAGATATTGCATTTCCTGATCTTCAGAAATGGATTAAATTCCTTGGAACTTATATATATGCATGTGTGTTGTGCCATCAGCCGTTAAATCGGGACCATGGATATCCTCTGCGAGTGATTGTTCCAGGTGTCATTGGAGCACGCTCTGTAAAGTGGTTAGAGACCATAATTGTATCTAAAGTGGAGTGTCAGGTAAACATATGCTCAAACACAGAACTTTCCTGTTGGCTTTTAATTGACTACTATGCCTTGTGCTGTAAGTGATGGATATCACAGGTCCACTGAAGCAATTGATAAGCCTATATTGATAAAATTGCATAAATACTTAACTTGCATGAAGTTCAGTGACAAAGAGCACTTGCATCTCAGTTTTTGATCCAAATGCCTTGAAATCGATGTACATCATAAACTTGTCACAAAGAAATCTCCATTTCAAAAGATGTAGACCTCATATGTTGTAGGTGTATGTCAGTCATCAAGGTATCCTCTAAGGAGCTTCTATCTGCCATGGACTATGTCATGGTTACTCAAAAATCAAAATTAATCTTCTGGCTCAACCAGCTCTACACTTTAATTTTGACTAAAAAAAACATGTTGTGGAAATTTCTGAGGTAGGAGAACCCAGCAATGAGCTTGTACATATTACTAAGACTAAGAAATATACATCAGAGGCTAGATAATAAGGATGATGTCTTTGGCGAGGATTTTGAGAAGCGTCGTACAACCCCATTGATGACAATTTTTTGAAATTATGTCTGAGACAGGGATTCTTCCAGCAAAGAGATTACAAGATGTTCCCTCCTTGGGTTGACTGGAACACCATCAAGTGGGAGACCAGATGTCCACTGATGGACTTTCCTGTCCAAGTAAATGTCCTCAACATAACTACCAATGCAAGCGTGATTTAGACCTATCTCCATCCGCTTCCAAATTCTGTGTAAGCAAAAGTTACAAATGACTTTTTCTCAAGATGTGACATTGGGTTTTATTGGAATTGTGGTGTTTGTTGTATTATGTGCAGAGTGTAATTTGTGAGCCGAAGGATGGCATTGTAGTGGAGAGCGGAATTATGGTGAGTACTGCTATAGCAAGGGGAAACAGTAGATATGGTGGTTGAATGCTGATTAGAAACGAGATTTGGAGTTGAGTATATTGATGTGTCATGCCAGTTATATATGCTCGGTTTGATTACTCAGACCTTATAGAAATCATGTGGCAAGAGTATATTTCATAGGGTAAATGTTTGATGCATTTGACTTCAATGTTAGAATTCACGTGAGGTCATAGTAGTTGTCTTGTTAAGTATCTTTGCAGATCTTAACAGACAAAGAAGCACTTTTTATATATCAGAAATGACCAAAGTAAATCGTTTTTTATTTTTCATTTTGCAGGTGAACTTTCATGGTTATGCTCTAGTAGGGGGTGGACGTGGTATTGAGAGGGTGGAGCTGTCTGTTGATGGTGGGAAGAAATGGTTGGAGGCGCATCGCCTACCCAAGGAAAAAGTTTGTGCTCAAGGTCTTGATGACGATCCTAACCGCCCTCAATGGGCATGGGTTCTTTGGGAACTCAAATACATTAAAGTTTACCCTCCGACTACTGTGATTGTGAAAGCGGTACGTCAAATTTCCTATCTTTTGCCATCACAGATGAGTCTCTGATGTGTATTATATATTTTTGCCTTGGTTTACTTTGTCTTTGTTTGGTCTTCTTCACTCTATGAAAATGCAATATTTATTGCCCCATAGAACTCTCATATCAGTGTTTACCTTTTTTTTGTAGGTTGACACTTCTGCAAACGTGCAACCTAAAGATGTTGATGAGATTTGGAATTTGCGTGGTGTGCTGAATAACTCCTGGCATCAAATCAAAATTAATGCTCCTGAACCTAGATCCAACTTGTAAGGATTTCTAACATCATAATATGTACAATGTACGTCACTTTAAGCTTAGTGAGTAATATGCTGGCTACTTGCTGGCTAGTACTATCCAGTGGCTGAATCTCTCTGATTGGAGACATGAGGTTCTCATATAGTGTATAAATTTCTATGTGACCAAAGTATTCCTAAATTCATGGGATTCTTAATTCTAAGTGATTCTATGAGATGCCATAGAAACGAGGACCATATAAATATGTAAATATATATCGTTCTCCAGGTGTGGGGATTGCGGTGGTCCTGACTGGGCGAAGAATGCAGTTGAAAATTCTAAACGTCGATGTCCAGATCCTCCTGAGCATCAACATAAGCCCTTGCCAAGACCTGATGTGTTGGATAATTTTTAGTCTCATGTATAGAAACAGTCCTTTATTCCTGCTTTCAATACACTTGGAAAGAATGGTGTTCCTTATCAAATCTCTGCATCTGAAAACAAGATCTGAATAGGCGAAGGTGTTACCTGCCTCTTCAGGTTGTTCTATTTGAAGTCTTAACACTTATTCCATGTCATTGTACTTGATGTGTCCAATAAATACAGTATATTGAATCCAATGTGGTCCTTCTAGCCAAACACAGATCTAAAATTTCAACCGTATTTGCGCACTTAAATTTCAGTGATGGGCATTTCAGAAGATAACAGTAAGATAATATTAACTTTAACAAAGTGGGACTAAGTTGACACACATATCTACACTGCTTTGTGCAATTAGGTTGCTCCACAGAATACGTGTTGACATTCCACACTATTTTTCATTATTGTGTTCATTCTGAACGTCACCTATCCACTTCCTCTCAACAAACAAGAAACTATAATCATGTCTTACTCTAGACATAAATCAATCAGGAGCTCTCCTGGTCAACTCAAGGTTACCTACTGCAACCGGTGAACTTGCAATGGCGTATACCAGCACCGGTGGTCTAGTGGTAGAATAGTACCCTGCCAAAAAAACAGCAGATCGGTACAGACCCGGGTTCGATTCCCGGCCGGTGCACCTTTTTATTTATTACAAAACCTATTTTTTATTTAATCTACACCGATTTCTTGGCCATGGCGACTGCCTAGCTGTTTCTGTATGAGAATATTGATAGCAATTGACATGGGTAGTGGTTTTGTAATTGCATATTCATTATTAAACAGAAGCAATCACAATCAGTGAAACCTTTCTCTGTGGGCTTTGGGTTTGTGGAATTTATGGAACCCCTGTTAAGTCGGTTTGCCAGAATCTCTGAATCTGCAGGTGAGCTGCTCCACTGTCTTGGTTTTGCAGGGCAGATTTGCAACCTGGGCGTCACAGATCCAGTAACTGTGCACCTTCTTTCAATATGAACATTCTTTTAAGCATGCACTCAAGTTGGAAGAACCTCAAAAGGGGCAATGAATGAAGCTCAGCAAAACAAGCATATGCATCACAACGAATGAAGCTCAGCGAAACAAGCATATGCACCACAATGAATCAGATCATTTGACCTTCCAAGGATGCTAGAGCAGTATAGGATTTACATGAATCTTACGTGGAATATCACTGTCTTGTGAAAAGTAGACTAAATATGATACTTAGTGTCATATGGTATTTTATGTCACTATGGTAACTTTTTTGGATGACACTTCTTATGAGCAAGTGAACAAATACTGTCAGGGATGATGGATGAGTTCATCCATTGGCCCAAACCCTACCTTCTCTTGTCAGCAACTTGTGATGAAATATTGTCATGCATGATTGAAATTTGGATGACAAATCACTTGGTAAGTGACAATAACTGCAACATTGTCAATCTATAATCCCCAAAAAATTTACAAGGAATGACAAATAATGTTGGGTTAACATTTAGTGTTGGTGACACTACACTGCGGTTTAGAATCAGTATTGGGCAATTAGAATTGGTGACACTAAATATTGTATTTTAGTGTAGTACTCTAGCATGTCCTGGATCTCTCTATTAAGGTTGTTATTTAGATAATTTTCTCTTTGCACCCACTTCTCACAAGAGATGAAACATACAATTAGTGCGAGATAATTCAGAATGTCCAAACCGTGCCCATAGTCTTTGTCTCATAATTTTTGAAGCTGACATGATGCTCTTATTCACTATCGAAGTGAAGATTCTTGTGCGCATTAAATGGTTATATCTCCCCCCCCCCAACTTATGCTGACTACTAAACCTAGAATGGTTGACGTATTTTGAGCACTTAGTCCAATCTCTTTAAAACACGTCTTCTTGGTGTCCGTTCTTAGATGCACACCTAACCTCTCACACCACTCATATAGGTGTCCAAATTATTGCTATGTTGGATGTAGGCACGTCTACTTTACTGACTACATGGGTTTGTAACATGCAACAATGCACATGGTGTTATAATAAGCACATTGAGAGCCTGAGACCACCAACGAGTTTGATGGCAACGAGTTTGAGGTTTTGCCCTAATTGTGGAGTTTTGGACAAAGCACAAGGTGCAAAGTGCCTTCAATTCTCGTCAAAGCACACATTTGTTCAGCTGGCATATAATGTATCTGTGTTTTGTTTGTCATTCATGAATTGCACAGCACTTTATTGTTGTTATGCTCATGTTCATATTCCCTGAAATGTATACTTTCTAGGAGAACTCTTCATCAGTCTATATTGCTATATTTGTACTTTGTTGTAGGACATGGATGCACTTTGCAGTACTTGTGTTTTTTATTATTTTTCTGTACTCTCATTAGGCTACCTGCCCTTTTTCCTTCATTAACAAATTTTGTCAATACTTTTACAATTTTAACATCCATGAGTCAAGTGCCTTGGAAGGGGGTACAAAGGTCTCCTTCCGCCTGAATATATTCCTAGTATTCTTCACATTGAGTCCAGGTAACCTAAAGGGATGTGTACTTAAACACCACTTTTGATGCCCAATTGCCCACCAATTCCTTACAAATTTCATATGAAGGTCGGTCCACCAGATGAGAGCGCTCCCCATTAATTGACGTCTGGGCAATTTACCATGTAGGGAACATGTGGTAAAGTGGACAAAACCCGGTGACTGGAGACCTCTACATCATCTAGTAGATATTAAGCATTTCACAATTTTACTGAAAAAGTACATGTTGAAAAGTTTGTCATTGCCATCGACCTAATTTAGTCATGCAATGAGTTTATGCCCAAGGGTAGACAAGTATCACTATATTCGTTAATTTGAGACTTTCTCTTGTCTCAAATTAATATATAGACCACAACAACATGGTCTAATGTTTGGGTCGTCCTACCTAAACCATCTTGATATGAGTTCTTAATTGGGTTCTTGATATGAACACCTGCTTCAAAGTATTTGCATCTTACAACATTCTCCAATATCTATGTGATTTTATCCATGTTCTTATATTTGTAACTGTCTCAAAATGCCGAAAAAGTCCCAAGTTAACGAATATAGTGATAAGTCTAAATCCAGTATAGCAATAATCTGGACACGTATATTTGAGTGGCATGTGGTTAGATTTGCATCTAAGAACGGGCACCAAAAAAGACTTGAGTTTTGAAGAATTTGGAGTGTGTGCTCAAGATATGCTCACCAATTTAGGCTCAATAGTCAACATAATTGAGGGAGAAATGACCAATTAATGAGCACGAGCATCTTCATTTTGATATTGAATAAGATATTCATACGAACTCCAAATATTATGAGGCAAATAACTACGGGCATGATTTGAATTTTCTATTTATCTCACACTAAATGTGTGCTTCATATCCTACGAGAAGTGGGTGCAGGAGAAAAGTATCCGAATAACACACGTCTCCCTCATTCAATGTCGTTGGAAATGCTCATGTTTTTGTTGTAAAAGCTAATTCAGAAAGTAGGTAAGACACAGGAGGGACAGTTCAGTTTCATCTCGTCTTCATAGATTCCCATGTAAATCATATACTGTTTTCCTAACAGAATGTCCTACAGACATTGGGTATGTTGCATTTTCTATCCTTCATACTACGAGGAAGTTGCATATTCTCTTGACAACATTTCATTCCACACAATGCCTACACCAGGCACTACTTTCAAATGACAATGGCAGAGATGAGGTCTAAAGAAAATTTAGGAATATCTTTGTTTTCCACCGTTGCAATAGATGCCCTTCGCTGAAAGAGATCAAAGAAATGAGTAGCCTTCTCCTCTATGCGTGCAGCCACCAGTAAGCACATGAAACTCATTGTCCAATTCTTTAAGAAATGACCATAAGCTTCTGGATTTTCACAGAATGCGTTCTTCTCCGATTCTGACATCATTGGGTACCAGTGCCCGGGAAGTTTTTGGGCATAGTCGTTCAAGATCCTAGTGATTCTAAATCCAACCGGTTACATGTTGACATCTTCCAGTTTTGCTTCATTCATTTGAAGTATATTCCATAGATTCCTCTAAAATGATCAGTAATTCTCCTGAAGTCTCCAACTTCAACCGGTTATTTCTCAAACTCAACCGGTTCATCTGTAACTAACCGCCGGTTCTCCCCGAGCCCTGTTGGGTACTTGGCTGCCTCAAGCCTCTTCATGAGGATGACATTTATAGCATCAGCAGCTTCTCTGAGCTCAATTGGGCTGTGGTGGTAGACCGGAACGTTGAAGGAATTTCTTGTATCCTCATCTATGATTCCCTCCGTACACACATCCAATAATCTGTAGTGACTATGAAAACCAAAATCTCAATCTATGCAATATTACTTTTATTTCTAAAATCTGAATCTTTGATTGGTAATGAAGGTGCCAAGTTAGATCTAACTTTGGAGAATGTGTCATGAGATTAATATGAAATCCAATCAGCTTTACTACACGGTATTGTTAACACAAAATGTATATTTTGGAATCACAAATTCAGATGGGCAGGAAGCATGCATGATTGTACATTATTTTAACTAACGAAAGTTGGAAGAGATTGCATAAAAGATAACTTCTAACCTTATAAGCTGATCGGAGATTGTACATATTTAATGCGGCCATGGATTTACAACCCATTCAAAGGTTTTCCAAAGGAGTTAGAGATTATAAAGCTAATTGAATTTTATTCAAAGTTTTACTCGGATATGCGTAGAACGTGCTTTCAGGATTCTAAAGGGAATTTGAGAAATTATTATGAGAATGATTAATATATCTTTGCGACATATGGTTGATATAGTTACTACATGTATTTGAACATATTATGGCATTTGATTGACCATACTTGCACGTTGTCCATTCCACATGTCCATTTTTCTTCTTATTAGAGTCTCCTTCCTTTGTGGTAGTCTCTTCCACTTTTTTTCCCATGGTCTCATCTCTGCTACTTTTAACAATTGAACACAATTTTCAAAATTTTGAGAGTTTTCCAGTGAATTGAGAGTACATAAAGCAGATTATTAATCCAAGAATGAAGTGAAAACCAGTGGAGAGTTGTAGAGTTCAAGAAAAAAAATAACATTTGATTTCCCGCCGTAAATTGTGGAGTGATGTGCTGCCTAAAATTGACCATTTAGGTCGACTCAACCTAAATTGATTAACATATTGTCCTCATTTAGGTCGACTCAACCTAAATTGACAAACATATTGTCCTCGTTTAGGTCGACTCAACCTAAATTGACAAACATATTGTCCTCATTTAGGTCGACTCAACCTAAATTAACAAACATATTGTCCTCATTTAGGTCGACTCAACCTAAATTGACAAACATATTTCCTCATTTAGGTCGACTCAACCTAAATTGACAAACATATTGTCCTCATTTAGGTCGACTCAACCTAAATTGACAAACATATTGTCCTCATTTAGGTCGACTCAACCTAAATTAACAAACATATTGTCCTCATTTAGGTCGACTCAACCTAAATTGACAAACATATTTCCTCATTTAGGTCGACTCAACCTAAATTGACTAACATATTTCCTCATTTAGGTCGACTCAACCTAAATTAACAAACATATTGTCCTCATTTAGGTCGACTCAACCTAAATTGACAAACATATTTCCTCATTTAGGTCGACTCAACCTAAATTGACAAACATATTTCCTCATTTAGGTCGACTCAACCTAAATGAGTCGATTCCCCAACTCAACATACTCTCATTTTAATGGAAACTACACATCTGAAATATAATCTAGTATTTATCAACCTAACACGACTTTTAGGTTGACAAATGGACAATATTATTTTGAGAGGATCCCACTCTCTCAAAATTTTGAATATTGTGTTATTGGTGGCATTTGGGATCCAATCACATTTAATTATGCATCATAAAACTAGTAAAAATTACCCAAACTCGTACTACTTACCAATAAGGGTCCATGCAATCCAAATTGTGGTTGATTTCATGTCATCCAATGAGAATTCTTCTTCCATTATTTGGTTTTGGAATTACTGCCATCTTGTGTTAAACATGCCAGTGAGGGGAAATAATTATTAAAAAAAATCAATTAAAAAATTTGTCTACTACAAACACACATACTAGCAAGCTCCAAAAACTTGGAGTTGTGGGCAGCTAGGAAATTTGACCCTCTATCGTATCTTTAACAATCTATCTTGTAAAAGTTACTATTGGACAAAAATATTTAAACAACTTTGGAAGGCAATGACAGTTGTTAATGTCATGATCTGCCGGAAAATGTGTCAAGCCTACCACTTTGGGGTGGGCATGTGTTTACTTTAATCATTCAAAGTAATAGGTGTTTCTCTATGTGTTTTTCTTTCCTAAAATATTTATGAAGGGGGTTTGCTATCATAATAGATTGCCCGGACGATATATACAACTATATTGTGGGCATATTGTGGGTATTTTCAACTCCATAGACATTTTTTGACTGTTAGATTGACTCATAAATTGTCTCTTTTGGTTGCCAAGTCTTGTGAATCACACAAGTTGCCATTTCAAGTTTATAATGTTGGAGTAAAGACAAATCAATCGAGTGCAAAGCGAAGATTCTCTTGCTCTTTCAAAGATCACATGCAAGAGCCTCTCACTTGGGTTTATTATTGAACCTAGTGTGGTTCACTCCTAGAGTCCTAAGTGTTCACAAAGTCCAAATGTGCCAAAAATATATTCTCTTCTTTGTGGGTTTCGGTAGTTAAATTACATCTATACTTTTTAATATTATAGTATGTTATAAGATCCGGATTCAATCCATGATAGGTGAATTCTTTTGGCAAATAGAACCAGATATGAGACATGTGAATACTTTAAAGCTTTCACCCGTTGGGAATTCAAATGTATTTGCTCACCCAACTAGTTAGTATAGGGTGTTCGATTTTGGTGGCTATATCACTCTTTGATTTTGGAATTTATGCACGAAGCTATCTTGATATTTTTTATAATCTTTACGTCACAAGTATCTCTATCAAAAGATTAGGATTTGATTTGACAATACCTAGCTTTTATACACTAGTATTGAATAATTCCAAACTAAACTACCACCGCAAGCCCGTTTTAATATTTCCAACATGATGTCAAATGCCCTCACACATCAAGCCCACGGTCATTTACAATCACCTACATAACAGCTATATGGCAAGTATACATAACAATACATGAAGCATGAGAATTCATATTTTCAAGAATTGCTTGCTCATTTTGTAAGTTACTAAAGTTCGAAATAACCGAAATACTAGTTTATAGCTGATGAAAAAACATCAAGGCCAATTCCGTATCTAAAAGTTATAGGTTTTAGCATATTTCATTAGCTTTCCAACGTGTAAATCAACAACCAACAACCAACAAAACCCTAAACCCTTAACCAACAACCAACCTATAGGGGCCATGTTTCTACTATTACCCCTCGGTGGGATTTTTGAAACAAAATCCATGAGGAAGGGCAAAAGGTTCATACTTGAGGAGGAGGTGAAACAAGGCCAAAGACGAGAAGACAATCCGGCAGTGAAGCAATAGGCATGGTTGCACTGTGATGAGGTGAATGCCAATGGCTTTGCCCAACATGAAGCCAACAAATATGTAATATCAGGGCCACTTCACACACAAGACTGAGAGCCCGTGACCAGTACACTTCAAGCACCCTCATTGGTGACAAAGGCAGAGCCGGTCCAAGTTCGCTTCACACTACGCTTGAGGGACCAACTGACTATGTGAATGCAAGATGGATGTGAAGTCTACATGGATTCTTACATGGCATTGAATGGATCGTGCTTCATGGTCACTTGGACTATTTTCAAAAACCACCTCTCGGAGGTAGGCCTAACACAAAACTGGGAGACCATGGCACTCCGAACGTTCACAACTGTTGGTTTATTCTATTTTATCATATGTGAAGACCCCGCATGAATAGAAATTCATTGGAATAGCATTTGGTTGAGGGTCCCGTCACATATGACTTTACACTACACTTGAGGATCCGTGATGACACTACATGATTTTGGAGGTGTCTTGGGACGGCCATTGGACACTTTCTTTTGGGCTCTCACAATTCCACGGAAACGGCTCTTGGCTCGTGCGTGAAGTGGCCCTCGGTGTAGTTTCTGTCACAGAAAAATATTACATCAGTGACGTCAGGAAAGCAACCACACCAACCAGTGAGAATAATATATGCATCTGAGCAGTGTCCAGGGAGATTTTTGGGCCTAATCGGTTGAGATTTCTAGTGTTTCCAAGTCCAACTAGTTACATGTTGACATCTTTTGGTTTCTCTTTATTATTATAAGGTATGTTCTATAAATTTTTCTAAACCGATCGATAACATAACATTATTCAGATCCATAACAGTGTTATGTGGGACTGACAATATTCTATAAAATATTCCATCGTTTAGGTTGAATATGAGGAATATTCCATAGAATATTTTCAGTCCCACAGAACACTGTTATGCATCTGAATAATGTTATGAATTTTCCTGAAGTCTTAAACTTCAACTAGTTCGCCTGTACCTAGTGGTCTGTTCTCCCAGTTCATTGCATCTTAGATATTCCGCCATGATTCCCCACATGGTTGATACATCAACATCCATTGCTGTATCAACAAGAACCATTGAAACAACACAGAGGCCACTCCGTGTGACATTGCATGAAGTTTACATGGCATTATAAAGATAAAGGGGCATTATAATGTTGTGAAGGAATTTCTCCTCTGTGTTGTCATTTTTGTCACAATATACACAATCACATTGATACATTCATTCAAACTTTGCTCAATAACCCTTCAATACCTCATTTGTCAAGGACACATGCGCCTTATTTGACCAATGCCTAGGTCAATCACTTTCTTGTACACTGAGGATCAAGGGACCTCAACAAGAGCAGTGACAAATAGCAGCGTGAGCTATATGGGCATGATGAACTTCAAAAGGAGCTTGGACCAGTGTGGTGATGTTTGATGAGATTTTATTAGTGGGGAATTTTGTGAAGCCAAATTTGGACTGAGCACTGCACAATGTTGTGTAGTTAATTAGTGATTTGGACCTCATTTTGGTTAGTGACATAACATTACCAATGGTTGTTAAGATATGTGGATCACTCTTCTTAATGCTCCATCCATATTTGAGTGGTACATGGGAAAGCTTATAGTCAAGGGTGGACACTAAAAAGCCATGTGTCTTAAATATTGAGATCATGTGCTCAAATATACACACCAGTTTAGGATCAATTGTTAACCCAATTGAGAGGGCTTATGTGTAACTTAAAGAGAAAGGGGATGTTGACCTCTTCTAATATTGCTTCTCAACTCCGATTCTCAAACTTGAAATAACAAGGCTTTGCAATTCAAAATAGCTAATCAGATTTGACAATTCTTGATCCAATCCAATCCAACAGCCAAATTTGTACTGGAGTTTGAAGTGCCCCATATAGGGCCACGAACTTTACCTGCTGCTGCTAAGCTAATCAATATTTGCAGCACCTTCCTTGCATTATTTGGCCAATCACTCGCATGCTGGTATATCAAAAACTGCAGTCAGATGGCTAGCCAGAACAATAAAGTGGACAATCAAGCAAATGATATTATAATGAGCAAACTAGGTATAGGAACACTCTCGGAATGGACAATAGAGTTATCCTTTAATTCAACAGGAATTTTGGTCGGAAGCTTTTTGTTTTGTTTCCAACATATTCCATGTTCAGTAAGTTTTCAGTGTAGGCCTTGACATCTTCCATGAAGTTACCACAGAGCAGACTCACACTCGTACTACGATTTGACTAAAACTAGGGTTTATTAACAGTCCAATTGCTGTATAAAAAGAACTAGTGAAGCATTAGTCAACCACAAGTATTTACAATAGTCCTCCTGTGTATGTCCCTTTCCCAAGCAATATGGAAGATACTGATTGCAGAGTGATAGTTGGCACTTGCACTTCTACTGTGAATCACATCCAGTACAACATTGATTGCTAAGATGGCATTGTAAGAGAAATTCTACAACAGCAGACTCATAACATGTGTACAAAGACAAGGTGTCATCAACATCTGTAAAATATGCCATTGGAAATAAGGTATTGAACAGTTAATAGGCTTAATAGCCTGGTATTACCCAGCCAAGCTCCAATCCATTACAACCATCCTATACACTTCCGTGTTAAATACCAACAAAAACTTTTCAAAATCTCTCATGGTTGTAGCCTGCACTATTGTGTCCAGAGGATAATCAGCCTCAGAATCTACAGTAGGTGCAGAAGAGCAGAATAGAGACACTTCCAGAGGCAGGCGAACAAACCCAAAAATGTTCTCATGGGAATCTGGCACCCATATACAGCAGTTACCACAACCAAGTCTTTCAGGGGTTGGAAACTGCCAGTTCTGCAACATCGAATCTGCAATTTGAATCGATCAATTTACTTCTTACAAGGGATAAATTCTGTCAATCGTATTATTTCCAGTACTAGCCTAACGGAAACTAATAATTGGAGGTACCCCCAGGGGCAATATACCCTTGAGACTGCCATAGTCTACGCAAGCTTCAGCTTTCTAGTTTGTCTCTCCCGTTCTGACATCCTTCTACCTATGAACTTTAGTACCTCATCTATCAGTATCACAGGTAGCGACACCACGAGAACAAGAAGCCACTCATTCAAACTAAGAGGCACGATGCCAAAAATTGTGGCCAAGAAGGGTACATAAAGAATCAAGAAATGGAGAGAAAATGAAATGGTCATGGCCAAGAGCAGCCATGGGTTCACCCATGGAGGCATTGTCAATAAGCTCCCATCTTCGGAAAGAGCATTCAGTGAGTTGAACATTTCGATGGCAACCAACACGGACAACGAGAGGGTAGTTGCTTTCACTTTTCCAGTGGTGAAATAGTCACATGGGTTGTCATCAAACCGAAGTGTTTGGTTGCCAGCTGTAAAAGGTGCCACCGTGAAGTTTTTCCATGTTGAACACTCACCCCAGCTTGTCAGCTGTGAGAAGCTCACCAACGTGTGGCCATCAGCTGACAGGTCAATGCCAAGGAAAGATGAATGTGTGTACCACAATGCAAAAGCACCCACGGTTGCAACTCCGACATACATGCCAATAACCTGCAATTACAAGGTGAGAAATTATGTCAATAAGGGTTCCCACAAGGGACAACTCTCCAAGAAAGTTTGACTTCTTACTGAACACAAGATGTTGTCCAAGACTCACAATTCAGGTTCTCATATATGCAGAAATAAAGCTAGAATATGCAGAAACAAAGTAAGATAGAATGTCCACAACTTGTCATGCAGATATCCAAAACCCAAATGTATAGGCCTCTGGAGACAGTTAACAACTCACCATATAGCGGAAAAACACCCAGGTGTTGATAAGAACGTCATCACTTTTTCGTGGAGGCTTCTGCATAATGTCCAAATCAGGAGGGTTGAAACCTAGAGCTGTGGCTGGAGGACCATCAGTGACTAGGTTTACCCAAAGAAGCTGCACTGGTATCAAGCCTTCTGGCATTCCCACTGCTGCTGTCAAGAATATTGAAGCAACCTCTCCAATATTTGAAGATATCATGTACCTGAAATAAAGCCAATTCCAATGTTACAACATTGACCTCCTGGACATGCACCAGATCACCATTGTTGCACAAATATTGGAGCTAATTCCAACACATACCTGATAAAGGCCTTCATGTTGTTGTAGATAGAGCGACCCTCTCCAACAGCTGCCACAATAGTACTGAAATTATCATCTGCCAGCACCATATCTGCTGCCTCCTTGGCAACCTGCACATGCACAGCTCACCAGAACATACTGAGTCATGCTCAAGTACAACATAACATCAAGTTGCAGGGTTTAACAAGCGCTACAAAAAAATCACAAGTCCAAAACTTCCATTAACCATGCTAAGGGTGCAACAATGTACATTCACCAATTTCCTTCAACACAAGCACCACAAACATGTTCATCGGAAGTGTGAGCATGTGTGTAAGGATGAAACTCATACCTCAGTGCCGGCAATCCCCATTGCCACTCCAATGTCTGCAAGCTTTAGTGCAGGAGCATCATTCACACCATCACCTGTCATAGCCACTACTTCCCCTGCCTCCTTCAAAATGCGAACTATGTCTTGTTTGTGCTTTGGCTCTGCTCGTGAGAATACACGGCCCCCAGTGCCAGAGAGGATCTTCCTGCGCTGCTCTGGAGGGAGCTCCATGAAATCACGCCCTGTGAAGCTTTTATCTCGCAAATCTTCACCATTGGTGAAAATTCCAATCTCCCGGCAGATGGCTTCAGCAGTATTTTTGTTGTCTCCTGTAATTACCATCACCCTAATGCCAGCCTCTCCACAGTCTTCAATTGCCTTGGAAACTTCTTCTCGAGGAGGGTCCTAAACAGCATCCATAGATTTAGTGCTTGGGTGACAACCTAAACGAACATATTTCTTAACCATAACAGACATCTTGACACATGTATCCCATTAGAAACCACTACTCAACATTCTTCTGCAGCCCCAAAAAAACGCAACTTGATTTCCATGGGCACCTAGGCCAAGACGTAGAAAGTACATGAGGGGATGGTAAGGAAATTACTCTTAGTCCTGCCATGCCAACAAAAATAAGATTGGTTTCAATTTTATCATAGTTGCTTGGATTCAACAAACTCGAATGAGCAGGATGATTCTCCCCATCATAATCACTCAGCTCTCCCAACTGATCTTTGTAAGCTAATCCTAGGCAGCGAAGTGCTCGTCCACTCAAGTTATTTAGCTTTGCTAGCAAAGCTTCCCGGGCACCCTCAGTCATCTTGACTACTGATCCATCCAAGAGTTGCACGTGTGTGCTTCGTTCTACCACATTCTCCACTGCTCCCTGAGAGCAATCAACTGTTCGTTAGGATAGACAGAGCCTTAGTATGTAACAACCACAACCACTTTGGAGCAAGACATTCAGGATTGTAGACAACATATATCTTAAACAAAACAAAGCCATCTGAAAATTCCTCAATGACCAATAAAAAATACTTGTATGTGCCATTCTTAGCAATTCTTACTTGTGATGAGAACACATGAAAATTGACACATTCTCTCTTTTTATATTTTCATCTATGCAAGGCAATACAAATAAGGATAGTTGGGAGGAGGTAATTACAAAGAGATAACACCAAGATTGTCCCAATGTCCCAGAGAATTTTAGAAAAAACAAACAGTATGTGGCTTCATGGTTACCTTCACAAGGAGCCTGTTCACTCCCTTGCTAACCCTGACAATGCAGCTCATGGATTTGCGCTCACGGTCAAATTCAAGAATAGCAACCCGAGGCTCTCTTTGATTCCACCAGTTATTGCAACCTACCCAATGAAAGGAAGAAATCCATCAAAAAAAAACCAACATATCTGAGACTGCACAGCAAATCAATCAAAACTTTTGCACATACATCATAATTTACATGAGTTTGTCCTCATGTTTGAAGTAGTGATGAATGTCTTGCTTTTATGAGGAAGTAATCCACGGATGGGAATTACTGCATCATAAAAGAAAGACTACAAACCATCTCCTGTTCAAAGTATAAAGCAGAAAATGAAAGCAATCAAAAGTATGAGTTGATGCTTGAAAATTATGAGCTCAACAATTACAATGGGGACAGTGCAATCACAAACAGTAGTAATATTATATAAATAGGAGAGCCCAGCTTACCCAATTCAACACTTGACCTGTCAGTTGTGGGTTCAAAGAAAGAGCGTTGTCTCTTCAAAATGCCAGAATGGGAGGACTCATCTGGAACTCCCATTTTCTCCACCAGAACCTAAGTTCATGACATGTGCAATACACTTGAATCAATCACTCGGTAAATATCGTAGCTACAAAATCCTCCTTCACATCTTGTTGTTCCTGAATCATGTGCTGACAATAAGAAGCAGTGGACAGACACCAGCTCAAACAAGAATATGCACTGTCTTCAAGCTTGAGGCAATAGTGTTGAACAGAACAAACCAGACATCTGATTCATAAGAAATATACAAGAATGCAACCCAATTACCTTGAGAGCTGCTTCAGTTGGCATGCCAGTGGCCCTGAAGGAGTGGCCCTTGTAGGAAATTCCTGAATCATTACAAAGTGAAGCAATTTCTGCAAAAGACTGCAAATTCTTGTCCAGATGGCCAGCCCGTAGACCTATAACTTTTCCATCCAGAAAACTGTATGTCGTGCCTTCAACATGAAAATTTCTAGTTACTCCAGCTGCTGGGCCATTAAGCACAAGCTCTGTTACAGACATCTGATTCGTTGTCAATGTGCCTGTTTTGTCAGAGCATATCACAGTTGTACACCCTAGTGTTTCTACACTCGGAAGCTTCCGAACAATTGCATTCTTGGCAGCCATTTTCCTTGTCCCCAAAGCCAAACAAGTGGTAATGACTGCAGGAAGTCCTTCTGGGATTGCTGCAACAGCTAAAGCCACAGCAATCTTGAAGTAGTATGTGCACTTCTCAAATGAGAAGCGGACATTTATGGGCCACCCGTCTTTCATTTCCCAAGACAGAAAGTACTTGTAATTGATGATCCAAACAAGAAGGCATATCACACCAATCACTTTCGTGAGCATCTCTCCAAATTCATCCAGCTTCTTCTTCAGAGGTGTGTTTTCCTCCTCCTGAGCAGCCTCTTGAATTTGTGACTGGATCTTCCCAATCTCTGTGTACATGCCGGTGGTCACAACAACTGAGATAAAGGAGCCGTTCACCACAGTGGTGCCTGCAAAAACCATGCAATCCTTGCCTTGCAATTCAATGTCCTCCTTCACTGGATGAGTGCTTTTCACCACAGACATACTTTCTCCAGTCAGCGAGCTCTGTTCAAGGCGCACTGTTGATGTCTTTAGAGTCACTATGCGCATGTCTGCAGGAACTTTATCACCAACACGAAGCTCTACGATGTCTCCTGGAACTAGCTCTCTCGCTGGTAGATCCACAACATACTCCCCATCTCTGATCACTTTGGCATGCTCCGACTGCATTTCTTTCAGTGCTTCTAATGCTCTTTCTGCGTTACTCTCCTGCCATACTCCAACTACTGCGTTCAATATAAGTATCAATACTATGACAACTGGCTCCACATAGGCAGTAAGCCCACTCTCTCCAGATGCGTGCCCATCAACGTAAGCCAAAACGAGACTTATGAAAGCGGCTACCAGTAGAATTTTGACCAACATGTCATCGAACTGCTCCAAAACCAACTTCCACATTGGTTTCCCAGGCTCCTTCTCAAGTTCATTCCACCCATACCGTTCCCGCCTCTTTTCAACACCGTTCTTACTGAGACCTCTTTTGGCATCAACTTCAAAATGATCTAGGCACTGGTCAACAGACCTTGACCACGCAGGATAACATTCACCTGCCATTGCACCTATGCAAGACCCTAAAATTTCTGAGCCTTCCTTAATTTCGAGCCTCAAGACGATTTCAGGAATTTGAAGAATGTGATCACGGCACTCCAGGCACAATCACAATCTTGCAGAAAGCTGTATGTCAGTCAATCTGATCTCTGGAGGAGGTGGGTTCTAACGACATGATACTTTGCAACACATGTGAGGACGATAGTCCTTTGTGTTCTTGCAGTACCTAGTCTAGATTGAGAACAAGAATTTCTTGTCATCACTTCAATTCTTGAAAGCCAACCTAATCCTCTACCCAACTGGTCACTCAAAGAAACACATGAATCCACACAGGATTCACATCCAGCATTGCAAGGCGTACTCTAGAACCCTTGTTGCCCTCTCACAACATCTGCAGAAGCTGCCCCTCCACGTCTACGGTTCCTGCAAAAAAAAATAACATCATAAGGTGAACCTGGAGATTGAGGAACCCTCCAACTCACATTACACGTATTCAATCAATTCACAATATCGATGATTCAGGCACCAACAACACCAATACTTTGAAGGAATTAAATGGTAAATTCAGATTCAATAAAACCGACACATCATTAACAAACATGAGATATATAGAGACCGGACCTCAAAAGAACAACCTCGAGGGACACGCACATGACAATTGATTCACCCTACATCACAATTACTCATACACAATAGACACCCAGTCGGAAAACAAATCCAACATTCTCCTACCCTACCTCCGCCCCTAAAACACTTCACAAACGCCACGGATAAAATAAAAAACAAATCACGTACAACGACAGAAGCCACAAACAGACCCTCAAAAGATCCGCAACTTCTCCCTCCCGTTTCTTAGACCTACTCCTACAACGACAAACGCATCCACGTGAACGACATGAACGAGATGGAAATCGTCACAATAAAAAACACAACATGTTCCGAGAACACCCACCCACACGACGGGAAAAACATACCCTACCTCGATCGACGCCCAAACCCTAAAATGCACAATCCTGCAATACTCAGCCGAACTTGTTCGAAACACGTCGCGAAATGAAGCGGAATGGGATCACGGACCTTGCGGTTGAACGGCCGATCGCTCAAAGTGGAGTAACCGGAGAGATCAGATGTGGAGTGCACGCAATTTGGCTGCGAGGGCTCCTCTCACGCCAAAACGCTGCCTGCAAAGACAAGCTTCTTTGTGTTCTTGGCGGAGAGAGGGAAGGCGGCCGGTATAGCCGGAAATTCCAGGGCAGGTTGTTCCCGGGGGGACACGGGCGCCGGTGACGTCACCCCGTGGCGTGCAAGCAAGGGTCCTATAGGCCGGGTGACGAAGAGGACAATACGTGGCATGATTTGATTGAGCGTGTGCGGTCCCTGGCACCGGTGGCCCGCCCGGGTCGTGCTAGGCGATCTCTCATTGGCTGATGACCATTCCAAGTATGTGCATTGTGCATGTTGTACAAGGAGGCTTTCTATTTTCGATGCAAGTGTGTGTGCTATCTTTATCTTGTCACAAATATAATAATACATATATTTGATAAAATTAGAATATGAGATTAACCAACTATTATTCTTAACAATATAACTTTCTATAGCTTTATACATAGCTTCATGCTTGACTCAAGTAAGTTGTTAGTACATACTTGTGAAGAAATTTTGTTTTTTTAATTTCTTTTCACTATATAATTCAATTTCCTCATATGCTTTTCACAAGGTAACATAACATTATTCAGATCCATAACAATGTTTTGTGGGACTGACAATATTATGCAAAATATTCCATCATTTCATGATGAATGTTGGAATATTCTGTATAATATTGTCAGTCCCACGGAACATTGTTATGGATCTAAATAATGTTATGAATGTATATTGATGTGTCCTAATTTATTTTATGTGGGGGTTTCACATAACATTACTTATGGGTCATCTTGTGTTCTCTTTCTATTTGAGAGCAAGCCTAACTTAGTCCTCAAGACACAAATTGGGTATCAATGACGGTTACCGATTATCGTAGCCTAAATGCAATTTAGGTTGGGTTGCTAGAGTTCAATTTTTGATGGCAAGTGGTATTTTCAATGCTCTCAGCCAGTTGGCAGTGAGTACAAAGGTCCCAAATTCAAGTTGAGCACCTCAAGATGCAAGCATTCAAAGACAATATTCTCAAATAACTTGGTGGGATATGGTGGCTTCATAAAACATGGGACTTGACCTAAGAAATGTTATGCACTCTCCCAATACGCCATTGAATGACTTTTCATGACCTCAAGGACATCTTGCAAGCTTTATGAGTAAAGTGGTGTGAAAAGTTCTTAAGTTGAGATCCTGGCAAACTTTATAAATTCCATTGATGGTCCAAGACCTAGACAAAGATGCTTCAATGGGGGAAAAACAAGGGGAAGGGGGAGGGATGTCGATGTTACATTTACAACCACCCATCTAAGCTTTTGGTCCATACATCTTTTTTTGTTTCTTGCATGATATGGTGAAATCACAAATGCATTGAAATTGTGGTAAATATACGCATGTGTATAGCATATGAAATATTCACACCTACATTTCTTAATCAAGTGTCATTGTCATTTAAATACTAACTTTCTTACTGTCCATACACATTCATTTTATGCTCTCGTTTTTTGATACATCATAGACCTACATGTGCTTTAAACCCAAATATATGTAGACTCTATTTGTGAGAACTCGGTTCAACTTTTGATTATAAATATGCCTACATGAAGTATGCCAAGTTAATTGAAAACACCAACTATACATATATATAATATTTAAATCGACATCAATGTGTATGCTTTAAAAAATATCTTTTCAACCTCGTAACCTTCATTCAATATCAAAATTAACAATATGTGTTGCTATGTGAAAAAAGCTCAAGCCTTGGGTGTTAAAGCCCTCGAATAAGTTGTCAATGTGTCTCCAATAGTGACTTCAAACTGGAAAAAGAAGAAGAAGAAAAAACAACAACAACGCAAACAACACACACACACACATGTATTTTTATATGTCATGTTTAGCTAGATTGACATGAAACAAACATAGAGCACCCTCAAAATCAATCGGTCGGTACTCTATTTATCGATCGGCTATGATGATGATAAAGCACGACGATATTTCCAAAATGACACGAGTCCACACGATGGAATTTTAGGTCCACCAACATCCACTTTCTCGAAGAGCAAATCGGAGGCCGAAAGTGGGTCACAACTAGCATCTCCACGCGGCACGAAAGTAGTGGACTTGAGTTAAGATCTCTCCCATTGGCGGTGGAATTGTCGCAAGTACATTACCTTACAACGTGTGTGCATTTCTCACGTTGAGCATTCTATGTCAACACATAGCTTACCTATGCCCTTCATTTTCACCCAATTTTGCATAAGCAAGAAGGTCGAATGTAACATTCGTTCAAGCATGGCATGTGTTCTTTGCTCAAGGGCCTCCGGGGCCGCTACTTAGTTTTTCTAATGTTTTAGTTTTTTAGTTTTTTAGGTTTTGCATAAGCAAGAAGGTCGAATGTAACATTCGTTCAAGCATGGCATGTGTTCTTTGCTCAAGGGCCTCCGGGGCCGCTACTTAGTTTTTCTAGCGTTTTAGTTTTTTAGTTTTTTAGGTTTTTAACCCAAAAAAACCCCCCTTGGTGCATGGGAAGGGAGATGTGGAGGGAAGGCAAAGGGATGGGGTAACTACATTGATTATCCCAATTAGTGTGTGGTGCTATTTGGAGTTACAGAGTGCAATAACATCTTACTCAAGAGTTCCGTTTTTAGTAACAAAAGTTCGATAGGTTATTCGAACATTGTAGAGTATAAATGACGTTGCTTGGTAAAATGTTACATTCTCGTTAAATAGTTATAGCACTGTGCAACTTTGAATAGTAACACACACTAGTTGGGATAATCAATGCAACAACATGGAAGATGGAGGTAAGCGGCTTAGGGGATGATATTCAAAAAAAGTTGCCACCTAGAGAGGGGGGTTAAATGCAATCACGGGAAGAAGAAGAAAAGCAAGAGATTGTCTAGAGCAGTCACGTAATACTATAGGTAGTAGGTGATAAACAATGTTAAGCACAAATTCAATTCAAATTTTGAACAAAGTGTCACGTGTCAATAAAGAACACAACTCATGAACGAACGTTTAAGCACCGACTTACTATTGAACTTGCTTATCACCTAGGGTACTAGGTGTTAGACAAGTGGCTTTCCCTCCCCAAAATGGGGAATGTGCCCAATAAATTTGGTGCTCATTATCCAAAAGCAATACACCAAACACACGCCCTCCACCCAAAAAGCTCTATGTAGTTGAGGGATGGTAGGGCTTGACTTGAAGGAGGGCCCCAAAAGCATTGTTTACCTATAATTGTTAGCTATTGCCATGACATTTAATCCCGTATGCAACAGCTACAAGCTTGTGAGACTCTCCTTCCATCTTACGTGGAGTACATTTACTACATTGATTATCCCAATTACTATGTGTTACTATTCGAACTTACATAGTGTTGTGACTATTTTATCGAGGATGTAATATTTTACCAAGCCAAGTCATGTATGTTCTATAATGTCCAAACAACCTATTGAACTTTTGTTAGTAAAAATTTAAACTCTTAAGAAGACGTCATTGCAACCACCCTGGGCTAGATCACATCTTCATTCGACTAGGCCCTGCCCCTCCCACGCCTCCTTCACTGCCCAATCTTCATGCCCGCACTTGCGTGGGAACTCTTCCTCATTGGGAACCAATGCGACAATACATGGTCAAAATTACAAAGATTCAAGTTGACATCACTTTCATTATTCCCAAGTTAATTGATGGAGTTCCTTCACATGCCAAAGGAGCTTAATGGCTTAAGTGATTGGACGCTTAATGGCTTAAGCAACTGGGTATCAACCTAGCGCACATGGGCCTGGTCAGCCTTAGCCTCTGCTTGGCGGCCGGCTAGGTGGCCCCCCATGGTTGGTCAGCAGGGGTTATGTTCATACCTCTGCTGGAGGCTAATACGCCAGGCGGGCACAAAGCGGCTTTTTGCAGCCGCCTCCGCCTCCCCCTACCTTCCATTTACCCTATTCCGATGTCGTGAGAGAGAAAGCAGAAAGAGGAAATTTGAGTTATGCAATAAGAAACTTGCAAAGAATTACCTGGCAGAGGACGGCGAATATGAGGCTTGCTGAGGGTCCGCTTCGCCACCCTCGTTGACGGAGTTGGATGAGATTCATCGCCTCCGCCAGGCGGAGCGACTGATAGTTGCTCATGTGCGTGGCACTATCGTCACATTGGTTCCCATCGGGGAAGAAGAGTTCCCACACAAGTGCAAGCAAGAAGACCGGGCAGTGAAAGAGGCGTGGGAGGGGCAGGGCCCAGTAGAATGAAGATGTGATTAGCCCATGGCGCAACAACTGCACAACTCCGAATACTAATCCGGATAATCAGTGTGGGTAAAAGATCCCCATGGCACAGGGAAATGTGAAGAACCGCTGCTTTTGTATTGAGAAATGACTGACAAGTTAGTATAGAGAATAGAGGACGATTTCAATAAGAGAAAGTGGTCAAGTCATGACAGAGGACAGTCATTGTCCTCCTTCCAGTACGAGTCTTAATGCACCCACTACACTTATTTATATATTAGTTATGCCAAATAGGTACCATATGCATGCACCATTGATTTCTGGTTCAGCATAAGTTGTTTTTGTTTGTTTTTGTTTTTGTTTTGTTTTGTTATCAACAACATACACAAGGTAGACAATGTGAAAGCTGTCAAATGAAGCGTTGAATATATGTACTACTATTAAATTAATACGAAATCGCAAGCAACGGAAGGGGAATTTCAATGCACCAAAGTAAGGTAGAGGGTGCTTAAACCAACACTTTAAGCCATTACGGGTACACGTGGCCATGTCACGGTAAAAAAAAAAGTAGATCATATTAGAATTTCGACCAAAAATAGCCTCAAAGCAAAAAAAAAAAATTTAGTGGAAGTATAATATCTTATGAATTGTCAAAGTCAAAACTCCTAGCTTCTTAATTCCATTAGCTAGGCCGGGCAAGTAAAGTGAGTGAGGAACCCGAGGACCAGCTCATTTATTATATAATCTCAACCTTTACCAAATCTATACTAGGCCCATCTTATACCGGGAACCGAGCTTGATGCTCTCATTAAACCCCACCATGCAAGGCCTTAAACCAACCCATGTCTAATCATGAGTCAAGCCTAGTGATAGAATGACAAGTGTCGGATTCATACCCATTTTTAGAATCCAAGATTAGCAACTCAACCTAGTGTAAAGGCCGTTAATAATAATGCCCAACCCTAGCACCTACTGCATGGGGTGGCGTGCCAGCTTGTTGCCAAAACCGTCACTTTGCGGGCCCGGCCATAGAATTAGGATGAGTGACGGTTCAAGGTAGGTAGATGTTGGTGGTTAGGAGGCGGATATAGGTGTTGGTTTAGGATGGGGTAACGGAATTAGCTGCCTCTACCTTATGTCTTCTTTGAACTCCTCATACAAAAGTTAGAAGGGTTCAAAGTTTCATTGATAGAATGGGTCTAACACCAACAACGCAACATGATGTTGAAGTAATGGACATTTTTGAAAAATCCATATGTAGATACTATGCATGGTTTTGGGGCGTTAGTTTTGGGTGGGATATTACTGTAGTTTCAGCATGTTGTATCTGTAGTTAGGTTTTTGCTATGACTTAAAACAACAAAACCCAGGGAACTAAGTCTCCAGGAAGACTGAGATAGTGTCTATAAGGGTTAATGTCACATTGGATTAAGGTTCTTAATAACATTTTATGGTGATTCTCATTCTTTACTCTCTTCAATATCAACGTATCCCATTCTTTTCCTCTCTCTCTCTCTCTCTTTAATTCCTTTGTGATGTTTCCATAGTGAGTGATTTCCGTCCTATCACAGGGTAATTTCCTATCACTCTATGTCTTGACCTATCTCGGTCGTGAAGCTCAAAAGCTTGGCAAGTTGTCAGCTAACTCATAGGCAGGACAACATGTCCGGGGCAACGTCTTTGGAGTAACCATCTTTGCCTTTATTTGTGAGGAATTATGCTTGCATATAATTCAAATTAATTCCAATTATACTTACTTCCAACCATCGGTAATTCTTCACAGACTGTAACCACCACCGTCCTCTCCTGATAGACCTGGTAATACATCTCAGAGAATATTCATTTCGTTAATACATCCAATACGTATAAATTCATCAGGCTATATCCCTTGATTAACAAGTTTCTATCATCCAAGAGATTTACATGCGAGTAGTGTTTCTTACAGGGTAAAGTCTTCTCCTCTCCCTCAATCCTGAATCTGTAGCCAATCCTCACATCAATCCTTGTCTAATCTCTGCTTACTGACTGGCGATATGCTGTTGACTGGCCCAGGCGATATCCTATCTCAGGTTATTACCCCATGGTAATGTCTACAGTGGCTCTAGCCCTCAATCACGGCTATGGCCTCTCATCTTCGCTCAGGTACAGTCTTGCCTATCTCAGGCCTTTGTGAAGCTCACTCTACAGCTATTCCCCTTCCCTGGACCTAGCCCAAGCATTTGCTTCTCTCTGGTTATTGCCTCTCAATTTCTACACTCTGGCTATGGCCCTTTGTAGTACGTTTTTGCTATGGCTTTAAAACAACAAAACCCAGGGAACAAGGTCTCCAGGAAGACTGAGATAGTGTCTATAAGGGTTAATGTCACATTGGATTAAGGTTCACAATAACATTTTAGGATGATTCTCATTCTTTACTCTCTTCAATGTTACTTATCCCATTCTTTCTCTTCCTCATTGGTTCATATGTGATGGTTCTGTAGTGAGTGTTGTCTGTCCTATCTTCAAGGTAGGTACCATCACTCTAAGGCTCGGACCTAATTCAGTCGTGAAGCTCAAAAGCTTGGCAAATTGTCAAGTAACTCATAGGCAGGACAACATGTCCGGGAAACGTCTTTGGAGTAACCATCTTCGTCCTTATTTGTGAGGAATTATGCTTTGTAGGTAATTCAAATTAATTCCAATTATACTTACTTCCGTTCATCAGCCATTCTTCAAAAGACTGTAACCACCATCACCATCTTCTGATAAACCTGGTGGTACTTCTCAAAGAACATCCATTCCGTCAATACATTAAATATGTATAAGGTTATTAAGTTTATATCAGTTATAATATAGGAAAGCAAATAATCTTATCTCACAGGGTGAAATCTGCTTCCTTCTCTCTCTTTGACTCTGTAGTCAAGCTCACGTCAGCCTTTAATCTCTATCTTGAGAGGCTGGCGATAGTCGTTACTTGGTTTACCAGGCGATATCCTCTCTCAGGGTAATTTCCTTTGCCTCTCTCTCTCTCTGGTAGTGCCTATAGCCCTCAGACTACTCGCTCTGGCTATGGCCCAGTAATTACTCTCGGCGATAGCCCTGCCTATCTCAGGCTTCCCTCAGACTCTCGTATCCTCTTTGTTTATCGCCACAGAGCTTGCTCTAGGCCAATTGCCCGACATCTCCCTCTTGGGAGTAATTAATTTCTTGACCCTCAGCGGTCATGTCTCTTTGCCCACGGCTTTAGAGTGTGGCCAAATGCCAATCTCTCATCTTCACTTTCCTTTCACAAGCTAAGTGTTTACTACGCAGCTTATAGCCTGCTCATAAGGTGTTCAATCTCAGCAGACTTATTGCCCTTAATTGCTCCGACTTCTTTCTTCAGCCTATTGCCAAGAACTCCCTTTTCTCTCTCTCACACTCGGCAACTTGTTTGCTCTTGTGTCCACTCTCGGACGTTACAGCCCATTGCCCTTTCGGCACATTACAACACGACTCTACCCAAGAAAGACTCTGTCTCAATTGACATTGCCTTCTCTGAACAACTCTCTCAATCAACCTCCTTTCTCTCTGTCGGCCTATCGCCAGATTGCACAATGTGCCTTTGCCCTCACGGCTGACTTCCTGACTCAACCAATTACACTGAATACTTGCCAACACTCGTGGCCTATTGCCAAGATCCTCACTTTTATGCACTCGCTCTTATATTTTTCCCAATCAGATTACGACACAACATCTCAGCATTTGTCAATGATAAGGACTCAATTCAACTTCAGATGGTTCACCATGATCTTGACGATGATTGTATCACACTCACTTACAGCCAACAACCTCACAATAACATGTGATCACACAACTCTTTACTCATCAAAGAACTACTTCATACGTACTCAAATTCCCTTTGTCAGAGACTAAAACTCTCTGTCGGCTGTGACTTCCACATCTCAAGACTACTCAACTTACCTCAGGACCACTCGCCCTAACAACGACTTTATCGCAATGGTAACACAAACACAATGAACATGCACATCAGACTATTGCTCATTCAAGAAGTACTTCAATCATATTGAAAAGTGTATTTGCCAAAGACTGAATCACTCAGTTCTTCTACGCCTATTGCTACTGCTCCATCTCGGAGTTGCTAATAGCCCTCAGACTCTATCACAGAGATCTGATGTCGCTAAGCCTATTGCTAATTGGGAGACTACGTCAAATTTCTACTCTGGAAAATAGCCTGTCTTCTTCTGGCTTACCTCCTCCCTATGTCGACGAGGGAGGAGAAGACGGTTGGGGCGATAACCAATTCTTGACGCTAATAGCCGCCAACTGTCACTCCTGACGCCAGGTAGAGTCGAGTTGCCGGATGAACTTCATTAAAGTTCGAAAATTGCCTCATTCGGCCGGGCGATAGACAAAAGATTGGTTTCACACCCTTTCACCTTCCATGTGGAAGTTACTCATGTCTTTGACCTTTGCTGGTCGTGCCTCTACACCAACGGCTTTGGATTATTGCCTCTCTGTTGGCTAATCTTCTTCACTCCCCTTCACAGGGTAAGTGATTCAACACATAAGCTTATTGCCTACTGAAAGCTCTTGCACTCCTACCTAACTGCGCTCTGATCTCTCTCTTTCACACTCTTACTTCATGACTACTCGCCAAGAAACTTTATGCTTTTGCAATGAACGCCACTTCTCTCATGACAGGCTCACTCCTTGATTTCACAGCCTATCGCCCTTCATGCATCTAACTATGTCTCGATCTCAAAAGACCTTTGCCTTCTATGAGTCTCACATTCATACTGACTCTTTCTTCTCTCGGCCTATCGCCAGAATATTCCAATCGTCAACTTGCACTCTCGACACAACTCCGAATTAAGACTCGCTTGTGCCACTCAGCCTCTTTAACTTTCCTCACCGACAACCGTAGCCTGGCTAATTGCCCTCTTGACCTTCTTTCTATCCACCCCAACTAAATCAATCTTGACTTATTTCAGTGTGGACTCGACACAAGCCTACTTGCTCGAATTCGACCTTGCTTTCACTGCATTAGATTATTTGCTTAAATCAACAATACTGACAAGCTTTACTTCTCGTGTTCAAACTTTGTACACAACCATACCATAATTTGCTTCACAAACAACCAAGATAATTGCTCATACAACTTCCTGTCTTTACTTATCAAAGTTTCCAAGACATACAAGAGTTCGAATCACTCGACTCATTTGCCTATGGCTAATCCCTTCGAGCCTCTCGCTCTGGGCTAAGACTATGGCTTTACTCAATCACTGAGTATTTGCCTTCTATGACTATTGCTAAAGCTAACACTAACGCTGAGACTATGTTGGATTTCTGCAGAATGATAATAGCATGCCTGCTTCTTGCTCGCCTCCCCCTTATGACGACGAAGAGGGAGGAGTCGGTTAGAGGCTATAACCGCTTCTTGGTGCCGATGGCCTCCAACTGCCGCTACAGATGGCATCCAGAGTCTATTTGCCGGATGAATGTCATCAAATTTTTTAAAAATGGCCTAATTCGGCTAGGCGATAGCCAAAAATTGGTCTTACAATATCTTTGCCTTCATGGCATGTTTACAATAGTGACCAATGACAATGACCGTTGTTCTCTAGATTCTCTCAGTGGTTGAGAAACGAGTGGTGGTCGCACTTTGTTACACACTTGGTCACCAAAATTAAAAGTGATTGTGTTAGAGAATGGATGAGGAAGCAACATGAAATCATGTGACATGTCCAAATGTGAATAATGTTTGGTGTTCACGCGGATTTTGCAACAAGAGAACCAAAATAGGTTTTCTCATCAAAATGTAAAGGTGACCATGCCATAAACATATATTTTAGCATATTATGATTTTGTGATTTCTATTTTAAAATTTCATGAAAATACTATGTCCCGGTTTTGGTCCACTTTACATTGTGTCCCATGACCAAGGCTTCAAAAAAGTGATGTGGATTTCCTATGGTTGGGGTCATCGGACCACCAATGGTGACCATGAGAAATCCTAGATCATTTTTTTTCTCACATCCCTTGGTCATTGACTTCAACACTTTATCTAATTGTGAAGTGGGGGGGGGAGTGAAGTGGGGGACATGTTGATAATGCTTTTTGAGCTTTCACACTTTTTGCCTCCCAATTTCTCACCAACTTAAAATCCCTTTGAGGTAGACTTAATGTTGTAGAAACAAATCAACGTCATTGGGTGCAAGCATGGTAAAGTAGACCAAATCGATGCTCCAATTTACTAAAACCATCTTTTTGGGGGGTCAAAGGCCTAAAAGTAGTAACAAATTGTGTGTTTAAATTGGATTTTTCTTTTTTCTTTTCATGATGACCTCCATTGTTGTATTAAATACTCAAATGTAGAATACCAAGTTGAGATCTTCAAAACTTATCTTTAAAAGTGATGCTCAAAAGCACATAATTGAGTTTGATTTTGAACGTAAATTTCATGACCTTAAATATTTTGAAGCTGGAATTTTTTTCATATTCATCGTATGCATTATATACTTGAGCTCATCATCACAAAACTTTGTAGAAAACCATAAATTTAATGTAATTTGACCGTATTTAAAACAATTTTTGGACAGTTACTTGTTCAATATCACCTACTTGCACACCAATTGCACCATCTTCTAAAATATGTAGAATTTTATTAGAATTGTTTTTGTCATCATAAATTGGTTGGCTTTGTATATCAATATATTTTTTAAATGTTTGTGAATTTTTTCTTCACAAAATTCAAAGTTAGTGTATAGTTTTGATCACTTTCACTTGAACCTAAGCAAGGATCAAGAGATGTCCACTTTACCGTGCTTGCACCCCACTACACTGATTAAGTTATACCAATTAGTGTGTGTTACTATTCAGAGTTACGCAATGCTTTAACCATTTAATGAGAATGTAATATTTTACCAAGCAAAGTCATTTATGTTATGTTATGTCCAAACAACCTATTCAACTTCTGGTAGTAGAAAATGAACTCTTGAGTCAGACATTATTGCATTGCATAACTCTTAATAGCAACACACACTAATTAAGTAATCAGTGTAGTGACAAGTGATTATCATAATATTATTAAGCAGTGTGTGTTCGTTCATGTGGGCCATGAGAATATAACCATAGGATGTCCCAACCTAGTGCAAGGAAACTCATATTCGGTATGAATCTACACTAGGTCGGGGCATCCCATGATTATATTCCTAGGACCCACATGAATGAACGCACATTGCTTAATAATGCTATGATTGAAGCCTACCTCCTAAGGTAGATTTGATCAAATTCCCATAGACCATTATCCATTTGTCCATTTGGTGTCATGTATCCTCCATATAATTTTTGGATCTTTATAAATTGGCTTTAATATTGTGGATAGCACACTTAAATGACTTCTATTTTCTTCTACGCTTGCTTGCATCTAATTTATCCTCTGCATGTTAAGGAATGGGTTTCATAACATTGACATGCAAGCATGTTGCATACCACGGTCGGGTAACTCAAGTCGAGATGCCAAGAGAATTTTGAAAAAAATTCAAGGGTGGCTTAAACCCAAGGCCTTAACCCATATCCCATGGGAACTCCAAGGTTTAAGGGTCAACTCACATGGGGTCTCAAGTTCCAAGTTTTACTCATGTTAACAAGTCCCAACTTTTGAGTCTCAAGACACTATTAAAATATGTTTAATTGTCATTAAAGTCGGATCTTGATTGTTTTATTCAAAATCTTTGCGGGACTTGTGTTGAGAGTTGGGTCTAGCTTTTTGCACGACCCAACCCTCAACACAAATCCCAAGCCTCAACTCAAAAAAGTGCGGCGATGTAGGCATCCATGTCATACTTGGGACTTAGGACTTGGGACCCCGTGTGAAGTGGTAAGTCCCAATTTTCATGTTGCTAAACAATTGAGATTACACAAATTGACCTCAAGTGATTTGGGATATTGTGTGAACTGACAAAATAATATTTGGATGGACGACCTTTATAGTGTTTGATTTCTAGTGCACCCTACCACCCGATCATAGTGGGTGCATTTAGAAGTATTTGATATTTTCAACTAGCCATGTGCTCAGGGGGGGTGACCAGCTGAAAAGTAGAAACCACGTGAGAACAACTATAGGGTGCTTTTTATTCATTGGCAAGAAATATTATAGAAACTTTGGATCTACCATAGCCTACTTAAATTGCGAAACATGTGATTATATATAATTTAGCATAAGGGGAAAACCCCCACTTTAGGTTTGAGGTAGAAAGAAATCAATATGACAAAAATAATAGAGGATTTTAAAAAATAGAATGAGTATATTGACATATAATACATGCAAAATGGATGAAAATTGAACGACTGGGTTATGATGTATACACTCTTCTTTCACCAATATATAGCAATGTGGATATACGCCATGCCATATTGGAGTCTTAAGTTTGCCTTCGTACGGAACGGGTAAATCAAATTTTTATAAGTAATTTAGCATCATTTGAAATAGTCTAGGTTTCCTTTTATAATTACCTATAGGGTGTTGAATATTTGGTGAAGTTGTTTATTTTCTACTTAAAGGGTTCCCTAAAATCCAAATGAGGAGGTAAATAGCCCCCATAGAAATACCCTTGGTACGCACGTGGTTACATAACACAAGAGGGAGTGACCCCCTGAGGCCATGTGGGAATCTAGGGACTTGCCTTTGGGAGGGGGGCACATAGTGGGTGCCAGTCATCTTGTATGTGTTCATTCAAGGTGTTCACCTTTGAAAAGAGACAGTAATCAATGGCCCTATAATTTTTGTAATGCTCGTTTCATGATTATATATAGACCAAAACACCATGGGCACAAGGGGGACCCCGGAGTGACACCCAGGACTTGTGGCGCCGTTGGTGAGAGGGCCCAAGTGATCCTAGTGTGGGTGAGGGCCCCGGGCGTTGGGAACGCCTCCCACCCACGGAGACTAGGAGGCATGAGGGTGAGGCCATAAGCTATGCGTAGCTTATGGCGTGCCAATTCTAAAATGCTTTAGAACACCTCAATCGGAGGTGTGAGCTAGAAGATATGGCAAGTTGAGTGGGGTGCTGTCCCGGGACAGCGCCCTGAAACAGCAGTGGCCTGGGAGTGGCTCCCGAGACTGCGAACCTTTAAACTGGCATAACTTCCTCTGTACTTGCCCAAATGGGGCAAGTGAGTAGTCCATCGGCATCTACGTGAAACGTAGATGACGATGGAGTGGTCGATTGTTAGAATCAAAGATCATATTAGGAAGTTATGGGGTTCTGAAACTGCTGGGGGCTTCCAGCCCCAGCGGCTAAGGGAAAATGTCTACTTGGCCTCAAGAGTTGGGGGAGAGACAAAAGGTTACTTGACGGTGTGGTAGGGGTCCTGCCTAGAGTCCTAGAGGCTTATATGGATGAGGTGGTGTGGCCTCACCCACCCGAGGCCAAACGGCAGGGCCTCCATGGGCATTGGCCCATTGTGAGGGCATAGTTGCCTAGTATGGCTCGGGTTGTTGTAGTGTTGCTCCGGCAACACGGTGTGCAACATAAGATTGGACTTCCATGGATGGAAGTCCACATCTAAGAATTGGTTACCGATTAAGCGGTGAGTCCCGAAAACCAAGTAGGAGGATTGGTCCCCCTCATATGAAGTGTTGGGTCCGCGGTATTGGGAAGCTAACCTTTCGCATGGCGATATGCGAAGGGTTAGCGCTTGTAACTCTTGCTAGAATGGAAAAATGGACCGAGTTAGCAATGGGGACCTAGCAAGGGTTGCGACACCCTCCTACTAATTTGAATAACCCCCTCCCTCTACCCCTCCCAATCCCGTTCTACAACAAACACAACTCAAATGCCCCACCATCCACACCTATTACACATATGGCTCTAATGACCCACTAGTTCAATCTCCCCCTCCAACCACTTATGGTCATCATCCAATGCATAGATGGGCAAACCAGACAAATCCTCAAACTACGATACAATCAATACATGGGAAATAAAATAAAACACATCATTTGGCCCATCCAATTCCCCTCCCCCCCCCGTGCAACCTTTGCCAGCTACAAGAAACTCACACATGCCTCCACCTACTTTCCATGTGCATGAACACCACCCTCAATAACATCATAACAACCAAACACTTCAAAACAATATGGCAAATACACAAACTACTCCTCTCCCACTCTTCAACAAAAGACACATTCCTAATAAACGTTGGCACCCGCCTCGGAAGCCCCCCATAGAACATAATCCTTCCATGGCTACACCCATGCCTATGCACCACAAGACCATGTCAATGCCTTGCTAGACTCTGACCTAACATCCTTGTCTTCATCACCACCTTCCCAGTGAAAACCACACACTACACCACCCAAAACTCGAGCGCACAGTTCATTGAATTTACATTCTGCCAAGATCGCAATCCCACCCCCACCACCCAACGAAAAAAACTAAAATACCAACCTTTGGTGGACGCACTAGAAGAAATCGTATGGTATGTAACACTCAATCTCCTCATAATAGGCATCCGAAGCATGCATACACATGAACAACATCACCAACCTCTTCAAATATTGCTACATACTTTAATGTCCACACATGCATGCATGCAACAAATCCACCCAATAGCTATCAAATACATCACACTACTCATGCTCAACAAACAAAAGTTGGAAATCCATCAGCCACCAATACTTCCCACCCAAAAAAATAAGAATAACAAAATCCCAAGAATGAATCCTACAACATGTTGCCCAAACCCACTCAAATAGCTTAGATTAAAGATAGACAAACCCCCAAGAGTCACCCCCGGGAATCAAACCCAACACATGTTGCAACGAGCCAAAACCTTTGTAACACCCACTCTTGAGATACATAACAATGACAAACAAAACTAATACCCCCCCAATTGAACCTACAATGCCCTTTTCAGTTGCCACTATAGGGACCATGAGGCAGTAGCACTTGTCTCATAGCCCCTACTCAATAAACCTATTGTGGGTTCACATATGAGCTCCCGGCTATGATCAAGGTGAAATGTCCCTCGTTCATGACAACACCATATGTTGGTGTTGTCTTTCTAGGCATGGGAATGAATTCTAGGCCATGGGCCTACATTATTATTGGAAAACCCTCAGTGAATAGTAGGATGCACCGCCACCATTATGTGTCATTCCAATCACATGAAAGGAGATATAAAGTAAATTTGACCGTAAAAAACTCTTGTAATTAGGATGATTGGTTCTTCAATGTTTAAAACCTCCTCTCATCTATAAACTTCCATGACAAAGAAGACATGTTTTAGGGCAAGTGTTGGAGTCTACAAATGCAAATTATAAGATTCTTTCTCGTGTTAATTCTCAACCTCATGATAATGGGGTTATGTCAGAAGGCAAATGAACTCAAGGAAGAGGTTGGCGGTTCGATTCCCGACTGTGAAATCTCCTCTCTACTTGACAGAAACTTGCTAGGTGGTCAACTACCTCCTATGCTTTGGCGTTGGCCTGTCGGCCTTCTATCTCAAAAAAGAAGAAGAAGAAGAAGAATAAATTAATCTAATTGGTGATTCACCATGCAAACTGTCTCAAAACCTCTACAACAATGCATACATGAGAATTGCACTTGATTATGACCCTTACCTAAAAGTGAATTCTATGAATTCTTGACTGAAATGTTCACGATTTGAACATGAGAGCCTAGTATAGTTGATTTTGAACACACTTATAATCAACACTTTGATATTTGATATTCAATTCATATATTTATTGAAAACGGCCCAGTCGTAATGTTAAAAGTGTCCTTGTAGTTTAGATTTTGGATAAGACAAAACTCACATAAACTCACAAAACTAACATAGTTGAAGACTTAAAAAATGATTTTTATATTGTATGCGTGTCTTTTAATTAGGACATACATGGGTTTGTTTCAATTATTTGGGGTTTCAACTCTCAATTCACATAATTATTCATAATTCCGGGGTTTATAAATGTCTCTCAACAAAACAAACACATTAGTGCTAGTCACTCAATCTCA